>CM077153.1:237132778-237175791 GCA_039583875.1 Platanthera guangdongensis
AGACAGAAAGTAAAACTACTCGAGTACTATACTCGAGTACTACTCGATGTATTTAACTTAGAAACTTTTGAGAGGAAAAATTTTGAGTAAATCCGCGAGGAGGAGAAGGAAAACTACTCGAGTAGATTGAGTCTTAACTACTTCGAAGAGCTACTATAATTAGACTACTCGGGATATACCAGACCTAATCGAGTAAAAGTATTATTACTCGAGTATGAACTCAGCTTTTTACTCGAGTAAAGTATTGAACTACTCGAGTATAATACTTAGGAAATTTTCTTGACAGTCATCAAGTCCTTTTTCACTTAGTCCTAGAGCTTGAATATGAAGTGTATCCCAATAGAGAGGCTACACATGAGTCAACACCTTGGATCACATAATGAGGATTACGTTGTTTGGTCCTGTGTTTGGTGACCCATTGTAGACTGCCATTGGTCTACACTTCCCATAAGAATCCTGCAAACACATAAATCAAACTAAGCATCAAATACAACTTAATTCATCTTAGTTCAAGGATGACTTCATCAAATCTGGGTTAGTGTGGATACAATACCCAACAATCTCCCCCTATTTGTAGAAGTCAGAACCCTTTACACTAAGATGAATTATGGACATAAAAAGAATGCTAAGTAGATAAATCAGTGTAAGCAAGCATAAGACTATGAAAAAGATAATAAGATCAAAAACTTAAAATTATATAAGTGTGAATATCCAAAAATGTCATTATCAACAAAAATAATTTCCACAACTCATAAGTTCTTTGTATCTAGATCTGATGATGCTGCCTGTCTTGCTTCTATTATTGTCTCCTTTGGTAGCTGTAAGGCTTTGGGTAGTACTTGGGAGGTCTTGGAGGAGCAGCAGGGTTGTTTCTTCCAAATTCTTTGTCATATAATCTTCTCTTGGTCATTGATTTCTCATATAACTCCCATTCCAGGAACTGTAATGTATATTCTTGCTCTCATGGTAGTCCATAACAAGTTTGATTGTATCCAGGATGAGGGACTTAGAAGTGGGGGACCATATCTCAGCAAATTCAGGACTTTTTCTTTTCTCAGCATCAGGGATTGGAATAGGAATGGACTTGCTTGCAGAAGCACCATCACCATACTATCTTTTCTTCTTGTAAGTCTGAATTTCAGGAGGAGCTTGGAAGAAAATGTCTGCAGGATCTTCATCCCACCCTGAGTATAGGTATCAGGAGGATCAACTGAATCATCAGGCCTTGAGAGAAAGTGGGTTGAGGAGCTTGGGCAGGAGCATCAGCAGCTAATGGATTCAGATGATGATGATAATTTGTGGATCAGCAGCAAATTCAGGAAGAATTTGGTTGTGCATCCAGACAACAGTGTCATAGGTGTGGAATTTGATAATCTGTATTTGTGTTAAGACATCATTATGAATCTCTTTCAACTTAGTTTCCCAGAGTTCTTGCTTGAGAGCATCAGATTTTTCTAAATACTCTTCCACCAACTTCTCCCCCTTTCTGACTTTAACAGATTGCTGAGAGATTGCATCTTCTTTGAAAGTGCCAACCTCTTCACAGATCTTCATCTTGTTTGCTTCAGCTCTTTTGTCCAATTTTATTTGATTTCCAGCTAGAGTAACACCCTGTTCCACAACTTGTCCAACACTAGTTATAGTGTGGTCTAATGCATTGCCACCAATTTGGAACAGATGTTTGAGCTGATCAGTATTATGTTGGATTTCAGCAAATCCTCTGCCCATCTCAGTTTCTAGAGTAGTGACCTTATCATGATAGTCTTAATACAAGTATCAAAGTATGTTTTCTATTCCTGAAGGAGGATAATCTGTGCCATCAAATCTGTGGAGGGAGTGGCAGTGGAAGCAGGAGAGGTAGAAGTAGATGGAGCAGAAGGAATAGGAGGAGCTAACCAAGAAGCTATTTCTTGAAGGGTGACAGAGATCTGAGCGCTTGTAGTATGAATTAGGTCATCCTCTTCTTCCATTATTTGAGGGATAAAGAAATCCAAATTTCTGAGAGGAGCTTCAGCTGGGTCAGGTGATGGCTCATCAGAAATGAAGAAAGTTTCTGGCAGATCTTGGTGAGCATCAGGAGATTTAGCTGGAGACCTGGCTGGATATTTTTCTGGAGACTTTGCTGGAGATGGCACTAGAGTGGGGTCTTTGGGTATGTCAGTTGATGGTGCTTTTGGAGATAGAGGAGGGGGTGGTTCATTTGCAGTCAATTCCTCTATCATCTCATTGATGGCATTATTAGTGGATAGGAGTGCTTATAGAAGTTGTTGATCTGAGGGAATGTCTTCTGGGGTAACAGTGGAGGAGTAGGTGCTGGAGGAGTTGACATCCTGCTGAAACAGCAGGACCAGGCTCCCCCATATTTGGTGCACCATAGGAGCTGAGGACCTGAGATGGAGAGGGAGATGGGGTCCTGTCCTCTGTGTCTAGAACTTCAGTAACCTTAGCAGCTTGAGAAGGATTCTGCAACTTGAGCTCCCATCTTTGAATGGAGGAGATGGAGACCTTCTTCATGTGGTGAAGGATACTGCCTTTAGAGAAGTTGAAGGTATCAGGGTTTATTCTCATGAAGGAGTAGAGAATTATCCTTGCATAATTGGGGGATTTAATGCTCTCCTTAATTTTGTTCAGGATGAGCAAGCCAAACTGAAAATCCTTTCTACAGACTATAGCTTGCATCATTTCGAACAAATAAAGAGGGATATCTCTTATTGAATTTGTCCTGCACAGAAGAACCTTTCCAATAATATCAACTAACAGTTTTCCTTCTGCATTCATGTCAGCCCTCCCAATGTACTTTGCAGTAGATGGAATTCCACAAAAAATAGGTTCTGGCATATTCTTCATCACCCAGAAAATCATCTGCATCTAGAACTAGCAGCTGAAGAAGTTGAGAAACAGAGTTTAGGATAAGTTTGATCTTTATACCTCTGACTGTGGATTTTAGAACTGTCCCGTGGCGCTGCACTTTGATATTTCTGAAAAATTCTGCAACATCGGGGAAGAGAATTCGACATTGTTCTTGGAGAAGGAAGGTTAATCCTGCAGTGTCGAGCAAAATCATAAGATTATAGAAGTCGTCGGATAGTTCTGCAATCCTGGCGGCGACCAATTCCGAACCAACACCGATTTTAGAGGAGGCGGCCATGATTCAGAAATCTTGGTGATTCAGAACCCTAGAAAGTTTCGACAGGGTGAAGGAAAGCGCGCGGCTCTGCAACTGATTCAGGAAGGTGAATAGGCAGTCGGGTACTCGAGAGAGCGGAAATGATTTCATGTAGGACATTTCCGGATTTTCTTATTATATAACCCTAGTTTTTGGTCTAATAAATTGAAATGAATGAATTAACCATAGAAGAGGCGGCATAAGCCTTTGTTTGTGCATAATAAAATTTGAATAAAGACTCGGCATATACGCGAGTAGATGAATTGAGGTACTTGAGTAGATGTGAAGTTGACTACTCGAGTAAGGGAAGTCTGCTACTCGAGTAGGTCAAATGGACTACTCGAGTATATCATTTCATTACTCGAGTAGGTCATATTCTTACTCAAGTCAAAGAGTTAAAATTTTGTAAAATTCCAATATTTGACTAACCTTTGAACCTTGAACCTTCTTGAAAATCCAGCTTCTCTAGTCTTCTTTGTTGAGCATCTCAAGTTCTGTTTTGAAGAATGAGAACTTGGTCTCCTCCAGCGGCTTCGTAAAAATGTCTGCAATTTGCCTATACGTAGAGACATATTAAAGGTCTATGTCTTCATGCTCCACATGCTCCCGGATGAAGTGATACCTTAGCTCTATATGCTTTGTCCGGCTGTGCAAGACTGGGTTGTTGGCTATTGCAATTGCGGTGGAAGAGTCGAAAAATAGAGGAATGTTTTCAAAATTCATGTTATAGTCCTCAAACTGACTCTTTATCAAAAGTAACTGTGCACTGCAACTTATTGCCTCTAGCCTTGCCACTGGAGCGTACGTCTGGTTGAAGTCGATTCCTTCTTCTTGACGATAGCCTTTTGCGACAAGTCTGGCCTTATTATTTGCAATTGTTCCAGCCTCGTCCATCTTGTTCCTGTAGACCCATTTTGTCCCAATGATGTTCTTACCTTTGGGTCTTGGAACAAGTTTCCATACTTTGCAGCGCTTGAACTGGTTTAGTTCTTCTTCCATCGCCATTATCCACGATGCGTCTGAGTTTGCTTCCTCAAACTTCTTTGGCTCAACCTGTGATAAAAACTTAAATATAGATTTTCATTAGTTGTACCTCTACGAGTTCTGACACCATCCCGAGGATCTCCTATGATTTGGTCCATGTGGTGATCCTTCAGATGTCTGAGCTCTAGAGTCCTTGCATCTGGATTATCTTCTATCACCGGAGTGACTTCTTCAACTTGGACTCCTTCATCTTGATCATCAGCCTCTCCAATAGAAGTTGGAGTGGTGATCTTGATGAACTTTTCACCTTTATCTTCTGTCAGTCCATCCAAGCTAATTTACTTTCAGCTTAGCACCTGCATCTTCAATGAGCACACTAGAAAGTTGCTTTGCAGCAAGCTCGTCTTATCAAATACAACGTGTATTGATTCTTCCACAACCAGGGTTTTTTCTATTAAAAATCATGTATTGCCTTACAATGGCTACTATAACCTACAAAAATACCTTCAAAACTCTTTCGCTAAACCTTTTGTATGATACTTGCCATTGTTGAGCATGAAACATTTACAACCAAAATTCTAAAATATGAGACTATTGGTTTCCTGCCCTTCAGAAGTTCGTAAGGTGTCTTATCGTGGTTTTGTTTATGAGGGCTCGATTTTGCACGTGGTATGCAGTGTTGACAATTCAGCCCAAAAATATTTGGTAGTGAAGCATCACTCAACATGGTCCTGCAGGCCTCTATGAGTGTTCTATTCATTCTTTCGGCCACTCCATTCTGTTGTGGAGTGCGAGAGGAAGAAAACTCATGAAAGATACTCAAGCTTTCACAAAATTCTGTCATGGCCCCAGACTTAAACTCTGTTCATTGTCGCTTTTGATTTTGACTATGGAGCAGTTATATCATTCTGGACTTGCCTGACAAAATTAGTAAGATGTCGAAGGTATCTGACTTGTGTTTCAGAAAGAACACCCACGCAAAGCGCGAGTAATCATCAACAATACTAAAGTATAATCCTTACCTCCCAAACTTCTAATTTATAGTGGACCAAACAAGTCCATATGCAGTAGATGAAGACATCTATTAGAATCCTTGCCAATAACGCTTTTAAAGGTAGCCCTTGTTTGCTTGCCTTTTACACATGCATGACAAGGTCTATCTTTGACGTACTTGACATTTGGGGCATCACGTACTAAGTTCATTGAAAATAATTTTTTAATAGTTTTATAATTAATATGTGTAATCTCTTGTGTCATTGGTCACCAAGCGACGCACTATCTTTTGCTAAAAAGCCACTGGTGTCGAAGAATCTATACAAATGAAATTTAAGCAAAATATGTTTCTGCTTCGAGTGCCGGATAGAATCATTTCCATATTGTCAACAGATTTTATCGAGCACTTATCAGTGTGAAACTCAACTATATATCCTTTATCGCAGAGTTGGTTTATGCTTATAAGGTTATGTTCCAATCCTTCAACGTAAGCCACATCTGAGAATGATACATTACCGTTTGTAATTATACCGTAGCCTTTAGTGATTCCACAGTCTGAACCTCCAAAGATGACCTTTGGTCCGTTCACGACTGGAGAGAAATTCTGAATTAGGCTTCTTGTCCCGATCATATGCCGAGAGCATCCACTGTCCAAATACCAGATTGGCGTTTTGGTGGCCTTTGGACATACCTGCAATCATAATCAGTTTGCCTTAGGAACCCAAATATGTTTGGGTCCTTGGTCTCGGGTTAGAACACTCCCCCTACGAGCACTAGCATTAGAAGTGGTCTTTCTCATATTGCTAACATGAGGGGTTGCAACATTTCTAGGATTAAACAAGCAATTGATGGCAAAGTGACCAGTTCTGCCACAACACCAACAGTCAAATCTATTGTATCTTTGCTTTATGTTCTCCTGCTTGACCTTTTGGAATTGTGGTCTAGTAGGGGCAGCATTCTTGGAGGAAGAAGCTTCATGATGATGACAATTACATGTTTTCTTCTCCTTCACTGGCTTTTATACAACAGGCTTTGCCTTTGGTGCCTTCTTGAAGTTATGACCATGATTGAAAGGGCCATATCTCTGAAGAATGACTTCTTCATAAGGTTCCTTAAAGACACTTTCACCAAAGTTTCTGGGTCGAGTCCATCCTTGATAACGGGACTTTGGCTCTACATAGGTAGGCCTAGCAAAGTGTCCGTAGGATGAGTCAAGATCAAACTTATTTGAAGGAAATATGACCTTTTTGAAAGAGGTCTGATCTTGAGGGGCTTTCCCCTTCTCTTTGGCCAAGGCCTTTTTGGCGGTCTTATTCTTTCGTTGAGCCTTATTTCTCCTAAAAGATTTACTAGGAGCTTCTTCATGGCCTACTCCAACACCCTTGGCCTTAGCTGAGAATCTAACAACGAATGGAAGAACAGTCTTAGGCTTCGAGAAACTTTCAACAAGTTTCTTTTCAGCGGCGAGTTGTTCTTCCAACTCTTTGATGATTTTCTCTTTAAGTTCAAGATGCTCAAGAGCTTTGTTATATTCTTCAATAACATTATTGAAGTTCTCTTCGAGCGAGTCAGTCTTTGCGACTTTCTCTCTCAAGACGCTCTCTTCAGCTTTGAGAGACTTTATCTCTTTAGCCTGAGTTTCACGACTCGGCGACATTTATCGTAAGCCATGATTAACTCCTTATATTGGGCCATGAGTTCTGACTCATCGTCAGAAGAGATATCCTCACAATCATGTTCAGAAACTTCAGAATCTGAAAGAGGAGTGTGAGAGTTTACCTTCCCAGTGAATTGGGGCTCTTGTTCGTCATCTGTTTGAGCCATGAGTCCAAAATAGGCTTCTTCTTCTTCTTCACTCGACTCAGATGAGTCAGAGTCACTAAGAGTCTTGCCTTTTTTGGCCATTAAGCTCTTCTCTGTCCTCTTCTTATTGTACGAGGACTTCTTTTCCTCTCTTCTACCACCCTCCTTCTTCTTGTGAGGGCAGTCAGCGATAACGTGTCCTGGCTTATTACAACAATAACAAATATTGTTAGTAGAAATATGTTTGTTCTGTTTAGAAGTGTACTTGTCATGGCTAATTGAGCCTTTTTGTTGACGATCACCATCATGTCGTGATCTTCCATAGGATGCATCTTTGCCTTTCCATTGCTTCTTCTTGTTCAAGAATTTCTTGAACTGTCGTGAGAGTAGTGAGAACTCTCCTTCTGATAGCTCAGAGCCTGAGGTGCTTGGCTCCAAGGTTTCTTCTGCACTAACCTCTTGTGTTGGAGTAGGAAGGACAACCTTTGTCTTCTTAGAGGTGTCTGCCTTTAAAGCAGCAGACTTCTCTTTGAATGCAGACCTGCTCTTCTCTTCTTCAGCCTTTCTGGTGTTAAGTTGAAGCTCATATGACATAAGCTTCTCGAAGAGATTCTGAGGGTCTGTCTCGGCCAGTTTTCAAAACTCCCTTATGACACAGACCTTGTTATCCCATTCCTTAGTTAGGGATCTCAAGAACTTATCATTTAATTCTCCATTAGTGAAGACTCTGCCATAGACCCTTAGCCCATTCACTATCTTGAAGAAATTCTCAAAGGTGTCAGCAATGGTATCTTTATTTCCTTGTCGGAAAGCTTCATACTTCTGATTAACAAGGGATCTTCTATCATCCCTCACTTCTTCTGTACCTTCCATTAAGGTAATTAGTGACTGCCACATCTCTTTTGCAGACTGGCATTGAATCAGGTTTTGCAGCATTGAATCATCGACTGCACTTGCTATAATATTTTTTTGCCTTTTTGTCTAATGAAACAAGTGCAATCTCATCCTTATCTAGATCCATAAGTTTCTTTGGAACTTTCTTGGTTGGATCTATAGTGGAGATTGTCATGGGAATATAAGGACCTTCTTCAACTATCATGAAGATCCTTGGATCCACAGCTTCCATAAAGAACATGATTCTCTCTTTCCACATGAGAAAATTATTTTTGGTGCATAAAGGAAGCTTGGCAAAATCTTAGCCTTGTGCATTTTTGGTAGATCTCAAAAGACAAAACTATGAAGGATCTGATCAAGGTGTTAACCTTTTAACGATCAACCTGGCTCTGATACCAATTGAAAGTTTTATAGTTGCCTACCTAAATCACCTAGAGGGGGTGAATAGGTGAGATATGTGTCTTTTTGCGGAATAAAAATTTCAAACCAAAACACAGATCTATCTACCAATTATTCACAGACGAGATAAGATTTATAGTTATTCTCCAACCTTGGGTACATCCACTTTCCCTCACCGATCTAGCAATACACTAGACTCGGCTACTCCACTATCTCGGATTGAAAATCAATCCTACCCTCGGAATAATGTTCCTACAATCTCGATCCACAAAACAGATCCACACTCGGAAGGTAAAACTTCCTACAATCTCGGAGACAAAAGCTCCTACACTCGGAGAAATTTCTCCTACAGGAATGAACGAAATTTTGTATAGAAATACAAACAGTAATTCCTTTTTCAGATTGGTAACAGTCGGACAGAATTTTCTTCTTCTAGGCTTTGCGGCTTTATCAGAATGATGAAGAGAAATCTCGGCAAGATTGGATCTAAAACTTCTTGGCTTCACACGATCGATCGAATCAGAAGATGAGGAGTTGAGCAAAACTCGATCTGGAAAGCCTTCTTGATCTGAATCCTCTAAAGGTGAAACACTAGCCGGTCGGGAATCAGCGACGGCGGCGGCGACAGTTTTCATTTCTTGGAGAGAGAGAAAGAGGAAATCAGAGACTTGAGAAAATGGTTGCAAACTTTTTAATATTCTCTTTGATAAAACTTCTTAGGATTAGGATTTGTCGGTTTAAACAAGACCATTTATAAGGTCAGACAAGATTAGACATAATTAAGTCATTATGAGATACACGCGAACCAATCACGTCAAGGTTCATAAAGAATTCTGTTATTCTGGACTTAATAATTTTTTTGGAAAAATCGAAGTAAAATACTCGAGAGAGAAAGGACTACTCGAGTACATTGCAGCACTAATCGAGTGGTTAGAAGATGACTACTCGAGGATATAAGAAAACTACTCGAGAGAGAATGAGATAGTTACTCGAGTACATGGAGTCAACTACTCGAGTAAAAAGGAATTCAGCTACTCGAGTATCAAAAATGACATACTCGAGTACTTGAGTAGTTACACGAGAGGTGGAGTGGATTACTCGAGTATAAGGAAAACTACTCGAGTAGATGAGAACGAACTGCTCGAGTGGTTGAGAAACTACTCGAGACAAGGACTTAGAAAATTTCTGGAACTAGAATACTGGACTACTCGAGTATAGAAGTTGAACTACTCGCGACAAATAGAACTACTCGAGTATATGGAAATGACTACTCGAGTAATTCACTTAGAGAAATTTTCTGGAGTATAATTTGGTTTACTCGAGTATTAATTCTGGACTACTCGAGTAGTAGATGAACTACTCGAGTACATGAATTAGACTACTCGAGTAAGTGAGAACTACACGAGAGTCAGAATTCAATTACTCGAGACAGAAAGTAAAACTACTCGAGTACTATACAGTACTACTCGAGTATTTAACTTAGAGAAAACTTTTGAGGAGAAAAATTCTGTAAATCCGAGAGGAGAAAGGAAACTACTCGAGTAGTTGTCTTAACTACTCGAGAGCCATAATTAGACTACTCGGGATATACCATACCTACTCGAGTAAAAGTATTATTACTCGAGTATGAACTCAGCATTTTACTCGAGTAAGTATAGAACTACTCGAGTATAATACTTAGGAAATTTTCTTGATAGAATTTTTTTCTTCTTCTAAGGTGAGACCAGCATCAAGTCTTTTCACTTAGCCCTGGAGCTTGAATATAAAGTGTATCCCAATAGAGAGGCTACACATGAGTCAACACCTTGGATCATACAATGAGGGATTACATTGTATGGTCCTGTGTTTGGTGACCCATTGTAGACTGATATTGGTCTACACTTCCCATAAGAATCCTGCAAATATATAACTCAAACCAAGCATCAAATACAACTTAATTCATCTTAGTTCAAGGATGACTTCCTTAAATCTGGGTTAGTGTGGATACAATACCCAACACATAGGCATGATGTGTGAAGCCTACCCAGACAAGTTGGTCTGGATCAGTGATGTTGCATTGCATGAATGACCGGATAAGACTCCGTGCGGATGTTTGTTTTTCGGGTTTTCTACGTGATATATTGCAACAGGGAGCCTTGGGGACTAACTCCAAGGTGCACCCGAAAAAACTGAGCAGATGCGTGATTCTGCCAACATGGTGGCCTGGGAGCCAACTTGCACATAACTGGGTTATGTGAAGTGTGTAATCGATTTGGGACTCTGGAAAGCTTGACCCGTGCATATGGCTTAAATTGACGTTGCGGTGTGAGCAACGAGTTAGGAGGAACCGTACCCGCTCTATGTCGTTCGGTAGGAGCCATTGGCATAGATTGAGAGTCTTAGGCGGTCTATGGCTTAAATTGACGTGACCAATGCCGGAAAGACCGAAATTCTCACGAGATATTGTCGCCCAGGGGGTGGTGGTGAGTCAGCAGACTTTGAACGTGCGTGCCCATGCCTGTGATGAAGTGTTTTTACACTATACCGCTTGGTTATGTTAATAAAGTGCAGAGAAGGAGCATTGCCGCCCCGAGTTTGGAGGCGGGGTCGTTATAATTTGGTCAGCATAGCTGACCGTTGCTTTTGTTTGCCACCGTCGCGGTGGATTATTCTTGCAGGTGTTGCAGAGCCAAGTGATAAATAGCAGGAAAAAAGCCCTTGTTGTTGAGCCGGCCCTCGAAGGCCTAATTTTATTGTTTACTTGTATTATTCATGTGTGACCGGCCTACGTGCCGAGGTTTGGAAAACACTGTAATTTGAGTAAACTATTGTATGGCCTTAAGACCATGTACTTGTGTATTGTATGTCATTCCTGTTGGGTTTTGTAGTGGACATTCATGCTGTTGGTTGGGTTCTAATTATTGTAACTTTTAAATTGCTTCCTCTAGAATGTACTCTGTGTAGGACGTTGATTCTTAGTTGGATGGTTTCCATTGAGTAACCTTCCGGTCTGTCTGTAGTATATGGTGTCGGGCCCCGACCGGACCTACTTCTATATGCTATGCGACAGATAGGGGGTTGATGACTTATTTTAGTCATCGTTTTTGGGATAGTTTAGTATGCAAAATTCCTAGTTTAATTATATGTTTCAAGTATTTTTATGCATTTTTGTTATTTCTTCTTAAAGTCTTGTTGTGTTAGGATATTATAATTCTAGTTTTATTATAGTTTTATTCGCTCATTATGTTGCAATTTTATTTTATTATGTTTTGATATAAAAATCTATAGTTTTAGTATAGGTTTTATGTTTTATGTTTACTAGTGTTTTGTTATGAATATAATTAATTAATAGTATGTTATGTTTGTTATGTTTAGTTTAGTTTTAACAACTAATATTATGTTGCTTATTTGTGTTGTTTTGTTATATAACTAATGTTATTATGCTTTATTTTCTTGTAGGTCCATGCTACATGATGCAGCCCACTTCAATTGAGCAGCCCATTTTAATGATGCAGCAGCCCAAACCACTTCATTTATCCACATTGGTGCAGCCCGACCCTCTCCAAGTGCAACCCAAGCCTCCTCCAAAGTGCCACCCGAAAATGCATGTATCAAGCCACCTTGCATGGCTCCCCATTAAGTGCATGGCCGGCCCCTCCCCTCTCTCTCTCCCATTTATTATTTTCTCCCCTTTCATATTTCTCATTCATCCCTTTTTCCCTCTCTCTCATTCTCATTTAAACTCATACATTCCTTTTTTTATTATTATTTTCCTTTATTTTCCCAAAAGAAAGTGCATGTATTTGGCTTTTTTCTCTCTCCCTCATTAAATGATGTTCATGCACTCTCCCCTACACATGGCTGGCCACCCCCTTGGCCTCCTCCTCTTCATTTCATTCTAGATCCTTCTCCATCTCCTATAAAAGCCACCCCATCCCTCAAGCCAAAGAGAGAAATTTTTGGGAAGTGAAGTTTTAAGTTGAATGAGAGTGTTGAGTTGGAAAGTGGAGAGTGTTAGTGAGTTGTTTATTTTCTTTCATTATTGTTGTAGTCTTTTCATTTTTGTAATCCTTTCTTTCAACTTAATATAATATATATCCTTTTAAATATTGTGTTCTCTTTTATTTGTGCAAGTAATGAATATGAATTTCTTTCATCCTACTTTGATTTCAATTTCCATTATGCGTAGCTAATTTCTTTAGCATTTGATCATAAGGATCCATGATTTGAGATAGGAATTATTTTTACTTCGAAATTTTATTTTTGCTAACTTTCGCTCGATCCCTCTTTGATTTATTTCGAGCCGACTCCGTATTTCCGGTATGCGGTAGTAGGCCTTTGATCTCATTTCATAATAGTCGAGAAGACTCATTGATTTGAAAGATCACTCAAAGAGGGAAGGAGTTGCATGCAATCCTAGAGATAGGACGACGTAAATCCTCCGGATTGGAGTCAAATCCAATAGTGCGGATCATCTCGATAATGCAACTTTATGCCCCTTTGATTTGTAAAGAGATTTCGATCAAAGCGTCTATAAATTAGGAGACTTAATGCTCTAGCGAGATTTTGTCTTATTTTCGGATCCGTCACGGTCGAGTTAAGTCGCAATTATAAAATATTATTTTTTATTCCTCCTATCTCTTTTCATGGTGAATCATCGATCAAGTGCTATCTTTTAATACATAGTTCCGTTTTAGATTTCGTTTCAGTTTGATTTTAAAAATTCTCAAAACCCACTTTCTTCCGGTAGGATAATAGTTCAAGCGTGAGTAGCAGTACTTGACAACCCCGTTTTAATACGACCTTGATACTACAATTCGACAGGTACACATGCCTGTTCGGGTTTTAGCCCATCAAGTTTTTGGCGCCGTTGCCGGGGAGATTTTTTCGTCAATATTAGGAAAGCGCTTACGCTATTACTTCTGCAAAAATCAAAAAAAAATTTTCCTTTCTTTTCTTTCTTTCTTCAAGTTTTTATTTCCATTTCTCCTTCATTTTTTTAGTGCATGCCGTTCGAATCCGTCGCTACTTGTTGATTTGGACCAGAAATCGAACGCTCCTTTCGGAGACAACTACGATTCGGGGCTTCCACTTCTCAAACAGCGGTTGAGGATTCCGACGGTGATTGTTGTAATTTTAATTCTGAAAATGGAGATCCCAAGCCAGGAATGGCTCAACAAAGGACCATGTCCGATTATGCTCGACCCAACCTGGAGGGGACTGAAACAAGTATTGTTCGACCTGACCTGCAATTGCGAACAATAACTTCGAGTTTAATCCTAGCAACATACAAATGGTTGCAGCAATATGTACAGTTCGACGGATTACAGGATGAAGATCCGAACTTGCATATTGCCAATTTTCTTGAAATCTGTGACCTTCAAAATAAATGGTGTCTCAAATGATGCTATAAGGCTAAGACTCTTCCCCTTCTCCTCCTAAGAACTAAAGCCAAACAGTGGTTGAGTTCTCTTCAAGAGGATCAATCACTACTTGGAACATTTAGTCGATAAATTTCTTGCTAGATATTTCCCCCCCCCCCCCGCCAAAACTGCTAAGCTAAGAAATGATATAACTTCGTACTCTCAAATTGCTTCTGATACCCTCTATGACACTTGGGAGAGGTTCAAAGAACTTTTGAGAAGATGCCCTCATCATGCTCTGCCTGTATGGTTACAGGTTCAGACATTCTATAATGGGCTAAATCAAGAAACTAAGCAAATGATAGATGCCGCTTCCGCTGGTTCTTTGGACCGCAAAACTCCGGAAGCCGCTCTTGAGCTTATAGAGGACATGGCGATGAACACTTATCAGTGGAATTCGTCTAGGACTCGCCCATCTAAACCTGCAGGTATCTATGAAGTGGACTCGGTTTCGCAACTGGCACTACAAGTGGAAATGCTGAACAAGAAGATTTCAGAGATGACTGCTTCCTCCGCCGCTCAGGTACATGAAAATGCAAATGCTGCTGCTGCTGCCGAGCAGGTGGATTATCTGGGGAACATACCCAGGCCTGCTCAAAATAATGCTTCGAACTTTTCTGCTCTTGAGCTTATATTTTCTTGAAGCTGCTAGATGAAGCCAATTTCACATACTTCAAAACTGAACTTGGAATTCTCAACAAGGAGTCTTAAGGTGGTCAAAGAATCAAAATAAATCTTTACAAGTGAAGTTTCCATTCATCAAGTCATCTCACAAGCACTCGTGTAATTAATTGGAAAATCACAAGTACATTCAATGAATACTCAAGAATATTCAACGATTCAACGAGAGGTCTCCCACTATTTCGACGAATTGGACGTATAATCACGTAAGTGTTCGACAAATTCAACGTGTGCCCCTGTAAGCATTCAAAGAATGGGACTTGGTTCAAACTTTCTTTATTATTGGATCCAAAGAATTTTTGTTATTAGCAACTCAGGTACGCGCCCTTTCAGTTTTAATCAAAATTATATATATATATATATATATATATAGTTCAAGGGCATTCAAGACTTCACGTGACTTATCTTCCTTTCGTCGAGACTCTCCCGACTGTTCAGTTCTTTGTCAACCTGCAGAAAGCCCCGTCTGTTCGTCACAAATGGCTCACAAAGGTGCTGGCAATCTCCAAGTGGGAGGAGAACTCGTACGTTCTGGATTCTCAACGGCTTCCGACAAATTTCAAAATGTCATCCTCATGTTGGAAACCGCTGGATTGACATTTGTTCTGGAGAAATATTGCAGAGTCCTTGACAGAGAGGTACTGGAATTCTTCAAGAATGCATAACTCAAACGTGAAGGTACTTTAATCAAGAGCACTGTACAAAATTTTGAAGTACGGATGAAGCCAAGCTTCTTGAAACCAGTTTTGAGAATGTCTGAAGTTGAAGAAGAAGATGAAATTTCTGATGTTGATTATGACAGAGCACTCCCTTTCTGTGACCTAGAAAAGAAGACTACAACCATCAGATGGAAGGAAATGACTGATGAAGGAAATCTCTTCACTAACATCATCAGGAAAGTGTTCTTATACAAAATATGATCATATGACTATGTTTTAGGAGACATGTTCAAATTGCTGACAGTTGTGATCTGCATGAAGAGAATGAATTGGGGAACAGTTCCTTTTGATAGAATTAAGGCTTGCTTCACAGCCTCAAATTTTGGAAGGATCATCTATCTCTACCTCAATCACCGGGACAAGAATCAGTTTGAAATGTCCACTGGTACTCAAATTCACCCTAAAAAAATAGATGCACCAATCTGTGCTCGATGGGAAAGGAGAATTCCCAAGTAGGGGGCAGAGAGAGAGAGGGAAGCCCCTGGAGTACATGACAGACCTCTCACTGAAGCCATAGAGAGGGATGTGCATCACCCCACCTCCCATGAAGCAACTGAGATTGATGATGCGTGGCTGAGGGGGAAAGTCTACCTATAGATGTTGAGATACTTGTTATTCCTCCAGTGCAAGTTCAAATTCCACTCCCTGTACCTGATTTTCAAAGAAAGCTAGAGGTTCAGTAAGAAGTACCAAATGTTTTGGGATCAACACATGATGGAGTGTCTGATCTGGTAGGATATATAATATGCTGAGTCTGAGGGGGATTCATTAGTTAAAGACTCGTTCTAAAAGGACCTCCATGGTGAGAGAATTCCTGTTGAGGGGGAGGACTTGGTAGCGCTCTCTGATAAAGTCAGAGAGGCTGCAGCAAAGTCTCCTACACAAGAACCAGTCGTCCTCAAGGATCATATAGGGAGAGCGCAATCTAGCATTGTAAAGACTAATACTGATAATGTTGCTGCTTCCAGGGCTCGGGGTGAGAGTGCCCCTCCTACTGAAAGTTCTCTTTTAAAGTCAAATGAAGAGATGCTGGTCAAGCAAAAATAACATTTTGATTTCTCATTGCAGTAAGTCTTTGGCAGAGTGACAGAAGTTGACAAAGATCTGACTTATGGTCTGGCTCTGGTAAACCACAATATGGACAAGTTGCAGACATCTTTGACTTAATGGTTAACTCAAGGTGGTAAGGCCATCAACCATTCAATAAAAAGCATTGGTCAAGTGTACAATGAAGCAGTTCATTTATCTCAATCTCAGGATGTCATGATACATTCATATAATGCGAGCATACATCACTTGACATGCAAATAGGAATTTACAAGCCAGAGATCATCCAAACCCTAATTTCAGATGTCAGGAAGGGGGAGGGTAGATTACAGAGAAGGATGAGCGATCTAACTCTGGATGTGTGAAACAAAATGCACAGTTCCAAAGTTTACACATATCAGGATATTAAGTGGCTTCATGAAGAATTGATAGGAAAAGTTGCAATTCAAGCCCGACCTTTTAAGGTTGATCAATCAGCTAAAGGTGAAGAGTTCCATATTGAGGGTGCAAAATACTTTGATCAACAACCTGAAGGTGGAGTGTATGCCCCCCTGAGGAATACACTCAGTTATGGTCTGATACTGTTGAGAAAGAGGTAGATATTCTTGAAGATCCTTCTAGACCTCCTCAAAAGAAAGGAAGATGTGGGGAAGGTCTATCACCTAAAATATTAAAACCTACCAGCAATAATAAGGAATATGCATATTACAACAAAGAGGAATGAGATAAACGTGAGGTATCAAATATGAAGAGTAGGCTATATTTCAAAAGCATGGAAGAAAAAATCTTGATGCTCCTCCGCCACCAAAGTACTATCCCAAGCCTTATACTTACTTTGATAGGCAACATGAGAAGACAAAGGGAAAAGATCACTTTTGAGATCATTATATTCTGAAGTTCTGTGAATGTCTTAGAATGCCTCCCAGAACTTTTGTATTAATATTGACATTTTATTTATCTCTGAATATCTTTAAATTCATATATCTTTTCTGTGCATTTTATTTCATTACTTTATTATCTATGCAATTCAGCTTAGTATATAAGGTTCTGACTTCTTCAAATAGGGAGAGATTGTTGGGTATTGTATCCACAATAGCCCTGATTTGAAGTAGTATCCATTGGAATAAATTGATTTAAGGGTGTATTTGATGTTAATTTTAGTTGTGTGGGGTGCAAATTATTATTGGCAAGTACAAACCAATGTCATGTTACAATAGGTCTTCAAACACAGTTCTGTGGAATGTAATCCTTCATTGTATAGAACATCATGTTGGCTCATGTGTAATCTCTCTAATGGAGTGTGTACAACCTCGGGCTCGTAGGAACAGTTCGGGCTCGAAGAGAGGGGAAGGTAAGGAAAGATGGACTCTTTGACAGAAGCCTACTCACTGGCGAGTGGGTCCCCAGAAAAGGGCCACTCGCCGGCTCGATAGGCGAGAGGGCCCCAGTAGTTCGGGCGAGAAGGGCCCAGCAGCTCAAGCGAGAGCTTTTTTAGGCAAGATGGACCCAGAGAGAGGGACCAGCCGCTCAAGCGAGAGATTCGCTAGGCGAGACGAGCCCCATAGGTAGGGGCTCTCGCCCGCGAGACGGTGCTCTCGCCAAGCGCCTGTTCAGTTGGAAGGCGGTTCACCTTTTTATCCCCAGGTGATTTTACTTTTATGCCCTCGACGGCCTGCATATAACCCTTCAATACAGCAGAGTTTCGCTGTTGGCAGACCCGACCAAGGGTATTTTAGTAATTTCAGGTCGGTTCAGTTTGGTTATTGACAGCTCAAACTCAGAGGCCTAGAAATAGACTCATAGGGGTTCTTCATAAGCACTTTTTTCCCAAGACTTTAAAAGAGTTTTCCTATGCTTTCTGAGGAACTCCAAGCCCAACTTTTGGCTTTGGAGGGGAATCTCTCAGAGATCTTATGGGTAAGCGGTGAGACCTCCCTGCTAAGGCTTTGGGTCAGTTTCTGGTCCTTCACAACCAGTCGGAGGTCAGAACTTGGGACAAGTAGGTGTTGGCTACACCCCTGATTTCGAATTTTCGTTGAGGTCAGATTTTGGCTTCAACAGTTCTGGTGCGGTGAGCATGGAAGGTAGACAATACAAGAAAGTTTTGAATTTAGTCCTACGACAGGAGGTGAAGGTGAAGGATCTGGTTCAGGAGGTTCCCCCTCCCGGGGAGAAGAGGCGACAAGGAAGATGCTAGAGGACTTCAGGTGAGAGGTCTTGCAGACCATCAACTTGGCCTTCTCAGCAAGGAGCGAGTGGGCAACGCCTCACTTCCCGGTAGAGGCGATCCCGCTCTTGGGCGAGAACACTCCTGGGCAGCGCCCTGGGAAGGAGGTCCCAGCGGAGGCTGGCAAGAGGGACGTGACCATACAAGAGCACTTCCCAGGCCAGCGACCCGGGAAGGAGGTTCCGACATAAGTTGGCGAGAGGGAGGCGGCTGTGCGAGAGCTCTTCCCTGGGCATGGTCTCGCGGATCGGGCCAGCCAGCCGAGGCCGCGAGACATGCCCTCTCGGCAGGTAGGTGGTGAGAGACCATTCAGTGAGCTCATAATCTCAGCCCCGGTGCCGGAGGGGTTCCGGGAGCCCGACATGTCCTACTACTTAGGGAAAGATGACCCTGTGCAGCACGTGCAGTGGTTTGAGGATGTTGTTTTGATAAGGCAAATGACGGATGCCTTCAAGTGCCAGCTGTTTGCCATCACGTTGAAGGACAAGGCACGAGACTGGTTCCACCAGTTACCGACAAGTTCGATCTACAGTTTTGAGGATCTGCGTCGAGGGTTCCTGTTGAGGTTCTCGACATCAAAGAAGCGTAAGAAGGAGGCAAAGTGCTTGTTTGCGGTAAGGCAGAAGCAAGACAAGACGTTGGGTCATTATGTTGACCGGTTTCAGGAAGAGATCCTCCTAGTCCAGGAGGCCCCAGAGTATGCACTGATGCTCGCTTTTACCCTGGGGCTGAGGCTGGGATTCTTTAGCATGGAGCTGAAGAGAGTGCCCCCCTCTCTTTTGAGGAGCTCATGGAGAGGGCTGTGAAGGAGGTAGACTTCGAAAGGGCCAATCCGTCTTTTGTTAGGAAGCTGGCCAGGTTGGTGGAGGATGACATGAAGGAGCCGAGAGTAAGGATGCAGAAGGAGCAGAGAGAAGAGAGAAGGAGGGAGGAGCCCCGAGGACAGGGGCTGCAGGGACCGCATCAAGGACGGGGAACCCAGGAGCCAAACAACCAGTTAGGATGGAGGCCTCAGGATGGTCGCCACAGGAGTAAGGAGGAGGGTTTTAGGGAAGAGACAACTTCTGCGAGCCGAGGAGATTTGATCAGCCGGCATGGAGGCAGGGGCCGAGGAGTCACTTCTCGCAGCAGCAGGAGGCAATGAATGTCGGCCGAGGTAGAGGAGGAAGGAGAGGAGCTTGGGGAGGAGCCGGAAGAAGAGGAGGTGGAGAAGGAAGAGGGGGCTGGGTGGCATTGCTTTTCTGTGACTTCCACCAAGAGGAGGGTCACGCGACGGTCACCTGCCCAGAGTTCTTGGAGATGAGAGAAGCCAGGGGGCTGGGGAGGCAGGATCTGCTGATAAAGATTGTGGAGGTGCTGCAGGGGGAGACAGAAGATAGGTGTGAGGATCGGGCGGATATAGGAACCCGGGGAGTTGGGTTTGAGGAAACTTATAAGGGGAGCCTCCAGACTGTTGGAACACCCTTTTACTAATTTGGGTCAGGATCACTATGTCTATAGGAAACCAGTTTTTGACCTCCTGTATAGCTCAAAAGGTCAATTAGAATTGAGTCTAAGGGTTAGAAGTCTAGGTTTGAAAGCTGCCCTCAAGACCAAGAATTTTTCAGTTTGAGACTAAGTCATATCGTCGAGCTCAGCACGACGATTCGTCGAACTCCGATCGACGATCGTCTAGCTCAACTTCGACAGATCGTCGAACTCCATTCGACGATCGCTGAGCTCAACTTCCACAAATCGTCGAACTCCATTCGACGATCTGCGAGCACAGTTTGACGATCTTGACTCAGTATTGGATCTCTATCTCTGAGCTCAGTTCGACGTTCTTTGAGCTCAGATCGACGTTTTCTGTTGCTGTATAAATCCATATCGCTGAGCTCAGTTCGACGATAGCAGAGCTCAGTTCGACGTTTTTCTGATGACTTCAAGGATTTTCAAGATTCAAATTCAGAACAGTTAAGGAGTTATTCAACAATTAATTCAGAAGATTTTCTAGCCGTTTTCATTTATTTCTGGACCAAGTTTCAAGGGATTATCAAGGAATGTTTCTTTGGACTTTCCTCCAGAAGACATTTGCAATTAAGGATGCAATTAATGCAGGCCAACGGCTATTCTTGACAGAGGATGTTTCTTCTATTCAGTACCAGAGAATAAAAGACAAGATTTTTGAATCTCTCTCAGACATCAATAATCCTCAGAACACAAACAAGAAGAACAAGAACAAAATATTCTCTGTCTCAAAGAATTCTCAAAAGAACACACATCCAAGGAGATCAAACTTTTTGAAATCTTCTGATCTCTCTTGTCTCAAGTGTTCAAGGCCAACATCTTTCAAAGACTCCAGACACCTAACATTTCAGCTGTTGCTGAAATCATCATTTGCTGGAGATCAACTTCTAAAGCCCTATCACCCTACAACAAAGCTTCTTTTCCTGAACATCTCAAGGACTCAGAGGGAGCTTTGACACCATCAAATCCACATAGTCTTCTCACCTGCTTTGAGAAAGAGAAGACTTCTATAAATCTCTCACCCCCATCTCTGTAAAGGGTTTCTAAAACTCCCTTCAAAAGTTTGAGCTTGGTTTTTGAGCACCTTGTCAAAAGCTCATTGGTGGCAAGACACCTGATCAAAAAATCTGATTTAATTTTTGAGCACCTTATCAAAAGCTCATTGGTGCCCAGGACACCTGATCAACTCATCCTGCAGTGGATTCCTACCTAGGGTGGTAGAAGAGTGGATGTACCCAAGTTTAGGGGAACCACTATAGTTCCTTGTGTCTTCTGGCTTGCTTGTCTTTATTTTTTGTTTCTGGCTGTGATTGTTCTGTGATTAGTTTAGTTCTGTGATTAGATTTAATAATTGCTTCCCTGCTCACTCAGATTACAACAATTGTTGTAAAAAGTTTTCAAGCACCATATACTCTATTCACCCCCCCCCCCTCTAGAGTATATCAGATCTAGCTGCACTTTCAATTGGTATCAGAGCGAGGTTGGTTAAACATACCACACCTTGGTGGTTGCACAAGCTAACACCTGAACCCAAAGATTCCTAGTTAGATCTGTTTTCTTTTGAGTTTAGTATTAGATTTTGTTTTCACAAATCATGGCCCAAAACAAAGATTATGCTAACACCATACCTCCAGTGTGCAATCTATCCAAGTTTGCACTTTGGAAAGCAAGGATCAGATTATACATGAATTCTATTGACGAGGATATTTTTAACTCTGTTTTGACAGTTTGTCCAAGACCTCCAGAGAACTCAAGTACAAATGTTGTACCACCTCCATCAGGAACAGATGCTGATATCAAGAAATGGAAGGTAGCTGATGCCAAGGCTATGAACATCTTAGCCCAGACCATGTCTGATGACATCTTTCAAAAGGTGGCTGAATGCAATTCAGCAAAGGAAATCTGGGATAAACTCTTTAAAATAGTCTCAGGCTCAGCTGATGAGAGAAAGGATAGGAGATCCCACCTCATATCTCAATATGAGAATTTCAAGAAGGGAGAAGCTGAGTCAGTTGGAGACATGTACAACAGGCTCAGTCTAATAGTCAGTGAACTCATGACCTTGGATAAAGAGATCTCACTAACTGAACTCAATGACAAAATTCTAATGTGCTTCCCTAGCACTTGGGATTCAATAATCTGGCCAATCAAGGATGCCAGAAGTTTGAATGAGATCACCACTGAAGCTCTATTGGGTAAGCTCAAATCTTATAAGCTACTCATCAAGAATAGAGAAGAAGAACAGAAGGCTGTCTCACCAGCCACAAGAAAAGAGAAAACAATAGCCTTCAAGGCAACTGAAGATCTGCCTGAAGACAAAGTCACGGGCAATGATGAACTGCTCAGTCTGTTGGCCAAAAGATTTTACAAGATGGCCAGAAAGGACTTCAGAAGGAGATCATACAAGGAGCATGATAAGCCAAGGTATGATAAGTCAATTAATAATAAGGAAATTGTCTGCTTTGGTTGCAGGAAACCAGGGCATATTGTTCCAGATTGTCCAGAAAACAAAAATAAGGACAGAAGAGACAAGAAAGAAAGAAGAAATGAGAAAGACTCCAAGAGGAATGGCAATGGCAAACCCTCCTCAAGCAAAAACAAACACATAAGAAAGGGGTTTGTTGCTGAATCCTAGAGTGAGACTGAAGAGGAGTCAGAAGCCTCTTCCAGCTCCAGTGATGATGAAGATGATGCAGAAGAAAAAGAGTTCTGCATGATGGCATCAATGCCTCACATCATAACTCAGATGAAGAAGAGTCAGAGTCAGATTCAGAGACTCAACCTGAAGAAGATCAGGTAATTAGTTCATTTGATTTTAATTCAGAGGACTTTAAATCTGAGTTTAAAGCATTATGTTTAGACCTGCTAAAATCTGAGAAAGAAATTATCTCTCTCAGAAATCATTTATCTGAACATAATACATTAAAGTAAGAAAACCTCAAACTCTCTCAGGAATTGGAGTGCTGTAGGGAGCAGATAGCTTCACTGAAAAGTGAGCTATCTGAGGCCAAGAAGCTTGAAGAATCCCTTAATGGGAGAATCATCAAGCTGATGGACATCACAAGCACAGTGAACTCCAGATTTAATAGTACACTGAGCTTGGGTGCTTCATCCAGCCAACCCATAGTTCTAACAACTCCAATCAAATTCATTTTTGATAAAGGAAAGGGAGTTGTAGAGGTAGCTAGGAAAAATTCTGATATGCCCAAGAAAACTAAGTCCCAGCAGAAATCGTCGAACGGAGATCGACGATCGCCGAACGCAGATCGACGATCTCAGGCAAAATCGTCGAACTCAGGTCGACGATCTCAAGCTCCTAAACTCTACCATAGTCGACCGTCGAACGGAGCTCGACGATCTGACCCAAGATCGTCGAACGTAGCTCCACGATCGTTGACCAAAGGTCAGAGCTCTGGAAATTCTTTCAAGGGCAAATAAAAATCCAATCCTAGGGGTCCTTCATCCCAAATCTTTAACCATTATACTGAATGGATTATACCTCCAAGAAGATATCATCCTGAAGGTTATAAGAGTCAACCAGGGATGTCTTTTATTTCAGAGTTTAAAGGTTATCAACCTAGGCCCAAGGTAAACTGGGTCAGAAGCAAATGAATTATCTCATGTGCAGGTGAAGACCTATCCAACATCTAACCAGCAATGGTACTTTGATAGTGGGTGCTCTAAGCACATGACAGGAAACAAGGACAACCTCACATCCTTTAGAGCCAAGCTTGGACGCAAAGTTATCTTTGGTGATTCAAACTTTGGACAAACTAAAGGATATGGTGCAGTCCAGATTGGATCAGTACCATTCAAGAAGGTAGCTTATGTGAAAGGACTGAAGCACAACTTAATAAGCATCAGTCAGCTGTGTGATGAAGGCTACCAGGTGACCTTCAGCAAAGCATTATGCAAAATCAAGTCAGAGGACAACACAACTGTGTTGACAGGTAAAAGGAAAGGTAACATCTATCTAGTAGATTTTCTTTCAACAGATGTAGATATTTGCCTATTCAATTCTGTTTGTAGACCAAATATTCTATGACATAAGAGACTAGGACACCTAAACCTTAGAATTATTGCTAGGCTATCCAAGGACAACCTTGTTAGAGGACTACCTTCTAGCCCCTACAAGAAGGAAGGACTCTGCAGGGCTTGCCAATTAGGCAAGCAAACTAAAAACAGTTTTAAGTCACTTAATAAGAGTGATTCACCTAGGATATTGTATCTATTACACATGGATCTTTTTGGACCCATCACAGTACAAAGCCTAGGAGAGAAATCTTAAACTTTGGTAGTTATAGACGACTTCTCTAGATTCACTTGGGTGTTCTTTCTAAGGAAGAAGTCTGATAACTTTAAGTGTCTGACAGAGTTTCTCAAATGTATACAGATTGAGTTCAATACTCACATTGCCCTGATCAGAAGTGATCATGGGACAGAGTTTGATTCTCTTCTTATGCAAGAGTTCTGTCAGAGTGAAGGGATCAGGCATACTTTCTCAGCTCCTAGAACTCCTCAACAAAATGGGGTAGCTGAAAGGAAAAATAGAACCCTTATTGAATCTGCCACTACATTGTTGTCAGATGCTCACCTTCCTCTATTCTTTTGGGCAGATGCCGTGAACACCTCCAACTATGTGCTGAATAGAAGTTTGATACATAAACTAAAGGGAAAGGCTCCCTATGAATTACTCAAAGGGAAGAAACCTAAAGTTGATTATTTTAGAGTTTTTGGTTGTATTTGCTACATACATAATAATGACAAAAAATATTTAGCAAAATTTCAAGCTAAAGCTGATGAAGGAGTGTTTCTGGGATACTCCATGATCAGCAAGGCTTATAGGGTCTATAATAAATCATCTCTAAAAATTGAGGAATCTGTTCATATATCATTTGATGAATCTAACATGTCTTTCAAGGAGAAGATCCCTTCTACCATAGAACCTTTGTAGGAACATTCTTTTGTTGAAGACTTGAACAAGTTACAGGTTACCCAAAAGGATGAAAGCAGTGAAGATGAAGAAAGTATTCAACATATTGAAGAACAACTTGAAGAGCCAGTTGTTGTACCACAAGAGGAAACAACAACACAGGTTGGTGAACAATCAACACCCCCTGTTGATTTAGTAACATCAAGAGACCATACAATTTCCCAAATAATTGGAGACATCTCAGCTGGTGTGCAAACCAGAAATCAGGTCAACCAAAACATGTTGCACACCTGCTTCCTATCTCAAATTGAACCTCAGTCCATTCAAGATGCAGAGCAAGATCCACACTAGATCATTGCAATGCAAGAAGAGTTGCATCAATTTGAAAGGAACAAAGTGTGGGAACTAGTGACAAAGCCTAAGGATCACTCCATTGTTGGAACAAAGTGGGTGTTCAGAAACAAACTGGATGATCAAGGAGTAATTGTAAGGAACAAGGCAAGGCTAGTTGCTCAGGGATATTCTCAAGAAGAAGGAATATACTATGACCAGACTTTTGCACCAGTTGCAAGATTGGAAGCCATCAGAATATTTTTGGCTTATGCAGCACATAGAGGCTTCAAGGTATATCAGATGGATGTCAAAAGTGCATTTCTAAATGGAGACATCAAAGAAGAAGTATATGTTAGACAACCTACAGGTTTTATCTCTCCAACTTTTCCTGATTATGTTTTTAGATTGAACAAAGCATTATATGGTCTCAAGCAAGCTCCTAGAGCATGGTATGAGACCCTAACATGCTTTCTTTTGGAAAATGGATTAATAAGGGGTAGAGTAGACCAAACTCTTTTCATTAGAACCCATAAGTCCCATACCCTACTAGTACAGATTTATGTAGACGATATTATTTTTGGTTCTACTGATTCAAAATTGTGCAGAAGGTTTTCCAACCTGATGCATTCTAAATTTGAAATGAGTAGCATGGGTGAGCTATCCTTCTTCCTAGGATTGCAAGTCAAACAGCATGCTGAAGGCATCTTTATTTCTCAAACCAAGTATGCAAATGAATTGGTTAAGAAATTTGACATGTCTGAAGCATCTTGTATGAAAACACCTATGCCTACTAATGCTGTATTGGATGCTGATGAACATGGGAAACCTGTTGATCAGACAACATATAGAGCAATGATTGGCTCTTTACTGTACCTTACAGCTAGTAGACCAGATATAATGTTTGCTACATGTATATGTGCTAGGTTCCAAGTAAGCCCTAGAGAGTCACACCTAACACTAGTAAAGAGGATTCTCAGGTATGTTAAAAGTTATCCAAATCTAGGTCTCTGGTATCCAAAAGATTCAGCATTTGATTTAACTGGATTTTCTGATGCTGATTATGCTGGATGCAGAATTGACAGAAAAAGCACCAGTGGAACTTGTCAGTTCCTTGGTGACAGACTTGTCTCTTAGTTTTGTAAGAAACAAACCTCTGTATCAACTTCAACTGCTGTAGCTGAATATATGGCTGCAGGTAGTTGTTGTTCACAAATCTTGTGGATTCAAAACCAACTCCTAGACTATGGCTACAACTTAGAGAAGTCTAAAATCTTTTGTGATAACACCAGTGCTATTTCTATAGCTCAAAATCCAGTCCTCCATAGTAGGACAAAACACATAAAGATTAGACATCACTTCTTAAGGGATAATGTTGAAAAGAATAAAATTGAACTGCAATATATCCCAACTGACTTACAAAGGGGAGATATTTTCACCAAGCCCTTGGATGAAAAGAAACACACCTTCTTCCTAAATCAGTTAGGAATGTTAGATGGAGGAAGTCTTAAATAATATCCAAGATTTTAAAAGTTTAAAAATTGACCAAGACTAGGCAAACATCCTGATTTTTCTTAGTGTCTAGAATTTTTCTGGTCTCTGAACTGCGCTCGACGATTTTCCCCCAGATCGTCGAACGGAGATCGACGATTTCTGAAATCGTCGACCTGAGTTCAGCGTTTCTCAAATAGTATGAACTATCTCTTCCGGTCAGCGATCGTCGAACGACGCTCGACGATTTTGTTCTCTGAACGATCGTCGAACAGAGCTCGACGCTCTCCAATATCGTCGAACGGAGATCGACGATATTGAAGACTCTTCAGATTCCTTTAGAAGCCCCGATCGTCGAACTGAGTTCAACAATCTTTCCATTTCTGCGTCGAACCCTAATATAAAATTCATTTTCGCCGTCGTTCTCCTTTTGCGCTTTCGATTTCTCTGCAAACACTCTCTTTCCCTCCAAACATTTCGGCACTTGGTCGTTTTGTTTGTTGATTCTTTGCAGGTAACTATGGCCGTTTCTGTTGTTGTTCTCGCCGCCATGAAATTTGATGCCGGTTTTGACATTGACATGGAATCCTTCAGCATGACAGATCAGGTTTTCCAGGACATCTTGGAGCTGTTCAAAGAGCAGAAACTTGCTACAATCATGACAACCGGGATTAAACTTGCTGCTGATGAAATTAAAGAATGGGTTTACACTGCCCACAATCAGGATCAAAACACCATTGTTGGATCAATCTCTCGCACACAGGTACCCTTGACCCCAACAATTCTGACAGAGGTTCTTGAGTTAAGTACTGGTGGAGATTCTACTGATTTATCTGGAGAAGAATATGCTGACTTGCTTGCAAGAATGGGTCATTCTGAGGCTAACCCTAGCAAGCTGTTGAAAAAGAATCTGTCTGTGGAATATAGATTCATGGCTGATGTAGTTGGAAAGGTCCTATTGGCTAAGCACTCTGCCCATGATACAATTTCCAGGTATCAGCTCTGCTTAATGGGAGCCATAGTGGACAGGAAGAATCTGAACTGGGGAGAGGTCTTCTTTGACCTAATTAAGAAGAAAATTAACAAGCGTTTTGTAAATTTTGGAAGGATCTTAGGCATTTTTCTGCAGAAGAGATGCCCTGCATTGCTAGTATCCTCTGGGATACACATAAATGCATCCAAGAGACTGTCCTGTGCCCTATTTGGTAAATGGGACAGGCAGATCATCAAGCCTAGCAGGCCCTCTTCCAGCACACCTTCAGGCACCAGGACTGTCAGAGTCACTTCCCCTCAGGTCTCTGCCCCTGCAGCTGACCTGCCTGCTGATGTCTCTCCTCCTCCTCCTCCAATTCCATCTCTTCCAATTCCATCCACCATTCAAATTCCATCCACCATCATCATCTCCAGCCCCTCTCCAACATCTATACCATCTCCAATCCCTACTATACCAACAACAGAAGAACAATTCCATCCATTATACTCCTACCCTCAACCATATATTGCCACTTCGATCATCACCCTCCATTCCCTCATTCAATCTCATTGATGATTCCTTCATGGATGACTCACCCTCCTCACCTCATGAGCTACCCTCATCTTCAACCTCTTATCAGGACCTTCTGCAAGAGATCATTGATCAACCCACCTTCACACTATCTATTTCCATCCCACTGTCCTCCATCTCCACTTTACCCACACCTCAACCATCTCTTCCCCAATACACCAGCTCTCCTCTACCATCATCAACAGCTACTCCTCCATCCTCTACCTCTGCTCCAGTCACTACTGAGCAAGTAGATCTTCCAGCCCTTGCTGACAGGATTTATGAATTGCTAGCCCCCAGGCTATCTCTTCTCTTGGAGACCTCCTTGGCTTCATTACTCCAGTCAGTGGCAGCTCTTTTTGCCAGGCTCTCCTTCTTATTCCCTCAGGCAGCCCCTTCAGCAGTGTGCCTTGATCCATCCTTGTCTGAATCTAGGCAGGGGGAGATGCCCTATGAAGTGAGCCTGCCTGCTGTGTCTGCTGTTTCTTTAGCTTTTGTTGTTGCTGCTGCTGCTGCTGTTCTTCAAGATCCAGTTCCACCTCCTGTTGCAATCTTTTCAATAGACCTTAGGTCTCTGCTGTCAGCATTTGATTCAGCCTACCTTAGTTGTCTTCCAGAGACAGTTGCACTCTAGCCCCAAAGGATTTGTCCAAGGCCCTTGTGCCCTTCTCTTGTTGTGACCCCAGCATCATAACTTCCTTTGTTAACTCAGTTTATGCTGCTGCTACTCCTGCTGAAAGCATGGTTGCTATTTCTGATGCTGCTGTCCCTCCTGCTAAAGATAGTGTTGATGTATCTGTTGCTATTAGTGCTGTCAGTGCTGCTGCTACTGCTGTTCCAGTTTCTGCTGATATCCTTATGACAGAGGCACATGATATTGAGCCCTCTGTGTTTTCTAATGATATTCCTGCTGCTGATTGTAAGACCCCCTTTTTTTTTTCTTTTTCGACTCCGGGGTCTTAGGCCCAGATCCGCCGTTTTGCGGTGACTCCTTCACGTCCTGAAGGGTCATCACCACAAAGCGCCGATTCTGCCGGCCAATTCGATCACATAAAAGTAGCATAATGAAGTAAAATGAAAACTGTCTGTCCACAGAGAATCACATGACATATATAAATATAACTCCACGAAGGGAGTGCCCACAGAAGATAACATCAGAGTAGCAAAAATACGGGCTTATGCCCGGTACAACATATCCTCACTACAAAGTCACTCATGCGGAAGCAAAAGCTGAAAAACTACTCAGGGTCGAGACTCACAGTCCCGGCTGTATGAACTCCGGAGCTAGACTGCCCCACCTCCAAGCGCACCGGTCTCTGGGGCTGCTCCTCCATGCTGGTCTCCACGATCCCCTAAATGATGTGGTTCGAAAACCGTTAGTCTAAAAGACTAAGTCCTATCATCCCCCACCCCTTCCCCCACGGCTCCTAGGCACCGAGCGGAGAGGAAGAAAGGGGAGGACTTGAAGGTGGAGAATATCAAAGCAGATGACAGCGGTCCTATTCTAGCAAGTTCTATAGCATATAAAGACAATAAAATGTAAGCTGAAATGTAACCTTCACTTATGTGGAAAAACACATAAGCCAAGGGGTCTTTTGCAAGGCTCCCATCGTATAAAAAGTCCCATACCGATTTATACGTTGGGGTGACGGTGGTCAAACAGCAGTAACTAAATATATCAAAATTAACCTTAATTTATAAACTTGCCCACACAAGCTTATAGACTAAGGGGTCGTTTTGCAGGTCCTAATGTATAAGCGTCCCATTCCACTTATACATCAGGTGTCAGGGGTTAAATGAATCGATTATGCTATGACATGCAAGTGGGTATGATGGACATGCAAGTGCAACGCACACACCCGACTCTGTGCACACAGACCTTTAGTTCCCCCTTTCTGGAGCCGTAACCTCCCAGGATACCTCCGTAGTGGCAGACGGAAGCGGTGGGTTGGGCCTCGCCCACCTCTAAACCAGTAAGGCACTACCGGTCAGACCTATCGTACGCCTCAACGCTTGGTGCACGAAGCGGACTCCTGCGTACTCTTGCCGGCTGGCGCACCGGACTTCTGTTGGCGAAGTGCTAACCACACTTGCCGAGTCAACGTATTGGCGTCGGTGCATCGACCCTCCAATACCGAAAACCCACCACCTTAATTTATTTTCCTTTTATGCACATGCAGATTTAGCGTAAACAAAACCGAGCCGAAGCTCCCCGGACCAAGAGTCCGTCTTTTAACCATCCGAGCCGAAGCTCCCAGCTGACTTTTGGTGCTAACAGTGCCTGTGAAATGTGCAACCCTAATTACTAAGTTACTCTTTTCAGCTTGTTAAACAGTTTACGTTAACCCAGGACTGCCCCCGGTATTCCCTGTGAAGGGCTCTCAAGGGGCACTAGGAACTGTGTTGTGATTACGCCCAGCGTTCCCTTTCGCAAGGTACTTATTTTATTATTGGTTGATCCCCTTACCCATTATTTTCTCATGTTTCGATACGCTAATCCTAGGGTGATTTGACTCCAACTCTCCTTGGGTAGGACGATCTTTCGTCGGCCCGAACGCCTTTAAACCCTAGACAAATCCACACCCTACTCACTCATCTTCCAAAGATGCAGCCCTTTCCACTTGTCCTTACAGCAAACCATCAAGACCCATCATACGTGCCCTAATTCAATCCAAATGAAATCCTGCAGTTTTGCTATATGCAAACCACTTAAGCTACGTGACCCGTAAAAGGGGAAGTACATGAAATACTCATCCAGTACCCTTATGATAATTATCAGAGGTCTATTATGATAAGTATAGACTAAATTAAGAAAATCATATTTTTCCCAATTAATCTACTATTTATTGAATTTTCCTCAAAAACTAGGCCATAGTCAATTTGAACATGAACCATAAGATTTTCTCAGGTAATGGCCTCCTAAAATTTGTATTCACTAAATAACAGAGAAATATCATTGGATGCTAATTTTCATAATTTTCCAGATAATTCTTGACCTCTAAAGGATTTATTAAAATAATTCCAAAAATCAAAATAATGAAGGAAGTGCCACATATATGTCTCCAATAATTATGTAAAAATTACTAGGGCTTCATAGGGAACTAAAAACATCATGAAGAAGAAATTAGAATTTTTCAGACAATCTAAAAGTCATTATTAAATTTTCCAAGGTTCCATGGAATTAAATAATTAAAGAAGCAACAACTAAATATCATTCTTCAAAAATTCCATAAAAATTTACAGAGATGGGTAACATGATTATAAGCCCCTTGGCTAAGTTTTATCAAGTTTAAGCAAGTATAGTGCTCTGCAAAAACTCTTAAGTGGAAATTATAAAATATAACTCTGTGAATAAAGTACCAAAAATATTCATCCAAAATTTATTATAAAATTTCCAGAGACATGTATGCCCTAAGCAACTACCTATTCAAAATCTCAGCCCTTTTCAGATAGTTTTGGTATTAGTTCTTATGGTTTCAAAGCTAGTGCCCTAAACTAGGGTTATGGATTTAAGGGGTATTTAATCTGCCAAATGCCCTAAAATTTTAACCATAGGACCATAGTGACCCTATGGTCATCATTCCTAAGTTTCAAGCCCATCCAAGGTCTTTTGACCCCAATTTCTTCAAACCCTAGAAAATTACCCTAAAGGGCCTACCCTAACATTCTAGGGCTACCCTAGTCCAATCCACTCCAAACTCCATAAGTGAGTGTAAAAAGTCAAATTATACCTGTGGCCAAAATTTCAGCCTCTGTTGAGGTGATTTGGTCACTCAAAACCAAAAGTGCAACTTTTGACCAAAATGCCCTTCATAGGGTATAAATAGGGTTGGGTCAAAACCTATTCAAAACTCATCCAATCTAAATGAAATTTTATACAGATACCTAATTTGAACCCAGGGACCACTCACCAAAATTTGGGAGGGTTTGGAGGTGTTTAGGGCACCTATTTAATTTATCTAATAATTATTAAATATTTACAAAAACTATAGAAATATTTTCTCCAAAAATTCCCATTTTTGGACAGGCCATAGTTATAGCTAGGATAGACTCCCTGCCAAAATCTCAGGTCATTTGGACATGGGATGAAGGGTGGGCATCCATTTGAATCTCAGGTTAGCCCTAGGTATAGGGCCCACCAAAATGGGTGCTGTGGTCTAACTACTTACCCAAATGGGTTGAAATCAATTTTAAAATAATCTAGACTCGAAGGGCTACAACTTTTGTGACTGGAGATTTTTCCTAAAACAGCCTCTAAATGCCTCGTTTAATGACATCAAAATATGCAAGTTAAAGGGGTAATAAATAACAATATTATACATATAAATATAATAATTAAAATATGGGTACTGTTCATCTTCTCCAAAAGCCCGAACCAGCAAACCTCAAAAAAAAAATAAAACCTGTAGCTTTCTCCCGCCTATTACCGGCCACCCAGCCACTTCCCTGGCCAGCCACCACCCCCACAACCTCCGTTGAGGTGAGGGCTACCGCCGGGCGGCGGCACGGCCGCCGGAGGGGCGGTTTCCGGCGAACCCGATAGGTAGAAAATCCATGGAAAAGGCTGAAATTTGCTCTCCCAATCGGGCTCAATTGAGCCCGATTTCTCTCCTAAACGATCTAAGGATCTAGCCCACGAAGAGAGGAGTAGAGGAGGACCTTATTTGTGGTTCGATGACGGCGGCGGCGGTGGTCGGCCATGGCGTTTTTCTCTCCGGCGAGCTTGCCCGAATCCTCGATCCTCCACCAAAACCTTTGATCCAATATGTTATTTTGACTGCCAAGGACGTTCTGAAGGTGATGGGAAGATCAGAAATTCAAATGGGGGGCTGCATAGGGGGATTTATATTTTTCATGGGAGGGGAGGTGAAGGGTTGGTTGGCCATGGTGGTTGGGCTCCCCCCATTAGTGTTGGCTGGCTGGAATTGATAGCATTATCATCCCAAGAGGCAAGGGAGATGAATGGGGATAATGGAGAGATGAATGGAGTGGCCCATGGCCTCCCTCCATAACTCCTCTCTCTTTTTTCCTTTTTCTCTCTCCTCCATTAAGGAGAAAACTCTCATTTTCTCTCTCCTAGTCACACCCTACGAATTTAGGTGGCATCCCTCATAAATATCAGCCTCCTAAAGTTAATGGGCCACTCAAGTTGGGCTTAGCCCAAGTGGCTTGGGCTTGATTAGGTCATTTAGGCTAGTTTGACCTATTTTAGGGTTGACTTGACTTTGGTCAATTTGGCCATTTTGGTCGACCCCAATGGGTCCTTGGTGACCCATTGGCCTCCCCTAAGGTCTATGTAGGGTTGGGTGGGGTTGACTTGGCACCTTGGAGGTCACTTGACCCTTGGTAAGGTCACTTTGACCAGATTAGGAGCTCGAGTTGACTTGGGTCAACTTGGCCTCTAGGGCTGACCCCAATGTGTCCTTAGTGACCCATTGACCTCACTTTAGGGTTAGGAGGGCATAGGTGGGGTCCACTTGTCTAGGGGAAGGTCAATTGACCTAAGTAGGCTAGTTTGACCCATTTAGGGTTAGAGTTGACTTTGGTCAACTGAGTCCCTTTCATTGACCCCAATGGGTCCTTATGACTCTAATGGGTCTCCCAAAATGTTTGGGAGTGTTGTGGTAGGGTCTTTGGGCCATGGTGAAGCCCCATGGTCATCCTAAACTATTGTTCAGAATTCTACTATTTGCAGACCATGGTGATCCTCACCTTGGCCTCCTATCTCTTGGCCCATTTCTGGCTTCCTAGGGTTTTGTCATGACCTAGTCATGGCCAAAACCACTCTTAGGGGTCTAGTTGGAAATGGGATGTTACAAATCCCAATAAACAAAACAAAGATTTCGTCCCCGAAATCAAGGTTGGACCTACGGGTCTTATTACCGAAGGAAAGAGTCTTGTAACATCCCATTATGACGTCTTGTTTGTTAAATTTGATTTAAGGGAAAACTTAGATCTAAGACCCCTTTCGCCCAAACGGTGAACCAAAATCCCAATAAACAAAGTTAAGCCCCCAATAAACAAAGATAAGCCCCTATCTACCTAGAGCAGCCCTTAGTATACTTAAAGCAGAAAAATAAATTAACATCTTGAGGGGTCTGAGAGGTATACCTGACTGAATAGCTCGGGGTATCTTTGTCGCATCAGGTCCTGTGGCTCCCAGGTATGCTCCTCCTGGCCGTGGTTCCTCCACAGGACCTTGACTAGAGGGACCCTCTTGCGTCGTAAGACCCGCACTCCTCGGTCGTCGATCCTCACAGGCTCCAAATGAACAGACCGGTCTGAAGCTACCGGCCCTTCGGTGGTCAGAATCTGCTGCTCCGGGCGTAGTAGAGCCCTCCTCAAAGAAGAAATGTGGAAGACGTCGTGCAGCGCTTCTAGCTCTGGTGGTAACTCCAGCCGGTAGGCTAGGGGTCCGATCCGCTCCAGGATCCTGTAAGGGCCCATGTACCTAGGGCTGAGCTTCTTCCTCCGACCACGCACCCGTGAAACTCCATGCATGGGCCGGATTTTCAGAAACACCCGGTCCCCCACCTGGAACTCCACCTGCCGATGTCGGGCGTCATAGTACTTGGCCTGTCTACTCTGCGCCTCGAGCATCCTGTCTCTGATCAGCCTCACTTGTGCCTCGGTGTCTTCAACGAACTCTGACCCCAATATCTTCGGATCTTCGTTCTGCACCCATGAGAGCGGGGTCCGGCATCTCCTCCCGTACAAGGCTTCGTAAGGCGCCATCCTGATGCTGGACTGGTGGCTGTTGTTATAGGAGAACTCGACAAGGGGTAAGAGTTTCTCCCACGGTTCCCCGCGATCTAAGATGCATAGCCTCAAAAGGTCCTCCAGCGTCCGGTTGGTGCGTTCTGTCTGCCCGTCTGTCTGGGGGTGGAATGCAGTGCTGAAAGTCAATCGCGTGCCTAAGTAAGCTTGCACGGACCTCCACTCCCTGGAGGTGAACCTGCCATCCCGATCCGACACTATCGTCCTGGGCACTCCATGATAACGAATGAACTGCTCCACAAACTTCCGCACCAGTACTCCTACTGAATCATCCTTCCTGATCGGTATAAATCGAGCCACCTTGGTCAACCGATCGACGATTACCCAGATCGAGTCATTCCCTGTCCGAGACCGGGGAAGCCCATGTATGAAGTCCATGGCTATGTCATCAAACTTCCACTCCGGCACCGGGAGTGGCTGCAATAATCCTGCGGGGTTCCTGCACTCCGCCTTCACTAGCTGACATGCCTCACAATGGGTCACGAAGTGTGAGACATCCTTCTTCATGCCCGGCCAGTACATCGTCCTCTTCAAATCAGCCGTCATCTTTGTGATCCCCGGGTGTACAGAATACCGGCTGCAGTGCGCCTCCATCATAATATCCTCCCGGATCTGGCCTCCCTCCGGTATATACACCCGTCCTCTGAAGCACACCAGATCGTCCCTCAGTGTGTAATCTCCTGCAGTGCCCGCCTTCAGAGCTTGGAAGATGGGTTCCAACTTGGCATCCTGCCTCTGTCCCTCTCTGACCCGGTCTCTGATGTCATCGGTAACGCCTATCGCGGCCAAGTACTCCTCATAGAGCTCAGGATCATCAGACGATACCAGAGTAATGTGCATGTCCTCTAGTCTCTGCAGCAGCTCCATAGACATCAACTGAGGCTCTGCTCCTGTTGTGGCGGCTCTCCGACTCAGTGCATCTGCCACCACGTTTGCCTTCCCCGGGTGATAGTGCATCTCATACTGATAGTCAGATAGAAACTCCACCCACCGCCTTTGCCTGATGTTCAGTTCCTTCTGCGTGTCCACGTACTTAAGGTTCTTATGGTCGGAATATATGTCACAGTGGACTCCATAAAGGTAGTGCCGTCATATCTTCAGTGCGAATACAACTGCCCCCATCTCAAGGTCATGTACTGGGTAGTTCTTCTCATGGGTCTTCAGCTGGCGGGAGGCATAAGCTATGACGTGTCCGTTCTGCATCAGTACCGCTCCCATCCCCTGATATGATGCGTCGGTGTAGACCTGGAATCCCTCCCTCCCCGAGGGAAGAGTAAGAATGGGAGCCGAGGTCAGCCGATCCTTCAGCTCCTGGAAAGCTGTCTGGCACTGCGGGGTCCACACGAACGGTGCCTCCTTCTTTGTCAAGGATGTGAGCGGGAGGGCGATTCGAGAGAATCCCTCTACGAACTTCCGGTAATAACCGGCAAGTCCTAGAAAACTCCGTACGTCAGTGGCTGTTTTCAGCTGCGGCCACTCTGAAATAGCTCGAATCTTTGCCGGGTCCACTGCCAGCCCGGCTCCGCTGATAATGTGACCTAAGAACGCCACCTCCTTCAGCCAGAACTGACACTTACTGAATTTCGCATAAAGGTGATGCTCCCGCAGTCTCTCCAGGGTCAATGCTAGATGTCGTGTATGCTCCTCCTCCGTCTTAGAATAGATAAGGATGTCGTCTATGAACACTATGACAAACACATCCAAGTAAGCCTCGAAGACCCGGTTCATGAGGCTCATAAATGCTGACGGAGCATTCGTGAGCCCGAAGGGCATCACGATGAACTCATACAATCCATACCGGCTACTAAAGGCCGTTTTCGGGATATCCTCCTCCTGGATCCGCAGCTGGTAATAGCCTGATCTCAAGTCCAGCTTCGAAAAGTAATGGGCTCCCTCCAGCTGATCGAACAACTCGTCTATCCTGGGGAGCGGATAGGTATTTCGGACGGTCAGCCTATTTAGTGCTCGATAGTCGATGCACAGGCGTAAGGTGCCGTCCTTCTTCTTTACGAATAGGACAGGAGCTCCCCATGATGAGGAACTCGGCCTAACAAATCCTGCTTCCACCAGCTCCTGCAACTGTGTCCGAAACTCCGCCAACTCCTTCGGGGCCATCCGATAAGGGGCCTTGGATACCGGCTTAGCCCCTGGTACCAGCTGAATCTGGAAGTCCTTCTCCCTATGCGGAGGTAGTCCCGGCAGCTTATCCGGAAAAATATCGGCGTAGTCACGAACCACCGGAATGTCTGCGATCAAGTCCTTCTCCTCAGTCATCTCGAACAATACTTGGTATAACTCGTCCCCTTGCATATGGGCCTTAATGGCCTGAATAGATGAAAGCAAGCGACGGGAGACCGGTGTAGTACCTTCGAACGTTGCATAAGTATCGCCGTGGCTGAGCACGACCCTCCCTGCCGGGCAATCAATCTGGGCATGGTTCCAGACAAGCCATGTCATGCCCAAGACGAGATCGAAGTCCGGCATCCTCAAGATCGTCGCCGGGGCCTCGAGTGTCAACCCCTCTATGGTAACCTCCAGGAGGCACTTTTCTGTGGACTGAATCTCCATCCCATTGGGGAGGCGCACCCTCCTGGGTAGTCCTGTATAGCAACGAATCTGATCCAGGTCCTTGACGAAATCCTCCGATACAAAGTTATGTGATGCCCCCGTGTCGAACAGGGTGTGGGCAGGCTTGCCGCACACCATCACCATTCCTAAATCAGTTTGAAAGAAATTCTAGCGTAAGGTTTTCTAACCTAGGTTGTATAGTAGTTCTATCAATGCTTAATACGAGCAAAGAATAATTCTAACATTAAGATTACTCTCATACCTGCAATAACCCTGTCCGGGTTCCGGGGCTGTGCTAAGTCCAGAGCGTAAATCTGCTCCCCATTCTGCCTGCGGTCGCCTCCCTGGTAACCACGTCCTCGGCCGCGTCCTCGGCCTCCGAAATGCTGGGCCGGTGGGCCACCCCGTGGTGCTGGAGGTGGTGCCCCCCTCATAGGGCAATCTCTCCGGAGGTGTCCCACCTGGTGACAGTGGAAGCACTCCGGCGGGGGATACGCATACATACCCCGGGGTCTCTGCATCTCCTGGATCCGGAGAGGTTGAGGGGCCAAGACCACCTGCTCTCTCGGCTCCTGCCTCAACTCCTGACGAGGCTGCTCCTCTGCCCTTCTTCCATCTGGTACGATGCCTCGCCGCTGATCATTTCGGGCCCTCCGGCCCTGGTCCTCCGTTTGCCGTTTCCGGCCCCGAGTGGTGTGCCAGTCGGCCTCAATCCTCTTCGCCATCTCTAAAATCCGGGAGATGGGCCCGTCAGAGACAAAAAGCAAAGCCTCTCTCAACTCCTCTTTTAGGCCCTTATAAAACCTCTTGACGTACCCCGCTTCATCCAGCTGATAAGAGCCCGCATATCGGGCCAAATGATCGAACTCTCGGTGGTACTCCACCACTGTCCTGGTGCCCTGCCTCAGCTGCAAGAAACGCTCCTCCAACTCGTCCCTGGCCGACTGAGGAACAAAGTGCTCCAGCAGCGTGGCCCTGAATTCTTCCCATGTGATTTCTGCAATCTCTCTATCCGCAAAAGTCGTGTCCAACAGCGTCTTCCACCACCGCTTGGCATGTGACTCCAAGCAAGATACCACTAGGGCCACCCTCTCCTCCCAGGGGCATCGTATCCCCGTCAACATCTCGTACATCACATCCAGCCACTCCTCTGTCCGTACTGCCGACTCCGTCCCCAAGTAAGATGGGGGAGAGAGTCCTCGGAAGGTGCTCATCCAGTTGGCCCCTGGGTTTGGCTGCTGGGCTGGGGCTTGCTGAGCCCGGAAGGCCTCAAGGATGGCTGTAAGGGTCTGCCCCATGTCTGACTGGAGGAAAGGTGTGGGGACCATGGGAGGTGGTGCAATGTCTGGAATCTGCTGAGCTCCACCTTGTGGGGTGGGCTGAGCTGAGGGCTGCAAAATGAACTACATCAGTAGGTAATCGACTCAATGCCTAATGATAGTGGACAATTTATATGTGATTCCCCCCATATGGGCACACCACCGCTTCCGCTGCTTAGTTTGTCCCCAAACTAAACCCGCGCGGGGGTGACCCAGGGTTGTGGACGGCTACTTTTCGATCGAGGTTTGCTCTGATACCACTTGTAAGACCCCCTTTTTTTTTTTCTTTTTCGACTCCGGGGTCTTAGGCCCAGATCCGCCGTTTTGCGGTGACTCCTTCACGTCCTGAAGGGTCATCACCACAAAGCGCCGATTCTGCCGGCCAATTCGATCACATAAAAGTAGCATAATGAAGTAAAATGAAAACTGTCTGTCCACAGAGAATCACATGACATATATAAATATAACTCCACGAAGGGAGTGCCCACAGAAGATAACATCAGAGTAGCAAAAATACGGGCTTATGCCCGGTACAACATATCCTCACTACAAAGTCACTCATGCGGAAGCAAAAGCTGAAAAACTACTCAGGGTCGAGACTCACAGTCCCGGCTGTATGAACTCCGGAGCTAGACTGCCCCACCTCCAAGCGCACCGTCTCTGGGGCTGCTCCTCCATGCTGGTCTCCACGATCCCCTAAATGATGTGGTTCGAAAACCGTTAGTCTAAAAGACTAAGTCCTATCATCCCCCACCCCTTCCCCCACGGCTCCTAGGCACCGAGCGGAGAGGAAGAAAGGGGAGGACTTGAAGGTGGAGAATATCAAAGCAGATGACAGCGGTCCTATTCTAGCAAGTTCTATAGCATATAAAGACAATAAAATGTAAGCTGAAATGTAACCTTCACTTATGTGAAAAACACATAAGCCAAGGGGTCTTTTGCAAGGCTCCCATCGTATAAAAAGTCCCATACCGATTTATACGTTGGGGTGACGGTGGTCAAACAGCAGTAACTAAATATATCAAAATTAACCTTAATTTATAAACTTGCCCACACAAGCTTATAGACTAAGGGGTCGTTTTGCAGGTCCTAATGTATAAGCGTCCCATTCCACTTATACATCAGGTGTCAGGGTTAAATGAATCGATTATGCTATGACATGCAAGTGGGTATGATGGACATGCAAGTGCAACGCACACACCCGACTCTGTGCACACAGACCTTTAGTTCCCCCTTTCTGGAGCCGTAACCTCCCAGGATACCTCCGTAGTGGCAGACGGAAGCGGTGGGTTGGGCCTCGCCCACCTCTAAACCAGTAAGGCACTACCGGTCAGACCTATCGTACGCCTCAACGCTTGGTGCACGAAGCGGACTCCTGCGTACTCTTGCCGGCTGGCGCACCGGACTTCTGTTGGCGAAGTGCTAACCACACTTGCCGAGTCAACGTATTGGCGTCGGTGCATCGACCCTCCAATACCGAAAACCCACCACCTTAATTTATTTTCCTTTTATGCACATGCAGATTTAGCGTAAACAAAACCCGAGCCGAAGCTCCCCGGACCAAGAGTCCGTCTTTTAACCATCCGAGCCGAAGCTCCCAGCTGACTTTTGGTGCTAACAGTGCCTGTGAAATGTGCAACCCTAATTACTAAGTTACTCTTTTCAGCTTGTTAAACAGTTTACGTTAACCCAGGACTGCCCCCGGTATTCCCTGTGAAGGGCTCTCAAGGGGCACTAGGAACTGTGTTGTGATTACGCCCAGCGTTCCCTTTCGCAAGGTACTTATTTTATTATTGGTTGATCCCCTTACCCATTATTTTCTCATGTTTCGATACGCTAATCCTAGGGTGATTTGACTCCAACTCTCCTTGGGTAGGACGATCTTTCGTCGGGCCCGAACGCCTTTAAACCCTAGACAAATCCACACCCTACTCACTCATCTTCCAAAGATGCAGCCCTTTCCACTTGTCCTTACAGCAAACCATCAAGACCCATCATACGTGCCCTAATTCAATCCAAATGAAATCCTGCAGTTTTGCTATATGCAAACCACTTAAGCTACGTGACCCGTAAAGGGGAAGTACATGAAATACTCATCCAGTACCCTATGATAATTATCAGAGGTCTATTATGATAAGTATAGACTAAATTAAGAAAATCATATTTTTCCCAATTAATCTACTATTTATTGAATTTTCCTCAAAAACTAGGCCATAGTCAATTTGAACATGAACCATAAGATTTTCTCAGGTAATGGCCTCCTAAAATTTGTATTCACTAAATAACAGAGAAATATCATTGGATGCTAATTTTCATAATTTTCCAGATAATTCTTGACCTCTAAAGGATTTATTAAAATAATTCCAAAAATCAAAAATAATGAAGGAAGTGCCACATATATGTCTCCAATAATTATGTAAAAATTACTAGGGCTTCATAGGGAACTAAAAACATCATGAAGAAGAAATTAGAATTTTTCAGACAATCTAAAAGTCATTATTAAATTTTCCAAGGTTCCATGGAATTAAATAATTAAAGAAGCAACAACTAAATATCATTCTTCAAAAATTCCATAAAAATTTACAGAGATGGGTAACATGATTATAAGCCCCTTGGCTAAGTTTTATCAAGTTTAAGCAAGTATAGTGCTCTGCAAAAACTCTTAAGTGGAAATTATAAAATATAACTCTGTGAATAAAGTACCAAAAATATTCATCCACAATTTATTATAAAATTTCCAGAGACATGTATGCCCTAAGCAACTACCTATTCAAAATCTCAGCCCTTTTCAGATAGTTTTGGTATTAGTTCTTATGGTTTCAAAGCTAGTGCCCTAAACTAGGGTTATGGATTTAAGGGGTATTTAATCTGCCAAATGCCCTAAAATTTTAACCATAGGACCATAGTGATCCTATGGTCATCATTCCTAAGTTTCAAGCCCATCCAAGGTCTTTTGACCCCAATTTCTTCAAACCCTAGAAAATTACCCTAAAGGGCCTACCCTAACATTCTAGGGCTACCCTAGTCCAATCCACTCCAAACTCCATAAGTGAGTGTAAAAAGTCAAATTATACCTGTGGCCAAAATTTCAGCCTCTGTTGAGGTGATTTGGTCACTCAAAACCAAAAGTGCAACTTTTGACCAAAATGCCCTTCATAGGTATAAATAGGGTTGGGTCAAAACCTATTCAAAACTCATCCAATCTAAATGAAATTTTATACAGATACCTAATTTGAACCCAGGGACCACTCACCAAAATTTGGGAGGGTTTGGAGGTGTTTAGGGCACCTATTTAATTATCTAATAATTATTAAATATTTACAAAAACTATAGAAATATTTTCTCCAAAAATTCCCATTTTTGGACAGGCCATAGTTATAGCTAGGATAGACTCCCTGCCAAAATCTCAGTCATTTGGACATGGGATGAAGGGTGGGCATCCATTTGAATCTCAGGTTAGCCCTAGGTATAGGGCCCACCAAAATGGGTGCTGTGGTCTAACTACTTACCCAAATGGGTTGAAATCAATTTAAAATAATCTAGACTCGAAGGGCTACAACTTTTGTGACTGGAGATTTTTCCTAAAACAGCCTCTAAATGCCTCGTTTAATGACATCAAAATATGCAAGTTAAAGGGGTAATAAATACAATATTATACATATAAATATAATAATTAAAATATGGGTACTGTTCATCTTCTCCAAAAGCCCGAACCAGCAAACCTCAAAAAAAAATAAAACCTGTAGCTTTCCCGCCTATTACCGGCCACCCAGCCACTTCCCTGGCCAGCCACCACCCCCACAACCTCCGTTGAGGTGAGGGCTACCGCGGGCGGCGGCACGGCCGCCGGAGGGGCGGTTTCCGGCGAACCCGATAGGTAGAAAATCCATGGAAAAGGCTGAAATTTGCTCTCCCAATCGGGCTCAATTGAGCCCGATTCTCTCCTAAACGATCTAAGGATCTAGCCCACGAAGAGAGGAGTAGAGGAGGACCTTATTTGTGGTTCGATGACGGCGGCGGCGGTGGTCGGCCATGGCGTTTTTCCTCTCCGGCGAGCTTGCCCGAATCTCGATCCTCCACCAAAACCTTTGATCCATATGTTATTTTGACTGCCAAGGACGTTCTGAAGTGATGGGAAGATTAGAAATTCAAATGGGGGGCTGCATAGGGGATTTATATTTTTTTCATGGGAGGGAGGTGAAGGTTGGGTTGCCATGGTGGTTGGCTCCCC
>CM077153.1:237176291-237727946 GCA_039583875.1 Platanthera guangdongensis
AAACTATTAGTGTGTCCCACATTTCTTTTGAGGTTTTACAATGTATTAGGTTTTGAAATGTGGCATCATCAATGACACTTACAATAATATTCTGGGCCCTCTTGTCCATAGTGGCCAGAATAATCTCATCTTTAGTCATTTCTGAATAGTCTTTGAGAGTTTTCTTCTGATTTGCATCTAAAATGGAAATCTTCATTGGCACATATGACCCTTCTTTGACTGTGATGTAATATCCTGGGTCAGATGCTTCCATAAAGAGTCTAACTCTCTCTTTCCATATGCCAAAAATTTCTTTTCTGCAGATTAGCAATTTCATGGATCCTAGCTCTTTGTGATTCTCAGTAGAACCCATTTTCTTGATTCTTGATTATTCTGATTCTCTGCCTACAGGATCTTTACTCAGACTGTTATGTCCTTTTTGAGGAACCTGGCTCTGATACCACTTGAAAGAAATAGTGTCTAATCACCTAGCGGGGGGGGGGGGGGTGAAAATAGTGAACTTAATCTTTTTAACTTTAAAGGCAAAAATACTGAATTATAAGACCTGTATTTGCAATTCTCTACAGTAATTCAGCACAGATAACACAGCAATCACAGAATTAATTACACACAGAGTACACACAGATTTTATAGTGGTTCCCCGAGGTCTGGTACATCCACTTTCCCCCTTCGCCTATCTAGTAGTGTACTAGATTCAGCCTAACTTCTCCACTTCTTCTCAGATCCACAGATCTTTACAACTCAGAACCCCAAACAGGTTCCTACAACTCAGAGTGATCTCACTCCAACAACTCAGGCACAAAAGCCCTACCACTCAGTCTTCACCAAGACTTACCACTCAGAGAACAAAGTCTCCTACAACTCAGGCACTAAGCCCTACCTCAGTCTTCAACAAGACCTACACTCAAGCACACTGTCTCCTACACTCAGCCTTTACAAAATAGGCTTACAGCTCAGATCCCTTAGGATCCTACAGAAAATAATGTTTACAAAGTTTATAACCACAAATCTGAAAGAGAGAGATGAGTTGACTGGTTTCTTGATGAGTTCTTGGAAGAACTTGGCAAAGATCAACCTCCCTTGGATTTCTTCAAAGCTTCTTGAATTAGAACACAGTAGGGTTGTATCTCTATGCAGATGATCTTCAATCAACTGCTGTCTTGAGATTCTGATTTCAATCTGAATCTTCCTTATCAGCCTGGTTCAACAGCTGGTCTTCTTAGAAGGAGCTCTCTCTCCAACTTCTTAGATCTTCTCTTGAAGGTCTTCTTCTTGTTGTGTTGTTTTTCACTTCATTGATCGATGATCATTTCTGTTGAAGGAGAAAAGTCTTTAAATAAGCTTTCTCCATGGTGACCGGCTGATCCGGTTTCTAACAACTTTCTGACGGCTCTGACAGTTGCAGTTGACCGGTTGAAATGGCAGTTGTCAAGTCATCCAGTCACTTCTTGAAATCTCTGTCACTGTCTGAAAGTGTCGAGACAGATAGTCTTTATGTGTCGACACAAATAAACCAAGTGTCGACACAAGTAGACTAAGTGTCGACACTAGCCTTCATGGTGTCGACACAACTCCTTGTGTTGTTATAACAGCTTCTCGACACTGGTTCTTCAGAATGTGTCAACACAGATTCTGTGTATCAACACAAGACTTCTTCTTTAATACTTAGTTGAATTCTACTAAGTGTCGACACAACTCCTTTGTGTCGACACATCTTCTTGTGTTGAAATTTGTTAAGTGTCGACACATCTTCTTTGTGTCGACACATGTCTTCTGTGTTGAAACTTTGCTGAGTGTCGACACATCTCCTTGTGTCGACACATGTACTTGAACTTTGTTGAAGTTTGCTGAGTGTCGACACAGCCTTCTAGTGTCGACACATGTACTTGAACTTTTTGTTGAAGTTTGCTGAGTGTCGACACGGCCTCCTAGTGTCGACATATGTACTTGAACTTTGTTGAAGTTTGCTGAGTGTCGACACAGCCTCCTAGTGTCGACACTTTTGCTGTCGACAAAGTTTCTCTGGGTGTCGACACTGCCTCTAAGTGTCAATACAGATAATGTTGACAATTCTTCACTGTGTGTCGACACAACCTGTATGTGTCAACACTTTTCTTCTGGTGTCGACTCTGCCTTCCTGGTGTCAACACAATTACTCCAAGTGTCGACACATCTTCTCTAGGTGTCAACACAAGTCTTCTTAAGTGTCGACACTTTTCTTCTAGGTGTCGACACATGGACTTAGAATCTTTTATGCTTTTCCTGCAATTACTTAACCTGCACACATAAACTCAAAGCACATCAAATACATCTTGATGTATATCATTGAGTAGGGTGAGGCTTCTTCAAATCAGGTACATATATTCCAATGTACCCAACAATCAGGTAGTGAGTTGCCTTGCGCCTGAAGCTTTTCCCGTCCTTGATCCCCTCAGGAAGTTCACCGGTGGTTAGGAAGGTCACCAATGGGTCTATCCACGAGGGTCACCGATCCACCATCATCAACTCTCATTCCTCGATGGCCGGTCGAAATAGCTCCGTCAAGGTCCCTCCTCCCCGAGGTTCAAACTTAGTCAATCGATCGACAGTTATACTTTCTTCCCTTGGAACATGTTGGATAGAGAATGACTAGAACCCTCCAATGATCGCCCTTACCTTAGAGAGGTATTTTATGAGGGTAGGCTCCCGAGCCTCAAACTCTCCCCAGATCTGTGACGCTACTACTTTTGAATCAGTGAAAGCCTCCACATCCTGAATCTCAAGCTCCTTTGCTAAGCGAAGGTCGGCGATCACGGCCTCATACTCCGCTTGGTTGTTGGTTACCGGAAAATGGTAAGCCACTGCCTGCTCTATCGCGACTCCCTGGGGGCTGATCAGCACCACTCCTCCCCTGAGGGAATGTTTTCCTGAGGCTCCATCGACCATCATCTTCCACGCTTCCCGTGGCTGCTGCTCTCCCTCCTCGACTTCAACAACATAATCTGCTAGGAAGTCCACCACTTTCTGTGCCTTGATGGAGAGTCTCGGAACGAAAGAGATGTCGAACTCGCTTAGTTCGATGGACCACTTAGCGAGTCTTCCCGAGTGCTCCACTCCTTCAAAGATCTTGCAAAGAGGCTGGTCAGTCACCACCCTAATCGAATGTGCTTGAAAGTATGACCGAAGTTTCCTTGCAGAGATGATCAAAGAGTAGGCTAGCTTTTCGAGGATGGGGTAGCAGAGCTCTGCTTTCTTCAATATCCGACTGACGTAGTAGATGGGAAGTTGCTTCTTTCCTTCTTCCCCCACTAGGACGGAGCTTACCGCCTCCGCTCCTACTCCAAGGTACAAGGTCGGGTCCTCCCCTTCTTTGGACTCTAAAGCAGAGGGACCTGAGAGAGCTGCCTCTTCAGCCCTTGGAAGGCTTCTTTGCACTTGGCGGTCCACTCAAACCTCTGGTTCCCCCGCAGCGCCTTGAAGAATGAAGAACACTTGTCCCCTGACCTGGAGAGGAACCTACTCAGCCCTGCCAGCCTGCATTTCAAACGCTGGACCTCCATGGCATCGCGAGGTGATTCCAAATCCAGGATGGCCTTCACCTTATCCGGGTTGGGCTCCACCCCTGCCGGAGTCAAGAGATGCCCAAGGAACTTCCCACGGCTGGCCCCGAAGACACACTTCAAGGGGTTCAGCCTCATCTTAAACCTCCTCAAGGTGGCAAACATCTCCTCTAGATCTTTTAGGTGTGAATCCACGCACTTGTTCTTGATCATTAGGTCGTCGACATAGACCTCCAAGTTTCTCCCCCTCTGATCTCGGAAGACCCGATCCATCATGCGTTGGTAAGTAGTCCCTGCGTTCTTCACCTAAAGGGCATCATTTTGTAACTGAAGCATCCCTCCTTGTGATGAAGGAAACATCCTTGATATCGGGAGGGTGCATCCAGATCTGGTGATAACCTGAAAAAGCATCCAAAAAGCTCATGATAGAAAAACTGACGGCTGAATCAACCAGCGCGTCGATCCGAGGCAGGGGGTAGCAATCCTCAGGGCATGATTTATTTAATAAAGAAAAATCAATACACATTCTCCATTTACCACCCCCTTTTTTAACCATTACCACATTCGAGATCCAGCCTGGATACTGGATCTCTGAGATGAAGCCGGCCTCCAGGAGCTTCCTGATCTCTTCGCGGATGGGCTCCTCCAGCTTGGTGGCGATGACTCTCATCTTTTGGCGTATGGGCGAGTGCGGGGGTCCAGGTTCAGGCGATGACAGGCCACGTCCGCGTCGATGCCCGGCATGTCTGCCGCGCTCCAAGCGATGATGTCGATGTTGCTTTGAATGCCGGCCCGAACTCGCTCCCGGGACTCGGGACTCAAGCCCCCGCTAACCCGCACCCTTTGCACCTGCCCTGCGCTGGTGAAGACCTCAATCTCCACCACTTCCTTGGCCGGCTCCAGCCGTGACTACTCCCAGCCGACCCTTGCCTCTTCCTCCAGCTCCAGCTCCTCCCTTCCTTCCTCCTCAATCTCCAACGCCTCTTCCGGCCCCTCCTGCTGCTGCTCGTCCTCCACGCCCCTCTGGGCCTCTCCTTCTACTTCTCCCGCCACTTGCTCTTCTACCTCCATCGCCCCCTCCGGGCTCTCCTGCTCCTCGTCCCACATGGACCTTCTGCACATCACCTCCCTGCTGCTCCTCAGTCTCCTTTCTTCCGAGTTCCTCTTCAGCTACCTCTCTCGCCTCCTCTAGGCTCATCTCCTCTTCTCCAACAACCCCTTCATGTGCCGCCATCTCTTTCTCCAACTCCTCTACCTCTGCCATCCACGATATGGTGTTGACTGTTGTAACGTAGCACTGTCATGCCACCTTCGGTTCCCCTCTTACCCTGACCTGCACCCCTCCATTGTTGAACTTGAGGCACTGATGAAACGAGGAGGGGACGCAGCGAAAGGTGTTGATGAGGGGGTGCCCAAAGATGGCGTTATAGCTGCTTGGGGCGTCCACGATCACGAACCTGCAGTTCCGTGACATGCCCCCCAACTTCATGTGCAGCCCTACTCCTCCTTCTACTTCTTTCCTCTCTCCGGAGAACACGAACAGCGGTCCATCTGAATCCAAGATCCTCTTCCCTTCAACCCTCATCTCATCGAAGGCCTTCTTGAAGATGATATTCATCGAGCTCCCATTGTCTACTAGTGTCCTTGAGACCGTATAATTCTCCACCACCATTTGGATCACCAGGGCGTCACAGAATGGATCTTCGTAGTCCGGCATGTCCGCTGACGATAAGGTGATTTTTTATTCCTGTTGGGGGGCCTGGGAGTAGAGGCGACCCCCCTTCGGTACCTGGTTTGGAGGCTCCCCTTGCGGGTTGCCTCAATCCCCACTCCTCCGTGAATCACCCCGATTCCTCCCCGGGTCCCCACGTCTACCCGGTCTTCACACCTATCCTCCGCCTCCCCCTGCTGTAATTCCACGATCCTAACCGGCGGATCCTACCTCCCTGCTCCTCTAGCTTCCCTCATCTCCAAGAACTCTGGGCAGGTGTCCGTTGCGTGACCCTCCTCCTGGTGGAAGTCACAAAAGAGCAACGCCACCCTACCCCTTCTTCCTTCCCCTCCTCCTCTTATCTCTGCTCCTCAAACTCCTCTCCTCACTCCTCTTCCTCTGCCCACTTCCATGGCCTCTTGCGGCGGCGGGACACGACCCCTTGGCTCCTGCCTCCACGCCGGTTGGTAGAACCTCCTCGGTTCTCGTAGATTATCCCTTCCATGTTAGCCTCCTCCTTGTCCATGGGGGCGACCCTCCCGGGGCCTCCAACCCAAACGGTTGTTCGACTCTCGGGCCCCCCATCCCTGCTGCTGCCCCTACCTTCGGGGCACTTCTCTCCTTCTTTCTTATCTCTGCTCCCTCTGCTCTCTCGGCTCCTTCTGCCTTCCCGCTGTAGGTTCCTTCACATCATCCTCTGCTAGCCTAGCCAACTTCCTGGCGAATGCTGGGTTTGCTCTCTCGAAGTCTATCTCCTTTGCCGCCCTCTCCATGAGCTCCTCAAAGGAGAGGGGGGCACTCTCTTCAACTCCATACTAAAAAACCCCGGCCTCAGCCCCAGGGTAAAGGCGAGCATCAACGCGTACCCTGGGACCTCCTGGACCAGGAGTATCTCTTCCTGAAATCAGTCAACATAGTGACCCAGCGTCTCATCCAGCTTCTGCCTCACCGCAAACAGGCACTCCGCCTCCTTCTTCCGCTTCTTTGATGTTGATAACCTCAACAGGAAACTTCTTCGCAGATCTTCAAAGCAGTAGATCGACCTTGCTGGCAACTGGTGGAACCAGTCCCGAGCCTTATCCTTCAACGTGATGGTAAATAGCCGGCACTTGAAGGCATCCGTCATCTTCCTTATCGAAAAGACATCTTCAAACCACTGCACATGTTGTATAGGGTCATCCTTTCCTGAGTAGTAGGACATGTCAGACTCTCGGAACCCCTCCGGTACCGGAGCTGAGATGATGAGCTCGCTGAATTGGCTCTTGCCTCCTGCCTGGCATGAGGGCACGTCCCGCGGCCTCGGCTGGCTGGCCCGATCCACGAGACCGTGCCCAGGGAAGAGCTCTCGCACTGCTGCCTCCCTCTCACCCAAATCAGTCAAAGTCTCCTTGCCCGGGCGCTGGCCTGGGAAGAGCTCCCGCGCTGCCACGTCCCTTTCGCCAGCCTCCGCTGGGACCTCCTTCCCTGGGTGCTGTCCAGGTGCGTTCTCGCCTAGGAGCGGGACCTCCTCTATCAGAACCTAAGGTGTGGCCCACTCGCTTCTGGCCGAGGAGGCCAAGCTGATCGTTTGTAAGACCTCTCGCCTGAATTCATCCAGCATCTTCCTCGTCGCTTCCTCTTCCTGGGTGGGGGAGCCTCCAGAACCATACCCTTCACCTTCACCTCCAACCATGGTACAAAACTCAAGGCTTTCTTGTATCAGCTGCTTTCCACGCTCACCGCACAAGAACTGTTGAAGCCAAAAATGACCTCAACGGGAGTTCAAAAAAAGGGGTGCAGCCGACACCTACTTCTCTCAAGCCTCAACCCTCGACCAGATTCAAAGGTCCCTGGCTGACCCAAAGCCTCAGCAGGGAGGTCCCACCTCACACCTGGAAGATCTCTGAGAGCTTCCTATCCAAAGCCAAAAGCTGGGCTAGGAGCTCCTTAGAAAGCACTAGAAGTTGGAAGATAATGAAAGCCCTGCTTTCCAAAGAGCCCTTATGGGTCTATTTATAGCCTTTGCTGACCTGAGATTACTGAAATGCCCTTGGTTGATCTGCCATTAGCCAAAACCCGCTGTTTATCCTGAGGGTATATGGGTAATGTCGCCTGAGGGCAATTAGGTCATTTTACCCAAGGCCCTGGCCCCACTCGGCGAGAGCTCTGAGCCGAGAGCCTTCTGTCCAAAGCCCGGCGTAAGCGTTCTCGCCTGCTTATAGGCAAGAGCTCCTTTGAGACTGGAGCTTGGCGCAAGCGCAAGCGTTCCCGCCTACTTGGGCGAGATCTTCTATAGGGCGAGAACTCCTCTGGCTAGCCTAATTATGACTGTTGGTGCCTCATGGTCTGACTCAGCGAATATGGGGTTGTACAGCTGTCAATTCCAAAAGAAAAGGTAAAGCCCCAGCACAGCCTCTAGCCTTCAAACCCCCATTTCCTTCAGAAAAGTGTGGCAACCAACTAATAGATATGATCATGATATCATACATGGTTATGGTAAGCCTGATAATCTGAATGACAAGGGTGTAGCTCTAGCACTCAAGCAAAGAACCACTATACCAACAGTGTTAAGAACAACTGACAGTAATGCTGTTAAAACTGTACCTAAAAAGAGGTATAATAGATATGAGTGCTGGTGTTGTGGTAAGATAGGGCATTATGTCATGGATTGCTGGCACAACACCAGTGTCAGGAAGAATGACAGCTTACCTGTGAGGAAGGCTACTAGTAAGAATATCAAGTTTCAATCTAACTTGAACCTAGAACCCAAAAATTGGGGTTCTAAGGTAAATTAATTTTATTTGCTGCAGGTGGGTCCAAGTTGCTATACTCATATATGGTACTTGGACAGTGGATGTTCCAGGCACATGACTGGAACAAGGAGAATGTTAAAGGACTATACTCCCATAGAGAGTGGACCCAAAGTGATCTTTGGTGGATCAGAAAAAGGGGTCATAAAAGGGTTTGGTAACATTTCTACTAGTTCTATAACAATCACTCAAGTGGCTTATATAAAAGGTTTGAAACATAACTTGATAAGCATAAGTCAGCTGAGTGATCTTGGGTATGACACATCATTTATTAAGAATGAGTGTCAGATTAAAAGGACAAGTGATCAGAAGGTGATCTTGTTTGGTTATAGAAAAGGAAACGTTTATTGTTTAAATTTGGATTATGAAAACATGAACTCTCATGTATGTTTAGTTGCAGATGAGAAAGCATCTCAGTGTGTCCAATGGCACAAGAAGCTAGCTCATCTGAACTATAAGACTATAGGCCAGCTCTATAGTTTAGAGTTAGTGAGGAATGATCCTCAATTTAAGTGCATAAAAGAGGGTATATGTTCAGCTTGTCAAAAAGGCAAGCAGACCAAATCCTCTTTTCATAGTCTTGATACCAAAGACTCTGTGAGGTGTTTGTACCTCTTGCATATGGATCTATTTGGTCCTATGCCAGTTCATAGTCTAGGTAGGAAAGTCTATACTTTTATAGTAGTAGATGACTATTCTAGATTTACATGGGTTTCCTTTTTGAGGCAGAAATCTGAAACCCCTTACTGTCTTTCATAACTTTGTTAAACAAATTCAGAATAAATTTAACAATTCAGTGGTCAAAATCAGAAGTGACCATGGAACTGAATTTCAATCTGAGTGTATGACAAGGTTTTGTGAAGAACTAGAGATTCATCAGTAATTCTCCTCACCTAGAACACCTCAGCAAAATGGAATTGCTGAAAGAAAGAATAGAACTCTTATTAAGGCTGGTAGAACTCTACTAAGTGACACCTCACTCCCAGAATATTTCTGGGCTGAGGCAAAAAATACTGCTTGTCATGTTCTCAATAGAGCATCTATAACTAAGAACCACAAAAAGACTCCCTACGATATTATGAAGGGAAGAAAACCAAACATATCATACTTTAGGATCTTTGGTAGCAGGTGTTATGTGCTTAAAACTGGCAAGTCTAACCTAACTAAGTTTGCTGCCAAATCCAAAGATGGTATATTTGTTGGGTACAACAATAACAGTAAGGCATATATGGTCTACAACTTGACTACACAAGTTGTAGAAGAATCTGTTCATGTAGTGTTTGATGAATCTGAGCTAATTAACTGTGAGTTGTCTAGCAATCCTTATAGCTCAACAGGTTTAAAAGAAAAGTTGGACATGCTGACCATTAATGAAGACCTAACTGCAAGGCAGGATGTGTAAAATGATGGTTACTGTCCAGGGGGAGTATAAGGTCCACAAGCTGACATTGATGACAATGAAGTTCAGTATGATGAAGAAATTGAAGAAGTTCAAATTGTTGATAGAATGCCTCCAACAATAAGGAATCTAAAGGATCATCCAGCACACCAAATCATTGGTGATCCCAAACATGGTGTGCAAACCAGAAGCAAACACATGAACACAATAGTTTGCTCAAGTTTCCTGTCACAGTTGGAACCAAAGAGATTTGAAGAAGCCATACAAGACTCTAACTGGATTGATGCAATGCAAGATGAGCTGAATCAATTCAGAAGGAGTAAACTATGGGAGCTGGTTCCAAAACTAAAGGATCATAATATTATTAAGACAAAGTGGATCTACAGGAACAAACTAGATGAAAATGGCATCATAGTGAAGAACAAAGCAAGACTGGTTGCCAAAGGTTATAGACAGGAACAGGGCATTGACTTTGATCAGACATTTGCCCCAGTGGCAAGGTTGGAAGCAATAAAGCTATTCCTTGCCTTTGTTGCTTTCTAAGGGTTCAAAGTATACCAAATGGATGTCAAGTCAGCTTTCCTAAATGGTAATTTGAAAGAAGAAGTCTATGTTCATCAGCCCTCAGGTTTTGTTGATCCACTTTATCCTGATTATGTTTATAGACTTAAGAAAGCCTTATATGGTTTGAAACAAGCCCCTAGGGCTTGGTATGAAACTTTGTCTACTTTACTCATTGAAAATAAACTTTCAAGGGGGAAAATAGACAAGCCTCTGTTTCTTAGGGAGTCAAAGGGCAAGATGATCCTAGTACAGATTTATGTTGATGACATAATCTTTGGATCTACAGAAAATAACCTTTGTATGAAGTTTGCAAAACTTAAGCAAGGGAAGTTTGAGATGAGCAGTATGGGTGAGCTCAAATTCTTCTTGGGACTACAAGTAAGACAGACTGATGATGGCATGTCCATATCACAGTCTAAGTTCACCAAGGAGTTAATTAAGAAATATGGTATGGAGTCATCCTTCACCATGAGAACTCCAATGGGGACAAGTATGCCTTTAGGCAAAGATGATGCAGGAAAACCTGTAGATGAGTATTTGTATAGAGGAATAATTGGTTCCCTTCTATACTTAACTGCCAGTAGACCAGACATTATGTATACTACATGTATCTGTGCTAGGTACCAAGCAAGCCCTAAAGAATCTCATTATACTGCAGTTAAAAGAATATTGAGATATCTTAAGGCCACATCTAATCTTGGTCTTTGGTACCCTAAGAATAGAGACTTTCTACTGACTGGTTTTTCAGATGAAGACTTTGCAGGTTGTAAAGAAGATAGAAAGAGCACCACTGACACATGTCAGCTTCTAGGTGGTAGACTGGTGTCATGGAGCAGTAAGAAGCAGACTAGTGTAACAATTTCCACTGTAGAGTCTGAGTATGTTGCTGCAGGCAGCTGCTGTGCTCAGCTTTTATGGATTCAACATCAACTTGAAGACTATAGTCTCAAGGTAAGTAGAACTCCACTATTTTGTGATTCTATAAGTGCTATTTCTATTGCTCAAAACCCTGTATCACATAGCAGAACAAAGCATATAGAAATTAGATTTCACTTCATTAGAGAGCATGTTGAAAAAGAAGATATTTGTTTGGAATTTGTCACCACAAATAATCAAATTGCTGACATGTTTACTAAACCAGTAGATGAAACTAAATTCAATTATGTCAAAATTGAATTAGGCATGTTAAACCTAGAGTAACTTGGTAAATTTGGCTAAGTAATTCAATGTTGACACTTAAGGTAAGTTATGTCGACAAAAAAGGGAATCTGTGTCGACATATATTAGTTTGTGTGGACACTTAAGGTAAGTTGTGTCGACACAACAAAATAGTGGTGATATAGTGGTGTCGACACTCAGAGTTTGTTGTCGACACATAGAAGTTCTATCATTTAGATAGTTGTGTCGACACATACCGAAGTCTGTGTCGACACACATATATTAGAGTTGACTATTAAGAAGTCTGTGTCGACACATCACAAACTGTGTAGACACATATTGTTGTCTGATTCTGTCGAGACATTAGAAGTCTGTGTCGACATAATCTCTACAGTGTCAACACATTAAGCATCTGTTACCCCGCCTTTTGACCTTCTGTGTTGACAAACATATAAATAGGTCATAGAATAACTTTGTCGACTACGCTCTCAACATTTTCAAGACCAAATCTTTGAGTCGACAAACCTTCATCTCTCTTCTCCTCAAATTTCTCGTCACCAATGGCGCCAAAGTTGGAGACCAACATTAATGAAGGCTATGAGTTAGTTCACAATGCTTTTGAAAGTGCAGCGACTAAGATTAGAGATGTGATAACCCTAATCCAAGAAAATGGTTTAGAATATCTAGTTTTCGAACCTACCAAGATCTGGAAGACAGAAATTCTTGAATTCTATATAAAAGCAACTTTGGATTCAACTGGATTGAAGATTAGGTCATCAATTCAAGGAAACAAGTGAAACTTACCCAAAAGCGTCTGAGGAAGACACTCCAATTGCCCAGGACTCAGGAAGATGATGAAGTCACATCTTCATTGACAAAAGAAGCTCTTCAATGGTGTGGCCTGGATCCCACCACTAAGATTGAATCATCAATGCAGAGAAAGGGGATGAACACACAAGGAAAGTTTCTCTCAGAGATTATGGGAAAAGTAATTCACTACAAACCAGGAGGACATGATAAGATCTCAGCCTATATGTTCAGCTTGATGACCAGAGTTATTTTCAGCATAAAAACTAACTGGTCTGTAGTGATTTTTGACAAGATGAAGGAAAGCCTGAAGAAACCTAATCTAGGTAGAATACTGAGTCTGTATCTGGCAATAAATATTCCTGAAGTGCTAAACCACACAACTGGATCTAGAATAAATCACATGAGAAGGATGAATATGAAAATACTCTCCAGGTGGGAAAGAGTTTTGACAAAAGATGGTTCTACACCACAGAAACAACCACAACTGCAAAAGAAAAAAACAACCCTCAGGAAGCCTGAATCTTCCAGTGATTCAGAAGAATAAGTAACATTCAGTTCAGATGAAGAACAACAAGAATCTACAAGGAAATGATCTGCTCCTAAGAATGTAGATGATAGTCAGATGCAGGGGGAGAATATTCCAGAAAGCACCATCCAACTAGATCAAGGTCAGGATGTGCCTCCTCTAGGGGGAGCCAATGAGCTTTCACCAGCTCAACAAGAGGTCTTTCCTCCAGAAAGTGCTCCTGAGAAAGAGCAAGCTGCCTTAGAGAATGAAACAGCCACTCAAACTATTCTTGAGGTAATAAATGATATTAATCAAATTATACTAGATACTGAGCCAGATACACTAACTGTGCTTCTAACTGATGTTGAACAGACACATCATAACAACATCCATGCACAGGATGTATCAATGGATGATACATATGTATTAGATGATGCTCCTTTAAATGTATAAGATATAGATGTTTCTCCAGTTCAACTGCAACAAGAATTTACTCTTGAGGAATTATTTCCTAATTTACAAGAAGTAAGAACTGAGGAAGTAGTGCCAAGGACTGAGGGGGAGGAGCAAGGGACTCAGGGGGAGTTGCCAAGAACTGAGAAGGAGTTGCCCTCAAGTCCAAAGGACACAGTGAATCTTGAAAGTTATTTTGAATCTGATGATGGAGAAGAACTAAGAGCAAAGAAGAGAAAACTGATGGTTTACAAGAAGAAAAGCTCAAATTATAAGAAAGCTTTACAGACAGCCTCACAACCCTCAGCTTCAACAGTTGATTTCAATTCACTGTTGGTTGCTCTGCAAATTAAAATGGATGAGCAAAGAGCAGCCATGAAGAAATATATGGATGAAAGCCATAAGGACCTTCAATTCACTCTGGCTCAAGATATAAAATCAATCAGATTTGAAGTTAACCAGAATAAGAAGGAGATGACAGATTGCTTTCATAAAGGAGGTAATAATGTAGTTTATCTGACAAAACAGCAACAAGAGTCAAGGACACAGATTGATGATATAGTGGTCAAGCAAGGATATGTCCTAAAAAATCAAATTAGGATAATCTTACTGAATCACATAATGTGATTGTTACTGAGTTAAAAAATAATGCAACTGCATTAATTGAGGAAAGAGCTAAAGAAAAGTCAGAGTTTGATAAGAAACTTCAAGAAGATTTAGCCACCTTTCAATCAGCCATTTAAGCCTCTCGGAAGATCATATCTGCTCAGCTATAGAAGTTTAAAGCTTATTATACAAAAGGAACCAATTATCTAGTTAATCAGATCAGGTTCCAAAAAGATGACTTAAGAGATCATATTGAGAGAGAAGTCATAAAGGAGGAGAGGGTGATAGTCAATGCCAGCTTAGAGCATGCTAAATGGATAACAAATGCTATTAGAGCAACTCTGGGATATCCACCCCTATGTGATGATGATAATACAGCTGAGTCAGGTATTCAAGCTGCAGGAATTGAAGGGGGTCAGCAGGAGGTAGCTCAAATCATATATCCTCCTTCTAATTTTGAAGGAATTCAACAACTTGTTCAACAGATGTATAACCCTCCAGATGCTACTAAGAATGTTATAATTGAGAAAGTAGAAATGTCAGAGGCAGAACTGAATAAAGATCAAGAAGCTCAACTCTCAAAGAAAAGGTTTAGAGAGCAAGCTGAACTAAAGCCTGATTTTGAAAGATGGAGTCCAACCTCCAGAAATATAATACTCACTGTCTGGCAAGCTGTCAAAGACAAAATGCATGATAGAGGCAAGTGGTATTCTGAAGTTGAGTGGAACAAATATCTGCAAAGACAAGATGTGATACATCAGTTCAGAAGGGATCACAAGGCTGGGAAAATACCTGCTACAGGTGTAGATCCCAGTAAATACTTTCCCAAGCCTTATCATTATTTTGAAAGGCAAAAAGTTAAGGCTGAAGAACTTAAGAAGAAGGATCTCAAAGGCAAGAAGCCAGCTGAAGATACTGAAGCATCAGTACAAGCAAGAGTCCAGTCTGGAAAAGGCATAGTGATCAAGGAGCCTGATCACCCTTAGGATAAATTGACTAGATTTTTATAACATTGTAATCTTCAGTTTTTTTAAAAAAACTCTATGTAATCTGTTGTCAACAAACTTTTGTGAAGTTTAAACAAAACAATGAGTCATGCTTGTTATCATTGTATCATATTCTGTGATGATATTATTTACTTGTTTTGTTTATATGTTTCCCTGTCATTGAATATTTTTATACATCATATTGTTAATTTTATTATAAGTGATGTATATCATTGACTAAGGGTTATGACTTCTCCAAATAGGGGGAGATTGTTGGGTACATTGGAAAATGTGTGTCAGATTTGGAGAAGCCTCACCTAACTCAATGATATGCATCAAGTCGTATTTGATGTTGTGTTGAGTTATCATGTGCAGGTTAAGTAAATGAAAAGAAAAATTCTCTAAGTACAAGTGTCGACACTTGGGAATGGCTGTGTCGACACCAAGTGCTAGATTGTGTCGACACCTAGAATCTGTGTCGACACACAGAAAATCTGTCGACAACGCTGTGTCGACACCAAGGGCTTGACTATGTCGACATTATCAGGAGTTGTGTCGACACACAGAGAAGCTGTCGACATATTCTAGAATTCTGTCGACAACGACTGTGTCGACACACAGAACTTGTGTCAACACACACCAGAATTCTGTCGACACCAATTTTGTCAAGACAAGCAGTGTTTATGTCGATACACAGAGAAGCTGTCTACACATTCCAGAATTCTATCGACAACGATTGTGTCGACACACAGAACTTGCGTCGACACACACCAGAATTCTGTCGACACCAACTTTGTCAAGACAAGGAGTGTTTGTGTCGACACATAGGACTTGTGTCGACACATTCCACAGAAGCTGTGTCGAGAAGTAAAAGTGAAGCTGTGTCGACAACAACAATACTTGTGTCGACACATGGACTATGTGTGTCGACACATGCGAAGTATTCACTCGACATTCTCTGCTGCTGAGTCAAAGTCTAATGAAGGCTGAAGTAATACAACTGGAGACTTGACAGCTATCATTACTGACATTGCTGTCACATCTATCAGAGGTGTCAGAAGACTGTTTGAAACCAGAACATCCGGTTATCATGGATGAAGCATATATATAGATATGCTCTCTCAACAATTGGGCAACACAAATACAGGACAGAGAATCAAGTAGAGATAGCTAATCAATTATAATCTCTGAAGGATTGAGGATCCAGAAGTAGAGAAAGAAGAAACAATCAATAGATTGTAGAGAGAGAAAATCAAGAAGGAGTGAAGTTCTCATCCAGTGAAGGTAGATCCTGAACAGTCTGCCTGAAGAATTCAGATCAAGTCTGAAGAAGAATTCAGATTAAATTCTGAAGGAAGCTGATTGAAAATCAACTCCAAATTAAGAAGATCAACCCTACTCTGTTCAGATTCAAGAGGCTTTGAAGAAAGCTAAGACAGGTTGATCCTTAAGTAATCAGTTCTATCAAGAACTGATCAAGAAGCCTTCGACCAATTCTCTCTCCATCTGGTTATAGATATCATTATCTTTTCATCAATAATTTTTATAGGATCTGTAATAGATATGAGAGTAGGAGATTTACATCTCTGAGTTGTAAGCCTAAATTATAAAGGCTGAGGTAGGGCTGAGTGCCTGAGGTAGGGGAATCTGTTCCCTGAGTTATAGGCCTGTGAAAGAGGCTGAGGTAGGGCTTTTGCCTGAGTTGTAGGAGTGGGGTGTCACTCTGAGTTGTAGGCCTGTGGAAGAGGCTGAGGTAGGGCTTGTGCTTGAGTTGTAAGAGTGTGGATTCACTCTGAGTTGTAGGAACCTATCTTGGTTCTGAGCTTTAAGTTCTGCGGATCTGAGAAGAAGGAAGGAAGTTAGGCCGAATCTAGTACACTGCTAGATATGCGAAAGGGGAAAGTGGATGTACCCATCATTTGGGGAACCACTATAAAACTGGTGTGCAATTTTTGAATGTTGTGTATATGTGAATATTGTACTGTATTTTCTGCTAAGTAAATTGCTAAATTAGATATAATTATCTGCCTAAGTCATAAAAAGAATTGAACCTATTCACCCCACTCTAGGTGTTTATAACATCTTGAAACAAATTCTTTCACTTATTGCCTCCAGCCTTGCCACTGGAGCATATGTCTGGTTGAAGTCGATTCCTTCTTCTTGACGATAGCCTTTTGCGACAAGTCTGTCCTTGTTCTTTTCTATCGTTCCATCCTCGTCCATCTTATTCCTGTAGACCCATTTTGTCCCAATGACGTTCTTACCTTTGGGTCTTGGAACAAGCTTCCATACTTTGTAGTGCTTGAACTGGTTTAGTTCTTCTTCCAACGCCATTATCCATGATGCGTCTGAGTTTGCTTCCTCAAACTTCTTTGGTTCAACCTATGATAGAAAACTTAAATATAGATTCCCATTAGGTGTACCTCTTCGAGTTCTGACACCATTCCGGGGATCTCCTATGATCTGGTCCATGGGGTGATCCTTTAGATGTCTGAGCACTAGAGTCCTTGCATCTGGATTATCTTCTATCACCGGAGTGACTTCTTCTGTAAGACCCCCCCCCCCCCACCCGGATACCAAAACACGGCACGAAGGGGGAGTCTTATGCCCGAAACAGTCGCCTTGCGGTAGCATTAACACATGGGCTAACCTGTACCACAAGACACCTATTCCGCCGGCTACAACAATATCAATATGACATGCCAACCCAACCAAAAGATAACAAGCAAGAGAAGTCAAATCCACACTAAGCATATAGTCCAAATACATCAATAAAGGAGAAGCTAATACATGCTTCTACAATATATCAGAGTACAGCTAAACATTGCCCAAACGGGCTACATCAGAGTATCAAAATACTAACATCTGTAACCGAAGGTAGCGACGGTACCGTCCCCTCAGGCCCTGTCATCCTGGCCTGGCTGTCCTGCTGCAACGCCTGCTGCTGCTCTACCTGCGGGGTGGCCTCCTAAAAAGGAAGACATAGCAACCGTTAGTCGAAACGACTAAGTGGTTTCACATCCGCTCCCCCAGCGACTCCTCGACATCGGGCGGGGGAAAAGGAATAATAGTATAATATATAATAAGTATAAAAGATACAAGCAGGTGGCAAGGTACATGAGTATCAATGTATAAACTAGCAGTTCTATAAGAGCTATCAATGTATAAACTAACAATTCTACAAGAGCTAGTATAACATCAAGTGTAAGAAAACTACAGCAGGTAAGTAACTTAACTTATAAGGATGCCCACACAAGCTTATAAGATAAGGGTCAATTTGCATAAAGTAACTCAACCTATAAGAGTGCCCATACAAACTTATACGATGAGGATCTTGTTGTGCAATGATATGAAATGGTATGTATGCTATGCAATGACTCACCCATGCAACCGCTATGTCGACATAGACCATTAGTTCCCACTTTTCGAGCAGGTAGCTAACCTCTCAGGCATCAGCCGCCGTGGCCAAGCGGTGACAGTAGAGCGGGCATCTCTACTACTAGGCGGGTATCCACACTACTTCACCTAGGCCTCCGTACGCCTCAACGCTAAGAACACAACAGCGGAGCCCCTGCATACTATGGCCCAGCGGGAGCCTCGGGTAGATGTGCACCGAGGACCAAGCCCCGAACTGACCTTATGTGACCCGGAAGGAGACTCGGAGTGAGCACGAGGACCAAGCCCAACCGTTCACCTGGCACGGAAGGAGCCCCAGGACGTGAACACCGAGGACCAAGCCCAACCGCCCAAAGTCTAACTGTCGACTCCCGTCGGTGTGACGACTGGCAAGCCCATAGACCTGCCACACTATCCTTAACCCAGGATTACAACACCGCATGTCGACTCACACCACATGCAAATTGCACATCATCGTGGCATGGAAGGAGCCTCGGAAGAAGGCACGAGGACCAAGCCCAACCATCCACCTGGCACAAAAGGAGCACCGGGACGTGAACACCGAGGACCAAGCCCAACCGTCCATTTGTCTTATCTCAAGCTATCCAAGCTTGCGACGGTTAACGCCGCACTTACATCCCTTCACAATACTACCCGTAGGGAGCCTACGCTCTAAGTATTGGACTACTAAGTTTCATTCATCAATCGAACATACACCTGGCCATAACTTATCATCCCATATGACATCCCAAATGATCCCAACATAATACATATATGATGCGCATGTAATAATCTACCAATTTATATCAAGTCATTCCATTCAAGTAATCTTGCATCACAATTCAATTGTAAGAAATCTATTTCCAACATGATATAACAAGATATGCATCTATAACAACTTACCAAATTCTATCAAGTCAATTCATTCAATAAAGCTTGCTTCACAATTAGTTGTATGAAATCTAATTAACAAGATTCATCATTCATAGCATTACGGTGGTTAATTATGAAATATTTTATCAAAACCTCAAGCTAATTTGCAACATCGATTCCACCGAACTCAAATCCATATTATATAAAACCCAGAATTTTAAGTGCAGATTGAATTTGGGTAGCAACTTCAACCGGAGATTTCCGAGGCTACAAGAATCCACCGAAGACGTGTAACCACTCGATGGAAAGGTCTTTTTATGGGTTACAACTTTCATATTCAGCCCACAACCCAGATTTGAATGTATCCTATTTGAATTTGGCTTCAAAGTCCGCTACGCACAGTACACAATTCTGCATGCAGGATTTATCGGAAGTCATTTCGTCCAGGCTTTCCCGTGGCTACAGACTTCGCCTGAAGTCGTGCAACCATTTGTTGGAAAGGTATTTTAAAGGACTTCAACTTTTGTGTTTAGCCAAAAGCCCATATCTGAACATATCACACCTAAAAATGGTCACGAAGTTCGCTGCGCGCAGAATACAGATTCTGCACGCATCTTAAGGCGGAATGAACGACATCAGTTCATCTTCCTCCTCAAGGCGATCTTCCCAAGTCATTCCAGAAAGCCTCCTCCCTTATTCAACCTCAAGAGACCAATACCATTCACGAAACCATCCCCTATCATCACATAGAAGAAGGGAGTGGTTGAAGAGATCTAAAACCTAGGACACAAGTCCTAGCATGGCCTTTCCTAGAAAACTCCTCCTCTCCATCAAGACTCTCTTGAGTCGATGTCTCGCCTAGGAAATAACTATAGATCTAGCACCAAGGGAGAGGGTAGGAAACTCACCTCACTTCCAGCGTTTCCATTTTCGACCATAGACCTTGTGATTCTTCGCGGCGGCATCCTCTCCTCTACGGCGATGGCGGATCTCCTTCCCTAGATCTTCCTCCAGTAAACTCTCCTTCTCCACAAGACTTCTCTCAGAAAAATACGGCTGGGAGGAAGAGTGAAATGGCTAGGGTTTTTCCACTGTTCCTTATATATATAATGTGACACGGGTAGGTACACGCCCGTGTCCTTACCCGTGTCCCGCTCGGGCGAAGCGTTACAGGCGGTTACGTTGTCGGTTCATCCATAATGGCGGATAGTACGTACACGCCCATGTCAGTCAAGTCATGCCCGTTACATGGGGCGTGCAACCCTCTCACTCGAGAACCAACCACCTACTTGAGTACCTGGGGCACCTACTCGAGTACCTTAAGTCACGCCCCTGGGTCATGCCCGTGACCCAGGGCGTGTAACCCACTTTACTCGAGTACTCTAAAAACTACTCAAGTAACCTCGACAGCTACTCGAGTACCTTCAGTCACTCCCCTGGGTCATGCCCGTGTAACCCATTTTACTCGAGTATTTTGAAAACTATTCGAGTAACCTCGGCTGCTACTCGAGTACCTTCAGTCACGCCCCTGGGTCACGCCCGTGACCTAGGGTGTGTAACCCATTTTACTCGAGTATTTTGAAAACTACTCGAGTAACCTCGGCAACTACTCAAGTAGCTGGAGTCACGCCCCTGGGTCACGCCCGTGACCCAGGGCGTGTACCCTGCTCTGGACTAACTTCCCCAGTTCACAAGTGCCGCCCTTTTTCCTCTACTTCCCTGAACTCAAGCCTGCCCTCCTGACTCAAAACTCGCATGGGGGCCTAGCGCGAATCGGGACGTTACAAATCCTATAAATAAAATAAAAGATTTCGTCCCCGAAATCAGGGTAGGGCTATGGGGAAGACAAGCATACAGATAATAAATATGCCTTAAAACAAAATTACCTGGAAGAAATAATCCTGGGTAGCGTTTTTGCATCAAGTCCACCGGCTCCCAGGTAAACTCATGCTTCCCATGATTGGACCATTGTACCTTCACCAAGGGAATACTTTTGCGGCCTAATGTTCTTATCTCGTTGTCAACAATCCGCACCGGCTCTAGTCGCACAGACCTGTCCGATGCCACTATACCATCAGTAGTGGGAATATATTGATCGGGCCGCAACAGCGCCTTTCAAAGCGACGACACATGGAACACGTCGTGGAGATTCTCTAGTTCTAGTGGTAACTCCAACCGATAGGCCAATGGGCCAATCCTTTCCAAAATAGTATAAGGTCCAACATATCTTGGGCTGAGATTTTTCACACCACGAACCCGTGACACTCCATGCATCGGCCGGATCTTCAGAAACACCTTATCACCCACTTGAAACTCCACCATTCGGTGCTTTGCATTATAATACTTTGCCTATTAACTTTGAGCCTCCAACATACGATCTCGTATCAGCCTAACCACTACATTGGTATCATCAATATACTCAATACCCAAGGTCTTCGGGTCTTCATCTTACACCCAAGACAAGGGGATTCTACACCTTCTACCATAAAGCGCTTCATGAGGTGCCATACCTATGCTCGCCTGATGACTGTTGTTGTAGGAGAATTCCACCAGTGGTATGAGTCTTTCCCACGACTCACCCCTATCCAACACACATAATCTCAGCAAGTCCTCCAGGGTCCTAATGGTCCTTTCAGACTGCCCGTCCGTCTGAGGATGAAATGCGGTGCTGAAGGTAAGGCGTGAGCCCAAATACGCCTGTACCGCCTTCCACTCCTTGGAAGTAAAGCGACCATCAAGGTCAGAAACAATCGTCTTAGGCACGTCGTGATATCGTACAAACTACTCCACGAAGAGGCGTACCAAGACGTCCACGTGAGCCTCTTTCTTCATGGGAATGAATCGGTCTACTTTTGTCAGCCGATCAACAATAACCCACACCAAATCATTCCCAGAGCGTGAGCGAGGTAGCCCATGGACAAAGTCCATGGAGATATCCTCGAACTTCCATTCGGGGATGGGCAACGACTGCAACATACCACCGGGAATCCTGCATTCAGCCTTCACTCTTTGACAGGCTTCACAATGAGTAACAGAATACCGGACATCCTTCTTCATTCCCAGCCAACACATGGTCTTTCGCAAACCGGCGTACGTCTTAGCAATACCCGGGTGCACTGAATATTGAGAGCTATGTGCCTCTCTTAAGATATCCTCCCGGATTTTACCGCCCTTGGGAATGTAGAGCCGGCCGCAAAAGTAAACGAGGCCATCTTTGAGTGTATACTCGTCGGTAGTTCCTTCTTCTATTGATTTAATTGTCGGGGCCAAAGCCGCATCCATTCCTTGCTCCACCCGAATCTGGTCCAGAATATCACAAATTATGCTCATGCTTGCTAAAAATTCTGTATACTCTACCGAAGGAGCCTTGAATATCAAGGTAATATCCATCTCTTCGATCATCCGAGCCAACTCCATGCTCATCAACCGAGACTCTAGACTAGAGCCTGGTACTTTTCTACTCAATGCATCAGCCACCGAGTTCTCCTTTCCGGGGTGGTAGTTTATGGTAAACTCATAGTCACATAAAAATTCTAACCACCGTCGTTGCCTCAAGTTCAACTCCTTCTGTGTATGAACATACTTCAAGTTTTTATGATCCGAAAAGATCTCGTAGTGGACGTCGTATAGCTAGTGCCTCCAAACCTTCAAGGCGAACACCACTGCTCCCAACTCCAAATCGTGAACCGGGTAATTGATTTCATGTTTCTTCAGTTGCCTTGAAGCATAAGCAATCACATGCTCGTGCTGCATCAATACCGCTCCCATCCCTTGATATGACGCGTCCGTGTAGACTTGAAATCCTTCCTTCCCAGATGGAAGTGCAAGGATGGGGGCGGAGGTAAGTCTATCCTTCAAATCTTGAAATGCCGCTTCACATTGAGGTGTCCACTCAAATGGCTCACCCTTCTTCGTCAAGGAGGTAAGAGGAGGGGCAATCTTGGAGAACCCTTTTACGAACTTGCGGTAGTACCCGGCAAGTCCAAGAAAACTCCGTACATCGGATGCCGATTTCAAGGGCGACCATTCCTTCACGGCATGCACCTTGGCCGGATCCACCGCCAGTCCAGCTCCACTGATTACATGGCCTAAGAAGGAAACCTCTTTGAGCCAAAATTCGCATTTGCTGAACTTGGCGAACAAAGCGTGCTCTTTTAATTTCTTCAGAACCAAGGCCAGGTGCTCGGTATGCTCTTCCTCCGTATTTGAGTAGACCAGTATATCGTCGATGAAGACGATGATGAAGACGTCCAAATAGGGTTCGAATACCTTGTTCATCAGGCTCGTGAAAGCTGAAGGGGCATTTGTGAGCCCAAACGGCATTACCGTGAACTCATACAACCCATATCTTGAACTGAAGGTCGTCTTCTGGATGTCCTCCTCCTGTATCCTCAACTGATAGTATCCCGAGCGCAAGTCTAGCTTAGAAAACAAATGCGCTCCCACTAGTTGATCGAACAACTCGTCGATCTGAGGCAGCGGATAAGTGTTCCGTACCGTCAGCCGGTTGAGTTCCCGATAGTCTATACACAAACGCAGGGTTTCATCCTTCTTCTTCACAAACAATACAGGGGCTCCCCAGGGTGGCAAACTGGGGCGAACGAACCCTGACTCCACCAATTCTTGCAATTAAACTCTAAACTCCGCGAGTTCCTTCGGGGCCATTTGGTAAGGGGCCCTGGACACAGGCTTAGCACCATGTACTAGATTAATCCGGAAATCGACTTCTCTATGAGGGGGTAACCCTGGTAGTTTCTCTGGAAACACCTCGGGAAAGTCCCGCACTACCCGAACATATTTTAACTCCAATGCTACCTCCTTCAACTCAAACCAGATCATGAAGACCTCATCCCCTTTCATATGGGCCTTTACAGCCTGAACTGAAGATAAGAGCATACGGGGTGCAGAATTAATACCTTAAAAGATAACATCGGTGTCCCCATATCTCAAATAGATCTTCTTCTCCGCACAGTCGATCCTCGCGAAGTGCCAATTCAACCACACCATGCCCAAAATGATGTCGAACTCCGGCATCTTCAGGACCGTGGCAGGTGTATCGAAAGCCCTTCCTTCAATAAATATCTCAAACTCGCACTTGGCGGTAGCGATCATCTCCGAGCCGTCCGGGAGGCGCACTCGTCGGGCTATTCTAGAAAAGTATTGTATGCCCTCCATACCTTTAATGGAATCTTCAGACACGAATGAGTGTGAGGCACCGGTATCGAACAGCGCATAGACCGTCTTCCCACCGATTACCACGGTGCCTAAGTACCAATAACCAAACTCAACCACTAGGTATCTAGTATGTCTTAAACAGTTTAAATTAAACGACGAAAATTGATAAGGTTAACTGCACATACCAGCTATAACATCCTGGGGATTCCGCTCTTGCGCCATGTCCAGCGCATACACTTGATCCTGGACCGGGCCGGGGTTTCCTCTTGGCGATCCTCGTCCTCGACCACACATATATCCCCGTCCTAGTGGGGCTGCTGGAGGGAGAGCAGGAGGGAGAGCAGGAGGGACGTTCCCATACAGCTGTGGGCAGTAGAGCCTAATGTGGCCCGGTTGATTGCACTCGAAACACACCAACCCACGACACCCCTCAGGTTGCCGGAATTGCTGAGGCTGTGATGGTGGAGGCAGCGCGGCCGGCTGCTTGACTGGGTTCTCCACTCCATAGTTTCGATGGAAATGCCCTCCACCCCTCTGATATCCCCCCTCCTCTACGATCCTGTCTCCTCCTATTGCTCGGACCGGCCTCCATAACGCCTTCTGCAGGCCTCTTGCCACTACTCAAGTGATCCGCATCCAACCTCTTTGCCATGTTAATAATCTCCGCCAAACTCACATCCACTATAAACAAAAGGGACTGCATTAGGGGATCTCTCAGCCCTTTGTAGAAACGTCTGGCATAACCTATATCGTCCAACTCATAAGAGTTCGCAAACCTTGCGAGATGCTGGAATTCCCGCTCGTATTCCGTAACTGATTTTGATCCCTGCTTCAGTAGTAGAAACCTCTGCTCAAGCTCATCTCGGGCCGAAGTAGGAATGAAGTGCTCCAAGAAAACACCCGAAAATTTGCTCCAACTTATCTCTGTATAGACTCGGCCATGGAAGGTAGAGCCCATAAGGGACTTCCACCACCTCTTAGCATGTAACTCCAAGGCGGACACCGCCAATGACACTGCCATGTTGGCTGGGCAATGGCTACCAGCCAATAGCTCTTCTACTGTGTGGAGCCATTCCTCCGTACATACAGCTGACTCCGTCACAAGATAGGCGGGAGGGGAGAGAGCCCGGAAGGTGCTCAGCCAGTTAGATCCCGGGGCATGTTGTTGCACCGGAGGCTGTTGCGCCTTAAAAACATCAAGAATGGCGGTGAGCGTCTGCCCCAACTCAGACTGTTGGAATAGAGTGGGTATAGGAGGGGTAGGAGTACCCCCATCGGCCCAACATGCACTGGAACCTACACGTACTCAACAAATTTGTGGTCAGGTTGGCTAAACTTAAGGTCAAAGTTGGACAAACTTAATGTGAATTACATATGGGCACACCACTGCTTCCGCTAAGTCAGTTTGTCCCCAAGCTGACTAATCGAACGGGGGTGGCACCATTGTTGAATGACTTCTTAGTTGAGGATAGTAGCAAACTGATACCATTTGTAAGACCCCCCCCCCCCCCCCGGATACCAAAACACGGCACGAAGGGGGAGTCTTATGCCCTAAACAGTCGTCTTGCGGTAGCATTAGCACACGAGATAACCTGTACCACAAGACGCCTATTCCGCCAGCTACAACAATATCAATATGACATGCTAACCCAACCAAAAGATAACAAGCAAGAGAAGTCGAATCCACACTAAGCATATAGTCCAAATACATCAATAAAGGAGAAGCTAATACATGCTTCTACAATATATCAAAGTACAGCTAAACATTGCCGAAACGGGCTACATCAGAGTATCAAAATATAAACATCCGTAACCGACGGTAGCGACGGTACCGTCCCCTTAGGCCCTGTCATCCTGGCCTGGCTGTCCTGCTGCAACGCCTGCTGCTGCTCTACCTGCGGGGTGGCCTCCTAAAAAGGAAGACGTAGAAACTGTTAGTCTAAACGACTAAGTGGTTTCACATCCGCTCCTCCGGCGACTCCTCGGCACCGGGCGGGGAAAAAGGAATAATAGTACAATATATAATAAGTATAAAAGATACAAGCAGGTGGCAAGGTACATGAGTATCAATGTATAAACTAGCAGTTCTACAAGAGCTATCAATGTATAAACTAACAATTCTACAAGAGCTAGTATAACATCAAGTGTAAGAAAACTACAGCAGGTAAGTAACTTAACTTATAAGGATGCCCACACAAGCTTATAAGATAAGAGTCGATTTGCATAAAGTAACTCATTGTATAAGAGTGCCCATAGAAACTTATACAATGAGGATATTGTTGTGCAATGATATGAAATGGTATGTATGCTATGCAATGACTCACCCATGCAACCGCTATGTCGACATAGACCATTAGTTCCCACTTTTTGAGCAGGTAGCTGACCTCTCGGGCATCAGCCGGCGTGTAACAGCCCAATTTTTATCAGTAGGCAAATTCTCAGGTGACACGGCCTGGGACACGGGCGTGTCCCAGGGCGTGTCCTGCGTGCGTCAAGTGTCGAGAGGAACAGTCGATGAGTAGTCGACAAATTTTGGTCAACGATCGTCGAGCTTAGGACACGGCCTGTGACACGGGCATGTCACAGGGCGTGTCAGCGCGGTCGACGAACTCAGCCCGATGAATTTGAGCTGGGGCATGTCTTAGTGCCGTGTATGGGCACACGACTTGGGACACGGGCGTGTCACAGGCTGTGTGAGTTTCAGGTGATTTTGGGATTTTTTTCAGCTTGACGAACACGACCACATACACGGGCGTGTCTGTGGCGTGTCGGGTGACACGGCCCATGACACGGGCGTGTCACATGGGCGTGTCACATGGGCATGTCACTGGTTTGGATAAGTCGATTGAGCACCGCTTAGGGAACACGGCCATGGACACTGGCATGTCATAGGCCGTGTCAGGCAAAATTTAGGATTTTTGGTGAAATCGTGGTTGTCCATTCCTTCAGCTGGGATCCAAGGGCTGAGCTTCTTTCCTGTTTCCTTAAGGCCGAAAACTGAGAACATATTCTCATTTGAATATTGCCTTTATCTTTCTAAAAGTTTAGAGAGAGAAAGGGAGAGGAAGAAGGAGGAAGAAGAAAAAGGGCTGCTGCTGGTGGAGCTTGAGAGTGTCAAGCTGCGTTCCGAGGCCAGTTTTGGGGAGGAAAACCTCTTGCTTGCCAACTAGGAGCTTCATGGCACCGAAGCGGTCTTCAAGGGTAACGACTTTTCTTCCTAGCCATGTGAAGGCTTCCTTTTTGGCATATGTTGTGATTCCCCCACCAAGAGGTGGCTGATTTTGGGAATCTTTGGGTGATTCACAAAATCCCCTTTTGTTGGCATATAGATCCGGAAATGGAGTACGGAATAGGCATGCTGTGTGAAGCCCATCTGGACAGGTTGGCCTGTATTGGTGATGTTGCATACGAATCGGAGAAGACTCTGTAATCCACGAGTAGTTTAAGGAGTCAACGAGTTATGCCTGTGAAGGGTAGTAGCAGGAAGTACTGGAGTGGTAGTCCAGGAAAATATCCGTGTATGCTTGTGCTATTGGGTCGTACCTATGAATGAGTAACAGGAAGTACTGGTGTAACCAGGAAAGGCCCTTTGTGATGTTTGATGTCGTAGGGAGTCCACCTGTGAAGAGAGTAACAGGAAGTACTTGTGTGCCCAGGAAAGACCCCTGATATTTGTGATATTGCGGTGTCATACCTGTGAACGAGTGACAGGAAGTACTGGTGTGCCCAAGAAAGACCCGCTGTTATTATGAGAGAATGGGTGTAAGAGAAATACCCAGTTTGAATGCCAGAACAGGATCGGTGAGACCTACCCGCGCCTTTATTTAGCCGCGAGTATGTCGTACTCGGTGATGGCAAGGCGATTTGAGCAACGGGGGGTGGAGGATCTGACCTGCGTTATGTCCGTCCGACGTGCGACCAGAAGGTGCGGTCTGTTGGAGCGCATATCAAGAGTCTTAGGCCTACGTGCCGTGATACAATGAGGGGCTAAGGGCCAATCCCGGTTCACTAAGACTATAAAACTCCGGCTGCACGCCATGGAGTAAATGCTCAAGTGAGTTGCCGTTCGGCTGTGACCCTAATGCGATGGTGGGCAACTGATTTGCCAGTACACCAAGAATGTGCCCTGAGTGCACGGACCATTGGGTCGGGTGGCTGACGGTTGTGATGGCATGTGTGCGTGAAAGCACATTATATGAGATATATTGCCATGCTTGTGATATGTTATGCCTGCAGGGAAGATTACCGCAGCCCCGAGAAAAGGGGTAGGGTCGTTATTATTTGATCAGCTGAATGCTGACCATTGCCTCTGTTTGCCACCCTTGGGTGGACTGTCCCTGTGCAGGTGCTGGAGAATCGAGCGGGACGCATAAGAGTTGATGTCCCTGCTGCCGCTGCTGCTGCTGCTGCTAGCCCTCGAAGGCTATTTGGAATGCTTGTTGTGTTTTCTTTTATTGTGGTCGGCCTGCGCGCCAATGTTAAGGCCACTGTGTGACAGCCATGTAAGGCCATAAGGCCAACTTTTGTATGGTTGTAAGATAAGACATTCCTATTATATATACAATGTGGAGTTATATTGTCTATTGGACATTCAAGTGTGGAGTTCAAGGTTTAGCAAAGGCTTCCGTTAGAATGGAATATGTTAGGTGCGATGCGCTACTATGGTATCATCCCGTAACCTTTCCACCTGTTTTGTGATATATGTTGTGGGGCCCCGGCTGGACCTTCTAGGATATACCATATGAACGGATGGGGTTGTTACATTTTTGGTATCCGATGTCTTGGTCTTTCCCTCTCGAAGTCGTGGTCGACTTCTTTTGTGGGGTGGCGAGCACGTGTTTGTGCAAACCAGAGTATACGATTGAAATCCTGAATGTCCATCATAGGAATGCAAATTTGTGTGTTTGAGGAACCTGCGTGTTCCTATTTTGTGTTGTTTGCTTGTGTAAGGCCGCTAATATGTATGTCTTGTCCACCTTTAGGTGACACGGAGTGGGGCTGGGCAGTCTAAGCCCCAGCATTCTGATGAAAGTACGGCACCAACCGCAGTGCCTACACCTCCACTGTCTGCGGAACATGTGCGTTTAGTGGATGAGGCTTTGTTTGCCATGATCCAAGGACAACCACTTAGGAAGGAACAACCGGCTGTGAGGTCGGAACAGGTGGAGGAAAGGCCTGAACCTATAGTGGATGTGGCTCCTCGAGCGGCTGAGAAGCAGTTGACGCGGTTTATGAGTTTCCATCTGCCGACGTTTTCGGGAGCGGGAACTCCTACGCAGGCTGAGGATTGGCTATCGTGCATCAAGCGCATCATGACGGCGATTGGATCGGAGGAGCATCAAAAAGTCACGTTAGCTACCTTCCTGCTTGAAGGAGAAACTATATTGTGGTGGGATGAGATGGAGTTGCATCACTTGGCGGGTCATCCCTTAACACAAATATCCATGGAAGACTTCTCCCGACTCTTCCTCGCAAAGCACCTTCCTGCGGCTCAACGGATAGCCATGGAAAATGAATTCCAAAGGCTAACGCAAGGTGATGGCAGTGTGGACGCGTACCTGCATGTGTTTACTCGCTTGGGGCGATATGCGGGTTCTATTTTTGCTGATGAGCAGAGGAAGACAAATCAGTTCTATGAAGGACTGAGGGATGAGTTGCGGTTCCTGGTTTCTAGTTATGTGAACCAAGGCTTCCAGGCGTTGGTCGACACTGCGAGCGCGCTGGAAAAAGATATGAAGAGGGTGCAGGGGAAGAGGGCTTTGGCTGTGACGCAACCAGAGTGGAAGGTGCCCCGACCTGGGAAACCATTTTATAAGAAGAAATGGGGCAAGAAGTCCAAGACAAGTGGACAAGCTCCTTCATCAATTGCATCGGGAGCAATGTCAGGGGCCACCTCAAGGCCGGATACTCATACATGCTTTAATTATGGACGGGTGGGGAATATAGCTCGAGATTGTCGGGTGCCGCCAAAGAATGAAAAGAAGGCGGGAGCGTCGTATGCGGAGAAGGGCAAGGTAGTAGTGGACTCCTCTGCCTCGCAGGCGCAGCCCTCGGTCTACAATCTTGGCCTGCAGGAGGCCATCAAGCAGAGTGATGTCATCACAGGTATGAGTTTAGTTTAGCATATTATATTGCATGTATGCTTTGTTGCATGCATATATGTGTTTGCGGTTTGTGTGTGTGACATGATTGTCACAGGCTTTGTGATGATTCGGGACACGCTGGCGCGAGCACTTTTTAATGCAGGTGCATCACATTCTTTTCTGTCTCGCGAGTTTATAGCGTGGCTTGGGATACCTAGTCATGCAAAGACAGATAGTGTCACAGTGGTGTTGCCGAATGGTTGTTGGATGCTTGCGGATCAAGCTTGCGATGTGGCGGTCCAAATAGGAAATCAGGATTTCAGTTTAACTGCATCTGTTTTGCCAATATCGAAATTCGACGTGATATTTGGTATGGATTGGCTTGCGGAGCAGCATGCCATGATTGATTGCCCGTCCAAAGAGATCACGTTAGGCCAGAATACCGAACATGAGACAAAGTTTGCGGGTATGCGAGTAGTGGGCGGGACGTTGGTGTCTGCACTCCAAGTCGTTAAGGCTGTTCGGAAGGGTGCGGAGTGTTACTTCGCACTGATTCAGGCTGTTGAGCCTAAGGCCAGTGTGTGCGAGGTTCCGATTGTGGCGGAATTTACAGATGTGTTTCCCAAGGATCTCCCTGGGCTACCACCCCAGCGGGAGATTGACTTCACGATCGAGTTGGTGCCAGGTGCAAAACCTGTGGCCCGCTCACCATATCGCATTGCGCCAAAGGAGATGGCCGAGTTGAAGGTCCAACTACAAGAATTGTTGTAGCAAGGTTATATACGTCCAAGCATGTCACCTTGGAGCGCGCTTGTGCTTTTTGTAAAGAAGAAAGATGGTGGGTTGCGGTTATGTACTGATTACCGTGAACTGAATAAGCTGACCGAGAAGAATAAATATTTGATACCCCGGATTGATGAGTTATTCGATCAGCTGGTGGGCTCGACCGTCTATTGGAAGCTGGACCTGAAGTCTGGTTATTACCAGTTGAGAATTCGGGAAGGTGACATTCCCAAAACTGCTTTTGGAACGCGTTATGGACACTATGAGTTCACAATCATGCCATTTGGACTGTGTAATGTGTCATCGGTGTTTATGGATTTGATGCACCGCACGTTCCGAGAGTACCTGGATCTGTTTGTGATAGTGTTCATTGATGACATCCCGGTGTACTCGAAGTCGAAAGCTGAGCATGAGACTCACTTGTAGTTGGTGTTGAATACATTGAGGCAAAATCAGCTCTATGCTAAGTTCTCGAAGTGCGAGTTTTGGCTATCGTCAGTGGCTTTTCTGGGCCATGTGGTGAGTGGAGCGAGCATTGCACTGGATCCAGCAAAGTTCAGGGCCATCGAGGAGTGGCCGGTATTGTCTTCAGTGGCCGAGGTCAGGAGTTTCCTTGGACTTGCGGGCTACTATCGAAGATTTGTTGAGAATTTCTCGCGGATCGCTTTGCCGCTAACCATGCTGACGAGAAAAGATCAAAAGTTCGTTTGGACGCCAGAGTGCGCACGAGCTTTTGAAGAGCTGAAGGTTCGGTTGACCACAGCGCCGGTGTTGTCTTCGCCAAGTGGGACCGATGGATTTATTATTTATAGTGATGCCTCAGGGAGCGGCTTAGGCTGCGTTCTTTTGCAGAATGGAAAGGTAATTGCTTATGGCTCACGCCAGCTGAAGGTGCACGAACGAAATTATCCCGTCCATGACTTAGAATTAGCGGCGGTGGTTTTTGCACTAAAGTTGTGTCGACACTATCTTTATGGAGTAAAAGTGGAGATCTATAGAGATCACAAGAGCTTAAAGTACCTATTGGAGCAGAAGGACTTGAACATGCGACAACGAAGATGGTTGGAGTTCCTTGGGGACTACACTTTCGAGATTCACTATACGCCCGGGAAGGGGAATGTTGTCGCGGATGCCTTGCGTCAGAGAGTGCCGGCTAGAGCGAATTGGTTACAAAGGCATGATGAACGTCTTATCCAGGAGCTGGAAGCGTTAGAGATATATTGTGTTGATAAAAATGCCACTGCCAAGGCTTGTTTGAACTGGACGGAGGTGCAATGTGACCTTGCGGACCGAGTTCGACGGGCAACGAAGTTGGATGAAGATCTCTTACGCTATGTGAACGAAGGGCCAGAGGGCAACTTCGCCTGGAATGACGGTCTTTTGCGAAAAGAGGGCCGTTTGTGCGTCCCGAATGTGAGTAAATTAAGGGAAGAACTAATGTATGAAGCACATTATACAAAGTATTCCATTCACCCCGGGAGCACGAAGATGTTCAATGATATGAAAAAGCTATTCTGGTGGCCAGGGCTAAAGAAAGATGTTGCCCTCTATGTGGCCAAATGCCAAACATGTGCGATGGTGAAGGCGGAATGACAAAAGCCGGGTGGTTATTTGAAGTCGCTGCCGATCCCAGAGTGGAAATTTGATGATATTTCCATGGATTTTGTGCACGGGTTGCCGAGATCGCCGCGAGGAAATGATTCCATTTGGGTAATTGTTGAACGGCTAACTAAAGTGGCACATTTTCTCCCAAATAGGCGGGATGATTCGGTCGAAAGTTTGGCAAAATTATATGTTGACTAGATTGTACGGCTTCACGGTGTTCCTCGGAGCATCATAAGTGATCGAGATGGGCGATTCACGTCAAATGACTGGAGGCTAGTTCACCGACTGTTGGGCACAAAGTTGACTTTCAGTACGGCCTTTCATCCCCAAACGGATGGTCAAACTGAACGTACCAACAGAACGATGGAGGACATGCTCAGGATGTGCGCCCTTGACTTCGGAAAGAGATGGGAAGATCATCTCTTTATTGTGGAGTTTGCGTATAATAACAGCTACCAGGCAAGCATTGGGATGACACCATATGAAGCTTTGTATGGAAGGAAGTGTCGTACTCCCTTGGCTTGGGTAGAAGCGGGCGAAGCTCGAATTTATAAACCAAATGAGGTGGATGAAGCAAATTCAACCATACAGACTATTCAAGAGAAGCTACTCATTGCTCAAGATCGACAAGCTAAGTACTACAACGCCAAGCACCGGAACGTGGAATTTGCGGTTGGCGATTGGGTCTACTTGAAGATCAAGCCCTTCAAAGGTGTCTCCAGGATTCGACGTTTGAAAAAGTTGAGTCCAAGATATTTGGGTACCTTTGAAGTGGTTGAGCACATCGGAGAGGGGGCATATCGACTAACTCTGTCGGCAGACTTGGGTGGATTACATGATGTATTTCACATCTCGGTGCTTCGGAAGGCTGTTAAAAATCCAGCTCAAGTGATTGCGGATGATCGTGTGTGGGTGGAGTATGAGCTAACAACGAGAGTTAGACCCATTCATATCGAAGATCGAGCCGAGAAACAGTTGCGAAACAAGACGATCGGGATGGTTAAAGTCTGATGGGACAACTGCGGCCGTGAGGAGCTGACATGGGAGCGAGAGCAGACCATGCGAGCGAAGTTTCCCGAGCTGTTTCTGTAACTGAGTGGACAGTGAACATGTCATTGTAACCGTTCATGTTATAAACATTTTTGGTTGTTGGTTGCCTTCCCGTGTACTAATTTCGAGGACGAAATTTTTTTGTAGGAGGGGAGGGTTGTAACAGCCCAATTTTTATCAACAAACAAATTTTCGGGTGACACGGCCTGGGGCACGGGCGTGTCCTACGTGCGTCGAGTGTCGAGAGGAACAGTCGACGAGTGGTCGACAAATTTGGTCGACGATCGTCGAGCTTAGGACACGGCCTGTGACACGGGCATGTCACAGGGCGTGTCAGCGCGGTCGACGAACTCAGCCCGACGAATTTGAGTTGGGGCGTGTCTTAGTGCCGTGTATAGGCACACGGCCTGGGACACGGGCGTGTCACAGGCCGTGTGAGTCTCGGGTGATTTTGAGATTTTTTTTCAGCCTGACGAACACGACCACAAACATGGGCATGTCTGAGGCATGTCGGGTGACACGGCCCATGACACGGGCGTGTCACATGGGCGTGTCACTAGTTCGGATAAGTCGGTTGAGCACCGCTTAGGGAACACGACCATGAACACGGGCGTGTCACATGCCGTGTCAGGCAAAATTTAGGATTTTTGGTGAAATCGTGGCCGTCCATTCCTTCAGCTGGGATCAAAGGGCTAAGCTTCTTTCCTGTTTCCTTAATGCTGAAAGCTGAGAACATATTCTCATTTGAATATTGCCTTCATCTTTCTAAAAGTTTAGAGAGAGAAAGGGAGAGGAAGAAGGAGGAAGAAGAAGAAGGGCTGCTGCTGGTGGAGCTTGAGAGTGTCAAGCTGCGTTCCTAGGCCAGTTTTGCGGAGGAAAACCTCTTGCTAGCCAACTAGGAGCTTCATGGCACCGAAGCGGTCTTCAAGGGTAACGACTTTTCTTCCTAGCCATGTGAAAGCTTCCTTTTTGGCATATGTTGTGATTCCCCCACCAAGAGGTGGCTGATTTTGGGAATCTTTTGGTGATTCAAGAAATCCCCTTTTGTTGGCACATAGATCCGGAAATGGAGTATGGAATAGGCATGCTGTGTGAAGCCCATTTGGACAGGTTGGTCTGGATGCCTGTGAAGGGTAGTAGCAGGAAGTACTGGAGTGGTAGTGCAGGAAAATATCCATGTATGCTTGTGCTATTGGGTTGTACCTGTGAATGAGTAACAGGAAGTACCGGTGTGACCAGGAAGGGCCCTTTGTGATGCTTGATGTCGTAGGGAGTCCACCTGTGAAGAGAGTAACAGAAGTACTGGTGTGCCCAGGTGTTAAAAACCGAACAGAAAACAAACCGAAATGGTTTTAACTGAAACTTTATTATCCGAAAAAGGTATCTATTACAATGGTGTAGCCTCCCTTTTATAGAATGGAGGAGATGAGAGAGATTACAAATAATCAATGTGGGACTAAAAATTTACAAGAGTATGCGACTTTACAAAAGACAAACCAGACAAGCCGTGCGGTTAGACAAACCGGCTAACTGCCCGACTACCAACAGGAAGAGAGATCAAACCACCACAGGAGACCGCTATACTGCTCGGTCTCCTAGTCGTCTGAGACAAGCCGCCTGATCGCTGGGATACCAAACAGCAACAGCCTGGCACACAGGCCGGCTAGGAGAAACCGCCAGACCGCCCAGTCTCCTAACAGCAACAGACCGCGCGGTCTCCAACTTGCAACATTCGGTCTCCTAGTCGTCTGAGACAAGCCGCCTGACCGCTGGGATACCAAACAGCAACAGCCTGGCACACAGGCCGGCTAGGAGAAACTGCCAGACCGCCCGGTCTCCTAACAGCAACAGACCGCGTGGTCTCCAACTTGCAACACTCCCCCTCAAGCTGGAGTATAGATATCAATCATGCCTAGCTTGTCGCAGATGTGGAAAAAGGAAGCGGACACCAGCTTGGTGAAGACATCTGCCAACTCGTTGTCAGAAGTGACAAATGGAGTGCAAATCTGTTTCTTCAATATTTCCTCCCGAATAAAATGACAGTCGACTTCTATGTGTTTTGTTCTCTCACGAAAGACCGGATTTTTGGAAATGTATATCGCGGCCTTATTGTCACAGAACATAGGAAGAGGATAGTTGTAAACCTCTCCTAAGTCAAGCATGAGATCCCGCAACCACTTCAACTCACATGTAGTCAATGCCATACTGCGATATTCCTCCTCTGCACTAGACCTGGAAACTACAGACTGTTTCTTGCTCTTCCAACTCACAAGATTGCCTCCAACAAACGTGCAGAAACCTGATGTCGATTTGCGGTCCACTTTGTCATCCGCATAGCTTGAATCAGAGTAAGATTCAACCTTTAGGTGACCATTCTTATGAAATAGGAGTCCTTTCCCTGGAGCAGCTTTAATATACTCAAATATCCTCAGAGCAGATTGTAGATGACACTCCCTCGGAACTTGCATGAACTGGCTCACCTTGCCAACAGCATAAGAGATGTCGGGTCTGGTTACCGTGAGATATATGAGCTTGCCCACCAGACGCCGGTATCTCGTAAGATCGGAGAGAAGAGGCGAGTCATCTGTCCAAGTTGTGTCTTCTCCAGCAGCCATAGGACAACGTGCAGGTTTAGCACCAGTCAGTCCTGCCTCCTTTAAAAGATCAAGAGCATACTTCCATTGGGAAAGGACCATGGAGTTGGGCTTTCTAGAGATTTCAATCCCTAGAAAGTATTTGGGGGAGCCCATGTCCTTTGTGACCAGATGTTGACGAAGGTATTTCTTGGTCATCAATACCCCATCCTGGTCATCGCCAGTAAGTAGAATGTCATCAACATAAACCACAAGAACAACAAGAACAGAGGCGGTTTTCCGAACAAACAAGGAGTGATCTGTTGAGCTTCTTGTAAAACCAATGGCCGCAACAATGCCACTGAACTTGTCAAACCAGACACGAGGACTCTGCTTGAGGCCATAGATAGCCTTCTTTAGCCGGCATACCCGTATCTCCCCCTGAGCAACATACCCAGGAGGTTGCTCCATGTAAACATCTTCCTGCAGATCACCATAGAGGAAAGCATTCTTAACATATTGAGCTGCGAGATGGGTCAATCCCTGTTGACAGCCACAGAGAGAAGAACCCTAATAGTGCTGAGACGAGCCACTGGAGAGAAAGTGTCAAAGTAATCAACGCCATAAGTTTGGGTAAAACCCTTGACAACCAGGCGAGCCTTATAACGATCCACACTGCCATCCGGGAGAAACTTCACCACGAAGACCCACCGACAACCAACAACATCTGTGCCGAAAGGAGGAGGAACAAGAGTCCAGGTACCCCGTTCAGTGAGAGTAGCAATCTCCTCATCCATGGTAACTTTCCAATGAGAAATAGTAAGGGCCTCCTGGTAGGAACGGGGGTGGCAGTGGCCGAGATAGCCAGTGCAAAAGCTCTGCGAGAAGGGGTAAGACGATCGTAGGAAACAACTACAGCAAGCGGGTGTTGGGTACATGCCTGAACCCCTTTGCGAAGAGCAATGTGGAGATCCAGGTCAGGAGGTGCCTCAGTATCCGGAGTATCCGTGGTGGAGAGAGCTGGCCCGGGAGTAGAGAGAGATGACAGCGGAGTGGAGGGAGAAAGCGGAGTAGAGGGCGGAGATGATGGGGATGGTGAAGAGGGAGGAGAGGGTGGAGATGGCGGAACATCAGTGGGAGCAGAGGGAATGGATGGGTTGGTATGAGAAGTAGGATCAGGAGGAGGAGAGGAGGAAGCGGGAGAGAAGTAAGATGCATTGGCAAAGAAGGTGACATCCGTAGAGACAAATTGCTTGCGGGTAACGGGGTCAAAGTAACAATAACCTTTCTGAGTGGGAGAGTACCCCAGAAAGACACATTTAGTGGCACGTGGTGAGAGTTTATCACGGGTGGCAGCGGGAGAGTGCACAAAGACGGTGCACCCAAAGATGCGCAGAGGAAGAGGAAAGGGATCCTTGTCCGGATAAAGAATGGAGAAGGGGGTAGCACCGTGTAGAACTGTGGAGGGAAGACGACTGATGAGATAGCAGGAGAGGAGGACAGCATAGCCCCAATAGGAGCGAGGAACATGCATTTGAGTCATCATAGTGCGAGCGACATCAAGGAGGTGACGGTTTTGCGTTCCGCCACCCCATTTTGTTGTGAGGTGTAGACACAGCTTGTTTGACGAATAACACCATGGTGAATACAAAAAGAGGAGAAGTCTTGGCTAAGATACTCCTTAGCATTGTCAGAACGAAGGATTTTAATAGACGTATCAAACTGAGTCGTAACCATAGAATAAAATGAGGTCCAAACAGAGAATAGCTCGGAGCGATCTTTGAGAAGATACACCTACGTACACCGAGAGAAATCATCAATGAAGGTGACAAAATATGAACTACCCCGACCGATTGTGAGGTTAGGAGCGGGACCCCATATGTCAGAGTGAACGAGGTCGAACAGACAGGAAGAGCCCCGACTTTGCGTTGGTGGGAAGGATGGGCGGTGATGTTTGCCAAGTTTATAGGCATCACAGTTTAGAGGAGGATGATGAAGAGGGAGGTGCGGCAGGAGCTGGCGTAGAATTCTGGGAGGTGCATGTCCAAGGCGAAGATGCCATTGGAGAAGATCTATAGAGGAGGAGGAGAAGGCGGATAGAGCAGAAACGTTGTCGAGGAAGTAGAGGTCACCACTCTCAGTCCCGGTAGCAATCGTCTGTTGGGAGTCCGGATCCTGAAAAGCACAAGAGGTAGGGGTGAATATGACAGAACACCGTAGTTGCTTGCATAAAGAAGTAACCGATAATAAATTGCACGGAAACTTGGGCACATAGAGGGTATCAGCCAAGAAGAGAGATGGAGTGACTTGAACCATGCCCGTCCCATGGACCGGTGAGGGAGATCCATCCGCAATAATGACCGGGGGCAACTGGGCATGTGTTTCAAGAAGAGAGAAACATTGAGGATTGCCTGTCATATGATTTGTTGCACCAGAGTCGATTAGCCATCTTCCGCGAGTAACAACGTGAGCACTACCAGAAGAGGTGACCACCGAGGCGGACAGGCTGGAGGAGGGGAAAGCCATGGAAGCAAGAGAGGAGCAAATCGCGACGATAAGAACAAGCCGCGAGAATAGAAAGAAGCTGAACGGTTAAGCGAAGAAGAGAAAAGAGCACCAAGCCGGGCGAACAGAAAACAGGTCGTGCGACTAGGAAGGCCTCTACCAAGAAGCAGAGCAAAGCAATGGGAAAGAAGTCGCACGGCTTGAAAAAGTCGGGCGAACAGAGGATAACAAGTCGCACGGCTAAAGATGAGGCCGAGGCGACTAGCAAGCAGGACCGGGTAGAAGGCAACAAGAAGTAGAGCGTGGCGAATAGAGGAGATCGTGAAAACAGGTCGCGAAAAAGAAGGAGCAAGCCGCACGGACAGGTCGCGCGGACAGACGGGGAATCAAGCCGCGAAAGCAGAGAGAGCGCACACAATCAGGAGGAATAGATCGAGTGCTCTGATACCATGTTAAAAACCGAATAGAAAACAAACCGAAATGGTTTTAACTGAAACTTTATTATCCGAAAAAGGTATCTATTACAATGGTATAGCCTCCCTTTTATAAAATAGAGGAGATGAGAGAGATTACAAATAATCAATGTGGGACTAAAAATTTACAAGAGTATGCGGCTTTACAAAAGACAAACCGGACAAGCCGTGCGGTTAGACAAACCGGCTAACCGCCCGACTACCAACAGGAAGAGAGATCAAACCACCACAGGAGACCGCTAGACCGCTCGGTCTCCTAGTCGTCTGAGACAAGCCGCCTGACCATTGGGATACCAAACAGCAACAGCCTGGCACACAGGCCGGCTAGGAGAAACCGCCAGACCGCCCGGTCTCCTAACAGCAACAGACCGCGCGGTCTCCAACTTGCAACATTCGGTCTCCTAGTCGTCTGAGACAAGCTGCCTGACCGCTGGGATACCAAACAGCAACAGCCTGGCACACAGGCCGGCTAGGAGAAACCGCCAGACCACCCGGTCTCCTAACAGCAACAGACAGCGCGGTCTCCAACTTGCAACACCAGGAAAGACCCCTGACATTTGTGATATTGCGGTGTCGTACATGTGAACGAGTAACAGGAAGTACTGGTGTGCCCAGGAAAGACCCGTTGTTATTATGAGAGAATGGGTGTAAGAGAAATACCCAGGCTTAAATGCCAGAACAGGATCGGTGAGACCTACCCGCGCCTTTATGTAGCCGCGAGTACGCCGTACTCGGTGATGGCAAGGCGATTTGAGCAACGGGGGGTGGAGGATCCGACCTGCGTTATGTCCGTCCGACGTGAGACCAGAAGGTGCGGTCTGTTGGAGCGCATAGCAAGAGTCTTAGGCCTACGTGTCGTGATACAATGGGGGGGCTAAGGGCCAATCCCGGTTCACTAAGACTATAAAACTTCGGCTGCACGCCATGGAGTAAATGCTCAAGTGAGTTGTCGTTGGGTTGTGACCCTGATACGGTGGTGGGCAACTGATTTGCCAGTACACCAAGAATGTGCCCTGAGTGCACGGACCGTTGGGCCGGGTGGCTGACGGTTGTGATGGCATGTGTGCGTGAAAGCACATTATATGAGATATATTGCCATGCTTGTGATATGTTATGCCTGCAGGGAAGATTACCGCAGCCCCGAGAAAAGGGGTAGGGTCGTTATTATTTGTTCAGCTGAATGCTGACTGTTGCCTCTGTTTGCCACCCTTGGGTGGAATGTCCCTGTGCAGGTGTTGGAGAACCGAGCGAGATGCATAAGGGTTGATGTCCCTACTGCCGTTACTGCTGCTGCTAACCCTCGAAGGCTATTTGGAATGCTTGTTGTGTTTTCTTTTATTGTGGTCGGCCTGCGCGCCAATGTTGAGGCCACTGTGTGACAGCCATGTAAGGCCATAAGGCCAACTTTTGTATGGTTGTAAGATAAGACATTCCTATTATATATACAATGTGGAGTTATATTGTCTATTGGACATTCAAGTGTGGAGTTCAAGGTTTAGCAAAGGCTTCCGTTAGAATGAAATGTGTTAGGTGCGATGCGCTACTCTGGTATCATCCCGTAACCTTTCCGCCTGTTTTGTGATATATGCTGTGGGGCCCCGGCCGGACCTTCTAGGATATATCATATGAACGGATGGGGTTGTTACATGCTGTGAGCAGACGGTGATAGTAGAGCGGACGTCTCTACTACTAGGCGGGTATCCACACTACTTCACCTAGGCCTACGTACGCCTCAATGCTAAGAACACAACAGCGGAGCCTATGCGTACTATGGCCCAGCAGGAGCCTCGGGTAGATGTGCACCGAGGACCAAGCCCCGAACTGACCTTGTGTGACCCGGAAGGAGCCTCGGAGTGAGCACGAGGACCAAGCCCAACCGTTCACCTGGCACGGAAGGAGCCCCGGGAAGTGAACACCGTGGACCAAGCCCAACCGCCCAAAGTCTAACTGTCGACTCCCGTTGGTGTGACGACTGGCGGGCCCGTAGACCTGCCACACTATCCTTAACCCAGGATTATGACACCGCGTGTCGACTCACACCACATGCAAATTTCACATCATCGTGGCATGGAAGGAGCCTTGGAAGAAGGCACGAGGATCAAGCCCAACCATCCACCTGGCACGGAAGGAGCCCCGGGACGTGAACACCGAGGACCAAGCCCAACCGTTCGTTTATCTCATCTCAAGCTATCCAAGCTTGCGACGGTTAACGCAGCACTTACATCCCTTCCCAATACTACCCATAGGGAGCCAACACTCTAAGTATTGGACTACTAAGTTTCATTCATCAATCGAACATACACCTGGCCATAACTTATCATCCCATATGACATCACAAATGATCCCAACATAATACATATATGATGCGCATGTAATAATCTACCAATTTCTATCAAGTCATTCCGTTCAAGTAATCTTGCATCACAATTCGATTGTAAGAAATCTGTTTCCAACATGATATAACAAGATATGCATCTATAACAAATTACCAAATTCTATCAAGTCAATTCATTCAATAAAGCTTGCTTCACAATTAGTTGTATGAAATCTAATTAACAATATTCATCATTTATAGCATTGTGGTGGTTAATTATGAAATATTTCATCAAAACCTCAAGCTAATTTGCAACATCGATTCCACCGAACCCAAATCCATATTATATAAAACCCAGAATTTTAAGTGCAGATTGAATCTGGGCAGCAATTTCAACCGGAGATTCCTGAGGCTACAAGAATCCGGAGAAGACGTGTAACCCCTCGATGGAAAGGTCTTCTTATGGGTTACAACTTTCATATTCAGCCCACAACCCAGATTTGAATGTATCCTATTTGAATTTGGCTTCAAAGTCCGCTGCGCACATTACACAATTCTGCATGCATGATTTATCGGATGTCATTTTTGTCCAGGCTTTCCCATGGCTACAGACTTCGCCTGAAGTCGTGCAACCATTCGTTAGAAAGGTATTTTCAAGGGCTTCAACTTTCATGTTTAGCCAAAAGCCCAGATCAGGACATATCACACCTAAAAATGGCCACGAAGTTCGCAGCACGCAGAATACAGATTCTGCACGCATCTTAAGGCGGAATGAATGGCATCGGTTCATCTTCCTCCTCAAGGTGATCTTCCCAAGTCATTCCCGAAAACCTCCTCCCTTATTCAACCTCAAGAGGCCAATACCATTCACGAAACTATCCCCCATCATCACATAGAAGAAGGGAGTGGTTGAAGAGATCTAAAACCTATGACACAAGTCCTAGCTTGACCTTTCCTAGAAAACTCCTCTCCATCAAGACTCTCTTGAGTCGATGTCTCCCCTAGGAAATAACTATAGATCTAGCACTAAGGGAGAGAGTAGGAAACTCACCTCACTTCCAGCGGTTCTATTTCCGGCCATAGACCTTGTGATTTTTCACGGCGGCATCCTCTCCTCTACGACGATGGAGGATCTCCTTCCCTAGATCTTCCTCTAGTAAACTCTCCTTCTCCACAGGACTTCTCTCAGAAAAATACGGTTGGGAGGAAGAGTGAAATGGCTAGGGTTTTTCCACTGTTTCTTATATATATAATGTGGCACGGGTAGGTACACGCCCGTGTCCTTACCCGTGTCCCACTCAGGCAAAGTGTTACAGGCGGTTACGTTGTCGGTTCGATCCATAATGGCGGATAGGACGCACACGCCCGTGTCAGTCAAGTCACGCCCGTGACATGGGGCGTGCAACCCTCTCACTCGAGAACCAACCACCTACTCGAGTACCTTGGGCACCTACTTGAGTACCTTAAGTCACGCCCCTGGGTCATGCCCGTGACGCAGGGCGTGTAACCCACTTTACTCGAGTACTCTGAAAACTACTCGAGTAACCTCGGCAGCTACTCGAGTACCTTCAGTCATGCCTCTGGGTCACACCCGTGACCCAGGGCGTGTAACCCATTTTACTCGAGTATTTTGAAAACTACTCGAGTAACCTCGACTGCTACTCGAGTACCTTTAGTCACGCCCCTGGGTCACGCCCGTGAGCTAGGGCGTGTAACCCATTTTACTCGAGTATTTTGAAAACTACTCGAGTAACCTCGGCAGCTACTCGAGTACCTGCAGTCACGCCCCTGGGTCACGCACGTGACCCAGGGCGTGTACCCTGCTCTGGACAAACTTCCCCAGTTCACAAGTGCCGCCCTTTTTCCTCTACTTTCTTGAACTCAAGCCTGCCCTCCTGACTCAAAACTCGTATGGGGGCCTAGCGCGAATCAGGACGTTACATCTTCATCTTGGATGACTTCTTCATCTTGATCATCAGCCTCTCCAATAGGGGTTGAAGTGGTGATCTTGATGAACTTTTCACATTTGTCTTTGGACGGTCCATCCAAGCTAATTTCTTTCAGCTTTGCACCTGCATCTTCAATAAGCACACTAGAAGAGTTGCTTTGCAGCAAACTCGTCTCATCAAATACAACATGTATCGATTCTTCCACGACCAGGGTTTTTCTATTAAAGATCTTGTATGCCTTACTATTGCTACTATAACCTACAGAAATACCTTCAAAACTCTTTTCGCTAAACTTTGTAGTATGATACTTGTCATTGTTGAGCACGAAGCATTTACAGCCAAAAATTCTAAAATATGAGACTGTTGGTTTCCTGCCCTTCAGAAATTCGTAAGGTGTCTTATCGCAGTTTTTGTTTATGAGAGCTCGATTTTGCACGTGACATGCAGTGTTGACGACTTCAGCCCAAAAGTACTCCGGAAGTGAAGCATCACTCAACATGGTCCTGCAGGCCTCTATGAGCGTTCTATTCCTTATCTCAGCCACTCCATTTTGTTGTGGAGTACGAGGAGAGGAAAACTCATGAAAGATACCTAAGCTTTCACAGAATTCTGTCATGGCCCCAGACTTGAACTCTGTTCCATTGTCACTTCTGATTTTGACTATGGAGCAGTTGTACTCATTCTGAACTTGCCTGACAAAATTAGCAAAGATGTCGAAGGTATCTGACTTGTGTTTCAGAAAGAACACCCACGCAAAGCGCGAGTAATCATCAACAATTACTAACGTATAATCCTTACCTCCCAAACTTCTAATTTGCAGTGGACCAAACAAGTCCATATGAGTAGATGAATACATCTATTAGAATCCTTGTCAATAATGTTTTTAAAGATAGCTCTTGTTTGCTTGCCTTTTACACATGCATGACAAGGTCTATCTTTGACGTACTTGACATTTGGGGCATCACGTACTTAGTTCATTGAAAATAATTTATTAATAGTTTTAAAATTAATATGTACTAGTCACTTGTGCCATTGGTCACCAAGAGACGCACTATCTTTTGCTAAAAAGCACACTGGTGTCGAAGAATCTAGACAAATAAAATTTAAGCAAAAAATATTTCTGCTTCGAGTGCCGGATAGAATTATTTCCATATTATCAATAGATTTTATCAAGCACTTATCAGCGTGAAACTCAACTATGTATCCTTTATCGCAGAGTTGGATTATGCTTATAAGGTTATGTTCCAAACCTTCAATGTAAGCCACATCTGAGAAGGGTACATTACCATTCGTAATCATACCGTAGCCTTTAGTGATTTCATGGTTTGAACCTCCAAAGATGACCTTTGGTCCGTTCACGACTGGAGTAAAGTTCTGAATTAGGCTTCGTGTCCCGGTCATATGCCGAGAGCATCCACTGTCCAAATACCAGATTGGTGTTTTGGTGGCCTTTGGACATAACTGCAATCACAATCAGTTTGCCTTAGGAACCCAAATATGTTTGGGTCCTTGGTCTCGGGTTAGAACACTCCCCCTACAAATATTAGCATTAGGAGTGGTCTTACTCATATTACGAACATGTGGGGTCGCAGCATTTTTGGGATTAAACCGGCAATCAATGATAAAGTGACCAATTCTGCCACAACACAAACAGTCAAATCTGTTGTATCTTTGCCTCATGTTCTCCTGCTTGACCTTTTGGAATTGAGGTCAAGTAGGAGCAGCATTCCTGGAGGAAGATGGCTCATGAAGATGGCAATCACATGGCTTCTTTTCCTTTATAGGCTTTTCTACAACAGGCTTTACCTTTGGTGCCTTCTTGAAGTTATGACCATGATTGAAAGGGACATAGCTCTGAAGAATCACTTCTTCATAAGGTGCCTTAAAGACACTTTCGCCAAATTTTCTGGGTCGAGTCCATCCTTGATAACGGGACTTTGGCTCTACATAGGTAGGCCTAGCAAAGTGTCCGTAAGATGAGTCAAGATCAAACTCGTTTGAAGGAAATATAACCTTTTTGAACGTGGTCTGATCTTGAGGGGCTTTCTCCTTCTCTTTGGCTAAGGCTTTTTGGCGGCCTTATTCTTCCGTTGAGCCTTATTTCTCCTATAAGACTACTAGGAGCTTCTTCAGGGCCTAGTCCAGCACCCTTGGCCTTGGCTGAGAATTCAGCAACGAATGGAAGAACTGTCTTGGGCTTTGAGAAACTTTCAACTAGTTTCTTTTCAGCAGCAAGTTGGGTTTCCAGCTCTTTGATGATTTTCTATTTAAGGTCGAGGTGCTCAAGAGCTTTGTTATATTCTTCAATAGTATTATTGAAGTTTTCTTCGAGCGAGACAGTCTTTGCAACTTTCTCTCTCAAGATGCTTTCTTCAGCTTTGAGAGACTTTATCTCTTTAGCATGAGTTTTCACGACTCGGCGACATTTGTCGTCAGCCATGATTAACTCCTTATATTGGGCCATGAGTTCTGACTCATCGTCAGAAGAGTTATCCTCACAATCATGTTCAGAAGCTTCAGAATCAGAAAGAGGAGTGTGAGAGTTTACCTTCCCAGTGAACTGGGGCTCTTGTTCATCATCAATTTGAGCCATACGTCTAAAATAGGCTTCTTCTTCTTCACTCGACTCAGATGAGTCAGAGTCACTAAGAGTCTTGCCCTTTTTGGCCATCAAGCTCTTCTCTGTCCTCTTCTTGTTGTACGAGGACTTCTTTTTATCTCTTTACCACCCTCATTCTTCTTGTGAGGGCAGTCAGCTGTCACAGCCCGCATTTTCTCATTAATAGATAAATCAGAGCACGAGATAACTACGAGCTGTGATGCCACGTCAAGCAGGGGATAACTGCTGACGCTCAGGCGACACTCTAATCCTTCAAATCATAAGTTAAAATGAATAGAAAATTGATTTTTAGATTAATTGGTCGTATCCCTCGGCTCAGTGGTCATAATACGTCAAATAAGAAATTAAATAAATCACTGGAAAATCGGGGCGTTACATCAGCGATGACATGTCCTGGCTTATTACAACAATAACAAATAATGTCAGTAGAAACATGTTGGCTCTGTTTAGAATTATACCTGTCGTGGCTACTTGAGCCTTTTCTTTGCTGATCACCATCACGTCGTGATCTTTTATAGGAGGCATCCTTGCCTTTCCATTGCTTCTTCTTCTTCAAGAATTTCTTGAACTGTCGTGAGAGTAGTGAGAACTCTCCTTTTAATAGTTCAGAGCCTGAGGTGCTTGACTCTGAGGTTTCTTCTTCACTAACTTCTGGTGCTGGAGTAGGAGAAACAACCTTGGACTTCTTAGAGGTTTCTGCCTTTAAAGCAACAGACTTCTCTTTGAATGCAGACCATCTCTTATCTTCTTCAGCCTTCCTGGTGTTGAGTTGAAGCTCATATGACATAAGCTTCCTGAAGAGATTCTGAGGATCTGTCTCGGCCAGTTTTCCAAACTCCCTTATGACACAGACCTTGTTATCCTATTCCTTAGTTACGGATCTCAAAAACTTATCATTTAGTTCTCCATTAGTGAAGACTCTGCCATAGACCCTTAGCCCATTCACTATCTTGAAGAAATTCTCAAAGGTGTCAGCAATGGTATCTTTGTTTTGTTGGCGGAAAGCTTCATACTTCTGATTAAGAAGGGATCTTCTATCATCCCTCACTTCTTCTGTACCTTCCATCAGGGTAACTAATGACTGCCACATCTCTTTTGCAGACTGACAGTGAATCAGGTTTTACAGCATTGAATCATCGACTGCACTTGCTATGATATTTTTTTGCCTTTTTGTCCAATGAGACAAGTGCAATCTCATCCTTATCTAGATCCAAAAGTTTCTTTGGAACTTTCTTAGTTGGATCTATGGTGGAGACGGTCATGAGAATATAAGGACCTTCTTAAACTATCATGAAGATCCTTGGATCCACAGCTTCCATGAAAAACTTGATTCTCTCTTTACACATGAGAAAATTATTCTTGGTATATAAAGGAAGCTTGGCAAAATCTTTAGCCTTGTCCATTTTTTGGTAGATCTCAAAAGACAACTATTGAAGGATCTGATCAAGGTGTTAACCTTTTAACGATCAACCTCCCTTTGATAACAATTGAAAGTTAATAGTTGGCTACCTAAATCACCTATAGGGGGTGAATAGGTGAGATGTGCGTCTTTTTGCAGAATAAAAATTTCAAACCAATGCACAGAACAATCTATAAATCAAACGCAGACGAGACAAGATTTATAGTGGTTCCCCAACCTTGGGTACATCCACTTTCCCTCACCGATCTAGCAATACACTAGACTCGGCTACTCCACTATCTCGGATTGAAAATCAATCCTACCCTTGGAACAACGTTCCTACAAACTCGATCCACAAAACGGATCTACACTCGGAAGACAAAACTTCCTACAATCTCGAAGTTGAAAAACTCCTACACTCGGAGAAAACTTCTCTTACAATAATGAAATAAAATTTCTAAAGAAATACAAACAGTAATCTTCTTTTTCAGATCTGCAAACTGTCGGCCAGGATCTTCTTCTTCTAGGCGTTGAGGCTTTATCAGAGAGGTGAAGAAAATCTCGGCAAAATCAGATCGGGATCTTCTTGGCTTTACACGATCGAACTAATCAGAAAATTCGGAGTTGAGCGAATCTCGATCTGTAAAGCTCTCTTGATCTGAATCCTCAAAAGATGAAACCCTAGCCGGTCGGGAATCAGTGACGGCGGCAGCGGCGGATTTCGTTTCTTGGAGAGAGAGAGGAGACATAAAACTTGAGAGAGCACGGCTGCAAAAACTTTCTTAGAATAATCTTCTTTGATAAATTAGGGTTTGTCGTTTAAGACAAGACCTTTTATAGGAGAGGAGAGGATTAGACATAATTGAGTCATTATGAGAGACACGTGGACCAATCACGTCAAAGTTTATGAATAAGACCGTTAGTCTGGACTTAATGAATTTCCGAAAAAGTCGAAGGAAAATACTCGAGATATAACAGACTACTCTAGTACATGCATCATTACTCGAGTAGGTAGAAGATGACTACTCGAATACATGAGAAAAACTACTCAAGAGAGTATGAGATCATTACTCGAGTACATGGAGTCAACTACTCGAGTAAATAAAAATTCAAGGAATCAGCTACTCGAGTAACAAGAATAATATACTCAAGTAAATAAGAATGAGAAAGACTCAGCTACTCGAGTAACAAAAATGACTTACTCGAGTACTTGAGTACATACACGAGAGGTGGAGTATATTACTCGAGTAAAAGAAATACTACTCGAGTATATAAGAATGAACTACTCGAGTATATAAGAAACTACTCGATTCATAGAATTAGAAAATTTCTGGAACAGGAAAATTGAACTACTCGAGTATAGAAGTTGAACTACTCGAGACAAATAGAACTATTCGAGTATATAAGATGACTACTCGAGTAATTCACTTAGGATCCGTTCAGATGGCAGGTTTTGGTTTTGAAGAATTGGAATTAAGTAAAACCAAAAACCAGTAAGTTTTGGTTTTCCTGAATTCCAATATTGTTGTTCGGCTGCAGGAAGGTTTTCAACTGTAGGAATTGGAATTGGGCAATTTTGTTGTTCGGCTACAGCATGGAATTCATCCACAGGAATTGCATGAAATAAAAAATTCAATTTAAAAATATAAAAACTACATGCATAACACAAATTTAAAAACATAAATATTAATAAAATACTTCAAATAAACATAAACCTAATAATAATGATAAAAAAGAGTTATCAAACATGGAATGTTTCAGTACACTGCATGAAACTAAGAACATCAATCCCAAACTTAATAATATACGATAGTTTTCTAAACATTGAAAGTAGAAATACAACAACAAACTGCGAATAAACAAAACACGACATCATCATGTGCTCATAAGTCATAGAATTGCAAGTGAAGCCACGTCGTTCTCATGTGGTTTGGTAGTGACATGAATGTATCAAACTTCAACTGACTGGCACCTAAAAGATCCATGACCTTCGCTAATTCGAGATTCTGGAGATCCGGTAGTTGAGCAAGTGCTTCATAGATTTGAGTCATATTTACTCTCGGAGCTTCACCACTTCTTGTGATTGCAGCCGCTGTGTTATCCATACTGTCTGCCATTCTATTGATTGCATTTGCTATTGTGTCGCCAGGAGTTTGCTTCCTCTTCCTTTGCCTACTACTGCCTCCTGATGAATACTCTGCTACGCAGTTGCTTTCTTCATTCATAGACTCCTCATTCAACTCAATGATAGGCTCATTTGCCGTCCCCGCAAATGCACCTGTTGCCTTGTCATTACCGCACAATATATGTAAGTCCCCCAAATTAACGATCACTTTATCTCTGTAGTGCTTCATAGTAGGGTGAGCCTGCACAACATGATTAAACCACATAAATAAAAAAATTGTAAAATAATTTAAACCAATTTATAGAATGCGATAAATGAACATACCTTGACATAATTGGCCCAAACATCTTCACTGTCGACTTTCACGGTATTTTGTTCTCAGTCCCATCCAAAACCACTTGTGTCCAACATTGTGGATACCTCCTTATAATATTTATTTCATGTCTTCAACCTGGCCATGATCTTCTCCTTTGTGAAGTCCAGATTATGTAAATCTTTCATGACCTTGATTGCTGCTGTGAAGGCCACCGCTTTCCATCCATTCGGCATTTTGTGACATTTACCATGCTCCTCGAGCAAAACACTGGAAAGAGTACGATCCATATCATTTGTCCAATGAACATACGTTTCTCTTTCCCTGCCCCGCTTTCCATTTTCTAATCTATGCAAGTATATTCATTACATTAAGATCAATTATTAAGCAAACATATGTATCACACTAACATCAGCTTTAAAACAAACAACATATACAACAGCGCCCAAAAAGTACTTAAATTCATGCACGACTTACAGAAAATTTCTATACAAGCATACATACCAAAATTTGAATAAACAACATATATATTTATAAGATCCACTAAATCCCAGTACGGGCTTGATATTCAGTAAACATTGTCATAGCTAAGTTATCTCTAAATTGAGTCCAAGCATTTGAAGAATGAATTGGATCAATGTTATCATCATATTCGTCGATTTCTTCTTCTTCTGACGCTTCAGCGGCTATTAAGTCTGCATCGACCTCGCCAAGCATTTGTAAATCAGTAGCCAGCCTCTTAACAACAAGGAAATTATGTAGTATGCAACATGCATTTATAATTTGCACCTGTATTTAAATTTTATATTAAGATCCTAAACGAAATATAATGTGAAATCTAAAATTACATTTTTCGCACCTGAACCTGTATATGAAAGAAAGATGGTTCTCGTAGTATTGCCCAACGTTTCTTCAACAACCCAAATGTTCTCTCTATTACATTTCGTTCTCTAGCATGACGTAAATTAAATAACTCCTTATAATTAGAAGGGTTGTTTCCTTGTGTTGACCACTCCTGTAGATGATAACGCGTTGATCGATACGGTGCAAGGAAACCTGGACCATTGGTGTAACCTGCATCCACTAGGTAATACTTACCTAGCGCATCAATATATTAAATTTTCTAATAAATGGATGATTTTTTGGTAAAAAAATAATTGATTATTAACGTCTTACCCGTTGGTACTTCAAAACGATCGGTTCTTTCTAGGGCATCGCGTAAGACTCTTGAATCTGAAGCTGATCCTTCCAACCAGGTAAAACATATAGAAATCTCATCTGATTATCACAAACACCTAAGACATTCGTCGTTATTGCTTGCTTCCGATTTCTATATTTGCTATGATCTTTTGCGGGCACTGTCACTTGAATATGTGTACCATCTAATGGACCAATGCAATCTTCGAACCATCTCCATCTACGCTCTGACCTAGACTCTGGTAATTTGATGTAGTCTCTACTTAACTGTAACACAACTTTAAGCACTAAGTTGAAGTGTCTGCTAATAGTATCTGTGGACCGGAGATACGTATATACAATATCACAAAACTTTCTGTTGTGTGCTATAATATATAGAAATAGTGCGACAGATTCCTTCACTGACACATGTTTTGATTCGTGTACAAGGCCTCTAGAAGATAAAATGTGGCACAATTCACCAAATGGTTGTCTACCCATACGTAATACGCTGAAACGGTTGACCTCTGGACCCTCATATATGCGTTTTAGCAATGAGGACCGTAGGACAATATTCATATCACGATCTACGGGTTCCAGAGGAATATATTCTAATGTTGCCCATGCACCAGCAAGTGCTGTGAGATGCCCGCATTTCATAATATATTCTTTAATTAATTTCTCCCGCAACTCCGATATATTCATCTAAGATATGACAATGAAATAAAACATTATGTCATGGCCACCGCATTCATGCAAATAAAGAGATGTATTATAAAAGTTGATGTATTTTTGTGAGATCATACGTTTAAAAATTTCTATGTATCAGCTTCTGAAAAATTCAAGCAGAATACAACACACAATTTTTATTTGTTCGATTGAAGAACACATGAAAATATTGCAGAAAAATCATACATTAGGATGAAGAAGACAATTATAACAAAAAAGTTGGAACCTGCAGATCAGTTGAGTTCATATAAATCACAGTGTAAGGGGATATAAAAATATGCAAAGCCAGGGCTAGAATAGACGTTAAAAAGCCTCTTGTCCAATAAAATCTATCACGATGACTATCCAAAAAACAGATCTCGGGTTAAGTAATGATATATTGACTACTTCGATTTGCATCGATTGAATTGATTTGAATGACTGCTTAAAATGATAGTGTTATTAAGATATCTTTTGTATGATGAGATGCACCCGAAAGTGCTGTGAGATGCACACATTTCATAATATATTCTTTTATTCTAACATTTGACAATAGAATTAAAATTTTCACAATTAAGAATGACATAAATGCTCAAACACTGTGCCGATTTGGATTAAATGCACAGAAAAGTGGGGCTTTTCACTGCAAACTTACCTCGGACCCGGAGGCCCGGAAATTTTTTAAAACATTTAATTTTAAAAAACCGTCATTGGCCAGCCATAAATTTGCAGAGACATTGTGATCATGTGATGAGACAAAGTTGCAGAGTCATTTAATTTAAAAAAAGACAGCGGTCTGCCACAAAATTTTTCTCTATTATATTTTAATTAAAAGTGTGCAGAGATAAGACTACACATTAATTACAAGTTCCAGAGAAGAGTGCACATTAACTAATATAGGAGGAAAAGTTGCAGAGAAGAGCGCCGATAAATTTTCTACAGCTAATGTTCTGCGCAGAGAGAAATGGAGGAGAAAAAATTGCAGGGAGAAAGCTTACCCCAGACGACAGAGAAGGGTGTTTTCCCGGACGACAGAGAAGGGGCGGCGAGAGTAAGTTGCAGAGAACTCCAACCTCTGCGCGAGGAAGAGAAAAAGGTGGAGAAGGTGCGGGGGTGAAAGTTGTCGAGAACTTCTCTTTGCTGCGCGTGGAAGGAAAGTGGGAAAACCGGGTGTTGAAACCGAATTCTCGATCTCCTGTGGAGTTCTCCCTTGGGGAAGGGGTGGTCTCACGCCTACTTCACTCCTGTAAGCAAAACAACAAAGAATACAAGGTGATACCGACCCAAGGGCTCGGCAGGGAGGTCCCACCACAAACCCGGAAGATCTCAGAGCGCTTCCCCTCCTTAGCCAGAAGCCGAGCTAAGGTGTCCTCAGAAAGCACTTGAAAGCTGGAGCAGGGAGACCAAGAAGTGTCCTCTCTGAGGTACCCCTTGGGTCATATTTATAACTTTTAGAATCTGAACTGCCAATAACAAAAAGAGCTGACCTGAAATTACCAAGAAGCCCTCAGTCGGGTCTGCCAACAGCCAAACTCCGATGTTCTGAACAGCTATGTGCAGTTCGGCCTGGTCTGCCAACAGCGTGGCTCCGCTGTTCTGAGGAGCTATTCGCACCCATGGGGAGGGCATCCATGTAATTCCTCCTCGTGACTTCTACTGGGCCCCATCCATGAGTGAGGTAGTCGGCTCGCCACTAATCCCTCCCCGCGAAAGGCGGGCGCGACCTGGCCCTAGCGGCTGGCCTATCCTTCTGGGGCGAGCGCGAGCCGGGTCATCGCGACTCGCCAAAATTCCGCCGAGTCGGACGGGCGGCCCAGTCGCGGGTAGGGAGCGGGCTGGCGGCCGCGATGAACATTAGGACGGCACGCGGATCGCGGGTCGCAGATCACGGGTCGAGCGAGCTGGCGGCCAGGAGTCACCTCGCCTGGCTCGCTCGACTGAACTGAGCGGAGCGGACCAGCCTCTTGCCGCATGTCCGCTTGTTGCTTAGGTGCGGGTCGTTGTCCTGGCGGGATCCGCTCGGCGAACACGGGGTTGTACACAATCCCCGCTCTTTTTGAGCTTGATAAAAGCTCGGAAAGAACCATCCAACCCGCGTGTTCGGCGAGTACTGTGCTGAGCTGGCAGGGAATCTTCTGGTTGGGCCCCACTATTCGGCTATAAATATACCACTGAGCCCAGGGGGGTCTCTCCAGACCATCTCGTTTTTTCAAGCGGACTGCAGCTTCCTGATGCCGGTCAGCGAAGAGGTGCGAGCCCGCCTGGCGGCCGCGGGCTAGAAGACACGGGAGGAGGCCCTCGAGGCCGCCCCTTGGCTAGTGCGTGGGTCTCCCGGCCCTCTCTTTAGACCGGTAAAGGGAAAGATTGTGAGGCGGTCCCCGGCGAATAACTTCCCGGGTTCCAGCTCGGCTGCCGGTGTCGAGGTCGCTTCTGAGGTACGTGATCTCCCTTCCCGGCTTGTTGCTACGTTTCTGACCCTTTGTCCTGTAGGTGCTGCCTCGTGAAGATGGAGGCGACGGGGGGGGGGGGGGGATGATCGCTCCCCTCCCTTGTCGTCTGAGAGGGTCGCTAGCCCCTCAGGTCTGGACCGTCTGCCCCCAAATAACACTCGTTCGCCGGTTCCCCCCGGACTAGGGAAATCTCTTGCGGCCTTCGAGGGAGAGCCCTTTCTGGGTCAGCCGAGCTCCTCCCGTCCTTCCACTGGTATGGGCGACGTGCCAACCCCTGGTAAGCTTGCACTCAGCGCCTGCCTTGTTCTCGCTCGTTCCTTCTGAATCTCCCTTTTGCAGGCTACAACATGATCTCCTCCGAAACTGAGATGAGCGAAGGGTACTCGCCTCCGCCTGACGTGGAGGGTGTTTCAGATTACCTGGGCGACCCGACTGATGCGGTGGGGATGAAGAGGTAGGTGACACGGCTGTTCCAGAAACATACTCTGCTGCTTCAGTAACTCGTCAAGAGGGTCGACCAAGACAAGACCGACATCGAGGCTCGGCTCGCGGCCTTGGAGGGGGCCCCGCGCGCAGCAGAAGGTGGCGAGGTCACTTCGCCTGGCGTGCACATTACGCAGGCCGAGGAGCGCCTAAGGAGTGCGTCAAAACAAGTTGTCCTGGCCCAGCAGGAGCTGGTGGCGGTGTGCGATTATCATTATCCTCGCGTGCCGCCGCGAACCGGAACGCAACAGCGGGGCAGATGGAAGTGGATCCAGTATTGATCCACCCTTTCTTCTCCCCGTTCGCTGGATATCGCTGGGTTGCTACTATTTCAAAGACTTATTCTGTATCTGTAATGATTTGCGACTCTCTTTGCCCGCCTATGGGCCTGACTTTTGATTTCTGATGCGTGTCGTGCTTACCATGTTGTAGCTTTATCCTCCGCGGGGCGGGTTCGAGTGCACCCGCGCCTTCCGCTCGCCGCCCCCTGGGGAGAGGGCAGGTCAGGGGGTGGACTCGCTCAACCCGCCGTCCCGATTGTAGCGGGAGCGGGTCGAGGAGCTCGCCGGCTAAGAGTCTCCCCGACTCGCTCAGAATCCTGGGCAGGTGTGGTCCGAGACTCACCCGCTCAAGCCTCGCGTGGATGCGGACGGGCGATACCCGCTCCTGAACGGTCTTGGCGGTGCGGTTGCGCGTCGAGAAGCCGAACCGTCAGGCATGATTTTTGCTATACGCACCTTTCCTGTCGGCGGGAAATTTCCCGCCCTTTCTTTCTTCCTATAAATTGGCCTTGCCGGTTCTTGTCCTCCCACCGCTTTGAAGCACTCTCCCAATTCCTGCTATTTGCGAAGCACGGCTCGCGTTCGCCCTCTGGATCTATCCCGCTCGACCGGCGGTAGTTTGGCGGAATGGGCGGCGGCGGCGGCGACACGGACGGGCGGAGTAAATGCGCCTGGACCTTCTCAGAGCATGACTTTCCCCACGCCGTCATCTCAGAGCGCGAGTACCTAGATGCCCGTGGCGACCACGTCCCGCCTGGATTTTCGGCGAGACGGCCCGGGGAAGGGGAGAAGATCAATGATCTATCCAGGGACGAGCTCACCATACCCCTGGCTCGCTTTGAGGTGGGTCTTCGGCTTCCCCTGTGGCCTGAGGTGCGCCAAGTGCTGAAGTACTTCGGGGTCGTCTTAGGCCAGATGACCCCGAACTCCGTAGCTGTTATGGTAGGGTTCGCCTGCTTTCTGCGGGAGGAGCGGGTCGAGTTCAGTCTCACAGTTTTCCGCAAACTATTATCCTTCCGCGCGAACCGGGACGGGACCGCCTATTTCTCCAGCGCCCACCTCAAGGTGCGGGAGGCCAATAATAAAAGTCAAAACTGGCTCAAGAAATTCTTGTTCGTCAAGGGGATTTTGGCAACGCCCCCTTCTCTCCGGTGCAGCTCAGCGAGGCGTGTTACCGCCCGCCCAGCCTGGGGGGCCATGAAGTCGACCTGTGTGGGTTCTTCGCCGGGAAGAACTTCGAGGTCGCGTACTTATGCTGCCACCTCGATGACCTTGCTGCCGTCCCGCCTGGGGGAGGTTTTCCACTCGCCACTGCTCTATCTTGATTTTTTCTTCTTTGGTTTCACCCTCTCTTCTTGGCAGGCGAGCGAGACGTTCCCCTTCATCCCCCCTACGAGAGTGCTCGGATCGCCCTCGGGGTCCTTGCCCGAGCTCAGGCCCCAGACGCCGCTCAGCGCGACGCCCCGTCGGTCCCTGTTAAGAAGCGGCCGGGCCGCGAATAGCCCGCTCCCCCACCCAAGATGACGAAGACTACGGGGCAGCAACTCGTCGGGGGGCAGAGAAAAGTCAAGGCCCCGACGGATCTACCAGCCGAGGTTCCCCCCCCCCCCCCTGGTCGCTTCGACCAGCGATACCCCTGGCGGGGCGGCAGGCACTTCTGGGCCGCCGGACGGGTCGCAAACTGCCGCGAAGCCGGTGCTGAGAGGGCATCGCAATTTCGGCTACGGCGAGAAATGCCTGGACGAGCTCGGCGTCCCGCTTATGTCATGGGACAAGGAGTTAAATCGCGCGGTGGTCTCGACTCTGTTGCCGAGTTGGCTAGAGCAGGACAGCATCGGCGGGGAGGCCTATAACTTATCGTTCGGCCTCTACTCGTAAGAGGACGCCGCTATTTACGACAAGGAGGCGACGCGAGTACTGGTGCATGAGAGCGCGTGGGCCCAACTGCGCGGCCTGGAGTTAGCCCATATGGTTGGGAGGCGCTGCACCCAGCTCGAGCGGAACGCCACCTCTCTCAAGAAGTTGGCGAACAAGAAGGAGGAGGTCCGAAAACTTGCTCAGGAGGACGCGGATCTCCAGAGGAAGCGGGCCGACGCGGCCGAGGAGACCCTCGCGCAGTACTTGAGAGGCGTGGTACGTGCTTACTTCCAATTACCGCTTCTTCTCGCGAATCCACCTTATGATTTTTTCCTTTTCCCAGGATGCGGAGACGGCCAGTCGGATGGGTGCTGAGATCGCCGCCCTTGGTCAGGACAAGTCAGTGCTGGAGGCGCGGGTGCGCGAGCTGGAGGCTGCCGCCGCTCCCCCTCCGCCAGATAACAGAAGCTGCCCGCTCTAACACCATTCTGACTACGAGTTGGAGGTGCTGATGCAAAAGAACGCCGTCAGTGCCGCGAAGTACACGATGCAGATGCTGCGACGTGCGGACCTCCTCAAGAGCGAGGTCGCGGAACTCTCGGCGGGCGACGTGGTGCCGGCGCTGTTCCTTCCTGTGCCGGACCCCGGGGATAAGTCCTACCAGCCTATCTAGGACTTCCGCCCAGGGTCTCGTATTGCCATCACTCCTTTGATATTTGCTTGTTAGGTGTATACCCCATGTATTTTTTTAGTTGTTTGAGATGTAAGCGCGAGCCGCGCCTAGACTTTGCGGTTTTCACCTACTAATGTTTTTATAAATGCTTCCTCGCCTGCCTCATATGCATATTTGCTATTATTGCGCGATGTAAACTCTACCTTTCCGTGCTCGCGGTCGATCATCTCGCGCTGTGTCGATGAGGTCGCATGCCTACGGATTTGGTTTAGGAGTCATAGGAGACCCGATCGGTCGTCCCGCTAGGGGCGAACTGCCTCTGCGTCCCGGCCCCGCTGTGGTGGCTACTCGCTCACCAGGCGAGGCGAGCCAGCTCGTCGCTCGCCTAGTTCATCAGATTTCTTACGGGTTGACCCTTGTGCAATGCGGCCTGGGTTCTCGCCTCCTTTCGGCCGTCATTTTGGGGGCTGGGTGGTCACGTTAGACCCCCTCTTCGGTTAATCTTCGCGACTCCAGTCCCTTATCAATTCCGCCGAGTGGCTTCCTCCCCCGCCAGCTAGGTGAGAGCCTGGCAGCGGGATCTGCTCGAGGCAAGGATGACACCGAGTGACTTCCGGCCCTGCTAGCTAGGTGAGAGCCTGGCAGCGGGATCTGCTCGGGGTCCAAACACAATCCATCGAGTGACTTCCGACCCTGTCAGCTAGGTGAGAGCCTGACAGCGGGATCTGCTCGAGGCCAAGGATGACACTGAGTGACTTCCAGCCCTGCCAACTAGGTGAGAGCCTGGCAGCGGGATCTGCTCGGGGTCCAAACTCATTCCTTCGAGTGACTTCTGGCCCTGTCAGCTAGGTGAGAGCCTGACAGCTGGATCTGCTCGAGGCCAAGGATGACAGCGAGTGACTTCCGGCCCTACCAGGTAGGTGAGAGCCTGGCAGCGGGATCTGCTCGGGGTCCAAACTCATTCCATCGAGTGACTTCCGGCCCTGTCAGCTAGGTGAGAGCCTGACAACGGGATCTGCTCGAGGCCTAGGATGACACCGAGTGACTTTCGGCCCTGCCAGCTAGGTGAGAGCCTGGCAGCGGGATCTGCTCGGGGTCTAAACTCATTCCATCAAGTGACTTCCGGCCCTGTCAGCTAGGTGAGAGCCTGATAGCGGGATCTGCTCGAGGTCAAGGATGACACCGAGTGACTTTCGGCCCTGCCAGCTAGGTGAGAGCCTGGCAGCGGGATCTGCTCGGGGTCCAAACTCATTCCATCGAGTGACTTCCGGCCTGTCAGCTAGGTGAGAGCCTGACAGCGGGATCTGCTCGAGGCCTAGGATGACACCGAGTGACTTCCGGCCCTGCCAGCTAGGTGAGAGCCTGGCAGCGGGATCTGTTCGGGGTCCAAACTCATTCCACTTCTCTATGCAGGCTAGCTATGACAATACTGGAGGATTGAAGAAATTTATTATAATGAAAGTATCGCTTACATGCTTCAGGGGAAAATCGTTTTAGGTCGTCACCACTCCAGGTGAGACTCGGGATCTCGCCCTCTACATTTTGGAGTCGATAGCCTCCTGACTTCAAAGCTTCCTTTACAATAAACGGTCCCTCCCACCTGGGGTTGAGCTTTCCTACGGATGCTGACCTCCCTGCTGCATCTACCTTCTTCAGCACCAAATCCCCTTCCACGAATTGTTTGACCCCGACATGCTTGTCAAAGTACTTGGCCATTCTTCTTTTCACCTCCTCCTGCCAGATAGCGGAAAGGTCCCTCAGCTCTTCCACCATGTCAAGGAAGAGCCTCAGCTCCTCCTTGTTCTCGGCTTGCCATTCCTCTTGGCCCTCTCTGGCCGCAACGACTCGAGGTGTTTGGACTTCGAATTCCAAGGGGAGCACTGCCTCACACCCATGTGAGAGCTTGAAGGGGGTCTCTCCAGTAGCCGTGTTGGGGGTGGTTCTTAGGGCCCAAAGAACCGCGGGAAGCTGCTCCACCCAGCTCCCCTTCAAATTCTCCACTTTATTTTTGAGGAGGTTGACGATGATCTTATTTGCGGCTTCCACCTGCCCGTTGCTCCTGGGGTGATGGAACGAGGTGAACCTGAGGTCAATTCCAAGCTGTCCGCAGAAGTTGGTGAATTCGGTGCTGGCGAACTGGGGATCGTTGTACGTGACGATGGCCTGAGGTAATCCGTGGCGGCAGATGATTTCTCCCCAAACAAAGTTCCTGATTACCTGGGAGGTTACCTTGGCCAGCGCCTTCACCTCCATCCACTTGGAGAAGTAGTCAATCATTACTAGGAGGAACCTTCTCTGACCACTGGCTTGGGGGAATGGCCCAACCAAATCCATCCCCCAAATTGCGAATGGCCAGGGAGCCGTGATACTTTTGAGTCGTTGGGCCGGCTGTAGCTGGAGGGGGACAAACAGTTGGCACTTATGGCACCTCCTCGCGAACTCCGCGGCGTCTCGGCCCAGGGTGGGCTAGAAATACCCTTGCCTGACTATCCTTCCTTCCAGGGTCCGACTCCCGGAGTGACTCCCACATTCCCCGGAGTGGACTTCCTCCAAGATCCTTTGCACTTTGCCCTCGGCCACACAGCGAGCCAGCACCCCTGAGAGGGTCTTCCTGTACATCTGTCCGTCCTAGAGGAGGTAATACGCTGACTTGTGCCTTAGCTTCTTCTTATCTGCCCCCTCCAGATACTCTCCCGTGGAGAGGAAAGCCACAACTGGGTCCATCCACGAAGTTTGTTGATCAATTTCCATGAGCTCTCCCTCTTCGATGGAGGGGCGGAACAGGTCAGTGATGGTACCCCCACCTGGGGACCATGCTTTGCTAGCTGGTCGGCTTGTTCATTCTCTTCCCTGGGCACGTCTTAGATGGTGAAGGTTTGAAAAGTGCCTATGCCCCCTTCACTTTGTCCAAGTATGATCGTAGGGTGGGCTCCCTTGCCTCGAACTCCTCGTTGATCTGGGAAGCTACTACCATGGAGTCGGTAAGGACCTCCACATCTGACACCCCCAGCTCCCTGGCTAGGCGTAGCCCTGCTATCACGACCTCGTTCTCGGCCTAGTTGTTTGTATTGGGGAAGTGCACCACCATCGTCTGCTCAATTCTAGTCCCCTGAGGGCTTTCCAGGATCACCCCCACTCCTAGGGAATGCCTCCCTGAGGCACCATCCACCCTCACCTTCCAAGGAGTCGGGCGGGTGAGTTCTTCCTCCGCCACTTCAACCACGTAGTCGGCCAAGAAGTTGGCCATTGCTTGAGCTTTGATCGAGAGCCGCAGAACGAAGGAGACATCGAACTCGCTCAGTTCCACCGACCACTTAGCCAGCCTGCCTGAATACTCCACCCCCTCAAAGATGTTGCAGAGAGGATGGTCGGTCACAACTCGGATTGAGTGTGCCTGGAAGTAAGGTCACAGCCTCTGGGCCGAGATGATCAGGGCGAAGGCTAGCTTCTCCAAAATCGGATACCGGAGCTCGGCCTTCCTCAGGACCCGGCTCACGTAATAAATAGGGAGCTGCCTCTTCCCCTCTTCACGAACTAAGACGGAGCTCAAGGCCTCCTCCCCGACCCCGAGATATAAGAACAGGTCCTCCCCCTCCTTCGGCCCTTGGAGCAGCGGAGCCTGTGTCAACTGCACCTTGAGGGCCTGGAACGCCTCCTCGCACTCCTTGGTCCATTCAAACCTCTGACCACCCCTCAGCGTTTTGAAGAAGGGGGAGCACTTCTCCCCTGCCCGAGAAAGGAAACGACTCAGCCCTGCTAGCTTCCCCGTCAGCCGTTGGACCTCCTTAGCATTCCGCGGGGACCCCAGCTCCAAGATAGCCCTGACCTTATCTGGATTCGGCTCGACCCCCGCGGGGGTGAGGAGGTGCCCCAAGAACTTTCCCCTGCTGGCCCCAAAGACACATTTTAGGGGATTCAATCGCATCTTGTATTTGCGTAGGGTGGCGAAGGTCTCCTCCAGGTCCCGGAGGTGGGAGTCCACATCCCGACTTTTGACCATGAGGTCATCCACATACACCTCCAAATTCCTCCCCCTCTGCTCCTTGAAGACCCTATCCATCATTTTCTGGTAGGTTGCCCCAGCATTCTTCAGCCCGAAGGGCATCATCTTGTAGCAGTAACATCCATCCCCCGTGATGAACGAGACATCCTTGATGTCTGGGGGGTGCATCCTGATTTGATGATAACCTGAAAAAGCATCTAAAAAACTCATTACAGAAAAACCGATGGCTGAGTCAACCAGCGCGTCGATCCGAGGCAAAGGATAACAGTCCTTATGACAAGCTTTATTAAGGAAAAATTGATACACATCCTCCATCGACCGTCTCCTTTCTTAACTATGACCACGTTGGAGACCCAGCCGGGGTACTAAATCTCAGACACGAAGCCGGCCTTGAGGAGTTTCGCCACCTCCTCACTGATGGGCTCCGCCAGCTTGTCCGCAGTGGACCTCCTCTTCTGCTGAACGGGGCGTGTTCCCGGGTCCAGGTTGAGGCGGTGGCAAGCCACATCCGCGTCAACCCCCGACATCTCCACGGCGTTCCAAGCTAAGATATCCACATTCTTCTGGATGCACTCCAGCATCCTGCCTTGGTCCTCCGGGGTCACCCCTCCGCTGACGCGGATCTTCTCCATCCTGTCTCCCCGGTTGAGCACCTCCAGCTCCACCACTTCCTCTACAGCCTCCGGCCTGGACTGCTCCCCCCATCCTTCAGCGTCCCCTTCCTCCGGAGCGGGGACCTCTACCTCCATCTCTTCTCCCACGGCCCTCACTTCGGCCACCTCCTCCAGATCTCCTCCTGCCGCCTCCTCCTCTGCGCAGTTCTTCATTTCCAGCTCCTCCTCTCCTGCTTCCTGCCCTGCCTCCTCCATCCTTCGCCCCATCTCTTCGGCTCCCTCCATCCAAGAGATGGTGTTCACCGCAGTGACATAGCACTCCTGCGCCATCTTGGGGTCCCCTCTGACCCTAACCTGAATCCCCTCGGTGTTGAACTTTACACACTGATGGAAAGACGAGGGGACGCAGCGAAAGGCGCTGATAAGGGGCCTCCCGAAGATGGCGTTGTAGCTGCTGGGGCCGTCCATGATGACGAACCTGCAGTTTCGGGACTGCCCACCCAAGGTGACATGGAGGCCTACTCCTCCCTCCACTTCCTTCCTCTCTCCTGAGAACCCGAACAAGGGTCCATCCGAGGCCAACACCCTCTTTACCTCCACCTTCATCGCGTCGAACGCCTTTTTGAAGATGACGTTGACGGAACTCCCGTTGTCCACGAGGATCCGAGAGACGGTGAAATTTTCGATGGCTGCCTTGATGACCAGTGCATCGCAGAATGGGTCCTCGTGGTCTGGCATATCGCTCCTGGAGAAAGTGATCCTCTCCTCCGGGGGTGGTGTTTGGGATGTGGAGGCAACGCTTTGCCGGTACATGGTGTGGAGGGTTGCCTTGCGGGAAGCCTCGACACCTACCCCTCAGTGGATCACTCTGATCCCCCCTCGGGTTCCCATGCCCACCCAGTCTTCGCAACGATCCTCCTCCGCCCGAGGCAGGACCTCCTCAATCCTCACTTCTTGCCGCTCCTGCTGCTGCTGCTGCTGTCTATTCCCCCTCATCTCCAGTAATTCCGGGCACGTGGCTGTTGCGTGCCCCTCCTCCTGATGGAAATCGCAATAGGGCAACTCCACCCTAACTTCTCTTCTCCTCCTCCTCATCATTCCCCTCCTTGCTCCCAAGGCTATGGACATGGCCTCGTCTTGATCGGGAAGCCGGGGCCTCTGTCCCTGCCTCCAGCCCAGAGGGTGGAACTGATCTTGCCTCCCCTGGTAGTAATCTCTTCCGTGATATCCCCTTTGTGGCCCTTGCCCTTGCCACTCTGGTCTCCAACCTAGCCGACGGTCGGGCTCCTGGCTCCCCCACCTCGGCTGCTGCTGCCCCTGGAGCTGTCTCTGCTCCCTCTGCCTGGGCTCCCCTCTCCTTTCCTCCTGTCCTCTTCCTCCCTTCGACTTCTTTTCCTCCTCAATGGCCCACCTGGCCAGTTTCCTCGCGAATTCCGGGTTTGATGCCTCCCCGTCAACTTCTCTTGCCGCCCTCTGCATCAGCTCCTTGTAGGAGAGGGGGGGACTCTCTTTAGCTTCATTCTGAAGAACCCCTGCTGTAGGCCCAGGGTAAAGGTCATCATCAAGCTATGTTCTGGCATCTCCTGGACCTGGGTGACTTCCTCCTGAAACCGGTCCACGTAGGTCCCCAGCATCTCGTTCACCCCCTGCTTGGTGTGGAACAGGGAGTCAGACTCCTTTTTCCTCTTCTTCGAGGTAGTGAACCTCAACATGAACCCCCGACGCAGGTCCTCGAAGCAGTAGATTGAGCTGGCCGGTAGCTGATGGAACCACTCCCTTGCCTTCTCTCTGAGGGTGATGGCGAAGAGTCGGCATTTGAATCCGTCCAACATCTGACGGATGGAGACTACATCTTCGAACCATTGGACATGTTGTACCGGGTCACCCTTCCCGGTGTAGTAGGACATCTCGGGTTCCCTGAACCCATCTGGAACTGGAGCTGAAGTGACCAACTCGCTGAATGGACTTCCTCCCCCACTGGGCGAGCCGGCGAGTCTCGCGAGCCCAACTCGCCGAACCTGCCTCGTCCTGCCGAGCCGAAGAAGAGCTCGCGCCCGGGGAGCTCGCACCCTCGGCCTTCCTCGGCCACCTCCTTCCCAGCTCGCCTGCCGGGAGTGTTGGGTACATTGGTTCAAATGTACCTGATTTGAAGATGCCTCACCCAACTCAATGATATACATCAAAATGTATTTGATGTGTTTTTGAGTTACCTTGTGCAGGCTAAGTATTTGCAGGAAAGATGTTAAAGTTTCTAAGTCCATGTGTCGACACCCAGAGGGAAAGTGTCGACACTTAAGAAGACATGTGTCGACACCCAGGCAAGCAAGGGAGAAGAGCTTGGTATGAAACCCTGTCTAGTTTCCTCATTGAGAATAAGTTCACAAGGGGGAAAAATAGACAAGACTTTATTCCTTAGGGAATCTAGAGGCAAAGTAATACTTGTCCAAATATATGTAGATGACATTATATTTGGGTCTACTAAAAGTAGCCTTTGCAAAAAGTTTGCAAAACTAATGCAAGGTCAATTTGAGATGAGTAGTATGGGAGAGCTAAAGTTCTTCTTGGGCCTCCAAGTAAGACAGACTGAGAGTGGTTTATCCATATGCCAGTCCAAGTTCACCCTAGAACTCATAAGGAAGTATGGTATGGATTCATCCAGTACCATGAAGACTCCTATGGGGTCAAGTATGTCTCTTAGCAAGGATGATGCAGGGAAGCCTGTAGATGAAACCTTGTATAGAGGGATAGTTGGCTCCCTATTATACTTGACTGCAAGTAGACCAAATATCATGTATGCTACATGTGTCTGTGCAAGGTATCAAGCCTGCCCTAAAGAATCTCATTTGACTGCAGTCAAAAGGATATTGAGATATCTAAAGGGCACTCCTTATCTAGGCCTCTGGTACCTTAGGAATGGGGATTTTGATCTAACAGGTTATTCAGATGCAGACTTTGCAGGATGCAAAGAAGATAGAAAAAGCACTACTGGAACCTGTCAATTCTTAGGTGGAAGATTGATTTCTTGGAGTAGCAAAAAGCAAACAAGTGTGGCTATCTCCACTGCAGAATCAGAGTATGTGGCTGCAGGAAGTTGTTGTGCTCAACTTCTGTGGATACAACATCAGCTTGAGGACTATGGATTTCAGGTAAGTAGAACTCCACTCTTCTGTGATTCTACAAGTGCTATTTCAATTGCACATAACCCTGTTTCACATAGTAGAACTAAACATATTGAGATAAAATATCATTTTCTTAGGCAGCATGTAGAGAAACAGGATATTTTACTAGAATATGTTAAAACAGATAATCAACTAGCTGATATGTATACTAAGCCCCTAGAAGAAACTAAGTTCAATAGGTTTAAAATTGAACTATGAATGATAAACTTAGAGTAAGTTTATAGTATTGGAAATTGGCTAAGTAAAAAGGTGTCGACACACAGAGATATCTGTGTTGACACAGAAAATTGGTGTCGACACTTCAGGGAAAAGGTGTCGTCACATCTAGAAAGTTAGTGTCGACACTTCAGAATATTAGTGTCGACACATGACAAATTGGTGTCGACACAACCAAGGTGGTGTCGACACATAGTGTTTACTCAGAATTATCTAAGTAAAGTCTCGACTATGTGTCGAGTTAAGTGGTGTCGACACATAAACAAGTGTCGACACATATAATCTGTTGACTAAACTTGTGTCGACACATAGGTGTCGAGACATTATAAGTCAGTGTCGACACTTATTGCCAGTGTCGACACAATTTAAGTTAGCTGCCCGCCTTTTCATCTTCAAAATTAGAAAGGTATAAATAGGGTTTTGCCTTAGTCTGTCGACACGCTTTCAAAAGTTTCGAGACCAAAATTTGTGTGTCGACACCTCTCTTCTCTCCAGTCAAATTCATCAAACCCTAATGGCGCCAAAGCTTGAGGAGAACGTCAACGAAGGCTACGAGCTGGTGCGCAATGCTTTTGATGATGCCGACCAAGAAATCAAGACTGTCGTAACCCTAGTAGCCGACTCAGAGTTAGAATATCTTGTTTCAGAGCCAACGAAAATTTGGAAGAAGGAAGTCTTGGAATTCCTTAATGGAGCTAAGGTAGACGACACTGGATTGAAGATCAAATCCAAGGTTCATGGTGAAAAAGTAAAGGTCCCTCCTAAAAGTCTGAGGAAAGTACTACAGTTATCAAGAACTACAGAAGAGGATGAAGTAATTGCTTCTAAGACAAGAGAAGCATTGACATGGTGTGGACTAGATTCTAAGATGAAGATTGGTTCAGTCTTCAATAGAAAAGGAATGAACAGTCAGGGGAAATTCCTGTCTGAAATTGTTGGGAAAGTAATATTGAGCAAGCCAGGAGGGCATGACAGAGTGTCTGCCTATATGTTTAGTATTATGACAAGGATAATCTTTACTTTGAAGACAGATTGGTCTGTTGTGATATTTGAGAAAATTAAAGAAAGCCTAAAGAATCCCAACTTGGGCAGGATCATAAGTCCATACCTAGCTGGTACTATACCAGAGGTTATGAATCAAGCTGCTGGCAGCAAAATCAACCATATGAGAAAGATGGATTTGAGGATATTCTCCAGATGGGACAGGGTGTTGTCTAAGGAAATGTCAACCCCTGAGAAGGTAATTCCTGAAAAAGTATCCCCTCAAAAGAAGAAGAGGAAAACTGCTCCAGTGGCTCAAGTTCCATCAAGCAGCTCTGATAGTGAAGAACAAGTGGTCTTCACACCTAATGAAGAAGACACGAGAACTGCTGTGAAGTCTCCAGCACAACAAGTAGATGCTGAAATCCAGGGGGAGCTACCTCAAGCTAGCCCCATACACAAGGATCACATCCAGGGGGAGTCTCTAGTTGTAGAAGAACCAACTACACTAGAAAGTGAACAAGCAACCAACAATACTAGAGGTAATCACTGAACTAAATGCTTTAGATTTTCCTATAGAGGATACTGATTTGACTGATGTTCATCAGCAAACTCAGCTGGATAGCCAAGTCCCAGATGCTGTCATGGAAGACACATCTGTTGAAGTTGTAGTTACTGATCCAGTGGTTGAAGAGCCAAGACTTTCTCCAGCTCATTCACCCCAAGAATTTACAATGGAAGATTTATTCCTAAATCTGGATCAACAAGACTTTGACAAGGACACTGCTGGTGCTGAAGTGGAGAATGCTCCAGTTGAGGGGGAGCAAGTAGTTCATGTTGCAGAACCTGAGAAGGCCCCAGCTGTGCAGAAGGAGTTACCCCCAAGCCCTAAGGAGAGGGTAGAAATTGCTAGCTCCTCAGCTTCTGAAGATGAGGAGACAGCAAGAGCTAAGAAAAAGAAGATTTATGTATTCAAGAGAAGGAGTCAGAGTTATAAGAAGGCCTTACAATCTATTGCACCACAGCCTATATCACTGCCAGCACCAACTGTTGATTATAGTGCACTGATGGTTGCTATGCAGATTAAACTGGATGAACACAGGAAGGCCATTGAAAAGTATGTAGATGAGGGCACAAATCTCTCCAATTTGATTTGGCCCAGGATATTAAATCCATAAGATTTGAGATGAATCTCAATAAGAAGGAGATGACAGACTGCTTCCACAAGGGAGGGAATGCAGTGGTGTACTTGGCTACACACCAGGAGAAGATAAAAGCACAAGTTGATGACTTTGCAGTCAAGCAAGGATATGTACTTGAAAATCAAATTAGGATGAATGATAATTTGACTGCATCTCACAATGCAATAGTCACAAAACTGAAGAATCTTGCTGCAGGGCAGACTCCAGCTACAGCAAAGGCAGATTTTGACAAAGTATTCCTATAAGAAATAACTGCTCTTAAGACTGTCATCCAAGATTCTCAAAAGTTGATAACTGACAAACTCCAAAGGTTAAAACCTTTCTTTAAAGATGAAGTTAATTATTTGGATAATCAAGTGAGATTTCAAAAAGATGATGTCAGAGATCATGTAGAAAGAGAAGTCATAAAGGGGAGAGGGTTTTAGTCAAAGCTAGCTCTGATCATGCCAAGTGGATATCTAATTTCATCAGAGCTACACTGAGTTATCCTCCTCTTTGTGATGATGACAATGTTGCTGAATCTGGAATTCATCCTGCATATTTAGGAGGGGAGCAACCAGAAGTGGCTCAAGTTATCTACCCTCCTCCAGATTTTGACATGATTCATGCTGACATACAGTCCATGTATAGCCCACCTGGGGGTAAGGACAATGTAATTATTGAGAAAGTTGTTCAGCCTATATCTGAAGCTATGCAAGAAGCACTGTAGAAAGAAGAAGAGACTAGATTGTCTAAGAAGAGGTTCAGGGAGCAAGCTGAACAAAGACCTGACTTTGAGCAGTGGAGCCCCACCTCAAGGAACATTATTTTGACTGCATGGAAAGCTGCAAAGGATAACATTCAAGACAGGAACAAGTGATTTTCTGAGGCTGAATGGAGAAAGCATGAGATAAGGCAGGAGGCTATAGTCCAATACAGGAGAAAGACCAAGATGGGAAAGCTACCTCCTACTGCTCTGGAGCCTAGCAAGTACTTTCCCAAGCCTTATCATTATTTTGAAAGGCAAAAGATTAAAGCAGAAGAACTTAAGAAGAAAGATCTGAAAGGCAAGAAGCCTGCTGATGCTGAAGTTGCTGAAGCTCCTGTTCAAGCCAAAGTACAAGCTGGCAAAGGAATAGTGATCAAGGAGCCTGGACAGAAATATAATTAGAATTTTCTTAAGTTTACCTTGTAATCTTTTATTAATGTAAAACATTCTGTAAACTTTTGAAAATGAATATGACAGAGTATTGGAACAATGTGTTATGAAATAAATTTGCTATGTGTTAAATTTATTTCATAATTGTTCTGTGATGCAATCTATGTGTACATGTTTGTTTCATACATGTTTATGTTTGCCCTGATTTATAATCCTGCTTTCATCATTTTGTAATTTTATTATTATGAATGGTGTATATCATTGACTAAGGGTTATGACTTCTCCAAATAGGGGGAGATTGTTGGGTACATTGGTTCAAATGTACCTGATTTGAAGAAGCCTCACCCAACTCAATGATATACATCAAAATGTATTTGATGTGCTTTTGAGTTACCTTGTGCAGGCTAAGTATTTGCAGGAAAGATGTTAAAGTTTCTAAGTCCATGTGTCGACACCCAGGCAAGCAGTGTCGACACTTGGAGTCATTGTGTCGACACCAGGGATGCTGAGTCGACACCAGACAGAAAGTGTCGACACAAGGAGCTGTGTCGACACTCAGTGAAGAAACGACAGTGAAGCTGTGTCGACACTTAGCAGTTGTGTCGACACCCAGAAAAACTGTGTCTACATCAGAAAGTGTCGACACTTGGAGGCTGTGTCGACACTCAGCAAAAGTCTGCAGAGACTAAGTACAAGTGTCGACACCCAGAACAATGTGTCGACACTCAGTAGAAGAGTCAACACTTGAAGTAAGTGTCGACACCCAGAACAAGTGTCGACACTCAGCTGAAGACTCAACATTTGAAGAAAGTGTCGACACAAGGAGCTGTGTCGACACTTAGCAAAGATCAGCAAAGTTCAACAAAATATTCTAAGTACAAGTGTCGACACTAAGGGAATGTGTCGACACTCAGCCAGAGTCTCAACAGAAGAAGAAAGTGTCGACACCCAGAGCAGTGTGTCGACACTCAACAAGTATCAACACTGAAGATATGTGTCGACACTCAGCGAGTTCAACACATGAAGATGTGTCGACACAAAGGTGTTGTGTCGACACTTAGAAGAATTCAGCAAAATTCTGAAGTACAAGTACTTGTGTCGACACTCAATTTCAGTGTCGACACATGAAGAAGAAGCAGTGTCGAGATATAACATCTACAACACAAGGAGTTGTGTCGACACCTTGTAGGCTAGTGTCGACACTTAGACAACATGTGTCGACACTTGGTCTATAAGTGTCGACACTTAAAGACAGTTAGTCTCGACACTTCTAGACAGTTACAGAATTTTCAAGAACTGACTGGATGACTTGACAGCTGCCATTCCAGCCGGTCTACAACACCTATCAGAGTTGTCAGAAGTCAGTTATGGACCGGACCAGCCGGTTACCATGAAGAAGGCCTATAAATAGGCTTATACAGTTTACAGAAACTGAGTTGTTGAAGAGGAAAAAGTTCAGATCAAGTGATTGTCTAAGGAAGATCTAGCTATCAAGTGAAGATCTAAGAAGTTGGAGAGAGAGAGCTCCATCCAAGAAATCAGCCGTTGGAACTAGGCTGAGAAGAAGGGTTCAGATTTATTCTGGATCTTAAGTAGCAGAGATCAAGGATCAACTGCAGAAGGAGTCAATCTTATTGAGTTCTACTTTCAAGAAGCTTTGAAGAAAGCTAAGTCAGATTGATTTCAGCTGAGTTCTTCCAAGAACTCATCAAGAAACTCACAACTCATCTCTCTCTTTTCTCTGAGTTGTTGAGTCACAAATATTGTATTCATTTTTTCTTATAGGATCCTTTGGATCTGAGTCTTGTAAGCCTGTAATTATAAAGGCTGAGTGTAGGGCTTGAGAGCCTGAGTGTAGGAGATTGAAATCTCTGAGTGTAGGCCTTGGTGGCTGAGTGTAGGTCTTTGTGGCTGAGTGTAGGCTTTGTGAAAAAGCTGAGTTGTAGGGCCTTGGGCCTGAGGTGTAGGAACCAGTTTGGGTTCTGAGATACTGGAGGAGTTTGGCCGAATCTAGTATACTGCTAGATAGGCGAAGGGGAAAGTGGATGTACCCAAACCTTGGGGAACCACTATAAAACTGTGTGTCTTCTGTGTGCTGTGATTTGCTGTGAATGCTGTGAGATTGCTGTGCGATAGTAGATTAAATTCTGTGTTAAAAACTGATTGCTGCCATAAAAAGTCAAAAAGAATTTGGTCACCTATTCACCCCCCCCCCCTCTAGGTGTGTAGGTATTATATCTTTCAGGGAGCGTCCTCGCACAAAGAGGGGGCGACCACGATCTGGGCTGCCGGAGTCGAGCACTCGGCCCGCGTGCCGAGTGAGAACTTGACGAGGCCCAGCACCTCATTCCTGAAGTCTTCCAACATCCCCACCGTTGCGAGAAGCGGGGGGGGGGGGGGGGGGTGGGGTGGCCGCGAGTTCTGCCTGTCAGATCCCTGTCCTCCTGTCATTTAACTTGCTGAAGCTTTTCTGCACTGACCACTGTCCACGCTCACCGCACCAAAATGTTGAAATTGATTTCTCGATCTCCTGTGGAGTTCACCCATGGGGAAGGGGTGGTCTCGCGCCTACTTCACTCCTGCAAGCAAAACAACAAAGAAGACAAGGTGATACCGACCTAAGGGCTCGGCAGGGAGGTCCCACCACAAACCTAGAAGATCTCAGAGCACTTCCCCTCCTTAGCCAGAAGCCGAGCTAAGGTATCCTCAGAAAGCACTTGAAAGCTGGAGCATGGAGACCAAGAAGTGTCCTCTCTGAGGTACCCCTTGGGTCCTATTTATAACTTTTAGAATCTGAACTGCCAATAACCAAAAGAGGTGACCTGAAATTACCAAGAAGCCCTCAGTCGGGTCTGCCAACAGCCAAACTCCGCTGTTCTGAACAGCTATGTGCAGTCCGGCCTAGTCTGCCAACAGCGTGGCTCCGCCGTTCTAAGGAGCTATTCGCACCCATGGGGAGGGCATCCATGTAATTCCTCCTCGGGACTTCTACTGGGCCCCATCCATGAGTGAGGTAGTCGGCTCGCCACTAATCCCTCCCCGCGAGAGGCGGGCGCGACTGGCCCTAGCGGCTGGCCTATCCTTCTGGGGCGAGCGCGAGCCGGGTCATCGCGACTCGCCAAAATTCCGCCGAGTCGGACGGGCGACCTAGTCGCGGGTAGGGAGCGGGCTGGCGGCCACGATGAACATTAGGATGGCACGCGGATCGCGGGTCGCAGATCACGGGTCGAGCGAGCGGGCGGCCAGGAGTCGCCTCGCCTGGCTCGCTCGACTGAACAGAGTGGGAGCGGACCAGCCTCTTGTCGCATGTCCGCTTGTTGCTTGGGTGCGGGTCGTTGTCCTGACGGGATCCGCTCGGCGAACACGGGGTTGTACACCGGGGGAATGGGACAAGAATTGCAGAAAGCTTAAAATGGAAACTTATGGTTTTGGCGAAAACTAAAACATGGGTTATTTCCCTCTAACCGAACACCTGTAATTGATTTATTAATGGCCAAAACAAATTCTGAAAACTATTTCCCTTCATCCGAACGAACCCTTAGAGAAAATTTTCTGGAATGAAAATCTAGATTACTCGAGTATAAACACTGGACTACTCGAGTAGTAGATAAACTACTCGATTACATGACTTAAACCACTCGAATAAAATGGAACTACTCGAGTATATAAGATAAAACTACTCGAGACAGAAGATAAAACTACTCGAGTATATAAGATGACTACTCGAGTATTTAACTTAGAAAAATTTGAGAAGTAAATTTCTGTAAACTCGAGAGGTAAAAAGAAACTACTCGATTAATATCTTCACTACTCGAGTAAGAGTATTATTACTCGAGTATGAATTCAGTAACTTACTCGAGTAAGTAAAAAACTACTCGAGTACTTTACTTAGGAAAATTTTCTTGACAGAATTTTTCTTCTACTAAGGTGAAATCAGCATCAAGTCTTTTCATATATTCCTAGAGCTTGAATATGAACTGTATCCCAATAGAGAGGCTACACATGAGTCAACACTTTGGAGCACACAATGAGGGATTACATTGTATGGTCCTGTATTTGGGGACCCATTGTAGACTGACATTGGTCTACACTTCCCATAAGAATTCATGCAAACACATAACTCAAACCAAGCATCAAATACAACTTAATTCATCTTAGTTCAAGGGTGACTTCATCAAATCTGGGTTAGTGTGGATACAATACCCAACAGATAACCGCCCATCAAACCTGTCAGCTAACATCCTGTATCCGCACAGAGCGGACACCAAACTAGTTCGCCAGGTCGCGCTAAACAACCACTGTCAGATAGACGACCAGTCCGCCTAACCCCACAGACACTGCTACAAGTCCGCGTATTCACAGCCCGTGACTCGGACAATCCGTCTAGCCAATACTGCCGAACTCGGTGAATACAAGAGCAATCCTCTCCAGCGAACTCAAAGAACACTGACCAGTCCGCAGCAAGGCAAACTCGGCGAACTAGGCAACTAACTGCACTTATTAGTCTCACCCAAACCAAGTCCTCCAAACTCCGCGGTGACCAATCTTAACCGCGCCACCTGAACCAAGATCGCGTCCTACTGAACAACTCTAGTCCGCCACCATGTAGACTGCTCCATCAGTTTGAGCGACCTCTGAGCATCCTATCAGCACAACTGTGCTTACTCCACGATCCAACACCAGACCTCAAGCAAAGATCCATGCCGGACAGCGTCAAGCTCCAAAGAGTCCGCAACAACAACCCAACGATCTCTGATCTCTAGGGGTGAGGAGTGAAAACCGAAAACCGACAAAACCGACCGAACCGACCGAACTGCACCGATTTTGAAACTGAGCCGCCCGGTCCGGTGTTGGTTCGATTTGGAGCTTTTAAAAACCGAAGACTTATCGGTTCGGGTCGGTTTTCAAGTTGTAAAAACCGACCAAATCGAACCGAACCGACTAATATTTTAATAATTTTAAATTATGTATAAACAAGCTTCTATTTGATATTTTGATCTGAATTACTGAATGTGGGCTTCCATAAATTATATTACGTATAATGTATAGCTGAATCATTTCATATATGTTCAATAAATTATTCCATAAATTATATATTTATATTATGTCAGGCTTATCGTCAAGATCGTCTGTAAAGTATCGAAGGCCCGGGTTTCCGATTTTTTGTGATTCATGAATCCTAAAGGAGGCCTGCACAGTTGCACTTATAGTTAATAATAAATGTATAAAAGAATTTTAGTCTTCTCAGTTCTCAAAAAACTGTCTTTTCTCATTTGCCTGAGGCGCCTTCGCGCTGATCGTGAGGTGTGAAAGAGAGTCACCAAAGACTCCTTTTCCTTGCCGCCTGCGTCGCCATAGAAGGAGAAGTTACTTCTTGACTCTTGCTAGTATTTGAACAGAAAGTTTAAATAATGTTTTATTTTTCTCTTGTTAACGCGCTTTGAAATAATCTTACTCTTGAGAGTAGACCATATGAAGACGTGTACATGAAGTTTAGGCACAGGAAAATATAATTTTATCAAAACCTTGATTTAAATCAAGTGGCTAAGTGAGAATTAAAACACTATGACAAGTAAGATTAATTGGAGAAAATGAGTTATAGCTTGCTGAAATGAAATTTTAAATGACTTCAATGATTTAAGAAAATATAGACTAGAAAAGGCTTATTAAGAAGCTAATATCCAAGAGGACCCTGAGCGATAAATGAGCAATGCAAAACTAATGTCCTGTGATTAGGAAATCAATGGCTTAAATTAAGGAAGCTTAAATTAAGGAAATCCTAAAGACCTAAAGACTAGTAGATCTTCCGGAAGCTTAAATTAAGGAAATCACATAGCCAATGAATGAAAATAATAAGTAGTGGAAAATCAAGGTGGGTTGTGAGTTTGAGGATTTAAATTGAGGGCTAAAGTTAGGGATATGGCCGCACGATGTTCACAAATCTTTTGTTATGCTTCTTTGTTGGAGTTAAGTTCATAAAAAAACCGACACCGAACCGCGAAAAATCGATAAAAAACCGAACCGACTTTGAACCGAACCGATCGGATTCGGTTCGGGTCGGTTTGGACAAACCAAAAACCGAGGCATGTCGGTTCGGCTTCGATTTGAGTCCAAACCGACCCAAACCGAACCGCTCGCACCCATACTGATCTCTCTCACCCGAGAAGACACCAACGACCTGACGACAACCACCCCAGTCCGCAATATCCGACTGCCTTCTTGCGAATCAGAGAACCTGCCGAACACGACGACCTCAAAAGAAGTCCACCACTTCCCGCGGATGAACAAACCTATCCGCCCGGTTACACCACCAGAGTGCTTGCTGGTTCAGACCGCCAGAGAAGAACCACAGTCGAAACCGGCTGCCTGACTAGGCCATCCGCCAAGGCCATCCGCCAAGGCCATCCGCCTAGTCCGCACGGTCTCTGCGGTCTGTGCGGACTCTCCAACCTATCCGCCCGACTTTCCCCAACTTCACACTTCAACAATTGCAACAAGTACTTATACATACCAATCTCTCATTGACATGATTGTGCCAAAATTCAATGATTGAAGAACTTAAGAGCACACATTTACTTGCAACATAATTCTAATTAACGAAATCTACTCTTCCTAATAGCCATGGAACATCAAAGTTGTGAGACTTATCACGATCCTAGGATACCATTTGTAAAGCAAACAAGTTGATCTCTCAACATCATTAATTACCCATTTAACGGTGATGCTTCAGGAACCAATCTTCGCTTTAAATTAGTGATATAACAAGAACACTCGAGTAAATGTGTTGCTTTGAAATGGTATGACAAACTATAGTGAACTTGCACCCTTAACTGTAAGGTATCTAGTAACGTTCATTTGATATCGATGTGCAATTAAAGAGAGTATCACACGTAGGTGCACATTAATAGTAACTAACATCTCTTTTGGGTCGAAGCGCATTGTAGAAATCTAGCTGGTTTAAGTAACTCGCTTACTATACGAGGTCCAATCCTAGAATATATGTTGCCAAGGTCATGTAAGATGGTGCTTGGAGCCAATCTTGCTCCCCTAAAGTTTAAATGTTCATTGTTGGTACTTGATAATAATACAATTGAGTGAAATCTTGCTCCCACTAATGAGTACACTTCCAAATATGCGAAATCATCCCTGCTTTACTATTTACCTGCCTGTGGCATGGTTGTTTTAATTTTACACTAACTTGGTGTTCTTAAGCACAAATTCGCCCTTCAGCATTTCATTCTCCGGAAACTTAAAATTAAGGGCAAGGTGATCGAAATATTCATCATTATTATCATGTTATGAACAATTTACATAAATATGGAGGAGACTCGTGAGCACTTACACTTTGACTAAGGATGGAAAGCCTATAGCTCAATCATACAAGAGGATGTGGACTTGAGGTTCCAAGCATCTGTCATGATTGAATTTTCCAATACATATGCATGGATCGTCCCTGTTGTTTTTTGCTGCCCCTGATCCATTGAACTGAACCGGGCGGTTCTTTTGGTCTGGGTTTATATATATATACATATATATCCGGTTCATCAGGTTTGATAGATTAAGGCTCTATTTGTTTGGGCGTTTCAGAGCTCCGTTTTGGGCAAACGCCGCCGGAAGGCGGGTAAACAAATGAACCTCCGGCGGCGTTTGCTCCGTTTCCATCCGCCCGCCTTGAGAAACGCCCCAAAAAGCTCCGTTTGGAGCAGCCACCTCCCCCCTCCGTTTCGAACACTCCGTTTCCACCCGCCGGATCGATCCGCCAAAGCCGAAACAAATGTAGCCTTAAGGGGCCGGCTTCCTCCCGATCTCAGTGAGCAGGCGGCTGCAGCGCGAAACCGCGAAGGAGGAGGCGGCGCATCCCCGTTCCGGCGAATCCAGAGGCCGACGTCTTCGGCGTATCCCTGTTTGGGATTTTGAGACCGGTGGTGCTTGATTGCAGGCGAACCGGAGGGCTGGTTTTGCGGCCGGCGATATCTTGATGGCGACGAGTCCGACTTTGGCGCTACAGGTTCTATTGTTTCAGATTCATCTCCATCTCCATGTACATTTATAATTTCTGATTATAGTGTGCTTCCTGTGGATGTAGGAGCTTCTCTCCGAACAACGGAAAATTTCTGTGTCTTCTGTGTGCTTATTTTTCTGCATTGTTTTTTGCTTGATTTGTGGTTTTAATTTTGCCATCGTTAATCCGTTGTGGGTTCCGCGGTGACGAAAGGATCGCGGTCAATTTTCACAACACATTCCATATCAGAAAAAATTTACTTAACAAAACTTTTGTCATGTGCTTGGGCCTAGAGAAGACACAAATTACTATTAATGACCACCTAATTGGTGATCCTCACTTTCAATAGTTGTAGATTCAACAACAACAACACTCAGGCCTTTTATCCAATCATAGCGATGTCTCATTTCTATATGGATCATTTCTCGCCATTGAGCCCTATTTTTAGTCATAATCTCACTAATGTCTGAGTACAACATGTCTTTCCTTAGAGTTTCACTCCATGTCTTTTTTGGTTTAACCCTCACTGTTTAACATGCCTAGTAGCTAAACTCTCACAACACTTAACAAGTGCCTCTAATGGTCTATTTTGTATGTGAGAACCATCTTAATCAAGTTTATCGCATCTTCTCTACAACTGGTGTCGCTTCGGTCTTATTCCTGATACATTCATTCCTAATTTTATTTTATTCTCGTGTGTCCATACATCCACCTAAGCATTCTCATTTCATAAGACCCATTTTTTGCCCGTGTACATAATTCACTGCCCAGCACTTAGAACCATAGAGCATCATTGGTCTAATTGCAATATGGTAAAACTTCCATGTAAGTTTTAATGGTACTTTACGATCACATAATCTCACACACACATCTCCACTTCAACTAACCTGTTTGGATTCTATGTATCTCATATCTATCTACACCTCCAGTTTTTTGAACTATCGGCAATAGCTGTCGATACAAACAAAAATATTCATAAATACATCAGCTTGATTGATCCTAGAAGCACAAGAACGATTATATAATTGTATTTCCAAGCAACGTATTTGCACGAAAGTTATTATCACTTCACAAAAGAGTATGATTGATGTAGGCAGAGAGTGCCAAAATCGAATTTATGCCAAAAATCAATCTCGTCTTTTTGAACTTGAAGAAATTCGTTAATTTAGTTCGCGTGGAACTCTCATGCGCTTTACGAGTCGAATCCTTCACAAGACAAACATGGACACAAGCATGAATTTCATAAGCAAGTAAAATAAGCAATTCAAACGTTTGAGGCAAGCTTAAGATTATTTTAATGGAACACATAAAAAAATAACTAAAAGATTGGAAGCAAGAATACCGAAAGCCATGCGGAGGGAATTCGTCCAATCCGAGTCCTGTCAGGCAGAGGGAAGAACAACTCCTAGATTTCTCGATTCATCATGTGGCGGGACGAACGAATGCGGGAGGATGCTGGAATGGGGTGTCGCAGTCGACGACACTCACGCAAAAATATCGAACGACGTCCGAAAGGGGTGGTGGAGTTGACGACACCGTTAGAGGAGACCGATGATGCAGTCGTCGGTGAGCGAGAACAAATCTCATCACTTGGAAATATCAATGTGCGGAAGTGGGGCTCGTTGGAGGCGTCGATCTGAGCCAGTCGGACGGAGGTCGACACTTGCAGAGAAGCGTGTTTTACAATTCTCAGCTCTTGTCTGGGTTCCCTCCTGTACAATCCCGTGTTCGCCGAGTTGGTTCGCCAGGCTAAGCGGGCGAGCCAGAGCAACCGACCCGCATCAGAACAGTCGGCGGGCAAATCCAGACGGCCGGCTCGCTCTCGCCAAAGCTAGGCAGGCGAGCTGCGCTAAGCAGCCCATCCAGCCCGCTCTCGCCTAGGCGACCTTGTCGCCAACCCGCCTTCGAATAGGGTAGGCGAGTCACGACGACCCGGCTCGCGCTCGCTTAAAGATGGAAGGCGAGCTGCGGGAGCAAGGCCGTGTCTGCCCACCAGGGTAGCGAGTTGGGGTGGGATGACCCCGTGTCTGAGAAACACGCCCCGTGGGATTCAGAGACAAAATTACCTGGATGCCCTTGCTGGGAGTGCAAATAGCTTTTCAGAACATCGGAGGTACGCTGTTGGCAGACCACTTTTGGCTGCATATAGCAATTTAGAACAGCGGAAGTTGACTATTTGCAGGCCGTTCCCAGAAAACTATAAATAGACCCAAGGGGGTACCTCAGAAGGCATGCTCACTTGTTCCCCGATCTTCTAGCGCTTTCTGAGGTAGACTTAGCTCGGCATTTGACTCAGGGAGGGGAAGCGCTCTGAGATCTTCCGGGTGTGTGGTGGGACCTGCACGCCGAGCCCTTGGGTCTGTTCCTTGTTCCATTTCCTTAGTCGTTTGGCTCCCGGGGGAGAAGTAAGTGTGCGTTCACCCCTTCCGCATGGGTGAAATCCACAGAGACCGAGTTTTTGGTTTCAACATTTTTGGTGCGGTGAGCGTGGACAGTGGTCACCACAGAAAATCTTCGGCAAGCACGATGATTGGAGGATCAGGGCAAGGTTCGGTCAAGTCTGACTCACCACCCCCTCCCTCTCTCGCTACGGTGGGGATGTTCGAAGACCTCAGGCAGGAGGTGCTCGACCTCGTCAGGTTCGCACTCGACGCGCGAGCCGAGTGCTCGACTCCAGCGGTTCTAGTCGTTGCCGCCCCGGCTCTGGGCGAGGACGCTCCCGACAGGCGAGCTGAGAAGGAGTTGCAGAGGGGAGAGGATGCGAGCTCCCCGAGCGAGTGCTTTTCCCGGGCTCGGCGAACGGAGGCCGATTCGGCGAGATGGGAGTGCGAGACCCTTCGGCTGGCCCAGCAGGGGGAGGTGGCCCCTTCAGCGAGTTGGTTTTTTCTGCCCCAGTTCCAGAGGGGTTCGGGGAGCCGGAGATGTCTTACTACACCGGGAAGGGTGACCCGGTCCAGCACGTCCAGTGGTTTGAGGACGTGGTCTCGATCCGACAAATGTCGGATGGGTTCAAGTACAGACTCTTTGCCATCACCCTCAAGGAGGAGGCGAGAGAGTGGTTCCACCAGTTACCGACCAACTCAATCTACTGCTTTGAGGACCTGCGTCGGGGGTTCATGCTGAGGTTCACCTCCAAGAAGAGGAAGAAAGAGTCGGAGTCCCTGTTTTACATCAAGCAGGGGGTAAACGAGACCTTGGGGAGTTACGTAGACCGGTTCCAGGAGGAGGTCACCTAGGTCCAGGAGATGACAGGGCACACCATGATGATGACCTTTACCTTGGGGCTGCAACAAAGTTTCTTTAGGATGGAACTGAAGAGAGTGCCGCCCCTCTCCTACAAGGAGCTGATGGAGAGGGCGGCAAGGGAAGTGGATGGGGAGGCGTCGAATCCAGAGTTTGCCCGGAAGCTGGCCAGGTGGGCCACAGAGGAGGAGCCAAGAGGTGGCAGAGATCAGGAGGAGAGGAGAGCTGAACACCAACGGAGGGAACAACAACAGCATCAGCAACAACCCCGGTGGGGGCGCCAGGAGCCGAACCATCGGCTAGGTTGGAGGTCAGAGTGGCAGGACCAGGGGCCGCAGAGAGGTTTCCATGGAGGAGACAAACGCCAGAGAGGCTAGGGTCAGTTTCACCCTCCAGGTTGGAGGCAAGCCCAAAGACCCCCTCTCCCCGATCAAAATCAGGCTATGACTATAGCCCTGGGCGAGAGGAGGAGAGCTGCACGGAGAAAGAGAAGAGAAGTTAGGGTGGAGTTACCCTACTGTGACTTCCATCAGGAGGAGGAGCACGCCACAACCACTTGCCCGGAGTTCCTCGAGATGAGAGGAAACAGGGAGCAGCAGCAGCAGCGGGATCACCAGGAAGTGCAGATTGAGGAAGTCCTGCCTCGGGCAGAGGAGGACAGGTGCGAAGACCGAGCGGATGTTGGAACCCGAGGAGGGATCAGTGTGATCCATGGGGGGGGGGGGGGTTGAGACTTCCCGGAAGGCGAGCCTCCATACCATGTACCGAAGGAGCGTTGGATCCACATCCCAGACCCCACCCCTAGCGGAGAAGATCACCTTCTCGAGAAAGGATATGCCGGATCATGAGGATCCCTTTTGCGATGCGCTGGTCATCCAGACAGCCATCGAAAACTTCACTGTCTCCCAAATCCTCATCGATAACAGGAGCTCGGTCAACGTTATTTTCAAGAAGGCGTTCGACGCGATGAAAGTAGAGGCGAAGAGGGTGCTGGCCTCGGACGGGCCTCTGTTCGGATTTTCCGGGGAGAGGAAGGAGGTGGAAGGAGGAGTGAGACTCCATGTTACTCTGGGGGGGGGGGGAAATCCTGTACTTGCAGGTTCGTCATCGTGGACGCCCCCAGTAGCTACAACGCCATCTTCGGGCGGCCCTTCATCAGCGCCTTCCGCTGCGTCCCCTCATCCTTCCACTAATGTTTGAAGTTCAGCACCGAGGGGATCCAGGTCCGGGGTGACCCCAAGGTGGCTAGGAAATGCTACGTTACCGCCGTGAACTCCATCTCTTGGCACGAGGGAGCCGAGGAGATGGAGCCGAGGATGGAGGAGGCGGAGCAAGAGGCCGGTGGAGAGGAGATGGAGATGGAGAGCTGCACCCGGGAGGAGGTGGCAGGAGTCAGGAGTTGGCCGAGGCGATGGATGTTGAGGAAGCGGTGGAAGCCAAGGAGGTTCTTGTCCCGGGGGAAGGGGACGTTGGAGAATGGGGGGAGCAGTCCCGCTTGGAGGCTCCGGAGGAGGTAGTGGAGATGAAAGTTCTCACCCATGGAGGCTGGGTGGAGAAGGTACGAATCAGCGGGGGATTGACCCCGACCGACCAGGAGAGGATGCTGACATGCATCCAGAAGAACGTGTACATCTTCGCCTGAAGCGCAGCAGAGATGATAGGGATCGATGCGGACGTTGCCTGCCACCGCCTCAACCTGGACCCAGAAGCTCGCCCTGTCCAGCAGAAGAAGAGGTTCATCGCGGACAAGCTGGACGAGCCCATCATGGAGGTGGACAAGCTCCTCAAGGCTGGTTTTGTATCCGAAATACAATACCCCGGCTGAGTCTCCAATGCAGTAATGATTAAAAAAATGAGACGGTCGGTGGCGTATGTGTGGATTGTTTTTTGCTTAATAAATCATGCCCTAAAGACTGTTATCATTTGCCTCAAATCGACGAGCTGGTTAACTCAGCCGTTGGTTTTCCTGTAATGTGCTTTTTAAATGCATTTTCAAGTTACCAACAAATCAAGATGCACCCCCCCCCCCCCCCCCCGACATAAAAATGTCTCTTTCATCACGGGGGATGAGTGCTACTGCTACAAAATGATGCCCTTTGGGTTGAAGAATGCAGGAGCGACGTACCAAAAAATGATGGACAGAGTCTTTCGTGAGCAAAAGGGAAGGAACTTGAAGGTATATGTAGATGATCTTATGGTCAAGAGTCGAGACGCGGACTCTCATCTACGGGACCTGGAGGAAACCTTCACCACCCCGCGCAAGTACAAGATGAGGCTGAACCCCCTGAAGTGCATTTTTGGGGCCAGCAGGGGGAAGTTCTTGGGCCACCTCCTCACCCCCGTAGGGGTCGAACCAAATCCAGACAAGGTCAGGGTGATCATGAAGTTGGGATCGCCTCAGAATGCAAAAGAGGTGCAACGACTAACGGACAAGCTGACAGGGTTGAGCAGGTTCCTTTCTCGGGCAGTGGATAAGATGCTCCTCCTTCTTCAAAACATTGATGGGGGGGGCAAACGTTCGAGTGGATAGGGGTATGAGAGGAGGCATTCCAGGCCTTGAAGATGCAGTTAACTCAGGCCCCCCTGCTTCAAAGGCCGAAGGAGGGGGAAGACCTGTCTTTGTATCTCGGGGTCGGAGTCGAGGCCCTGAGCTCCGTCCTGGTTCGGGAAGAAGGGAATAGGCAGCTGCCCATATACTACGTGAGCCGGGTCCTAAGGAAGGCAGAGCTTCAGTATCCCATCTTGGAGAAACTGGCCTTTGTTCTGGTCATCTCGGCTCGGAGGCTCCGACCCTATTTTCAGGCACACTCCATCCGAGTGGTGACTGACCATCCCCTCTGCAACATCTTCGAGGAGGTGGAGCATTCAAGCAGGTTGGCCAAGTGGTCGGTGGAGCTGAGTGAGTTCGATATCTCCTTTGTCCCCCGCCTCTCGATTCAGTCCCAAACAATGCCCGACTTTCTGGCTGACTATATGGTCGAGGTGGCGGAGACGGAACTAACTCGCCCGGTTCCCTGGAAGGTGATGGTAGATGACGCTTCGGGAAGGCATTCCCTGGGGGTGGGGGTGATCTTGGAGAGCCCCAAGGGAACGAGGATTGAACAAACAGTGGTGGTACACTTTCTCATCGCTAATAACCAGGCCGAGTATGAGGCTGTGATAGCAGGGTTGCACCTGGTCAGGGAACTGAGAGTGCTTGACGTGGAGGTCCTCACTGACTCCATGGTGGCGGCTTCCCAGATCAACGAGGAGTTCAAGACAAGGGAGCCTATCCTTCAGTTATACTTAGCAATGGTGAATGTGGTCATTGACATGTTCCCGACCTTCTCCATCCGACACGTGCCCAGGGAGGAAAACGAGCAGGTCGATCAACTGGCAAAGCATGGTCCCTGGGTGGGGGGTACCATCACTGACCTATTTCGCCCTTCCATCGAAGAGGGAGAATTGATGGAGGTGGATCAACGCTCCTCGTGGATGAACCTTTTCACCACGTTCCTTTCCACAAGGGAGTATACAGAGGGAATGGACAAAAAAAAGTTAAAGTACAAGTCAGCATATTATCTCATCCGTGACGGGCAGTTGTATCGGAAGACTCTCTCGGGGCTGTTGGCTCGTTGTGTGGCCGGGAGGGAGGTCCAGAGAATCTTGGAGGAGGTCCACTCCGGGGAATGTGAGTCACTCTGGGAGTCGGACCCTGAAAGGAAGGATTGTCAGGCAGGGGTACTTTTGGCCTATCCCGGACCACAATGCTGCAGAGTTCATGAAGAAGTGCCACAAGTGCCAGTTATTTGCCCCCCTCCGACTGCAACCAGCCCTGTGCCTTAGGCTCTATTTGTTTGGGCGTTTCAATGCTCCGTTTTGGGCAAACGCCGCCGGAAGGCGGGTAAACAAATGAACCTTCGGCGGCGTTTGCTCCATTTCCACCCGCCCGCCTTGAGAAACGCCCCAAAAAGCTCCGTTTGGAGCAGTCACCTCCCCCCTCCGTTTCGAACACTCCGTTTCCACCCGCCGGATGGATCCGCCACCGCCGAAACAAATGAAGCCTTAGAAGCATCACAACCCCCTGACCCTTTGCTATCTGGGGAATGGATTTGGTGAGACCTTTCCACCAGTCCAGCGGGCAGAGGAGGTTCTTGCTTGTTATGATAGATTATTTTTCAAAGTGGTTGGAGGTGAAGGCGCTGACCAAGCTGACCTCCCAAGTTATCTGGAATTTTGTTTGGGGGGAGATCATCTGTAGGCACGGGTTACCCCTGGCCATTGTCACGGACAACGAGCCTCAGTTTGCCAGCGCCGAGTTCATCAGTTTCTGCGGGCAGCTCGGGATTGATCTCAGGTTCGCGTCGGTCCATCACCCCAGGAGCAACGGGTAGGTGGAGGCGGCGAACAAGATCTTCGTGAACCTCCTGAAGAAAAAAGTTGAAAATTTAAAGGGTAGCTGGGTGGAGCAGCTTCCTTCGGTTCTCTGGGCACTGAGAACCACTCCCAACACGGCCATGGGGGAGACCCCCTTCAAGCTCTCCCATGGCTGCGAAGCCGTACTTCCCATAGAATTTGAAATCCAGACACCTCGGGTGGCGGAGGCCCGGGAAGGCTGGGAGGAATGGAGAGCCGAGAACGAGGAGCTGCGACTCTCCTTGGACATGGTGGAGAAACCGTGTGACCTCTCCGCCATCCGACAGGAGGAGGTGAAAAGAAAAATGACTAAGTATTTTGACAAGCACGTCAGAGTCAAACAGTTTGCGGAAGGGGACTTGGTCCTGAAAAAGATAGATGCAGCAGGAAGATCAACTACCGTGGGGAAACTCAACCCCAACTGGGAGGGTCCATACATTGTAAAAGAAACATTGAAATCAAGAGAGTATCTCCTCCGGAATGTGGAGGGCGAGACCCTAATTCACGCCTGGAGCGGTGATGACTTGAAGCGTTTTTACCCTTAAGCCATGTAAGTGATGTCCTTTTTCTAATGAAGCTTCTGGATATGCCAATTATCCTATCATGATTCATGTGAGCGGGCGAGGAGTTAGCTTACCAGAACCCGAGCAGATCCCGCTGCCACGCTTTCAACTAGCTGGCAGGGCTAGATGTCACTCAAGAGAGTCTACCCAGACCCCGAGCAGATCTCGCTGTCAGGCTTTCATCTAGCTGACAGAGCTGGATGTCACTCGAGAGAGTCTACCCAGACCCCGAGCAGATCCCGTTGTCAGGCTCTCATCTAGCTGACAGAGCTGGATGTCACTCGAGAGAGTCTACCCAGATCCCGAGCAGATCCCGCTGCCAGGCTTTCATCTAGCTGACAGGGCTGGATGTCACTCGAGAGAGTCTACCCATACCCCGTGCAGATCCCGCTGCCAGACTCTCATCTAGCTGGCAGGGCTAGATGCCACTCGAGAGAGTCTACCCAGACCCCGAGCAGATCCCGCTGCCACGCTTTCATCTAGTTGACAGGGATGGATGTCACTCGAGAGTGTCTACCCAGAGCCCGAGCAGATCTCGCTGCCAGACTTTCATCTGCCTAGCTGGCAGGGCTGGATGTCACTTGAGAGAGTCTACCCAGACCCCGAGCAGATCCCGCTGCCAGACTTTCATCTAGCTGACAGGGCTGAATGTCACTCGAGAGAGTTTACCCTGAGCCCGAGCAGATCCCGTTGTCAGACTTTCATCTAGCTGGCAGGGCTGGATGTCACTCGAGAGAGTTTACCCAGACTCCTAACTGGCTGGCAGGACCGAGGGTCTTGGTAGACGTGATGATGTCTAAAACCGGGACCCAGACACTCAAGCTTCAGAGGCAAAAATCACAGGGTTGACAGGATGAGCTCAGCAGGTCGGCGAGCCGGAAGTACCGAGTCGAGACCCTAGCGGGTCGGCGAGCCAAGACTGGTTTGACTAGGCGAGCTCTCGGGACCCAACAGAACCGCCCAAAGCCCGGAAAGCGACCGAGGTCGCGGGAACTCAGGCCGCGTCGCGACCTCATGGGGGCCGACTCGCGCGAAGCCGAGCGGCTTGGGTGCGAGCCGAGTCGACTCATCGCTTTATCCCGCGAGCAGCGTGGGGAATCTGGACTGAGAAGGCAAGTCGCCACTCGCGATTCGGCTAGCTAAGATCCCTATATTTCCTAAGTCCAGTACGGGCTCGCGACCTCGCTAAACAGGACACGGGTCTGGAGACAGCGAGCGGGAGGGCTGACCCAGGTCGCGGGCGCACAGAGAAGTTGACACTTCAAAGAAATAACATCACACTTCAGGGAAGCATATTTCATTAATTACAGTTATAAGTTGGGGACAGCCCGCGTGCACATTGAAAAATAAGCAAAAATACAAAGGGGACTCGACACGGGGGTTCAGCGAGCCGACCCCTCAGGCGGCAAGTCCTAGAGGGGCTGGTAGGACTTGTCTCCCGGCTTTGGTACCAGAAGGAATAATTCTGGTACCACCTCGCTCGCCAAAAGACCCATGCCTTCGCCCGTAACGAGACCCGCCCGCTGCTGCGTCTGAAGAGTATATTTGGCGGCTTTAGCACCATTCTTCTGCATAATCTCCTCCAGCTCGTACTCGGTGTAGTGCGCGAGCTGACATCTGCTACTGGAGGGCGGCGGAGCAGCTGCTGCGACCTCCAATTCCCGCACACGCGCTTGTACCTCCTTTTCCTTCTCAAGGGCGGCGATCTGGAAGCCCAGGCGTTTGGCCGTCGCCGCATCCTATGAGGAGGGATAAAACGAACTTGAGAAAAGAGAACAATCTTAAAACAATAAGTGTGAGTCATGGGACTTACTACCCCTCCCAGGTAGGTGGCGAGGACGGCATCGTCCGTGTCCGCCCGCTTCTTCTGGTGCTCCGCTTCCTCCTGGGCGAGACGGCGAGCTTCCACCTTTTCATCGACCAACTTCTTGAGCGAGGGGGTGTTCTTCTCCATCTGGGTGCATCGCCGGCCCACCATGTGGGCCAGCTCCAGGTTGCGGAGCTGAGCCCGCGCACTCTCGTGAATAATCACCCGCGTGGCCTCCTCGTCGTAGATCACGACGTCTTCCCGCTCATAGAGGCCAAACGAGAAGTTGTAGGCTTTCCCGCTGATCGTTTCCTGCTCTAGACAGCTTGACGGCAGGGTAGAGATGAAGGCTCGGTTCGTCTCCTTGTCCCACTGAAGGAGTGGAACGACGAGCTCATCCAAGGGCCGCTCGACGAAGCTAAAGTTGCGGTTCCCACTCGGCACCGGCTTGACGACAGGCTGCTCCTCTCCTTGCGACCTGGAGGTGTAGACCGCCTCGCCAGGGGAGCCGTCGGTCGAGGCAGTCGCGGGGGCGGGATCTTTGGTTAGCTGCACTGCCGGAGCCTTGCCTTTCCTCTGGGCAGCGGTAGACGCGTCGCCCGCAGACTTTGGCTTCTTAGGCGGCGATGACGACAGAGGTTGTTTGCGGCTAGGCCGCTTCTGGGCAGCAGGGGCTGGTGTCTCGCGATGCGCGGCGACCGTGACCTCGGCGCGGGCGAGCTCGCCGGAAGCGACTCACGCAGTCTCATAGGGAGGGTGCAAGGGAATGTCCCTCTCGCCTGCTGAGGGAAAGTTAATGAGAAAAATAAAGTAAAAAGGAGGCAAGAGTAGCTTATCTCCCTCCGGCGGGACGGGGGCGAGCTTGTCCAAGTTCCTGCCCCAAAATGTGAGTTCAAAGTTCTTCCCTGTGAAGAACCCGCATAGCTCAACTTCATGGCCCCCCAGGCTAGGGGATGGTAGCTCGCCTCGCTAAGCTGGACTGGCGAGAAGGGGACAATGCCGAAGTCCCCCTTGAAGTCCCCCTTGACGTAAACAAACTTCGTCAGCCAGTTGTGACTATTGTTGACTGTCTCCCGCACTTTGACATGATTGCTGGAGAAGTAGGCGGTCTCGTCTTTGTTCGCCCGGAAGGAGAACAGCTTGTAGAAGACCGCGAGGTTGAACTCAATCCGCTCTTCCCGCAGGAAGCAGGTGAACCCGACCATGACCGCAATAGAGTTAGGGGTCATCTGGTCAGGGACGACCACGGAGTAATTCAGTATTTGGCGGACCTCGGGCCATAGGGGAAGCCGGAGGCCCGCATCGAAGTGCGCTGTGGGGATGGCGAGTTCCTCTCCTAAGAGGTCGTTGATTTTTTCCCCCTCCCCGGGTCTCCTCGCCGCGAAGCCTGGCGGGATGTAGTCGCCAATCGTGCCAAAGAATTCGCCTTCAGAAATGGCGGCGTAGGAGAAATTGTGTTCGGAGAAAGTCCAGGCGCACTTGCTTCGCCCATCAGCGTCGCCACCACCACCGCCCATCTCACAGACATGATGCTGAGCGGGACGCTGTAGTTCTCACAGGGAGCGGGCGAGTCGGGGGTCGCAGGAAGTGGAGAAGGAACGAAAGTCTTAAACGCGGTAGGTAAGAAAGGGTCGGCATAGCCTATTTATAGGAAAAACAGGCGGGAAAATGTCCCGACGGCGGGAACAGTGTGGATAGCAAAGTGTGCCCTGACGCTTCGACTTCCAGGCTCACCGCGGGCTCCTACCGGCTCGTTGCCGCGCCACAAATAGTATTCGACAGCGAGCTGCGCTCACTCGCGTCCGCCCAAGAGGCGGGCGAGCCGCGACTCGCACACGCCAAAAGAAGTAGACGGATCGCTTCGACTTACGTTTGGCGGATGCCTGGCTCGCTCCCGCCAAGACTAGGCGGGCGGGCTGGGCGAGCCGGTTCAACAATCTCGCACCCGCTTAAAGAAGGGGTAGGCGAGCAAGAACACCTCATCCGCACTCACCCAGAGAAAACTAAGCAGCGAAATTACGAAAATAACATGCAGTGAACATAAGCCCGTAGGTGGGCGAGAGGTCTCAAATAATTACAGAGTTCGTCCTGAGGAAAGAAACTTCGTGGCCCTATTACGCGAGTTAATCCGGGATACAGGTGGGACCCAGGACTGACGATCAGTAGCGAGGAAGGGGTGAGTGGCTCAGTACTGGATCCACTTCCACCTGCCCCGCCCTCGCGTCACGGATCGAGGCGGCACACGAGGATAAAAGTACTTGCGAATCTCCGTTAATTCCCGCAGGGCCAGGTCAACCTGCTCCGTGACATGTCTAAGCCTCTCCTCGGCCCGCGTGATGTGCACCCCCGGAGAGGTAGCTCCATCCCCGTTAGCTGGGCGCCTCATGCCCTCATGAACTGTGAACCGCTCCTCCGCCTCGGCCTTGTCCTCATCTACTCTGTTGCTGACCTCCCGTAGTAGCAGGGATTGTTTTTGAAATAGCCGCGTCACCCGCTTCTTCATCCCCTCAGCATCCTGCGGGTCGTCCAAATATTCGGAGATATGATCCGTAGAAGGGGGATGCGAATACCCCTCACTGATGTCGACGTCGGAGGGGGAGATCGTGTTAAAGCCTACAGAGGAAGAGATCAAAAAAAGCAAGCAGTCATAAACAGTCAAGAATACAGACTCACCGGGGATCGGCAGGTCGCCCGCGCCGGCAGACGGCCTGGAAGTGCCCGACCAGCCCTGAGAAAGCTCTCCTCCAAGAGCTTTCTCAGCCCGGGGGGAATTGGAGACTGGGAAATCGTAGGAGGGGAATGCCCCTGGGACGAAGGGCTGGCGGCCCGCTCAGTTATCAGTGGGAGGGAATGACCCCGCTCCCCTCCGCCGCCTCCATCTTCGCGAGGCGTCTCCTGCGAAAAAAGAAATCAGAGGCGGAATGGAGAATCAGACAGGAGGTCCACATACCTCATGGGCGACCTCGGCACCGGCCGCCGAGCTGGACCCCAGAGGGTCATTCGCTGGAGACCGCCTGACTATCTTCCCTTTCTTCGGTTTAAAGAGGGGGCCGGGCGATCCGCGCACCAGCCATCGGGCGGCATCAAGAATCTGCTCCCGCGTCCCCTCCCTCGTGGCCGCCAGGCGCGCTCGCATCTCTTCGGACACAGGCATCGTTCAGCTACAACTCGCAAGGGAGGTTAAAGAAAGACGTGATTTTTCCCGAAGGCTCGGTGGTATATTTATAGCATACTGGTGAGACGCACCAAAAGATTCTCTCCAGCTCAGTAAAGCACTCACCGAATATTTGAGCTTGGATGATTCTTTCCGAGCTTTTGCCAAGCTCAAAAAAAGCGGGGATTGTGTTCAACCCCGTGTTCGCCGAGTAGGTTCGCTAGGCTAGACGGGCGAGCTAGAGCAACCGACCCGCATCAGAACAGTCGGCGGGCGAATCCAGACGTCCGGCTTGCTCTCGCCAAAGCTAGGCAAGCGAGCTGCGCGAGCCAGCCCATCCAGCCCGCTCTCTCCTAGGCGGCCTTGTCGCCAGCCCGCCTTCGAATAGGGTAGGCGAGCCACGGCGGCCCGGCTCGCGCTCGCTTAAGGATGGAAGGCGAGCTGCGAGAGACAGGCTGCGTCCGCCCACCAGGGTGGCGAGTTGGGGCGGGATAACCCCATGTCTATAAAACACGCCCCGTGAGGTCCAGAGACAAAATTACCTGGATGCCCTTGCTGGGGGTGCAAGTAGATTTTCAGAACAGCGGAGGTACGCTGTTGGCAAATCATTTTTGGCTGCATATAACAGTTTAGAACAATAGAGGTTGACTATTTGCAGGCCGTTCCCAGAAAACTATAAAAAGACATAAGTGGGTACCTCAGAAGGCATGCTCACTTGTTCCCCGGTCTTCTAGCGCTTTCTGAGTTAGCCTTAGCTCGGCATTTGACTAGATGAGGGGAAACGCTCTGAGATCTTCCGGGTGTGTGGTGAGACCTCCACATCGAGCCCTTGGGTCCGTTCCTTGTTCCATTTCCTTAGTCGTTTGGCTCGCGGGGGAGAAGTAAGTGTGCGATCACCCCTTCCCCAAGGGTGAACTCCACAGAGACCGAGTTTAGGAGTCGCTCACAATTTATTAGTAATATTTTTATGCAATTCTTTTAAATAATCAACATGAGCTTGCGCATCAAAGAAATATGTTCATGAAATGGAAGAGAGTGGCGATCAAGTAGATGAGCTATAGAGAGCACATAAACAATCTCGAAAGGAGATTTATAAGTAGAGCAATTAGTAGAATTATTGAATGCAAATTCAGATTATAGCAGTATAAGATCACATTGTTTTGGATTCCCCTCAGTTAAATACCTAAGAAGGTCTCCCAAACTCCTATTAGTGATCAATGTCTGTTCATCGGTCTGATAGCGATATGGGTTATTAAACTCGAGTTTGGTTTCCAATTGGACCTACAGGGTTTTCCAATAAATACTCCATAAAACGAGTATCTCTATCAAAGGTGATTGATCTAGGAATTCCGTGCAGTCTAACGATTTCTTTAAAAAAGAGTTCTGCGATGTGTACAGCACTGGAAGTTTTACTACACAGAATAAAATGCGACATTTTTGAAAATCGATCAATGACTACAAAATAAAATCGACTTTCCTCTGAGTGCATGTAAGTTCTACCACAAAGTCCATCAAGATGTCATCCCACGGTCGCTCCGGTATTGGTAAAGGTGTGTAACTGTGTATAATCTAGTATTCTGTGTGTGCCTAGGCGTCCCATCGCACAATTGTAAACAAGACGATCAACGCCTTTTTAAAAAAATAGACTGCGGTTTATATAAAAACATAAGTGTATTTTAGAATAAACTGCAGTTTATATATAAACCACAGTTTATTCTTCGGCTCAGGGAGTTTATTCTGGCTTTATAGAATAAACTGTGGTTTTTATATAAACTGCTGTCTATTCCCTGAGCTATTGAACTGACATCGATTTTATATAAACCGCAGTTTATTCTACATAGAATAGACGGCAGTTGTGCAGTCTATTCTACAACAATAGGCTGCGGTGTTTATAGAAACCGCAATCTATACTATCTATTTTAAACCGTGAGCTGTAAAAATCTCGTTTTTATATCGACATTTTGGTTCTTACAGACGTCGCTCCTTGCGTAAAACCCTAAAGACTATTTTGTTCAAGTTTCTGCTCTCCTTGCTATCCTTTGTTTCGATTTGAAGATTCTTCTTCGACAAATCTCATATTCTCACTTAGGTATATATATTTTTAAGATCTTTCTCAGTTTTGATCTTTGTGCTAATGTCTTTATTATTAGTAGTAGCAGTATAAACATTGTGTAGCAGCCTAGGAGGCACCCACTGAATCTTCCAATCTCATGTATTGGATATGCTAAATGTATATAAACAAACAATGTGCATTTTTGTATTTGATAGCCTAATAACACACTAACTCTATATATTAGCCTAAATATTACATTTTAAACCTTATTGTACACGTCTAAACCAACTGACTCTATAGTTCTATATTAGTATTTAGCACTAACCTAGTAACATATATATTTATATGTTTGATTGTGTGGTAGTAACTCAATATCATGACGCTACTTTATGAATTTTGTTTAGGGTTTTTTGGATGATTTAAGTTTTTTTTAGGGTTTTATTATTATAGGAAAATGCCTGATAAGAGATCTTCATCAAAGTCAACAAGAGGCTTTACGAAAATGAATAAATTGAATAAGTTTAGACTTGAATGAAAGAAGCTTATTATTGCTGTGAGTGATGATGACCGCATTATTCCCGGACCTGAGATAAATAAATTGATGAGTTTTATGAGATCTCTGGTGAGCTCTTATGTGCCAATTACATATGTTACGTGGAAAGAAGTTGATAAACAAATTAAAAATCAAATATGAGCAAAATTAATTGTACGTATTTTTGTTATCAATGATTAGTGAATAATGATTACATAACTGTGGTGTTTTTAGTTAACTTTTAATTGATATTTCTATTATTTTCAGATTTATTTTGATAATATTGATGGTCTTCACAATGCATTAATGAAAAATATGGGTGAAAGTTGGAAAACTTTGAAATCCAAACTCTTTATCACTTATATAAAAAATGTTAATTTAGAGCATCGATATAATGTTCCTGTCAAGTATAATTTTATTACTGCCGAAGACTGGAGTGTTTTTGTCGATCATTGCACCATTTCTGAATATATGATTGTGTTCTTAATTCTATTAAATTCTATGTTTTATATCATTTTTTAATTTTATAACTTATAAGCAATCTAAGTACTTACAAATATTTATTTGTGTAGGTGAAATGTAAGGTTAATGCAGAGAGAAAAAAACACAAAAGACCTTTCATACTACTTCCAGAAAATGATTTTGGATTAAAAAAGAATGATATTAGTTCTCTACTCTCTTCTGTATTTTTATTTTAAATTGGTTTTCTCAAAACATTAAATGATAATTTTTTTTATTTTATTGTCTAGGTTGAACAAGGTGCACCATCCTGATGAAAGCAAGATCCTGATGAAGTTTTGCTTCACAGAGAAAACTCATGTACATCCCACAATAGTTTTCCCCTTAGGGAGTTGGACAGCTCCCAAAATCTTTCATCTTTCATCAAGATCCCATTTCTTCTAGCATGACTGCCTCATCACTATGCTCAAGTGCTTCCTGCCAAGATTGGGAATAAAAATGAAGGCCAAGGAGGTGACAAATGCTCTATGTCAAGGAGACAATGAGTCATAAGTCACAAAGTGAGAAAGAGGATGTAGAGTGGAAGCAGAGCTCCTTTGTTAATACCTGGGATGGATCAGATGATGACGCAGATTGAATAGCAAGATCCTGAGTGTTTGTGCCCCTTCTACGTCGAGTGTAGACCTGCAAAATAGGAGGAGGCACCGAGGCTCCGAAGGCACCGGGCAACGAGGACGAGAGTTGTAAGAACATGAGATGACGTTGGGGTGACAGAAACGAGAGGTGGCACCATAGAAGGAGTAATAAGCAGATGAGGAGGAACTCACTTCTGTAGTTGTGCAACCTTGATAGAGAGTTCCCATAATAAGTTCAGATTTCCGGAAGGTGACATCGATGATAACAAATACCCACTTGGTAACGAGTGGAAGCCCTATAACCTTTCTGGGCAGGAGAGTAGCAATAAACACACACTTCAGGGCCAATAAACACAACTTACGCGTGGATCAAGTTGATCTTAGCTGAGTGTGGACAAGCAGACACGCTCAAATATACAGGGAGAGAGAGAGGTAGGACGACCACTAAAGTGGTGAGAGGGGTCTGAACCCGAGGACCCGTATAGGAAGACGATTGATGAGGTGGCCGCAGTGAGAACATCACCCCAGTAATACTTGGGAGATGCATAGAAGGAGAAAAAAACCGAAGGAGAAAACACCTAGACACCTCAAGGAGGTGCCGATTCTTACGTCAACCACCCCATTCTGCGCAGGGTGCACACAGAGGTTTGATGAATGATATATATTAGGTCTCTTAGGTGTCAAGACAAGCGTCATATATTCGCGATCTTGTCACTACGTAAGATTTTACGAGAGCATCATAGAGTTGTGAATCTTGTGAAAGTGCTGAAAATAGAGAACACCTCACTTTTATGCTTCATTATGTAAACCAGGTACAACGAGAGTAACAATCAATGAAAGAAACAAACCAGAAGAACCAGAAATAGAAACAATAGGGTTAGGACCCAACATCAGTATGAATAACAACAAACATAACTGAGCTACCGGGGGCATGAGAGGAAGAGTACTACGTTGAGTTTAGCCAGTTCACACACATCACAATAAAAACTTAAACAAAGAAAAACATTCACACACAACAGACTTACCTTAGCAGGAAGTACAATTTCATAATAGCGACAAGACTTAGGTGTCCTAGCCGACAATCCTAGCCAGGAATCCAACTCAGAAGCGAGCAGCAAGAAGAGCGTTGGTGAGGCCTAGCGATGTTGGATGAAGTGAAGCAAAGGGGTCGATCACATACGAGCACAATCGAGCACATCTACCAGAGCCAATCACCGTCCCCGTATTCAGGTCCTAAAAAACACAAGAGGTAGGAAAAAGTCACTTCCAGAACAATTCATAGAGTTTGTCAGGTGACTAATGAGAAGAGATTCGGGTGAAAGCAAGAACATGAAGAATGAACAGAGGAGAGGGTAAGAGAAGAGCAAGAAGATAGAATGGATTTCTTTCCTAGCGATGGGAGATATCGATCCATCAGCAATGCTCACTTTGTTCCTGCCCGATAGAGGTGTGTAAGACACAAAACCTGTGGATGATCCAGTCATGTGTCTGTAGCCCCAGAATCAATGATCCACTGAGAGGAGAGGTGGGAGGAAGCCGAGTGAGCACCTGCAGGTCCTTGATGAGCATAAGAAGAGGAGGAAGAACCGAAGAACCGGACAGCTCCGATGGAGGTCCAAGCATCATCCGGCGGAACGCCAAAATTCCTTCAACGAAAGAGCGGGGGGGGGGGGGGGGGGGGGGGGGGTAGGGATTGGAATCCAGAGATGAGAAACAGTAGAGTCCTCCCCAGCGTCCGACAAGTGGGCTAATCTGGGGCAGAGGAGGCCTGTGTTAAGAACGACCACCTCCTCGGCCACCCCTCGAGGCAGGGCTGCCTCGAGGAGGAAAACAATGAAGCAGATATCTCAAGTATGGCGGGCCTCCCGCAATAATCACAGACTAGGAGATCTTTCTCCGCACTTCTCAATCTAGTGTCACGAGCAAGACGAGCCCCAGACTGAGAAAGGAAATTTTTTACACGGGTCTCGTGCCTTATTCTAGGAATGGGTTTAAATAGACCCGCTCACGAGCCTCACAATCCTTTCACTTTCCAGCTAGCTAAAATTGCAGAAACTTCTTTTGGCTTTACCCTAACCTAAGCCTTTCCGCCTGAGTTTCTACCTCTTTCGACTTTCACTTTCCTGCCTATTTCACCAGATTCACCGCTTAAGTCTCCATCGCCGCCAAGCTTCCGTCGCTTCCTCCGGATCAATGGAGAAGGGGAGTACTGACATGGGGGCCTGCAACGACGAAATGGATAAAAGGCTGTGATGTAAGTTTTTCATACTACATTTTCTGCAACTGGGGTGAAATGTTTTGTGAAACGAGGCAGCAGTGGTAAATTTTGTGAAATATTCAGAAGTGTTTCCTCAAACTTGTTCCCTGAATTGCACATGTTCTTTAATTCTTCTTCGAGCATGTTGTTCTTTTTTTGTGCTGTATAACTCTACAACTGTATCTTAATATTGAACTTCAAATGAGATTCATTTTTATATGGTTTGTACTGTATGTAGTGTTTCTTAGGGTAGCGTGTCATGTGAACTACAACTGTATTTTAATGTTGGACTTCAACTGTATAATTAAAGTGCAACTGTATTTATTTAAATCACTACAACTGTATATAATCTAATGTGTTTTATATTTTCATGCTGATCCAAAAAGAATATCATACTTTCCTTGTTGTTCAGTCAGAAGAAGAGAACTATGGTTTGTATTGTGAGTACGCTCATAAAACTTGTTTTAGTGTTCGTAAAGAACACATTATTTATTGGACACATCAGAATTATCAAAGTACGTGAATATATCTGCTCCAACTCCGAAAAAGAAGCACACAAAACTGTCACCAATTAAGTATCGCAAATTAGTCACTCGAACTGGATATTTTGCTTGTCATTTTAGAACTGATACAAATGGTCAGAATTAGACGGTTGCAAAGTTTGTGGATAAGCATAATCACCCCTTGCATTGGAGAAAATGAAGCATTTGTTGAGGTCAAATATAAAGGTATCAGATTTGCAGGACGACCTTATAAAAAATATGACAGAGGCTGATATTAAAACAGTGCATGCGTTCAATTTTCTCTCCGAAAAAGTTGGAGGTGTTGAAAATCTTGGTTTTAACAAGGTTGATGCCTATAATTATGTCCAACGCTGTAAAAAGATTTTAATAGAATTTGGTGACTCGATTAGTTTGCTGAAGATGCTAGACAAGACAACTTGTGGATATTATGTTCTCATACGAAATCCAGACAAATGAACTGAATCGGTTGACCAGTTTTTTTGGATGGATGAGCAGGTAAAATTGACAATGATTGTTGCGGGAATGTTGTTATTTTTGATACTAGCTACAGATTAAATAAATGTAATTTGACATGCGCTCCTTTTATTACTGTTAACAATCAATGACAAAGTATTTGCATCGGTTGCACTTTCATAGCAGAAGAAAACATAGATTTCTTATGTTGGGTTTTTGGTACTTTTCTTAAGTTCGTTGATGGTAAACAACCCATTACTATTTTCACCGACTAAGATCAGACTATGACGGTTGTTATTGAGCAGGTTTTCACCACCAGCTGACATCATATGTGCCAATGACACATCTCAAGAAAAGCTCCTTTGAAAGTCCATTGTTTTAACCTTGACAAAGGTGTACAGGGTTTATTTAACCAATGCATGAGCAAGTGTGACAGTGAGTTTGAGTTTGAGCAGTATTGAAATGAGATGATGTTGAAAGGAAGCTTACACGACAACAGATGATTGGGGGACTTATATTCAGTCAGGAGGAAGTGGTCAACAGCCTACAACAAGGATGTGTTGAATCTCGGCATTTTGTCGACTCAAAGAAGTGAATCGACAAATAACGGGTTGCATGGTTGTCCAAATCAACAAGCTCTCTTGTAGAGTGTTTCATCGGTTTGAAGAAACTTGTGTCAACATGACGGAGAATTGAGCTTGATGAAGATTTTAAATGCACACAGGAGAGTGTTTGTTTGAAATATAAAGGTAGCATCCTACTTAAACAAGTTTCAAAGGTTTACACTAGAAAATATTTTATTTTTGAGAAATCCTTCATGGAGGGGGCTATTGGGTTAGCATAGTCAATGAGATGATGTACGATGACAGTAGTATTTTATATGAGACCGCACAGTGTGATGAAGATCAAGATGGTAAAAAGATGATTCATAAACCAATACTAGTACCGGCGAAGCAGATGTTCTGTCGAGCCTTTAAAACCAAAGTGTTACATGCAAGCATATTTTGCGGATATTCATTCATAGAAAATAAAACAGGTTCCCGTTCAATATTTACTCAAAAGATTCAGTTTGAATGCTAAAAGAGGTATTACCTTCCCTACTCGCCTTCAATGACCCAAGCGAATCAAAGTGTGATTTTCAGAAATCATTTAATGAGGTTTACATATGACTTATCTCTCAAAATTGAGTGCTGCCAACCAACAAAAGAACTTGTTATGACTGCAATGAATGATTGGCTAGGAGGGCTGAAGTTTTAGTCATTGAAGATGCAAATCACAATGGAAAAAATGATTCATTTTTAAGAGACCCTCCCAAAAGCGACCGAAAAGCGTTTCGAACGCAAGACTTAAAGAACATTGGAAGAAAAAATCATCAAAAAATCAAATAATATTTTTTTTTTTCAATATTTTCAAAAATTCTATATTTTTATTTTATGTCATAACAACATAATAAAAATTATGTTTCCAAATGTAGGGAAGAAAGTTGAAGTAGAGAAAAAAACAATCTGATGTACAACTTCCTTGATTCTCCGGCTTATGCGCAATAGTCAACTCCACCGGTCAATCCTAGAAATTTTGATTCTCAAAAAAAATTTGACTTGGATTTGTCATCTAATTTTTCGTGGATCCCTAATGTTTTCCAACCATGATTAAGTGCATTCATATGATATGATATGTTTTCACCAATTTAAGTGCATCAAATTTTTAATTATATCACATTCTCATTCAACTACTTTTACCATATGAGAGAACAAAATTAGCCTAATATATAACCACTGCTATCTACAATATGGAGAAGTTTTGAACAAAATCAGCATAATATATAACCATATGGAGGAGCAGTTTGAACCAAATCAGCATACTAAATAATTTCAACATTGTTAATCGTTCTTAGATTTAATTACGTTTGAAAAAGCCAAGAATATATTGGCTGCTCTTTCAGCGCGAAATCTAGACATCTCCTTACTCCAATTTTTCATTTCTTTCCAAGCAACGATCTGGTCGACAACACCGCCTCCATGAATTTCGTCACGAAAAGACCGCAATGGTCCCATTGTCTTGCTGTGGCAGATCATTAACTTTGTTGATAGGCTAATTGATAATATCTTCTTGCAAAGAATCACTAACATCCTCGTATAAACATCTGACCTGCATGAAAGGTAAATTGTCAGGAAGAACGTAACCTCAACCTTTATATGGTTGTGCGAATGTACCAAATTTTGAAGAGTAGCACGATGTCGGCTACTTGTAGTGAATCATAGAACTCCAAATAATGTTCCTTGGGACGACAAACAAGCAATGTCCAAAGGCCAGATATGTGAGATGACATAACTATACGATCAACTGCCTCTACACGGGACAATGTTATGTGACTCAACAAGGTCTGACAATTTAGAACATTGTTGATCTCATAATACTGCCACAATGAATTGATAGGGGTTCAAAAGTGCAATAATAACAAAATGCATCATATTAAAAAGTGGACACAAAAAAACATACTGCATGTTTTGGCGAAACTTATATGAAACTATTCATTTCCCTAATGATCGCTTTTGCTTTGAACCAAGGAACACTGCATAAGCATTCAAATGAGTGTCAGATATTCAACCACTTCCTAACAGATCATTTGTTGTCACCCTTGTGGGCTGAAGGTTCCCGCTTGAAAAAATAACTTTGCAGCTGTAATAATAGTTAAATCATGTAGAAATGGAATATAATTATTAGTGTGAGACTACATGCATGACAACCAAAAATTACCTCTCGTCAAACCGATTAAGAACAAAATCAATGGTATCTCGAATACGAGGGATATATGCAGTCTGTCGGAATAGCTAGGCATCGTAGCAAGATCTTTGTAAAATTGAGAGCTGAGCAATTCCTTCCTCCTCCTATAAGCCTTGTGCGGCACTTGCGCCTCCTCCTATAAGCTTGTGTGACATTTGCGCTGAACATTCTACTTTTGCAGGGCTTTCAGGGTGATAAGTTGCGTTGCAGGGACTGGTGTGATTTCTGGGGTAGAAGCCCCTACAACGCAACTTATCACCATGGAAAGCACTGCAAAAGTAGAATGTTCAGCGCAAGTGTCGCACAAGGCTTATAGGAGGAGGAAGGCGCAAGTTCTGCACAAGGCTTATAGAACGTGGAAGGAGGTACTCAACTCTTAATTTTACAAAGAGCTTGTTACGGTGCCTAGCTATCCCGATAGACTGCATATTTCCTCTCGTATCGAGATTCCACCGATTTTGTTCTTAATCGGTTTGACGAGAGGTAATTTTGGTTGTCATGCACGTAGTCTCATACTAATAATTACTTTCCATTCCTACAAAGATTTACTATTATTACAACTCCAAATTTATTTTTTCAAGCGGGAACCTTCAGCTCACAAGGGGGGCATCAGATGATCTATTAGGAAGGGGTGGATATCTGACACTCATCTGGATGCTTATGCAGCATTCCTTGGTTCAAAACAAAAAGCGGTCATTGGGAGGAATGAATAGTTTCATATACGTTTCACCAATCATGCAGTATTTTTTTGTCCACTTTTTAATATGATTCATTTTGTTTATTATTGCATTTTTGAATCCATATCAATTCATTGTGCAGTATTATAAGACCAACAATGTTACAAATTGTCAGACCTTGTTGAGTCACATAACATTGTCCCGTGTAGAGACAGTTGATCTTATAGTTATGTCATGTCACATGTCTGGCCATTGGACTTGCTTGTTTGTTGTCTCAAGAAGCATTATTGAGAGTTCTATGATTTGCTTAGAAGTAGCCGACATCGTGCCACTTTTCAAATTTGGTACATTCGCACAATCATATGAAGGATGAGGTTACCTTCTTCATGACAATTTACCTTTCATGTAGGACAGGTTTCTATACGAGGATGCTAGTGAATCTTTGCAAGAAGATATTATCAACTGGCCTATCAACGACAATGATGATCTGCCACAACAAGACAATGAGGACAATTGCAGTGTTTTCGTGATGAAATTCATGGAGGCGGTGTTGTCGACCAAGATCGTTGCTCGGAAAGAAATGAAGAATTTGTGTAAGGAGATGCATATATTTCGCGCTGAAATAGCAACCAACATATTCCTGGCTTTTTCAAGCGTAATTAAATCTAACGACGATTAACAATGTTGTTATTATTTATTAGGCTGATTTTGTTCAAACTGCTCCTCCATATGGTTATATGTTATGCTGATTTTGTTCAAATTTCTCTATATTGTAGATAGCTGTGGTTTATATATTAGGCTGATTTTGTTCCCTCTTATTGTAAAAAGTAGTTGAATGAGAATGTGATAATTGAAAATTTAATGCACTTAAATGGGTGAAAACATATCATATGATATGAATGCACTTAAACATGGTTTGAAAACATCAGGATGCTCGAAAAATTAAATGACAAATCCAAGTAAAATTCTTCCTGAGAATCAAAATTTCTAGGATTGGCCGGTGGAGTTGACTGGCGCGCATAAGCCGTAGAATCAAAGAAGTTGTACATCAGGATTGTTCTTTATTTACTTCAACTTTCTTTCCTACATTTGGAAACATAATTTTTATTAAATTGTTATGACATAAAATAAGAATATAGAATTTTTTAAATATTGAAATAAAAAAAACAGTACTTGATTTTTTGACGTTTTTCTCTCAATGTCCTTTAAGTTTTGCGTTCGAAACGCTTTTCAGCCCCTTTTGGGATGGTCCCTTAAAAATGAATCAATTTTGTCATTATGATTCGCATCTCCAATGACTAAAACTTCAACCCTCCTAACCAAATCATTCATTGAAGGCATAACAAGTTCTTTTGTTGGTTGACAGCTCTTAATTTGGAGAGATAAGTCATATGCAAACCTCATTAAATGATTTTTGAAAGTCACATTTGATTCGCTTTGGGCTATTGAAGGCGAGTAGGGAAAATATATCTCTCTTAGCATTTAACTGAATCTTTTTAGTAATATTGAGCGGGAACCTGTTTTACATTTTTATGAATGAATATCCTCAAAATATTCTTGCATAGAATACTTTTGGTTTCAAAGCCTCGACAGGAACATTCTGCTTCGTCGGTACTAGTATTGAGATTTACGAATCATCTTTTACCATCTTGATCTACATCACACTGTGCGGTCCCATATAAAATACTACTGTCATCGTACATCGTCTCATTGACTATCTTTTAACCCAATAGCCCCCTTCATGAAGGATTTCTCTAAAATAGAAAACATTTTTTTGGTGTAAATCTTTGAAACTTGCTTAAGTAGGATGTTACCTTTATATTTCAAACAACACTCCCCTGTGTGCACTTAAAATCTTCATCAAGCTCATCTCTCCTCCATGTTGACACAAGTTTCTCCAAACCGATGAAACACTTTACAAGAGAGTTTGTTGCTTTGGAACAACAATGCAACCTGTTATTTGCCGATTCACTTTTTTGAGTCGACAAAATGCCGAAATCCACACATCCTTGTTGTACGCAGTTGACAACTTCCTCCTAACTGAATATAAGTCCCCCAATCATATATTGTTATGTAAGATTCCTTTCAACATCATCTCATTTCAATACTGCTCTAACTCAAACTCACTGTCACACTTGCTCATGTATTGGTAGAATGAACCTCGTACACCTTTGTCAAGGTTAAAAAAATGGACTTTCGAAGGAACTTTTCTTGAGATGTGTCATTGACACAATCGATGCCAACTGGTGGTGAAACCTGCTCAATAGCAACAACCATAGCCTGATCTTGGTCAGTGAAAATAGTAATGAGTTGTTTACACCAACGAACTTAAGAAAATATAAAAACCCAACAAAAGGAATCAATGATTTCTTCTGCTATGAAAGTGCAACCGATGCAAATACTTTGCCAGTGATTGTTAACAGTAATAAAATGAGTGCATGTCAATTATATTTATTTAATCTGTAAGTAGTATCAAAAATAATAACATCCCCGTAACAATCATAGTCAATCTTACCACGCCCATCCATCCAAAAAAACTGATAAACCGATTTAGTTCATCTATCTGGACTTCGTATGAGAACATACTTTCTTCAAGTTGTGTTGCCTGTAGCATCTTCAGCAAACTAAACGAGTCACCAAATTCAATGAAAGCCTTTTTTACTGTGTTGGACATGATTATAGACATCAACTTTGCTAAAACCAAGATTTCAACACCTCCAACTTTTTCGGAGAGAAATTGTACGCATGCACCGTTTAATACCAACCACTGTCATATTTTTTATAAGATCGCCCTGCAAATCTGATACCTTTCTATTTGACCTCAACAAATGCTTCTCTTTATCTAATGCAAGGGGGTGATTATGCTCCTCCACAAGCTTTGCACCAGTCTAATTCTGACCATTTGTATCAGTTCTAAAATGACAACAAACAAGACATCCAGTTCGAGTGTCTATTTTGTGATACTTAATTGGTGACATTTTGTGTGCTTCCTTCCGGAGTTGGAGCAAATATATTCACGTACTTTGATAATTCTGATGCGTGTCCAATAAACAATGTGTTTTTTACCAACACTAAAATCGGTTTTATGAGTGTTTTACAATACAAAGCATAGTTCTCTTCTTCTGACTGGACAACATGGAAAATATGATATTCTTTTGGATCTGTAGGAAAATATTAAATACTTTAGATTTATATACAGTTGTAATGATTTAAATAAATACAGTTGCACTTTAATTATACAGTTGAAGTACAACTTTAAAATACAATTGTAGTTCGCATGACACGCTACCCTAAGAAACACTACATACAGTACAAAGCATATAAAATGAACTTCATTGAAGTTCAACATTAAAATACAGTTGTAGAGTTATACAACACAAAAAAAGTACAACATGCTCGAAGAAAAATTAAAGAACAAATGCAGTGTAACAACCCGATTTATCAGCAGACCAATTTTCGGGTGACACGGCCTGGGACACGGGCTGTCCCAGGGCGTGTCCTGCGTGCGTCGAGTGTCGAGAGGAACAATCGACGAATGGTCGACAAAATTTGGTCGACTCTGGACACGGTCTGTGACACGGGCGTGTCACAGGGCGTGTCAGTGCGCTCGAGGAAAGTTGCTCGACGATCGTCGAGTGTCGAGTGTCGAGATGTCGACAAGTCAACACGGCGTGACACGGCGTGTCACATGGCGTGTCCCTTCGGTTCGACGAACGCAGCCCGACGATTTTGAGCTGGGGCTTGTCGAAGTGCCGTGTATGGGCACACGGCCTGGGACACGGGCGTGTCACAGGCCGTGTGAGTCTCAGGTGATTTTGGGATTTTTCAGCCTGACAAACACGGCCACATACACGGGTGTGTCTGAAGGCGTGTTGGGGACACGACCCATAACACATGCGTGTCACATGGGCGTGTCACTGGTTAGGATAAGTCGGTTGAGCACCGCTTGAGGCACACGGCCTGGGACACGGGCGTGTCACATGCCGTGTCAGGCAAAAATCAGGTTTTCTGGCAAATTTGTGGCCGTCCATTCCTTCAGCCTGGATCCAAGGGCTGAGAGGCCTCCCTGTTTCCTTAGGCCGTGAATGAGAAGAGCAATCTCATTTCTTATTTGGTCTTCTCTTTCTTCACTTCTAAAGAGAGAAAGAGAGATGAAGGAGGAGGAGGAGGAGGAGGAAAGGGGGTTGATCACCCGTGGTGCTGCGGTTTACCGATTAGAGTTCTGAGGCCGACGTTGCAGAGGAAAAACTCTTGTGAGTCGTTCAAGCCAGCTTAGAGCTCATGACACTAAAGAGGGCTTCAAGGTAACGACTTTTCTTCCTAACCATGTGAAGGCTTCCTTTTGGCATATGTTTGTGATTCCCCCACTAAGAGATGACTGATTTTGGGAGTCTTTGGGTGGATTCATGAAATCCCCTTTTGTTGCATATAGATCCGGAAATGAAGTACAGAATAGACATGCTGTGTGAAGCCCATCTGGACAGGTTGGTCTAGATTGATGATGTTGCATACGAATCGGAGAAGACTCCGTGATAAACGTGTAGTTTAAGGAGTCAACGGGTTATGCCTGTGAAAGGTAGTAGCAGGAAGTACTGAAGTGGTAGTCCAGAAAAATATCCGTGTATGCTTGTGCTATTGGGTCGTACCTGTGAATGAGTAACAAGTACTGGTGTGACCAGGAAAGGCCTTTGTGATGCTTGATGTCGTAGGGTGTCCACCTGTGAAGAGAGTAACAGGAAATACTGGCGTGCCCATGAAAGACCCCTGATATTTGTGATCTTGCGGTGTCGTACCTGTGAACGAGTAACAGGAAGTACTGAGGTGCCCAGGAAAGATCCGCTGATATTGTGAGATGAATTGGTGCAAAGAAATACCCAGGCTGAATGCCAAGAACAGGATTTGTGAACCGACCCGCGCCTTTGATTAGCCGCGAGTACGCCGTACTCGGTGAAGACAAAGCGATTTGAGCAACGTGGGGTGGAGGATCCGACCTGCGTTATGTCCGTCCGACGTGGACCAGAAGGTGTGGTCTGTTGGAGCACATAGTAAGAGTCTTAGACCTGCGCGCCATGACACAATGGGGGGCTATGGGCCATCCCGGTGTAGTAAGACTAGAACTCCGGCTGCATGCCATGAAGTAAATGCTCAAGAGAATTACCGTTGGGTTGTGACCATGATACGGTGCTGGGCAAATGCTTTGCCAGAACACCAAGAATGTGCCCTGAGTGCACGGACCGTTGGCCGGGTGGCGAACGGTTGTGATGACATGTGTGCGTGAAAGCACATTATATGAGATATATTGCCATGCCTGTGATATGATATGCCTGCAGGGAAGAATACCGCTGCCCCGAGAAAATGGGTAGGATCGTTATAATTGGGTCAGCTGAACGCTGACCGTTGCTTCTGTTTGCCACCGTTGGGTGGATTGTCCCTGTACAGGTGCTGGAGAGACAAGCAGGACGCATAAAGTTGAGGTCCTTGCTGTTGCTGCTGCTGCTACTGCTAGCCCTCGAAGGCTATTTGGAACTGCTTATTGTGTTTTCTTTTATTGTGGCCGGCCTGCGTGCCAATGTTGGGGCCACTGTTTGAAAGTCTTGTAAGCCATACGACCAATGATGTTTACATGTTGTAAGACATTCCTATATGCTATAAAATATGGTGTTTTATGTGTTGGACATTCAAGAGAGGAGTTCAAGTGGTAGGATAGGTTTCCGCTAGAATGCTTTGTGATAGGTGCACTGCGCTACTCTGGTATCATCCCGTACCTTCACCGCTTGTTTTGTGATATATGCTGTGGGGCCCCGGCCGGACCTTCTAGGATATACCATATGAACGGATGAGGTTGTTACATGCAGTTCTGGGAACAAGTTTGAGAAAACATTTCTGAACATTTCACAAAATTTTACCACTGCTTAAACCTCATTTCACAAAACATTTCACCCCAGTTGCAGAAAATGTAATATGGAAAACTTACATCACAGCCTTTATCCATTTCGTCGTTGAAGGCCCCATGTCAGTACTCCCCTTCTCCATTGATCCCGGAGGAAGCGACGGAAGCTTGGCGGCGATGGAGACTTATGCGGTGAATATGGTGAAATAGGCAAGAAAGTGAAGGTTGAAGGAGGCAGAAACTCAGGCGGAAAGGCTTAGTTTAAGCTAAAAGAAGTTTCTGCAATTTTAACTAGCGGGAAAGTGAAAGAATGGTGGGGCCTGTGAACAGTTTTTTTTAAACCCGTTCCTAGAATAGGGCACGAGACCCGTGCAAAAAAAAAATTTGTGAAGAGCTTGGTGAAAATGTGTGTTTTTGCGGGGTTTTATTTTATAAGTGCCTCTAATGCTGCTATAAAACATTACCCACATTTTATGATAACGAACGCCGCGAAAGACATACCCCTACAATGGTGTTTTCAAAAGCGCCGCGATAAAACGTTGTTATAAGCCTAATTTGTTGTAGTGTATCCATGAGTCACTGCCCTAACCCTCCAGTGTGTATTGCCGGTTGGGTCAGTCGACCTGCCACATACATTTACACACATTTTCATTCCATACAAGCAGAGTTCCCTACAATTTATTATGCCAACTACGGGAGGCGTTCAACTTGCTACTCTACAATTTGGTTTAAGTGCAATAAACACATCCATTTGAGTATTCTAACCACTTTCCAGACCTAAACTAGGGTGATGCTATTGATGTTGGACAATAGTTAGCGGACATGACTATGATCTTGGAAGATGTCATGCCAATGATTTAATATTGATGCTTTAGGTGATGTTATTGACGTCAGTTTGGCCATTCCAACCTAAGTCCGAAATTGCATTCCACAACCTTGATTTCTTATCCGTCGTAAGTCTCTGCCACAAGCCTCACCAATTATTATCATCGCATGATCATCATTGATTTTATCACATGATCCACTTCGATCTCCATTGCATGATCACTGTTGATTTCACCGCACGATTTCATAATATTTTCCATAACGCGATCATCGTTATTTCGATCACGCGCTTCAATCTTATTTATCACCTTCGCGCGGTCATCATTATTTCAATTGTGTGATTTAGTATTATTTCTTGCAAGTTCCGCATCTTGAGATTAGTGGAAAGGGGTCGTAAGGCCACCTCGGTTATGACTAAGTTTGGGTGTACATGGGTTGCCGAAAAAATAAGGCTTTTGGGGGAAAATATCAACAATTTGAAACCTAAGATCTATGCTTGGGAGGAATCGAGGAAGTACTCACTGGGTGTCCATGCATGCTATCCAATAGTCGCGTCGGCGGGATTTTGTCCGTCGCTCTCTTCCATTGTTGGGTCTCACCGGATCAGATTTTTCGCCGAGGTGGTGGTCAGCCGAGCTTGGGGAGGGGCTGTTTTTGCCTTTAGAAAGTGCTCTCAGTTTTGGAGGTGGAAGTTGTCAAGCTTTTTGGAGGATTCTCTCAGTTTTGGAGGAGATGGAAGTTGCCTTACTATTTGGATAGTGGGAGTTCACGTGTGGAGCTTCGGAAGAGAAGCTCGCCGAAGAATGAGTTTGTTTGAGTTGTTGTGGTAGTTGATATGACCCCCCAACCTACATCGGGTGATAGGGCCGGAAGAGAATGAAAATCCGCGAGGTTAGGAGGAACCCGTTGTAGAACCGGGTGGTGCTATGGTGAGAATGGCGAAAAGAAGAGGAGGAGAGGAGGAGCATAGAAGGGAGAAAGAAAGAAGGGGAAGAAGAGAGGAGCGAGCGGTAGGAGGAGGCGCGGAGGTGACCGTCGGCTGCACGCAGGGTTGGCGCGATATCCGCCCCTAGGGTTCCGCGGGATTCCTGCTCGGGTAGAGAGGGAGAGGGAGAATTTAGAGAGAGAAATTCTTAGAATAATTCTTGCTTACCTTCTCATTCCAAAACCCGGATCATATAGGTCACCCAACATCAGAACCCAAATGTTAAAAAGTTTGTGCCCCTCACTTGGGCTTACTACACGTGAGATAAAAACTGAAATAGAAATACTGAAATAAAAAGTACAATAATTGCGACGATAACATGAGAGTCAAATCATGTGGCCTCGGTCGGTCGGCGACGCTGGTACGCGCGGCCCCAATGCGGGTCTGGCGTGTCGAGTGCCGTAACAAGTATGCTATTTTGGAGAGCTCGGGCTCTCAATTTTGAGTGGAGGTCGTCTGAAAATGAAGAGGGGCAGAGGGTTTGCTGGATGCTGAGCAGGGAGGCGGCTGTTTGAGGGAGTTGCCTGCGGAAAATGGAGCGGTAGGAGCGGAGAGAGAGCTGGAGGCTCTCAGTTTTGAAGTTATTTCATCGGAAGTGGAGATTTTGTCGGGTAATTGCTGGAGGAAGGAAATCTGGGTGGGGACTTGAGGAGTTTCCGTCGGAGAAGAGCTTGGGACTTGGAGCTCTCGAGAGCTGCACCTCGCCAGAGAAATGAGAGAGGAAGGTGGAAACCGCTGTCCTGGAGGTCACTTGTGGAAGGGCTCGCCGGAGAATAGAGGGATCGAGAAGGGTAATGTTAGTTTAGAATTATAAGGCCCGCTTAAAATTTTATTCAAATACGTGAAAATTACTCTAGGGGGTTATATTTGTCTCGGCAAGCTTGTTACGTCTGTCTCGTTAATATGCACTCACCAAAATAATTCTTAGTCAACTCCGAGTTCGTTTGCTCTTTTTACACTTTCTGGAGCATTGCGACCATTTATTTGAGTGTTGAAAAACCCTTCTAACTATGTCATAATCACAAGCGAATAAATTTGTTGGACTTGTATTGTTGTTTTGAGTTTAATGAATGTTAATTTTGAGGTTGTTCGTTTGATCCCACATTTTTAAATAATTATCTTACTTAAAACTCGCGCTCGCGCAATAATTTCTCTAGTACTCATCAGAATGGAGCAGTGTCACATACCTCACAAGGAATAATTCCCCCAAAATCATATTTTTTATGTTGCCCCTTTTATTTGTGGGAGCGGGTTAGTTTTGTGGCTCATTTTGTTAAGCCTAGTGAGAGGACATTTTGGGAAAATAGACAATTTGGCGTTTGCTTGTGCCTACTAGTTATATGATGGAGGTGTTGGGGTGTTTTGAGATTTTGCAAGAATTTATATAACTTTTCCTATCTCTCTATTCTCTCTCTCTTCCTCCTATTTGGCCGCCCAGCTCTGCCCTAATCGCCTGCAACCGCACATTCCCATTACAATGCCAGAACCTACTGCTCTTCTCTCCGCCAAACACCCTCTATTGCCGAGATAGGCTTTTTTTGGGTCCAAGAAGGTAAAATTCAATCTCCTCCAAGATTTCTGTCTCCCGACCACGCATGAGATCTCAAATCGGGTCCCTATTAACTTGGTATTAGAGAAACCACCCTCCCCGGCCTTACACCATTCCCTGCACCCAAAGACCGGGCAGATTGGCTCTTTTCTGTGACATCCCTGCCGCATCCTCCGCGCCACTCATCTATGCTTCCAGCTTTCCTCTGATCGATCATGCTCCTGTCAGCCGTCTGAGTGTTCACACCGACGGATCCGCCTGGCCACAGCAATGTCGGGCTCCTACCAGCCCCCAACCACTCCCCTCTCCTTCCAACAACTCTTCTTATGGATGAGGGAGGTCCGACATTGTCGCAATTCTTGGAATTCTTTATGAAAATGATGACGACTCACAACAATGCCATCCTTGTAGGCTTGTAGCAATCAAAAGCCGCATTGAAAAAACAACACAAGCAATAATGCAAAAAAAACAATGTTCTGGTGTGCCTTATTCATTCATTTGTAACTTTGACAATACTATTTATATGCTTTTTTCTCGAACATCATTAGTTTTGAATTTTGTGTCATGTTTTGGTTATTAACCCTCATGTTGTTTCTCTTACGTACTGTCTAATCGATTTAGTTTTATATCATTAAATAATTTTTTTTTATTGGATTTTCTTAGCTGAAGTTACCTGAGAAGTACCAGAGTAATAGGATAAATTTAAATTTCAATACCAGAGCAATAGGATAAATTTAAATTTCAAATAGACTATTTACAAGTGGAGGCATGAAATTGACTCTTAAAAGCTTTGTAATTTTACTGTTAATATATTATCCTTTTTTAAGTTTAACAACAAATATATTAATTTTTAGGAAAAAATGGTGCAACATGTTAGATTATCTTTTCTTGCATGCCTTCGTTATTTGTGAAAACATCACCCACGGCATCATTCTATGTTAGAGTCTTCATTGATTTATTGTTCGGTATGGTTATTATTCTTCCATTTGATTTTTGTAGGTTGCTTGCATCCAAATTTGACGGACTAGTATATGCATGAGATTTGCGTATTGACAATCTCTCACCTCTTAAATTCAGTAGAAAACTTTGTTATGGGCGAGAGACATTCACCAGCATAGAAACAAACATCAAAGAGCGGGTCAGAAACAAATTAATTTATGATGTCGATTTTATATGCATATTTAATATGCATTGAACTGTGTTTTTAGAGACCAAGCATATAATCTCTTTTCCTCCATCTCACAACTTTTTCTTTAATATAAAAAATATTGTATTTTGTCATCCAAATGAATGATACTATTCTATTATTTGTATTTCTCAGCTAAGATGTCTCTCAATTCTCTTTCTAAGGAACCTCAACTTTAAAAATTATTGCAGATAATTTTCAGAGCAACTGAACTTGGATACATCATATAGCATGGGATATTAGAGGAGGAATACAATATTTTCCCAGGATACACAAAAAAGCAGTTTTATTTTCTATATTGAATTTATACAAACTGAAACTATTATTTCTTAGTTTGCTTAACCTTCCTCGCATGCACTGCCCTCCTGAGAATAATAGCTTTATGATTATGTTGATGTTTATTGTAAAACTTGTTTAATCCTAATTTTCTATGTTAAGAAAAGTTTCCTTGTGCTGAGGCATCTTGGGCAAGGTAACATGTAGCTTTATTCAAGTTAAAAGATTTGTAATGATATTATACGATATTCTTTCCAATATCTTCTTGTTTTGGTGGTTTCATAGAAATAGGGATCTTTAAAGAGTCACGAAGAAGTGTTGTAGGTGGGATGGGAATATTTTCCCTTTCTTTTTGGTAGTATTTACCAGCACCTCTAGCAAAAAACTCGTAGTATTACTCACTTTGACCATATTAGCATCACATCAAGTGTCCAAAAACCTCCAAAAACATGTTTTCAATCAACTCAAATAAACTTTGTGAAAGTAAAAATATCATTATTTTTTGACCTAGGCCAGTGTCCCATGTCAACATGTTTTGTGATGAACCAAGCACCATATGGGGTTAAGACCAAATTTTTTTGCGGTTTACTTGGGATGAAAAAAATTTTTTGGTTAGGAAAGCCCGCCTAGGTGTACATTGCAAAAGGCAAGGCACAAACAGTCTGGGCCTAAATCCAGATAAGGCCTCGAGTCCTATCATTATTGTAGATATCGGCATAAGAGACACTTCAGTTTGGGTATTTCATGTCTATTTTAATAGGGAATTGTTATTTATAGATGTTTTGTTATTTATAGATATTTTTGTTATCAGCAAATCAAGGCAAAAAATTAAAGAAAATAAAATATTTTCATTCTTGCGATTAGATATTCCATATTAGAAAATAAAATAGTATGTTTTAGTAGGCTAAAACTTTGTCAATACACTAAAAAGTTTAGTGTAGGTAATATAATTCAAATCTAAACATCACAACTTTCCACTATGCATATGGATAAAGTAGGCCAAGTAGTCTGCAAGAGAAATGATGAACTGTTCACTATAAAAAAATGGCAACATTGAACTCATTTCAGTGAAACAACATCAAAGAATCACATTGAACCACCAACCATAAGACAATGCTACAATCTACATCCACAGCATTTTATCTGTGATTTAATGACTACAATTGGTATAGATTTAAAAGAAAAACTATACATCAGTCATAGCTCATTGGTTAAAAAGTTATTTTGAAGTTAAAAAATGCTAAACTAATACAACAAACAATCACACACGAATGGAGAACAGAGCAATATGAAGACAAAAAGGCACACTAGAAATCTAGCATGCATATTCCTTGCAAAATTTTATTTACTTGAAAGGAAAACAAAATACAACCTGGTTCAACTTTTGGATTTCCTCCATCAAAAATCTGTGCGCTTCGGCTACCCTCTATTTTGTTAGAAAAATTTTTTGGTGCATTTCTTTTACCTAATTTTAGGTGCGCACATAAATAATCATATTACTGTGGACCCCACCCACTTCCATTTCTGTGTACCGCCCTCCCCCTAAACTCTCCTCTGCTCGGCGAAACCCTACAACCACGAACCATCCTCCTCCCGCGGCAATTTCTCGGCCTCCTCCTCTTCCCGCGGCATAACCCTACAACGACCGAACCCTCCTCCCGCGACGAAACCCCGCCCTCCTCCAGCGGCGAAATGATACGACCCAACTGGGCGCGGGGCCCCAGCCCACCGGGCTGCTCGCATGGCTATCTCACCAAGGATCCATAGCCGGCCCCAGCCGATCGTATCAGGTCCGCGGACCGTACACCCGAACCCATCTCCCAAGGGGCCACAGGCTGCTCGACACGTGATCCATAGCTGCACGCGGCAGGCTGCTCACCGTGTGATCCATAGCTGCGCCCGTAAGGCGGGATGTTGAGGGGAGGGCTCGATCCCCCCCCCCCTCCTAGATAAGATACGCTTCCGCGGAACTCTCATCACCAACTGAGCCCATCAAAGTTCAGGACGCAGAACATTTGCAAGAATTTCCTCTTCTTAATCTACCTTCTCCGGCGACAATACTCTCAAATTTGCTAGTATTTCACCCAAATACCTTCAGAAGTTACAGTATTTATACAAAATACTCTCAAAATACTGTCGCAACTGCATCTGCAATAATGCTACTTATATAAGGTAATTAAAACCTCTGAGGTACCTAAAGAAACTATATTTTTCCTCTATCTGCTTGTTCAAAGTAGTATTCTTTATCATCAAAACATGGTTAAATGATTTACAAACTCCATGTTGCATTCTCGTATGACAATCCAGATATCACCTATTTCAAGTTGTAATAGATGGTTTACTTTAATCTCTGGATTTAAAAAAAAAGACTTTTTATGTTTGTAATTATGGTAATTTAAAATTATGACAACTTTTGATTATCTTTTCATCCAACAATACTGTGCAGACTTGTCAAATTTGGTAGTATTTGACTTAAATACCCTCAGATATAACAGTATTAGTACAAAATACTGCGAAAATACTGCATCAACTGCATCTGTAATAATACTGCTGCAGTATGGTAATTTTCCAAAATTTTGTCCTGCATCTATCATTTACTAAAGATAAATTGGGTAATATATCCACTTTGAAAAGTATTATGAATCCAGTTTATCAATTAGGTAAGGTTGACTGATTTATTGTGCTGTTTTTTTTTTGTTTTTTTTGCTAATGAGATAAAATGTAACCGCACATATGCATTTTATATTTGCAGATGAGTCGTTCCTAAACTCTAAATTGCAGGTGCGGTGTTTCTTCTGTCAAAGAACGTGCAAAGCCAATCCTAGATGTCATTATTGAGAGGTCTAAGAATGATCTTCGCCAAGCGAGTATACTTCAATTGCTTTTCATCCAGGACCTAAAACAAAACATTCCACTGCTCAGCACAATGGAGAAAGCTTACTCGATGAAGCATAAGACATTTCTTCTTGGCAATGTGTCAAGTTCACTGCCAATGAAGTAGCGTTGTTGTTAGGATTGCCGAATTGCGAAGTTGAGTTTTTTACTTCGAAAGACGTCCATTTGCTTCCTACGAACAAAAAGATTTAGTAGTTGAGATGGAACGGCTAGCGGCAACTGATTGGTCGGAAGATATAGAGAAGAAGAAAGTAGATATGTTGGTGAAATATGTTCTTTCCAAGTTTCTTTTACCCCTTCAAGTTTTAAAAATATCGTCTTGTATACATAATTTTGGTGGATTTGAAGAGTTTCATAGATACAATTGGCCGACGACAATGCACAAATTTATGAGCACACAGTTAAGGTTATTGAGTCAAAAAGCGTCCACCAGAAGTGCTGAGGAGAGTATAGGGTACCTAGTGGAGAGGTTAGTGTTATCATGTTCCTCATTGTTTTACGATTCTATTATATTACTACCTTATTTTTACAATATCATTACCTTGTTTGAACTTTATGTAGGTTTGTACTACATTCGAGAATGTTCTTCCATGTGAGAAATAACTTTTCGGAGTTGAAGACGAAGATACTTCTAATTTTAAGAGTTTTTCCAAAAAAAGTAGCAAAGGAGGGATATGAGGACAAGGAGAAGGAGGTGGACGAAGAGGAAGAAAGTAATGAGAAGCATATAATGAGATTTGTTACTGATAGACTTGAGAAGATTAATGATGGCAGAAGGAAGCAGAGGAAGAAGGAAATAAAAGAAGAAAAGAGATAGGAAATGGAGAAGGTGTTGCTAAAAGAGAGGAAGAGTACCGAAGTTGCGATGGATTCAAGAATAAGGCGATGCATTGACGAAGTATGTCAATATGTTGATGAAGAAGTGTTGAAGTTACGACGCTATTGCGACGAAAGATTTGATGTGTTGGCGTCCGAACGCATGTCTCCTTTGGCGGCGTCCGAACGCAGGTCTCCTTTTGCTTCATTGCACTCGACTTCATGCAATGAGCAATCCCACACTTTATCAACGCCAAAACGCAAATTAGTAATCCACACACAATTAACATCACTGCATTCTTCATCGTTGTTGCTTCTTTTGATGAATCCGGAAATAGATACACGAGCGTAGCTTGATTAAAACAGCCAACGAGTGTCCTGACAAAAAAATGAAGAGTAGGATCCTCTCCAACTCAACATGCATTTCAATTTCAAGAGAGAGCTTTGATTCCATCAAAATCTTGAAACATGTTAGACCATTTAATGCAGAAATACTCAGCTAGTTATATACAAAAAATAATATGTAAATTACTCAGAATTTACGGTTAATATTGTCAGATTATAACTATATAGTTGTCAATTAATCGTTTTAGTGTAAACTATTACGCTTATGTTGTCAGTTCTTCCAAAAGACTAAAACTTCCCAAGAGATTGTTGAGCGTGTGGTAGATAAAATTAAAAGTTCATACTGTAATTGTTTCCAGAATTGAAGCAATTTGGTCGTTAATTACACTTATTATTTGACATTATTACTGATGTATTTGACATTAATACTTTCATAGTTGACAGTATAAAATTCAAATCCAATAAAAATACATTGATTGATTACAATACTTATCTTGCAACAATACAAAAGGGTCTCATTCAAAGGTAATAAGACATTAATGTGTCACATTACAAAGAATGCAGTAATGTACTCAGACTCGCTCCTTATTCTCATTCATGTTAGCCACCATTGGGCTCTACTTGTCGAGAACATGAAGGAGGAAATCTGGGGTTTTTTGACTCCGTGCCAAACCCCATGCATATGAGGACTATATATGAGGACTATAGACGAAGTGGTAAGACTGATAGTCTCTAACATTTCAATTAGGTTGTTTATAATTTAACTTTTGATTTGTGTTGTATTTGTGTTATTTTGAAGCTTAAGTATCTCCATGAGAATGTTGGAGATATCCTTCTAAACAAAGTGCATGAATGGCCGATCCAGCCTTTAGATGGAATACCAACGCAAGATAATGAGGACGTCTGTGGAGTATTTGTGCATATGTTTATGAAAACGGTGTTTAGTAGGAAGAAGATAAGTTGGAAAAAAAAATCAAAACTGACAGCAAAAAAATTCCGCTCTTTCGTGCAAAAATTGCGGCTGAAATCATTCAGTCATGCTGTTCATTTAAAGACTTGTATGGACAGAGAGAACTATATGGTTGTTAATTAATCATTTTTTAAACTATTACAGATATGCTGTCGTTTTTTATTACATACTGTAAAACTTTCCAAAATACTGTTGACTGTTTGATGGATAGAATTTAATGTTAATATTGTAATTATTTGCAGTATGAAAGCAAATTTATCGTTTAAAACTATGATATTTGATATTAATAGAGGCAGTATTGGACGTTAATACTTTCTTACTTAACAGTATTTCAATTAAAAATGATTTAAGCCGACAGTATAAAAACAAATTCTGATAAAAGTAATCTTTCATTAAAGATTTTTTTAACTTTAATACTATCATTGTTTACGGTATCAAAGGAAATTTATAATTAATAATTTCAGTACTTTACATTGTTAATGAGAGTCGTTGATGTTAATGGTGTCATGGTTAACAGTATTTCAATTAAGACTGAATAAACTAACAATTTCAAAGCAACTTCTGATAAAATTATTCTCTCTGAAATGATTGATTATTTTATTAAAGAAAATTTTGATCAAAAATTCTTGGAAGATAGAATTTAACGTTAGTATTGCGGATGTTGGCAGTACAAAACAAATTTCACATTCATAATTACTGTATTTTATAATAATAATGTCAATTTTTGACGATAATACTGTCATAGTTTATTGTATTTAATTAAAATTCAAAAAAAAAACTGACAGTATAAAAACATACTGATAAATCAATTCTCTCTTAAATGATAGATTATTTTTAACCACAATACTATCATAGTTCACGTTAATAATGTAATACTTTTCAAAATACTGTTGAAAAGTATTTTGTGCAGAAATTGCGGCTGAAATCATCCAGTCATGTTCATTTAAAAACCTGTATGGACAGTGAGAAAACTATATGATTGTCAATTAATCGTTTTAGTTTAAACTATTACACATATGCTCTAGTTTTTTTATTACAAACTGTAAAACTTTTCAAAATACTGTTGACTGTTTGATGGATAGAATTTAACGTTAATACTGTAATTATTTGCAGTATGAAAGCAAATTTATCATTTAAAACTATAATATTTGACATTAATAGAGGCAGTATTGGACGTTAATACTTTCTTAGTTAACAGTATTCCAATTAAAAATGATTAAGCTGACAGTATTGTTGAAACCGAAACTTCGGTCTTTTGTGGAGTTCATCCTTGGGGAAGGGGTGATCGCGCACGTACTTCTCTCCTGTAAGCGAAACAACAGAGGAAGCAAAGAAGAACTGGCCCAAGGGCTCGGCGGGAGGACCCACCACACACCCGGAAGATCTTAGAGTGCTTCCCCTCCTTAGTTAAAGGCCGAGCTAAGGTATTCTCAGAAAGCGCTTGAGATGGAGCAAGGGGGCACAAGAAACATGCTTTCTGAGGTACACCCTTGGGTCATATTTATAGATTTCTGAAAATGGCATGCAAATAGCCAACCTCCGCTGTTCTGAACGGCTATGTGCAATCCAGGTTGGTCTGCCAACAGCGTAACTCCGCTGTTCTAAAGGCTATGAGCAGGCCAGCGGGGGCAAAATGGTAAAAAAATACCTCATAGACCTGGGCGAGCTGAGGAGCTCGGCCACCCCGGAAGATCCTGCTCGCCTGCTGTCTGCCGAGCTCCATAGGGCGACTGCGAGCTGGCTACTATGCTCGCCCTTCGATCGACTTTCATTAGTCGAGCTCAGCTCGACGAAACCCGGGCTTAGCTCGGCGAATGCCGAGCTCGGGGTCGACGAATGCCGAGCTCGGGCTTCAGATTTCCCTGCCGAGCTCGCATGCTGTTTGGGCGATCTGAACCGGCCGGTCTGGTTCCTGGCGACCTCACTCGCCGGATACGGGGTTGTACATAATCCCCGCTCTTTTTGAGCTTGACAAAGCTCGGAAAGAAACATCCAACCTCAAGTGTTCGACTAGTTCGGGGTGGACCAGAGAGAATCTTCGGGTGAGGTCCACCTGTGGTTATATATATACACCTGCATAGCTGCTTGACTCTTGCCATTCCCTTTGCTCTAGCCCTGTCGAGATGTCGATCCCAAAGGAGATCCAAGAGTGGCTCGCCCGGGTTCGCCAGACCCCGGCTGCTCGCGTGGCTGCCTTGACTGTGGTTCCACCCGCCGTCCCGCAGGGTGGCTCGGCCGAGCCCAACTCCGCCAAGAGGGTGAAGCCGTTTCCTCAAGCGGCCAAGCCTATTTATGATGACCTGAGGACCACCGTAGAGCACGGGACCGACTCCTCCACTCTGCCTGTCCTTGAAAAGGGCAAGAATATTGTTGACCTTTGTGACGTCCCGGACAGCCAGCTGGACGGCATGGAGGGAACCACGCCGTGAGACCCGACCCCGCGAGCCAAGACCGTACTTGGCGACTCGCAATTTAGAACTCCGGAGAATCGTTCCCGGGACCCGTAGTCCCCCCTTTTGGGACCTTGGGGGTGGACTCGCAGAAGCCTAACTCGCCGGTCCGCGCCCCTTCACCTCAACGGCCTGTCGTGACCATGGGGGCAGGTGTGGAGACCATCCCTATTCCGGGATTCGATCTCCTCTCACAGGGAACACGCCGCCCAGGCCGCGGGAAAGACCTGAGATTTGTTCCTCCCCGCACCTTCTTGGAGATGCCGAGCTCGTCAGGTACGCTTGGCCTTGGTTTACTGTCATGTGATTTTCTGGGACACCTCCCCTTGCTGATGTTTTGCCTTCACAGCTCCCCCAGCCAATCCACGGCCGAGGAGTCCTCGCGGACAGCCCACTATTCTCCCCTCCCTTCTTCGAGCTCGCTGGACTCTTATTTCGGCACTGAGGTGGAGAACGACGAGCTGACGAGGAGGGGGATCAAGCTCTTCAAGAATCTCGTGCGCGGGCTGCGCGAGGTGCATGAGGTCAACGAGGCGCTACAACGCGACTACGTGCGTCTCGCTGACGAGGCGGTCAGGCTGGCGAGATGACGTCTCCCTCCTGGCTTATAGATGAGATCGACGGCAGCCTTTTGGTGGCACAGAGAAATTCGGGGCGGATACGCGAGCTTCTCCGCTCGCGGCAGTCTGGGGGACGGGGGATGCGAGGCCGGGGTAGATAGAAGGCGGCTGCCTTGCCGAGCCGACCGGCACTCGCCTCCTGGTTCCCCTCTGCCCGCGCGCCCGGTTTTTTTTATTTCTGCACTTAATTCCTGTAATAACTTCAAACATTCTTAGACTAGTGTCTGACATTCGAATAATAATAATAATAAGTATATTGTTTCGTATTTAACTCGGCCTGGGATGGGATGCGCCGGAAGTTGACGAGCTGGGGTTGGCGAGCTTGATCCCGCCTGCTACTCGCCGGAATTTGGCGAGATGGGCCAATGGGACAGCTTGCCCCTAGATTTGTTTTTCTATAAATTGCCCCCCCCCCCTCACCAACCCCGTACCGCCGCCTTAACTGCTTGCTTTCTCTCTTTTTCCGCTCCCCTCCTTCGTACCCGCGCTCCACCCCCTTTTGTGAGCATGGGCAAAACCAACCCTAACGCCGATGGTCGCTCAAAATGCGCCCAACACTTCAGGGACTACTGCTTCTTCGACGGGAACATGACCGAGACGGAGCTCGCTGAATTCATCAGCGACCACGTTCTGCCCGGCTTCGAGGTGCGCCGACCGAAGGAAGGGGAGACAGTCAACACTTTTTACGACGACGAGCTCGTCTTCGCCATCTCGCATTTCGAGGTGGGGTTGCGCCTCCCCCTCTGGCCGGAAGTCCGCTAGATTTTGAAGTATTACGGCGCGGTACCCGCACAGCTCAACTCGAACGCCATCGACATGATGATGGAGTTCGCCTTCTACCTCCGCCGAGAGAGGATAGAGTTCAACCTGACGGTGTTCAGGAAGCTCTTCTCTTACAAGGCGACTCCGAATGGGGTCGCCTATTTCGGGGGCTCGCTCATCAAGGTTCGTGAGATTGCGAACAAACACCACAACTGGATGACCAAGATCGCCTTTATCAGGGGCAATCTCGGCAACATCCCCTACTCGCCCTAGCAGAAAGGCGAGCATGTCTACCGCCCGCCGACCGTGTCCGACAACGATGCCTACCTCCACAAGTTCTTCCTCCACAAGTACTTCGAGGTCGCCTTCCTGCGAAGGTGCCTCGACTCGCTCCGCCCCGTCCTGCCCGGCGAAGGTATTGTCCACTTCCCTGTTGCTCAGCTCGCCATATCTTCACGGAAGTTTTCTAAGTTATTTCATGCAGGAGAGCAGCTAATCCCCGTGAACCCGCCGTTTGCGGACTCGGGGTTACATGCGGACCCTCTTGCTCGCGAGAAGGCAGCGGCGACCTGAGGATGCGGGGTCGAGCCAGCCCCATCGCCAACAACTACCAAAAAAGATGAGGAGAGCCACAGTGTCTCCTCGGGCGAAAAAACATCAACAATATCAACAAAGCCCCAAGTACATGATCTCACCCGAGGTTATCCCCGATGCGTTGCCGGAGTGCCCGCTCAAGGAGATCACCAGCAAGGGGCAGGGGAGTTGCGAGACCTCTGCTCCTCCCGCGGCGACCTCTGCTCCCCCCGCAAGCCGGCCCGCGAGCCCGCCCCGCCGAAGGAACACCCCCTCTTCGGCTTTGGGGGGAGGTGGAAGGACTCGGCTGGCGAGCCCATGGTATAGTGGGACGCGCAGGCCCACCGGGTCTCCATCTCCACCCTCCATCCCTCCTGGGCTGTTCGCGAGCTCTCCACCAGTCATGCCTATGCTCTGGTCTTCGGCCTCTATGGCCGCGAGCACGTCGAGGCCTACAAGGCCATGAGCCTGCGACAGCTCGACCATGAGGGCATGCAGGCCCACATGCGAGCAATGGAGCTCTACCACATGATGGTTCACCGCAACTTCAATCTCAGCAACCATCTCTAGAAGGCCGAGCAAGCAAGCGACGTCTCCAAGGATAAGGCCGTCAACCTGGCGAGGTAGCTCGGCATTGCTGAGAATCTTCTTACCCAAGCCGCCGACGGACTGGTGAGCATCGGGCTACCTCCTTTCCTTTTGACATGGAAATTTCTGCCCTCAAAAATATGTTTCTTTGTTCTTAAGGATGCCGAGACTGTCGGGGAGTTGCGAGCTCACGTTGCCGGGCAGGAAGAGGAGATCGGCCAGCTGCGCGCCCGCCTTGCCGAGCTGGAGGGGGCGAACGTGAAGCTAAAGGAGGAGAACACGAGCCTCAGCCGCGAGGTCCGCCGTCAAGCGGAGATCTTCTTCCCGGCTCGCGATGTCGACCCCACCCTCCCGTACAAGAGGTCGAGGATCGTTGGCGAGGCCAACGTCGCCGAGAGGTTGCGGATCAACTCAATCCAAGCCGCCGAATGTACCATTCAGATGATGAAGGATACATGAGTGCTAGTGGAGGGGTGCAAGGAGATCTCAGCCCGGGATATGATGTCGAGCTTGTTCCCGACGACGCCACCCAGCGAAAAGGAGGATAGCCTCGACGCGCTCTTCGGGAAGGGCTTCCAGGATTTTCCTGACGAAGGGGGCGAGGATCGCCAGTCTAGCGAGTGGGGCCAAGGCTGATGTATACATTTTTCTTCTCTTTTTCTTCTTCTTTTTTTGTAATCTCGCAGAGGCGAGCTCCCCATGTAATTACCATTATTGAATTGAATATATTTCGCCACAATCTTTCTATTTTTTCTAACTTCTTTCTGGACTTTCTTGTTGCGCCCTGCTTGTTCGCGAGCCCTACCTCTGGCGACCTCGCGTAGATAGGTTTTGGGATTAGGATAGTTGTTAGGGCTCGTTCCTGAGAGAACACCTTGAGGGCTCGCCGATCCTCAGATGGTCTGGGGGTGGACTATCCGCCGCACTAGGCACACTACCCCCGACTCGCTTGCGAGCTGCCCATAACTTTATCAATATAAGACCAGAGTCGAAAAATTTCCCAAGTAATATTGAGAGGGGGTGAAGTGTTCTGCCAGAGCCCGCGTCCCTTCAGCGAGGTCTAAGGGCCCGACTTGCTGTCCTTCTGCCGAGGCCGAGCTGAACTTGGCGAGTACTGACTCGCCTATGCAGAGCGTTTTCCCCCTGTTTTTTGGAGAAAATGTCGAACTCATTGGACATCATCTGAAGAGTACAGGACTCTCCTGAGTGACATCCAGCCCTGTCAGCTAAGTGAGAACCTGCCAACGAGATCTGCTTGGAGTCTGAGTAGACATCATCGAGTGACTTCCAGCCCTGCCAGCTAGGTGAGAGCATGACAGCAGGATCTGCTCGGGGTCCGGGTAGACACCGTCAAGTGACTTCCAGCCCTGCCAGGCAGGTCAGAGCTTGACAGCGGGATCTGGTCGGGGTCTGAGTAGACACTTTCGAGTGACTTCCAGCACTGTCAGCTAGGTGAGAGCCTGACAACGGGATCTGCTCGGGGTCCGGGTAGACACCGTTGAGTGACTTCCAGCCCTGCCAGCTAGGTGAGAGCCTGAAACGGGATCTGCTCGGGGTCTGAGTAGACACCATTGAGTGACTTCCAGCCCTGTCTGCTAAGTGAGAGCCTGACAGCGGGATCTGCTCGGGGTCCGGGTAGACATCGTCGAGTGACTTCCAGCCCTGCCAGCTAGGTGAGAGTCTGACACCGGGATCTGCTCGGGGTCTGAGTAGACACCATCGAGTGACTTCCAGCCCTGTCAGCTAGGTGAGAGCCTGGCAGCGAGATCTGCTCGGGGTCTGAGTAGACACCATCGAGTGACTTACAGCCCTGTCAGCTAGGTGAGAGCCTGACAGCGGGATCTGCTCGGGGTCCGGATAGACACCGTCGAGTGACTTCCAGCCCTGCCAGCTAGGTGAGAGCCTGATAGCGGGATCTGTTCGGAGTCTGAGTAGACACCGTCGAGTGACTTCCAGCCCTGCCAGCTAGGTAAGAGCCTGGCAGCGGGATCTGCTCGGGGTCTGAGTAAACACCATCGAGTGACTTCCAGCCCTGCCAGCTAGGTGAGAGCCTGGCAACGGGATCTGCTCGGGGTCTATCAAATGAATACATCCTATCGTACGAATTACTCCAACAGAATTGGTACATCAAGAGATTTTATTAGGAATAAAACTCCACTTACATGTCTCAAGGATAAAAACGCTTCAAGTCGTCACCGCTCCAGGTGAGACTTATGGTCTTGCCCTCCACATTTCGGAGTCGATACCCTCCTGATCTCAATGCTTCTTTTATAATGAACGGACCTTCCCAGCTGGGGTTGAGCTTCCCCACAGTTGCCGACCTTCCCGCTGCATCCACCTTCTTCAGCACCAAGTCCCCCTCCGCAATCTGTTTGACTCTGACGTGCTTGTCAAAGTACTTATCCATTCTCCTCTTCACCTCTTCTTGTCGGATGGCGGAGAGGTCACACAGTTCCCCTACCATATCCAGGGAGAGCCGCAGCTCTTCCTCGTTCTCGACCTGCCATTCTTCCCTGCCTTCCCCGGCTACGACAACTCGAGGCGTTTGAACTTTGAATTCCACGGGGAGAACTGCCTCGCACCCATGGGAGAGCTTGAAAGGGGTCTCTCCTGTAGCTGTGTTGGGGGTGGTCCTCAGGGCCTAGAGAACCGCGGGAAGTTGCTCCACCCAGCTTCCTTTCAGATTTTCAACTTTCTTCTTCAGGAGATTTACAATGATTTTGTTTGCGGCCTCCACCTGCCTGTTGCTCCTGGGGTGGTGGACTGAGGCAAATCTGAGGTCAATCCCGAGCTGTTCACAGAAACTAGTGAACTCCGCGCTAGCGAACTGAGGCTCGTTGTACGTGACAATGGCCTGGGGCAGCCCATGCCGGCAGATGATCTCCCCCCAAACAAAGTTTCTGACGTCCTGGGAGGTCACCTTGGGCAGTGCTTTCACCTCCATCCACTTGGAGAAATAATCAATCATCACCAGCAGGAACCTCCTCTGCCCACTGGCCTGGGGGAACGACCCGACGAAATCCATTCCCCAAATTGCAAAGTGTCAGGGGGCTGTGATGCTGTTGAGTCGTTGAGCCGGCTGTAGCTGGAGGGGGGCAAACAATTGGCACTTGTGAAATCTTCTTGTGAACTCTGCAGCATCGCGACCCAGGGTTGGCCAGAAGTACCCTTGCATGACGATCCTTCCTTCCAGAGTCCGACTCCCGGAGTGACTCTCACACTCCCCGGAGTGGACTTCTTCCAAAATTTTGTGTACTTCCCCTCGGCCACGCAATGGGCCAACATCCCCGAGAGAGTTTTGCTGTACAACTGCCCGTCTCGAAGGAGGTAGTATGCCGATTTGTACCTGTGCTTCTTCCTGTCTACCCCCTCTGGATACTCTCCCGTGGAGAGGAAAGTTGTGACCGGGTCCACCTACGAGGGGTGTCGTTCTATCTCCATCAGCTCTCCTTCTTCGATGGAAGGGCGAAATAGATCGGTGATAGTTCCCCCCACCAGGGGACCATGCTTCACTATCTGATCGATCTGCTCATTTTCCTCCCGGGGCACGTGTCGGATGGAAAAGGCTTGGAACGTGCCGACGACCCCCTTTACTTTGGCTAAGTATAATCATAGGGTAGACTCTCTTGCCTCAAACTCCCCATTGATCTGGGAAGCTACCACCATGGAGTTGGTGAGGACCTCCACGTCCAACACTCCCAGCTCCCTGGCCAGGCGTAGCCCCGCTATCACGACCTCATACTCGGCCTGATTGTTAGTGATGGGGAAGTGCACCACCACCGTTTGCTCAATTCTGGTTCCGTGGGGGCTCTCCAAGATCACCCCTACCCCCAGTGAATGCTTCCCTGAAGCTCCATCTACCTTCACCTTCCATGGGGTCGGACAAGTGAGCTCTTCCTCCGCCACCTCAATCACATAATTGGCCAAAAAGTCGATCATCGCTTGAGCCTTGATCGAGAGGCGGGGGACGAAGGAGATGTCGAACTCGCTCAACTCCACAAACCACTTGGCCAACCTGTCTGAATTCTCCACCCCCTCAAAGATGTTACGGAGGGGATGGTCAGTCACCACTCGGATGGAGTGTGCCTGGAAATAGAGCCACAACCTTCGGGCCGAGATGATCAGGGCGAAGGCCAGCTTCTCCAAGATTGGATATCGGAGCTCGACCTTTCTCAGGACCCGACTCACATAGTATATGAGGAGCTGCTTCTTCCCCTCTTCACGCACCGGGACAGAGCTCAAGGCCTCTGCCCCGAACCCGAGATACAAAATAGGTCCTCCCCTTCTTTTGGCCCTTGGAGCAATGGAGCCCGCGTCAACTGTATTTTGAAAGCTTGGAATGCCTCCTCACACTCCTTGGTGCACTCGAATTTTTGGCCCCCCCCCCTTAGTGTTTTGAAGAATGGGGAGCACTTCTCCCCAGCCCGGGAGAGGAACCTGCTTAACCCCGCCAGCTTCCCTGTCAATCTTTGCACCTCCTTGGTATTTCTCGGCGAATCTAGCTCCATGATAGCTTTGAACTTATCAAGATTTGGTTCGACCCCCACAGGGGTGAGGAGATGTCCCAAGAACTTTCCCCTGCTGGCCCCGAAGACACACTTTAGGGGGTTCAACCGCATCTTGTACTTGTGCTGGGTGGCGGAGGTCCCTTCTTGGTCCTGGAGGTGAGAGTCCACATCTTGAATCTTGATCATGAGATCATCCACGTACACCTCCAGGTTCCTCCCCTTCTGTTCCCGAAAGACCCTGTCCATCATCTTATGATAGGTCACCCCCGCATTCTTCAGCCCAAAGGGCATCATTTTGTAGCAGTAGCACTCATCCCCCATTATGCACGAGACGTCTTTGACATCCGGGGGTGCATTCTGATTTGGTGGTAACCTCAAAATGCATCTAAAAAACTCATTACAGAAAAACCGACGGCTAAATCAACCAGCGCGTCGATCCGAGACAAGTGATAACAATCCTTAGGACACGATTTATTAAGCAAAGAAAAGTCGATACACATACGCCACCAGCCATCTCATTTTTTAACCATGACAACATTGGAGACCCAGCCGGGGTATTGTATTTTGGATACAAAGCCGACTTTGAGAAGTTTGGCCACCTCCTCTCTGATGGGCTCGACGAGCTTGTCCGCGGTGGACCTCTTCTTCTGTTGGACGGGGCGTGCTCCCGGGTCCAGGTTGAGGCGGTGGAAAGCCACGTCCGCGTCAACCCCCGGCATCTCTGCGACGCGCCATGCAAAGATGTCCACATTCTTTTGGATGCATGCCAGCATCCTGCCCTGAGCCTCCGAGGTCAGCCATCCGCTGACGCGAACCTTCTCTACCCTGCCTCCAAGGGTGAGAACCTCCATCTCCACCACCTCTTCCGCTGCCTCTAGCCTGGACTGCTCCCCCCATTCTCCAACATCCCTCTCCTCTGGGGTGAGGACCTTCACCTCCACCTCTTCCTCCACTGACATCGCCTCGGCCGACTTCTCCCGATCTCCTCCTGCCGCCTCCAGCTCGGTGCAGCTCTCCACCTCCATCTCCTCCCTGCCTGCCTCTTGCTCCACCTCCTCCATCCTTCGCTCCATCTCCTCCATCCTTCGCTCCATCTCCTCGGCTCCCTCCTGCCAGGAGATGGAGTTCACGGCGGTGACGTAGCACTCCCTTTCTACTTTAGGGTCGCCCCGAACCCGGAGCTGGGTCCCCTCGGTGTTGAACTTCAAGCATTGATGGAATGACGAGGGGACGCAGCAGAAGGCACTGATGATGGGCCTCCCGAAGATGGCGCTGTAGCTGCTGGGGGCATCCACGATGACGAATCTGCAGTTTTGGGAGTGCCCCCCAGGATGACATGGAGCCTCACTCCTTCCACCTCCTTACTCTCCACTGAGAATCCAAACAGGGGCCTATCTGAGGCTAGCACCCTTTTTGCCTCCACCTTCATTGCGTCGAACGCCTTCTTAAAGATAACGTTGATGGAGCTTCCGTTGTCGACGAGGATTCAGGATACAGTGAAATTTTCGATGACTGTCTGGATGACCAGCGCATCGCAAAAAGGATCCTCATGATCCGGCATATTGCTCCTTGAGAAGGTAATCCTCTCTTCTGGGGTGGGGTCTGGGAGGTGGAGCCAACGCTCCGGCGATACATAGTATGGAGGCTCGCCCTCCGAGAAGCCTCTACCCCCACCCCCCATGGATCACCCTGATCCCCCCTCGGGTCCCGACGTCCACCCGGTCCTCACATCGATCCTCCTCCACCCGAGGCAGAGCCTCCTCGATCCTCACTTCCTGTCATCCCTGCTGCTGCTGCTGCTCCCTGTTTCCCCTCATTTCGAGGAACTCCGGGCACGTGGCTGTGGCGTGCCCTTCCTCTTGGTGGAAGTCGCAGTAAAGCAACTTCATCCTGACCTCTCTTCTCCTCCTCTGCGCTGCTCTCCTCCTCTCACCTATGGCTATGGCCATAGCCCGATCCTGATTGGGGAGGGGAGGTATTTGTGCCTACCTCCAACCCAGGGGTGGAATTGTTCCTGGCCCCCCTGGTGGTGGTCCCTTCCTTAATATCCTCTTCGTGTCCCTTGGTCTTGCCACTCGGGCCTCCAGCCCAACCGACGGTCCAGCTCCTGTCGCACCCACCTGGGCTGCTGCTGCCCCTGGAGCTGCCTCTGCTCCCTCTGCCGGGGCTCGACTCTCCTCTCCTCCTGCCCCCTTCCGCCCCTTGGCTCCTTCCCTTCCTCCGTGGCCCACCTGGCCAGCTTCCGGGTAAATTCCGGATTTGACGCCTCCCCGTCAACTTCTCTCACCGCCCTCTCCATCAGTTCTTCGTAGGAGGGGGGGGGGGACTCTCTTCAACTCCATCCAGAAGAAACCTTGTTGCAGCCCCAGGGTGAAGGCCATCATCAGACTATGGCCCGGCATCTCCTGCACTTGGGTGACCTCCTCCTGGAACCGGTCGACGTAGCTCCCCAACGTCTCATTCACTCCCTGCTTGATGTGGAACAGGGACTCCGATTCCTACCTCCTCTTCGAGGTAGTGAACCTCAACATGAACCCCCGGCGCAGGTCCTCGAAGCAGTAGATGGAGCTGGCTGGCAGCTGGTGAAACCACTCCCTCGCCTTCTCCTTGAGGGTGATAGCGAAGAGTCGGAACTTGAAGCCATCCGATATCTGCCGGATCGAGACCACGTCCTCAAACCACTAGACGTGTTGGACCGGGTCTCCCTTCCCGGTGTAGTAGGACATCTCGGGTTCCCTGAACCCCTCTAGAACTGGAGCAGAAGAGACCAACTCGCTGAAGGGGCTGCCTCCCCCTACTGGGCGAGCTGGCGCGTCTCGCGGGCCCAGCTCGCCGATCCGGCCTCCTCCTGCCGAGCCGACGAAGAGCACACACCCGGGGAGCTCGCACCCTCGGCCCTCCTCAGCCACCTCCTTCCCAGCTCGCCTGCCGGGAGCGTCCTCGCCCAGAGACGGGGCGGCTGCGATCCGGGCAGCTGGGGTCGAGCACTCGGCCCGCACGCCAAGTGCGAACTTGACGAGGCCCAGCACCTCGTTCCTGAAATCTTCGAACATCCCCACCGTGGCCAGAGGTGGGGTGGGGGGCGGCGAGTCCGATCTGTCAGATCCTTGTCCTCCTGTCATTGAGCTCGCTGAAGATTTTCTGTACTGACCACGCTCCACGCTCACCGGACCAAAATGTTGAAACCGAAACTTCGGTCTCTTGTGGAGTTCACCCTTGGGGAAGGGGTGATCGCGCACCTACTTCTCTCCTGCAAGCAAAATAACAGAGGAAGCAAAGAAGAACTGACACAAGGGCTCGGCGGGAGGACCCACCAGACACCCAGAAGATCTTAGAGCGCTTCCCTTCCTTAGTTAAAGGCCGAGCTAAGGTATCCTCAGAAAGCGTTTGAGATAGAGCAAGTGGGCACAAGAAGCATGCTTTCTGAGGTACCCCATTGGGTCCTATTTATAGATTTCTGAAAATGGCTATGTGCAGTCCAGATTGGCTTGCCAACAGCGTAACTCCGCTGTTCTAAAAGGCTATGGACAGGCCAACGGGGGCAAAATGGTAAAAAATACCTCATAGACCTGGGCGAGCTGAGGAGCTCGGCCACCCCTGAAGATCCTGCTCGCCTGCTGTCTGCCGAGCTCCATAGGGCGAGTGCGAGCTGGCTACTATGCCCGCCCTTCGATCGGCTTTCATTAGTCGAGCCCAGCTCGATGAAACCCGGGCTTAGCTCGGCGAATGCCGAGCTCGGGGTCGACGAATGCCGAGCTCGGGCTTCAGATTTCCCTGCCGAGCTTGCATGCTGTCTGGGCGATCTGAACCGGCCGGTCTGGTTACTGGAGACTTCACTCGCCGGATACGGGGTTGTACAAGTATAAAAACAAATTCTGATAAAAGTAATCTTTCATTAAAGACTTTTTTTTACTTTAATACTGTCATTGTTTAAGGTATCAAAGGAAATTTATAGTTAATAATTTAAGTACTTTACATTGTTAATGAGAGTAGTTGATGTTAATGGTGTCATAGTTAACTGTATTTCAGTTAAGATTAAATAAACTAACAATTTCAAAGTAACTTCTGATAAAATTATTCTCTCTGACATTGATTATTTTTAATCATAATACTGTCATATTTCACAATATCAAAGCAAAATTGTCAGTATTTAATACAGTTTTACAGTATTTGAAGCAAATAATGTAATATTTACAGTATTTCAGTTTAAAATGGCAAACTTACAATATTAAAGAAAATTTTGATCAAAAATTCTTGAAAGATAGATAGAATTTAACATTAGTATTGTGGATCTTGGCAGTATAAAAACAAATTTGACATTCATAATTACTATATTTTATAATAATAATGTCAATATTTGATGGTAATACTGTCATAATTTATTATATTTTAATTAAAATTCAAAAAAAAAAACTAACAGTATAAAAACATACTGATAAACCAATTCTCTCTTAAATGATAGATTATTTTTATGCACAATACTGTCATAGTTCACAATATCAAAACATAACTGTCGGGATTAGATATAGTTTTATATTAATACTGACAGTATTTGGCGTTAATAATGTAATACTTTACAGTATTTCAGTTTAAAATGAGTAAACTTACAGTACTACAACAACAACACTCGCGCCTTTATCCTACTATAGTGAGGTTGGCTATATGGATCCTTTGTCTCCATTGTGTCCTATTTTGTGTCATAATTTCACTAATGGCTAAGTACATCATGTTTTTCCTTATAATTTCATTTCAAGTCTTTATTGATCTACCCCTTCCTCGTTTAACATACTTAGTGACTAGACTCTCACAACGCCTAATAGGTGCCTCTAATGTTCTCCTTTGTACGTGTCCAAACCATCTTAGTCGAGCTTCTCACATCTTTTCTGCAATTGGTGTTACTCCTGTTTTATGCCTGATACATTCATTTCTAATTCTATCCAGTCTCGTGTATCCACACTTCCACCTAAGCATTCTCATCTCCGCAACTCCTATTTTTTGCTCATGTACACAATTCACTACCCAACACTAAGAACAAAATGAGTAAACTTATTGTATTAAAAAAAATTTGATCAAAGATTCTTGAAAGATAGATAAAATTTAATGTTAGTATTGTGGCTGTTGGCTGTATCAAATCAAATTTCACATTCATAATTACTATATTTTACATTAATACTGCATGTATTTGACAATAATACTACCATAATTTACAATATTTTAATTAAATTTCAAAAAAATGACAGTATCAAAGCATATTCTGATTGAAATACTCTCAATATAATAATCATCTTGCAACAATAGTAAAGTATTGATCACAACTACTAACTTAGACAAAATTGTCCACAAGTACTAACATAACAACTTGCGGGAGCTTCTATACATTTCGTTACTTAAACACATCAGGAATACATGAGAATGGTAAAGGAATATTAATAGAGAATTTGAGTCCCACTAGGTATTTGTAGTGAATTTGAGTCGCAAGCAGAAAGGTCCACAAAATTAAGCTCATTTGGTAATTCTTGATCTTCAACTATCATTGGTCTTTTAACCTTTGCAACTCGACTCTGCTCTGTATGACATTTAAAAAAATTTTAAGAAGGCACGCAAAATCGTCTATTTATTAAAAAAATAGTAGAAAACAGTACTTGTTTTTTTGAAGAAGTTTCCCAAAATTTTTTCAAATGAGCATTAGAAACTCCTTTACGTCGCATAGATGGTGGATCCTTTAAGATGTTCTTCCCTTTGTTATTGGAGGGAGGGTCTCAACATAGTCCAGTATTTCCTCTAAGCTTTTACCCACATCGTTCAGCACATTAACTAGATAGTTCTTGGCAATCTGACAATTTTCAATGCGATTAATGAAATCATAAATGTATTGCATTATTTGATTCTTATAAGTGCTTAAAATCACTGTCATTTAAAGTATTATGCTGGTTTAGATAGAATCCTTTCTTGACATGTAATGTAAATCACTTTAGTATATATTTTTGTGGAATTTGCTTCTCATTCTGAATATTAAACACGCACAGTACATGTTTGCATAACAAGCTTGTTGTTTGAAAACCCATACAAGAGCAATCCACATCATTTGTTTTTTATCAAATGTCACAAACCATTGTTTGCCAACATCGGTATCATTGCAAATTTTGATAATGTATACTGTATGATCTTTCTCACACCTTGTTTCATCAGCAACCACCAAACCAACAGCTCATTCGAAAACAACATTCTCAAAAAATGAATATATTTTTCTTGTATACGCTTTATATATTTGTCTAAGTATTGAACAACTTTTGAATTTAAGACTGATACTTCATTGTTTACATATAAACTTTTCATCATGTTCATTCTTGCGTCAACCCGAAATTAATGTTTTCACTCCAATAAAATATTCAACAAATGAACTTGTTGTTTTTAAGCATCCATGCATACGATTATTTGCAGACTCACTTCGTTGGGTGGATAAAATGCCAAAATCTAATACTTTTTTGTTAAATGCGGTGGACCACTGTATCCTAATCTTCAAAAGATCATTCAGCCATCAATTATCATGCAAGATACCACGAAATATCATCTCTCTCCAAATTATTTCAAAATGCATTTCATTATCACATTGGTACATTCGAGGGTACTTTTTTTTTTTTGAAAAATGTCATTGGTATAAACGATGTCGAGTAGAAGTTAATACTCTCTCTATATATACAATCATCGCTTGATCTTGATTGGTGAAAATCGTTATAGGTTGCTTACCACCAACATATTTTAAGAAGCATCGAAAAATCCAACAAAATGATTCAATTGTCTTCTCCACTAAGAAAGCCCCACCAACACAAACATTTTGCTAGTGGTGATTCACTAAAATAAAAGCACATGTTAAATTGTACTTGTTCAACCTATACGTTGTGTCGAATATAATTACATCTCTGAAACCATCATAATAGAGTTTTATGTGACCATCAATCAAAAAGAAACCACGCAATCGGTTATACTCATCTGTCTGCACATCAAAAGAGAACATGTTATCATCACATTGTATTTCTTTAAAGATTTCCAATAATCGAGTTGCGTCGCCATTCTCTATTAGTGTTTTTTTTCTCTCGATGTACATAATTATACACATCTGTTTTAGAGAATCCCACATTTTGTGCACCGCCAACTACATATGCTAAAAGGTTGTATGCATCAACTGGTCTAATCCCAGCTCTCGCCATATTCTTAATGAGCGTTGCTTGATGATCAGATATATGACGATGCGTTCTGAACAAATGTGTATCAACCAGTGGAGTAAGTGTGTGATTGTGCTCTTCAACAAACTTAGATATCTCTCAATTCTTCCGCTCTTGATCAGCCATGAAGTGGAAGCACGCCAATCATCCAGTTCGAGTATCAAGTTCGTGAAACTTCCTTTGCACCACAGCCGTCGGCCTCAAAACCTTATAACCAGCTTTTGCGCAACAATATTCTCGACACTTTACTATCCTTGTATGAGTCCAATAATAAATATGTTATTTTCGTATACCAAAACCTATATTTTGAGCATACTCAACAAACATTGCGTATGCTTCTTCATTAGAATGAACTGTATGAAAAACTATTGCATCATTGCTTCCCTGCATCGAACAAAAAAAATTTGATGTTGTTAGAAAAGCCCATGTAAAGGGCACATTGCTGGACCCATGTTTTATTTTTTTCCCTCTTCTCTTATTAGTCCCACATCTTGTATAGGATTTGCACTCTCCTTTTCTCTCCTATATATTTGTATTCTCTCATTGTATTTACATACACAAGAAATACATACAAGTTTTGAGCTCTTTCTACATGGTATCAGAGGTACTCGTTGCCTCCCGCAGACTCCAAAACTCTATCCGCTTCCTCTGATCTCCTGCGGCGTGCTCAGTCTATCTGTTGCGACCTGTGATCTCCTGCGCCCTGCTCAGTCTATCTGTTGCGGACTGCGATCTCCTGCGGCCTGCTCTGTCTATCCGCCCTTATCCCTTAGCCGCTTGGCTAACTGCGAACTGCAGTCTTCTGCGGCCTTTATTTCTGCATCCGCTTCCTCTTCATCACCGTAGTTCCACCCTCCTCCTCGAGCTTCTTATAGCCTCCTCTCTTTGTCCCGTGGGGCTCACTTCTCCCTGTTGTTCTCATTCAGTCTGTTGTGAGCTCCTCCAGTCCGCTGTGGGCTTTCTTCCCCTACTCTACTTCTCTCATACCTTGCGAGCTTCTACCCCAGTCCAGACCGAGCTCTCTTCTCGCTCGCGGTCTCTTGGTTTATCCCGCCGCAGACTGCTCCTAACCGCTGCGGGCTCCCTTCTCGCGAGCTATTCAAGATCCGCTGCGATTTCCCTTCTTGCAGACTGCTCCAGTCCGCCACGACCTATCTCAAATCGCGGACTGCTCCTAACCGATGTGGTGTCCATTCTCGCACGCTGTTCAAGATCCGCTGCGATTTCCCTTCTTGTGGACTGCTCCAGTCCGCCGCGACCTATCTCAACTCGCGCCTTGTGGCCTGCCCTTTCTCGCCGAGCTCACTTCCTGCCCTTGCGGCCTTACCTTTCTAATCGCTGCAGACTGCCCCAGTTTGCTGCAGACTGCTCCTCCTTGCATCTTGCTCTAGTCGTCGCGACTTGCCCTTTGGGGTTTTTGCTCGCCCTCTTCCCAGCGGGCTCCTGCTTTAGTCCGCTGCTGCTGGCCTCATGTTCTGCTTCCTCTCCCCGCAATGGCTTCCAGCGACTCAACTGCGGCTAGCCCCTCCACAGACCGCCCGACACCTGTTCCCGAAATCTGTGATGAGCTGCGAATTACAACAATTTCCCTCTCCGGGAAGAAAAATTTTATCCCTTGGGTTCATTCTGTTCGCCCGGTTCTTCAGGCCAAGGGCCTTTTGCCTCACCTCTCCCAGGCTCCTCCTCCTTCTACCGACGAATGCCTCCACAATGATGGCCGTGTTCAGACATCACTCCTCAATTCCCTCGATGGCGAACCTTATCAGATGGCCATGTATCACGAAACAACCAAAGCTATGTGGGATGAACTGCATTCCCTGTACTCGAGAAAAGACAGTCTACAACATCTTTATGACATCCTCACCGATATTCTGGCTCTCGACACAAGGGGGGGGGGGCTTCAGACATGACCTCTTTTGTCGCTCGTGCAAAGGCTCTCGCTAAGGCTTGGATTCAACATCAACCATCTAACAATGACCATGCTACTCAGCATGCTCAGAAGGAGGCCGTCTGTATTTCCATCATGATGGCTCGTCTCCCGCCTCACCTTCAGAATATTCGCACCCAGATTCTGGATTCCTCCACTATACCCTCTTTATCTGATGTATGCTCCATGCTCCTTTGTGTTTCACCTCCTCCAGATACTACTACGCCTCCGCCCTCGGCCCTTCTTCAGCAGACCACTTCCACCTTACTGCACCCACCTACCTCCGATAGTAGTGGACGTTGGGGATCTCGGGGCTACGGGCGCGGTAGTCGGGGTCGGCCGACTTGTTCCTACTGCGGAAAGGACGACCACTATGCGGTGACCTGTTACATGAAGATTGGTTGTCCTCCTCGTCCGACAGCCTCGGTTGCTGTGTACACATCCTCTGCTCGCCTTGAGGTGTTCGTCTCTAGCTGCTCCAAGGGCTGCTCAACCCGCCCTTGCCTATCCACCGCCTCCAGTCCGCCACCAGTCCGCGATGGATCATGGACTTGGGTGTCACTCATCATATTACCTCACAACGGCCACCCAAGTATATAGATTCTCCTCATCCGAAGTGTATCACCTTGACAAATGGGGAGACAGTTCCAGTCTCTGACTCAGCTAACCTTTTACCAACCCATCAATCTCCCTTCGCTCGGCTATTCATGTTCCGAGCTCCCCGTTCAATTTACTTTCTGTTGGTCGCCTTACAAATGATTTAAATTGCTCTGTCATATTCACCCCCTCTTCCTTTCTCATACAGGATCAGCGGACACGGACTCTCATTGCTAAAGACACACTGTAGAGCAGGCTGAAAGATAATAGTTGTCAACCTAAATCACCTAGAGGGGGGTGAATAGGTGGTTGTGCGTCTTTTGTGGATTAAAAAAAATCTTAGAACACAGCACAGATCTATCTACCAATTTATCACAGACAAGACATGATTTATAGTGGTTCCCCGATCTTGGGTACATCCACTTTCCCTCACCGATCTAGCAATATACTAGACTCGGCTACTCCACTATCTCAGATTGAAAATCAATCCTATCCTCGGAACAAAGTTCCTACAATCTCAATCCAAACAACTGGATCTACAACTCGGAAGGCAAAACTTCCTACAAACTCGGAGTTGAAAACTCCTACACTCGGAGAAAACTTCTCCTACAAGAATGAAAATTGTTTAAGAAAATACAAACAATGATTTTTCTCTCAGATCTGCAAGCAAGCAACCAGGATCTTCTTCTTGTAAGCTTTACGACACTTTCAGAAAAATGAAGAAAATCTCGGCACCAGATCTGAATCTTCTGTCTTACACGATCGGGAAGAGGATGAGCAGTTGAGAGACGATCTCGATCTGTAAAACTTCTTGAGTCTATTTCCTCTGAAAATCGAAGCCCTTGCCGGAGAAGGACAGCGGCGGCGGCGGCTTTCGTTCCGTGAAGAGAGAGAGAGAGAAAACAATGATTCTTTTGGAAAGCGTCGGCTGCAAAACTTAGAATAATTTTCTTCTTGAAAGACTTGTTTTCTGATTAGGGTTTGTCGATTAGACAAGACCTTTTATAGTAGTACTAATAACAGTCATAACTTGTCTTAATGACGTACACATGGACCAATCATGTCACGGAATTTGAAAATCTGTCAAAACCGGACTTAGCAGAAATTACTGAGAAAAAGAGGTCATATACACGAGTAGGTATATAACTACTCGAGTAGGTAAGGGACTACTCGAGTAAGTGAAGAAAAGTTACTCGGGTATATAACTCATGACTACTCGAGTAGGTTTGAAGACAACTACTCGAGTACATATAATCAACTACTCGAGTACTTAGAGGATCTACTCGAGTATACAGAAAATTTCACGGGAAGTGGAGAGGAACTACTCGATTACAAGATGTACTGCTCAAGTAGGTAAGAAAAACTACTCGAGTGGCTTGATGAGCTACTCGAGTGATAGGACTTAGAAAAATTTCTGAACACTGGAAAATGAGCTACTCGAGTAGGTAGATTGAACTACTCGAGAGGATATAGTCTACTCGAGTATATGAAAAGACTTACTCGAGTAAATGACTTAGAAAAATTTAGGAGAAGAGAAATCTGCACAACTCGAGTAAGAAGAATTATCTACTCGTGTAGTTAAGTAAGCTACTCGAGTAAGTGACAGTCTACTCGAGTATATGGACTTGACTTCACGTGAGGAAGACTTACTCTCGAGTAGGTAAGAGTTTTGACTCGAGTATAAAGTAGGTATTTCACTCGAGTAGTTAATGACCTACTCGAGTAGAATACTTAGAAAAATTTTAAGGTGAGAATTCTTTCTTCTTTGGAGAAATCAGCATCCAACTCTATGCACATAGTCCAAGTGCTTGAATATGAAGTGTATCCCAATAGAGAGGCTACACATGAGTCAACACCTTGGGTCATACAATGAGGGATTACATTGTATGGTCCTGTGTTTGGTGACTCATTGTAGACTGACATTGGTCTACACTTCCCATTGGAATCCTGCAACCACATAACTCAAACAAAGCATCAAATACAACCTAATTCATCTTAGTTCCAGGATGACTTCATCAAATCTGGGTTAATGTGGACATAGGTCCCAACAATCTCCCCCTATTTGTTGAAGTCAGAACCCTTTCCACTAAGGTGAATTAAAGACATAAAAAAAAGCTAAGTAGGAAAATTAGTGCAAGCAAGCAATAGACTATGAGAAAAGATAATAAGAGCAAAAACTCAGAATTATATAAATAAGAATATCCAAGATTATCAATTCTACAGTCAATCATTTCACATTCTCAAAAGTCCTTGAAAATCAGCCTTGATGCTGTTGTCTGTCCAATTTCTCTTGTTGTCTTCTCTGATAGCAGTAGGGTTTAGGATAATATTTGGGAGGTCTAGGAGGGGCAGCAGGGTTGTTCCTCCCATACTCTCTGTCATAGATTCTCCTTTTGGTCATGGATTTTTCATAAAGTTCCCATTTATATGAGCTGTAATGAATATTCCTGTCTCTCATGGAATTCCATAACTAATCTGAGAGTTTCCAGAATCAGGGATTTGGAGGTTGGAGACCAAACTTTAGCATGTTCTGTAGCTTTAGTAGGAGCAGACTTGCTAGCAGAGGGGCCTTCACCATATTTCCTTTTCTTCTTGGAGGTTTGAATTTCTGGAGGAGCTTTGAAGAATATATCTGCAGGATCTTCTTCCCAGCCTTGAGCATAGGTGTCTGGAGGAGCAACTGTGTCTCCAGGCCTGGGAGAGAATGTAGGTTGCAGAGGAGCAGCTGGGGCAGAAGCATCTGTAGCTAGAGGATTTAAATGATGTGGAATGATGCTGGGGTCAATGCAAGGTCTGGCAGAATCTGATTGTGCATCCAGACAGCAGTGTCATAGGTATGAAATTTGACACTCTGTATCTGAGCTAGCACATCATCATGAATTATCTTCACATGAGTTTCCCATACATCTGACTTCAGAGCAGCTGATTTTTCTAAAAGTTCTTTGACCAAGCCCTCCCCCTTTCTGATTTCAACAGATAACCTGTCTATAGCATCTTCTTTAAAGAGGTCAACTTCTTCACAGATTTTCACTTTGTTTGCTTCATTTCTCTTGTCTAGCTCTATTTGATTATTTGCAAGGGTGACACCTTGTTCCATAACATTTCCAACACTAGTGATAGTGTGGTCTAGGGCTTTCCCACCAAGTTGAAATAAGTACTTGAGTTTGTCAGTGTTATGCTGGATTTCAGCAAAGCCTCTGCTCATCTCAGTCTCGAGAGCAGTTACCTTGTCAGTTACAGTCTTTAGACAAGTATCAAAATAAGTTCTCTGGTCTTGAATAAGCAGTGCAATCTGTTGCAGCAAATCTGAGGAGGAAGAGTCTGTAGCAGCAGCAGTGGAAGGAGCAGCAGATGTAGGAAGAGCAGAAGGGAGAGGAGGAGCTACCCATGGAGCTATCTCTTCAAGGGTCACAGAGCTGTGAGGTCTTGTTGTAAGAATGAGAGCATCCCTTTCTTCTGGATCATAAAGGATAGAGAAATCTAAGTTCCTGAGAGGATCCTCTGCTGGCACAGGAGAGGGCTCATCAAAAATGAGAATGGTGTCTGTCTGTGGTTGAGAGGAATCAGGATTTGAAGCTGGAGTCATGGCAGGAGAATTATCTGTAGATTGTCCAGGAGTTGAAGCCTTGTGAAATTCAGAGGATGGAGCTGGGGGAGATAGAGGAGGAGGAGGAATAGGCAGCACTTTTTCAGTGAGTTCTGCAATCATTGCATCTATAGCAGCAGCTGTTGAGAGAAGAGATTCTTGAGGTATCTGATCTGAAGGAGTTGCTGGAGTTTGAGGTGTATGAGGTAGGGAAGAAATTGCTGGCTGAGGAGATGAGGTAGGTTTTGGTGGAGAAGGCTTCCTGATTGAGACAGAAGGAGCAGGCTCCACCTCACTTGGTGCACCAGAGGAGCTGGCCACATGATGAGGAGAGGGAGATGGAGTCCTGTCCTCTAATACTGGGTCTTCTAGAACTTCTGAAAGCTTAGCAGCTTGGGCAGGATTCTTCAGTTTGAGCTCCTATCTCTGAATAGAAGAAATGGAGACCTTTTTCATGTGGTGAAGAGGGGTCCCTTTGGAGAAGTCGAATACTTGAGGATTGGTTTCATGGAGGAGCAGAGAGATTATTCTGGCGAAGTTGGGGGATTTTAGGCTGTCCTTGATTTTGTCCAGAATCAGCATGCCAAACTGATATTTCTTGCGGCAGACAATGACTTGCATAAGCCTAGGTTTAAGTCTAATTATCCTAAAAGAAGGAAATAACTTATAGAGCCCTAGGTTTATAAGCATGCCAAATTGATTTCGTGTAGAATGATTTTTGGAATTTCGAACTTATAAAACTCTAGGTTTAAGTCTAATTATCCTAAAAGAAGGAAATAACTTAAAGGAAGGGCGGCATAAGCCTTGGTTGGCGTATAAGAAGATTTTGAAAAGTCCAAAGAGACATACACGAGAGATAAAGAGGTACTCGAGTAGGTGAATCGACTTATTCGAGTAGATGAAGAGTTACTCGAGTGGGTCTATATAAGATACTCGAGTAGGAGAATCGGCTGACTCGAGTAGCTGAAGTGTACTACACGAGTACATGAATTGCCTTACTCGAGTAAGTTGAATGGACTACTCGAGTAGGTCCTTTAATGTCTCGAGTAGGTCAAGTTTTATAAAGTAAATTGAAATGCCAAGTTGACTAACCCTTTATTTTCCGTTGCTTTCTTGAAATCCAAACTTCTTTAATCTTCCTTGTTGAGCATCCCAAGTTCAGTTTTGAAGAATGAGAATTTGGTCTCGTCCAGCGGCTTCGTGAAAATATCTGCGACTTGCCTGTCTGTGGAGACATATTGGAGATCTATGTCCCCATGCTCTACATGCTCCCGGATGAAATGATACCTTAGCTCGATATGCTTTGTCCGGCTGTGCGAGATTGGATTGTTGGCTATTGCAATTGCGCTTGAAGAGTCGCAAAACAATGGGACATTCTTGAACTACACGTTGTAATCTTCGAACTGATTCTTTATACAAAGTAACTGTGCGCAACAACTGCCTGCAGAGATGTACTCTAACTCAGCCGTTGAGATTGAGACATAGTTATGCTTCTTGCAACTACAGGAGATTAGCCTTCTTCCAAAGAATTGGCAAGTCCCTGAAGTGCTTTTCCTATCGTCTTTGCTACCTGCAAAATTTGCATCTGAAAAACCAATTAGTTCGCTGTCATTACTTCTTGGGTACCATAAGCCAAAATTTGGTATACCTTTAAGGTTTATCAAGATCCATTTTGCAGCAGCATAGTGAGATTCCTTAGAGTTCACCTGAAATCTAGCACAAACACATGTTGAAAACATTATGTCAGGTCTACTGGCAGTAAGGTAGAGCAAGGATCCAATTATGCTTCTGTACTTGGTTTCATCAAAACGTTTCCCTTTTTCATCCTTGTCCAGAGACATAGTTGAGCCTATTGGAGTCCTCGTAGAGGTTACGTTCTCCATTCTGAATTTCTTAATTAGCTCTTTGGTGAACTTGGTCTGCGAGATAAAAATTCCATCTTCAGATTGTTTCACCTGAAGCCCTAAGAAATATTTCAGCTCGCCCATACTGCTCATTTCGAACTTCCCTTGCATAGGTTTTAAGAACTTTTTGCAGAGGTTGTCGTCTGTAGAGCCAAAAATAATGTCGTCGACATAGATTTGCACTAGCAAAATCTTGCCTTTAATTTCCCTAAGAAATAATGTCTTGTCTATCTTTCCCCTTGTGAACTTGTTCTCAAGTAGAAAGCTAGACAGCGTCTCATACCAAGCTCGAGGAGCTTGTTTCAGACCATATAGAGCCTTGTGCAGTAAATAGACGTAATTAGGAAAGTTAGGATCAACGAAACCTGGAGGTTGTTCCACATACACTTCCTCCTTTATGTTACCATTTAGGAAGGTAGACTTCACGTCCATCTGATAGACGGTGAAGCCTTTGAATGCAGCATATGCTAGGAACAACCTTATCGCCTCCAGCCTTGACACTGGAGCATATGTCTGGTCGAAGTCGATTCCTTCTTCTTGACGATAGCCTTTAGCGACAAGTCTAGCCTTGTTCTTTATGATCGTCCCGTCTTCGTCCATCTTGTTCCTGTAGACCCATTTTGTTCCAATGACGTTCTTTCATTTGGGTCTTGGAACAAGCTTCCATACATTGCAGCGCTTGAACTGATTTAGATCTTCTTCCATTACCATTATCCACGATGCGTCTGAGTTTGCTTCCTCAAACTTCTTCGGTTCAACCTGTGGGAGAAAACTCAAATATAAATTCTCATTAGTTGTACCTATTCGAGTTCTGATACCGTCCCGGGGATCTCCTATGATCTGGTCCATGTGATGATCCTTCAAATGTGTGAGCTCTAGAGTTCTTGCATCTGGATTATCTTCAATCACTAGAATGATCTCTTCATCTTGGATGACTTCTTCATCTTGATCATCAGCCTCTCCAATAGGGGTTGGAGTGGTGATCTTGATGAACTTTTCGCCTTTGTCTTCAGACGGTTCATCCAAGCTTGTTTGTTTCAGCTTTGCACTTGCATCTTCAATGAGCACACCAGACAGATTGCTTTACAGCAAGCTCGTCTCATCAAATACAACATGTATCGATTCTTCTACCACTAGGGTTTTTCTATTAAATATCCTATATACCTTACTATGGCTACTATAACCTACAAAAATACCTTCAAAACTCTTTTCGCTGAACTTGGTGGTATGATACTTACCATTGTTAAGTACGAAGTATTTACAGCCAAAGATTCTAAAGTATGAGACTGTTGGTTTCCTACCTTTCAGAAGTTCGTAAGGTGTCTTATCGTGGTCTTTGTTTATGAGTGCTCGATTTTGCACGTGACATGCAGTGTTGACGACTTCAGCCCAGAAATACTCTGAAAGTGAAGCATCACTCAACATTGTCCTGCAGGCCTATATAAGTGTTCTGTTCCTTCTCTCAGCCACTCCGTTCTGTTGTGGAGTACGAGCAGAGGAAAACTCATGAAAGATACCTAAGCTTTCACAGAATTCTGTCATGGCCCCAGATTTGAACTCTGTTCCATTGTCACTTCTGATTTTGACTACGGAGCAGTTGTACTCATTCTGGACTTGCCTGACAAAATTAGTAAAGATGTCGAAGGTATCTGACTTGTGTTTCAGAAAGAACACCCACGCAAAGCGCGAGTGATCATCAACAATTACCAACGTATAATCCTTGCCTCCCAAACTTCTAATTTGTAGTAGACCAAACAAGTCCATGTACAGTAGATGAAGACATCTATTAGAGTCTTTGCCAATAACGCTTTTAAAGGTAGCCCTTGTTTGCTTGCCTTTTACACATGCATGACAAGGTCTATCTTTGACGCACTTGGCATTTGGGGCATCACGTACTAAGTTCATTGAAAATAATTTATTAATAGTTTTGAAATTAATATGTGCTAGTCTCTTGTGTCATTGGTCACCAAGAGACGCACTATCTTTTGCTAAAAGGCACACTGGTGTAGAGGAATCTATACAAAAAAAATTTAAACAGAAAATATTCCTGCTTCGAGTGCCGGATAGAATCGTTTCCATATTGTCAACGGATTTTATCAAGCACTTATCAGCATGGAATTCAACTATGTATCCTTTATCGCAGAGTTGGCTTATGCTTATGAGATTGTGTTCCAATCCTTCGACATAAGCCACATCCGAGAAGGATACATTGCCGTTAGTGATCATACCATAGCCTCTAGTAATTCCACGGTCTGAACCTCCAAAGATGACCTTTGGTCCGTTCACGACTGAAGTGAAGTTCTGAATAAGGCTTCTAGTCTCCGGTCATATGCAGAGAGCATCCGCTGTCCAAATACCAGATTGGCGTTTTGTTGGCCTTTGGACATACCTGCAATCATAATCAATTTGCCTTAGGAACCCAAACACGTTTGGGTCCTTGGTCTCGGGTTAGAGTACTCCCCCTACGAGTGTTAGCATTATGAGCGGTCTTTCTCATATTGCTGACATGAGGGGTTGCAGCATTTCTGGGATTGAACCAACAATCTATGGCGAAGTGACCAACCTTGCCACAGCACCAACAGTCAAATCTGTTGTATCTTTGCCTCATGATCTCCTGCTTGACCTTTTGGAATTGTGGTCTAGCAGGGGCAGCATTCTTGGAGGAGGAAGCTTCGTGATAATGACAATCACATGTCTTCTTCTCCTTAGGAGGCCTTTCTACAACATGCTTTGTCTTTGGTGCCTTCTTGAAGTTATGACCATGGTTGAAAGGGCCATAGCTCTTAAGAATAATTTCTTCATAAGGTGCCTTAAAGACACTTTCACCAAAGTCTCTGGGTCGAGTCCATCCTTGATAGCGGGACTTTGGCTCTACATAGGTAGGCCTAGCAAAGTGTCCGTAAGATGAGTCAAAATCAAACTTATTTGATGGAAAAATGACTTTTTTGAATGTAGTCTGATCTTGAGGGGCTTTTCCCTTCTCTTTGGCTGAGGCCTTTTTGGCGGCCTTATTCTTCCGTTGAGACTTATTTCTCCTAGAGGATTTACTAGGAGCTTCTTCATGGCCAAGCCCAGCTCCCTTGGCCTTTGCTGAGAATTCAGCAACAAATGGAAGAAATGTCTTGGGCTTTGAGAAACTTTCAACAAGTTTTTTTTCAGCGGCACGTTGTCCCTCCAATTACTTGATGATTTTCTCTTTGAGGTCAAGGTGCTCAAAAGCCTTGTTATATTCTTCAATAACATTGTTGAAGTTTTCTTCGATGGAGTCAGTCTTTGCGACTTTATCTCTCAAGATGCTCTCTTCAGCTTTTAGAGATTTGATCTCTTTAGCCCGAGTCTTCACGACTCGACGACATTTGTCGTAAGCCATGATTAACTCCTTGTACTGGGCCATTAGTTCTGACTCATCGTCAGAGGAGCTATCCTCACAATCATGTTCAGAGACTTCAGAATCTGAAAGAGGGGTATGAGAGTTTACCTTCCCAGTGAACTGTGGCTCTTGATCATCATCTGTTTGAGCCATAAGCCCAAAATAAGCTTCTTCCTTTTCACTCGACTCAGATGAATTGTCAGAGTCACTAAGAGTCTTGCTCTTTTTGGCTATCAGGTTCTTCTCTTTCCTCTTTTTATTGAATGAGGATCTCTTTTCTTATCTTCTACCACTCTCCTTCTTCTTATGAGGGCAGTCGACGATGACGTGACCTGGCTTATTACAACAATAGCAAATAATGTCAGTCGAAACATATTTGTTCTGTTTAGTATTATACCTGTCATGGCTGCTTGAGCCTTTTCTTTGCCGATCACCATCATGTCATGATATTCTATAGGAGGCATCCTTGTCTTTCCATTGCTTCTTCTTGTTCAAGAATTTCTTGAACTGACGTGAGAGCAGTGAGAACTCTCCTTCTGATAGCTCAGAGCCTGAGGTGCTTGGCTCTGAAGTTTTTTCTTCTTCACTGATTTTTGGAGCTGGAGCATGGGAGACAGCCATTGTCTTTCTAGAGGTGTCTGCCTTTAGAGCAACAGACTTTTCTTTGAGAGCAGACCTGCTCTTCTCTTCTCAGCTTTCCTGGTGTTGAGTTGAAGCTCATATGACATAAGTTTCCCAAAGAGATTTTGTGGGTCTGTCTCTGCTAGCTTTCCAAACACCCTGATGACACAGATCTTGTTGTACCATTCTTTGGTTAGGGATCTCAGGAATTTGTCATTCAGTTCTCCATTAGTGAATACTCTGCCATAGACTCTTAGGCCATTCACTATCTTGAAAAAGTTCTCAAATGTATCAGCAATGGTCTCTCTGCTTCCCTGTCAGAAGGCTTCATGCTTCTGATTGAGGAGGGATCTCCGATCATCACTCACTTCTTCTGTACCTTCCATCAAGGTAACCAATGACTGCCACATCTCCTTTGCAGATTGACAGTGAATTAAGTTCTACAGCATTGAGTCATCAACTGCACTTGCTATAATGTTTTAGCTTTCTTGTCTAGTGAGACAAGTGCAATCTCATCCTTGTCTAAATCCATCAGCTTCTTTGGAACCTTCTTGGTAGGATCTATAGTGGAGATAGTCATAGGGATATAAGGACCTTCTTCAACTATCATGAAGATCCTTGGATCCACAGCTTCCATAAAGAATTTGATCCTTTCTTTCCACATGGGAAAGTTGTTCTTGTTGCATAGGGGAAGCTTGGCAAAATCCTTTGCCTTGTCCATGATAGGTAGATCTCAAATGACAACTATTTGCAGGAACTGATCAAGGTGTTAACCTTTTAATGATCAACCTCGCTCTGATACCAATTGAAAGATAATAGTTGTCAACCTAAATCACATAGAGGGGGGTGAATAGGTGAGTTGTGCATCTTTTGCGGATTAAAAAATCTTAGAACACAACACAGATCTATCTACTAATATATCACAGACGAGACAAGATTTATAGTGGTTCCCCGATCTTGGGTACATCCACTTTCACTCACCGATCTAGCAATATATTAGACTCGGCTACTCCACTATCTTGGATTGAAAATCAATCCTACCCTTGGAACAAAGTTCCTACAATCTCAATCCAAACAACTGGATCTACAACTCGGAAGGCAAAAATTCCTATAAACTCGGAGTTGAAAACTCCTACACTCGGAGAAAACTCTTCCTACAAGAATGAAAATTGTTTAAGAAAATACAAACAATGATTTTTCTCTCAGATCTGCAAGCAAGCAACCAAGATCTTCTTCTTGTAAGCTTTACGACACTTTCAGAAAAATGAAGAAAATCTCGGCACCAGATTTGAATCTTCTGTCTTACACGATCGGGAAGAGGATGAGCAGTTGAGAGACGATCTCGATCTGTAAAACTTCTTGAGTCTATTTCCTCTAAAAATCGAAGCCCTTGCCGGAGAAGGACAGTCGCGGCGGCGGCTTTCGTTCCGTGAAGAGAGAGAGAGGAAACAACGATTTTTTTGAAAAGCGTCGGCTGCAAAACTTAGAATAATTTTCTTCTTGAAAGACTTATTTTCTGATTAGGGTTTGTCGATTAGACAAGACCTTTTATAGGAGTACTAATAACGGTCATAACTGGTCTTAATGACGTACACGTGGACCAATCATGTCACAGAATTTGAAAATCTGTCAAAACTGGACTTAGCAGAAATTACTGAGAAAAAGAGGTCATATACACGAGTAGGTATATAACTACTCGAGTAGGTAAGGGACTACTCGAGTAAGTGAAGAAAAGTTACTCGGGTATATAACTCATGACTACTCGAGTAGGTTTGAAGACAACTACTCGAGTACATATAATCAACTACTCGAGTACTTAGAAGATCTACTCGAGTATACAGAAAATTTCACTGGAAGTGGAGAGGAACTACTCGAGTACAAGATGTACTACTCGAGTAGGTAAGAAAAACTACTCGAGTGGCTTGATGAGCTACTCGAGTGATAGGACAGGAAGGGATCTCATACTCACCCCCTCTTCTTTTCTCATACAGGATCAGCGGACGCGGATTACCATTGGTAGAGGCACACTGTAGAGCGGGCTCTACCTTCTCGATGACTATCCCAATGTCCTATCTTTTGTCTCGTCTAGTGAGTGGCATCGACGTCTTGGCCACGCTCCTCTCCCGGTGCTCCAGTGTGCTCTTCCTGATGTTTCCCTTCATCCATTTCAGTGCGAGTCTTGTATCTTCGGCAAGCAACCACGTTCTTCTTTTTCTGCACATTGTACCCGGAGCATTGCTCCTTTTCATTTAGTGCATTCAGAAATTAGGGGTCCTTATAAAGTTACTGGTATCTCTGGTTATCGCTATTTCATCACGTTTATTGATGACTACTCTCATACAACGTGACTTTACTTATTGCGTGATTGTACCGAGCTTCCCCATGTCTTTCGGGCCTTTGTCCTTGAAACCCGTATGCAATTCAACACTACCATCAAAACATTACACAATGATAATGCCTGCGAATACACTAGCCACGGCTTTGCGGCCTTGAGCTCTGAATTCGAGATTCTTCATCAAACATCATGCCCTTACACACTCCAGCAAAACGGTGTTGCCGAACGGAAGAACTGTCACATGCTTGATGTTGCCCGCTCTCTCATGCTTCAAATGCATGTCCCCAAGAATTACTGGAACTTTGCGGTCTCTACTACGTGCTTCCTAATCAACGGACTCACTTCCTCCGTCCTCCACTATGCTACTCCATTTAGCCTCCTCTTTCCCTCTACTCCGGCTTTCCCTCTCCTGCCTCGGGTTTTTGGCTCCACCGGCTATGTCCGCAGCCTGGGTCCGTCCACGGACAAGTTGGAACCCCGGGCCACTAAACATGTCTTCGTTGGCTATTCACGTACGCAGAAAGGTCATGTCTGTTACTCTCCCGCTACCCGCAAGGTTTCTGTTTCTGCAGATGTTACCTTCCGGGAAGATCAATCATTCTTCTCTTCTCCTTTACCCACTCCTTCCACGCCAGAACCTCTACCAACACTCCTCCCATGACCTGTTATTCCCGCTTACTACATCTCTAACACCGGGACCACCTGCTCCAACTCCTCCCCACTCCAGACCACATGTCATCCGTGTCTACTCTTGCCGCCCGTCCGACTCTGTTGCCCCTCTGCAGTTGGCCTCAACCTCGACTACTCCACGCCCTGCTGATCAGGTACTTGCCTCCACTGCTCATCCTCTAGCAAACTGTGTCTCCTTGCATGGCCTCTCTCCTCACCTCCATTTCCTGCTACTTCTCTTTCCTTGATTTCGGTTCCTAACTCTGTGCAGGATGCGTTATAACATCCTGGATGACGGGCCGTCCATGGAAGAGGAAATGACTGCTCTTTGGGCCAACCAGACATGGATTCTTATACCCCTTCCTCTGGGTCAGACACCGGTTGAGTGTAAATGGGTCTATGTTATCAAACATGTTGCTGACGGAATGATTGACCGCCTGAAAGCTCGTCTGGTGGCTCGTGGCTTCACCCAACAACAGGGGCTCGACTATGAAGAAACCTTTTCTCCAGTTGCCAAACTCAACACCGTTCGAGTCCTCATCTTCGTGGCTGTCCATCGCAGGTGGCCCTTATTCCAACTTGATATTAAGAATGCCTTTCTGAATGACGATCTCCAAAGATACGGTGTATATGCAGTAACCTCCCGGGTTTGAGACCATAAGGGAGTCTCAGGTCTGTCGTCTGACGAAGGCTCTGTATAGTTTCAAACAATCCCCACAGTCGTGGTTTGACAAATTCAGTAAGGCCCTTCAGGAGGTTGGTTTTACTCACAGCTCGACAGACTTCTCGCTATTCACTCGTCACCGAACAACGGGAACAGTTCTTCTGTTAGTTATGTTGACGATATCATAATTACGGGAGACGACTCAAAAGTAATACAGGAGGTCAAACTACACCTGGGCATAGTTTTTCAAACAAAAGATCTGGAGCCCCTTCGGTACTTCTTGGGCCTTGAGGTTGCCAGACAGTCTCGTCCTCTCTTAGCAGAAGTATTGCCTTGACCTCCTTCGGGATGCTGGCTATTCAGGTTGTAAGCCGATTGACACCCCAATGGATGCAAATCACAAGTTGTGCGCTCAGGCATCTGACTCAGATCTTCTACTCCAGAATCCAGAATACTATCGTTGTCTCGTTGGAAAATTGATCTACCACACGGTAACCAGACCAGATATTTTCTTCGTTGTTGGTATTGTCAATCGGTACATGCATACCCCTCAAAGATCTCATCTTCAGGATGTTGAACGCATTCTCAGATACCTTAAAACGGCTCCTGGTCAAGGTCTGGTTTACAGAAACTCTATCTTCAGCTCCAACTTTGGTGGCCTATTCTGATGCTGATTATGCTGGTTCCCTTAATGATCGGCGGCCAACCAGTGGCTTTTGAACATATCTTGGAGGACATTTGATTACCTGGAAAAGCAAGAAACAAGCGGTCGTTGCTCGATCATCAGCTGAGGTAGAATACCGGGCAATGACGTCGGTGGTTTCTGAATTAACTTGGCTTGAAGGCGTTCTTACCGATCTGGGTGTAAAGCTCCCTTCCCCAACTCTCCTACTATGTGACAGCCAGGCTGCCATACATATAGCTTAGAACCCGGTATTCCACGAGAGAACAAAACATATTGAAGTCGACTGTCACTTCATCCGGGAAAAGGTTCAAATGAAGAAACTCGACCTGAAGCATGTTCCAGGGACAGAACAAGTTGCGGATGTCTTCACAAAGGCTCTGTTCAGTACTCTCTTCTATCAATGCTTGTCCAAGCTTGACGCATATGATTTGTACGCTCCAGCTTGCAGGGGAGTGTTGGAAAAGCCCATGTAAAGGGCTCATTATTGGGCCCATGTTTTATTTTTTTCCCCTCTTCTCTTATTAGTCTCACATCTTGTATAGGATTTCCTCTCATTTTCTCTCCTATATATTTGTATACTCATTGTATTTACATACACAAGAAATACATACAAATTTTGAGCTCTTTCTACAGATGTTTATTGCTACTCGCTGTAATTTTAACAATGTTAACAAGCACTAAAGTCCAACAATACAAAAATATTATGTGATATTATTGTATTTTTAAATATATTTTGCATTAGCATAAAAACATACTCCAATATTTATCTACGGTACTGTAACAAATCTCTCAAATATGAGCTCAGAGTGCGTTTGGAAGATAAACTCAGAAATTCTTGTGAATTATTGTTATAACATATCAAGTTAGAAGTATGATCAATTTTCTGAGATTGTGTATTTGTTGTCTTATCATCAGAATGAACTGTATGAAAAACAGTTTCAACTTTGCTTCCCTGCATTGGAACAAAAAAGATGTTCATTAGCATTACAAGCTTCAATTTTAATAATGTTATTAAACTAAAACTACATTCCAGGAGCAGGAAACATTTAATTGAATACTGTCGTAATTTGATATATTTTACTACTTAGAACTGTTAAATACGACAATATTTAGATACGATACTGTAGTAGATACAGCAGTTATGAGCTCGGAGGGATTTTCTAAAAGAAATTACAAAATTCATGGAAAATATTGTGCATCAAGTTATCATGTTTCTTGGATTGCAGATCTTCTACCTTCATAGATATTTCCTCTCTAATAATTTCAGTTCTGTCTTTCGCTGTCGCCGACTACAGCAAACTCCTCCCAGTGAAGAACGAACTCTAACAGCGGAAGAACTCCGTTCGTGCACCTCCTCCCGCCACTGTACTACTATCTAAGAATGTTTCCGGTCGACCTCTCTGCTCGTGATATCAGAAGGGAAGCAAATGTAAGGCCGGGTGGAAGTAGCAGTCGTTCGTTGGTGTAGGGGTTCGTCGGAGGAGGAGGATGAGGGCGGAATTGGCTGGGGAGGAGGGGGAGGGGGGTTTCAGCACAAGAGGAAGAGGAGGGCAGGGTTTCCACGCAGGAGGAGGAAGATAGTCGGTGTTCGCCGCGGGAGGAGGAGGCGGGAGGGAGTCGGCGCAGGAAGGAGGAAGAGGGTTTCAGTTCTCTGCAGGAGGAATAATAATATTTTTTGGGCGCTGCTATCCGCACCGCAGTTTTGGCTATTCGCACCGCACTTTCTCCTAGTTTTTCGTGTCTTTTGAAAATACGCTTTGTACATGCATTTTTAGGAAAAGTGTTCAACACGAAAGTTGTAGATATTGACGATATCTACAACTTTCGTGTTGAACAAGTTTCCTAAAAATGCATGTACAAAGTGTATTTTTAAAAGACGCGAAATCTGAACGTATTTCCCAAGTAAGCCTTTTACATGCATTTTTAGGAGAAGTGTTCAACACGAAAGTTGTAGATCTCGTCGATATCTACAACTTTCGTGTTGAACACTTTTCCTAAAAATGCATATACAAGGCGTATTTTCAAAAGGCACAAAAAATTAGGAGAAAGTGCGGTGCGAATAGCCAAAACTGCGGTGCGGATAGCAGCGCCCGATTTTTTTCGGACAATTTTGGGAAGGAAAATGAAGCGGGGTCCACTCCCAAAAGTTATATTTATTCTCCTACGTAATTCTATGTGAGAGACACTCATCGATTTTTTTTTAATTTTGTTATCACCTACAGTATGGAAAAACTAGTATCTTATTACTTCTAGTAGCAAGGAAAAACAACACCCAAACTATGGCACACATACCACATCATCATAATCATATCAAATCAAGTGCACGAATCTATTATGTTGACATAGATTTAACAAACACACGGTGTTGAGATGCTCGCACCCGATCATAACCGAGTGCCAACTAATGATTGAGTTATCTTATTTGTGGGGGTAGTTAGTCCCACAGGCGCAATTATCGCGGCCAACCTGCGGCAATGGCATGTTCATGTCACTTTTATGGTATTTAAGCACAATCATCCCAAGGTTTTACGTATGGCTGTCCAAGCATGGACTCATTCTTTGCCCATATTGGCGGTATAGCCAAAAGAATCGAGGTATAGCTCATGTCGAACTCCGGGTGGCTAACACCTACATAAAATAACAACTTGGTTATGGTGCATGTTGTTGTTCCACCATGACGTTATCCATGAGTCACTGTTCTAACCCTCCAGAGCGTGCCACCGGTAGGGCCAACCGAGCTGGTGCATACATTCACACACATTTTCATTTCATACAAGCAGAGTTCCCTTCAATATAATGTACTGACTAGGGGAGGCGATCAACATGCTACTCAACCATCTCAAGAGAACTAAACATTTCCACCTCTGTCAATCCATAATCACACTAATTTGTTATATGCATTCAATTTGGTTTAAGTGCGATAAACACATCGGTTTCTGTATTCTAACCACTTTCTAAACTTAAACTAGGGTGATGTAACGCCCCTAACCGATCCAACGTGACAGTGTCCCGACTCCGCTTTAGGCGACGCTACCGGGCTGCAACCTAAGCACTCCAACGCCTCTCCCTCCACAGGCGGGTTGTTGGTGGCCACAACCTCCCTTTGATGAGCGAACTCGGCAGTTAAGCTGAGCCATACGGGGACTTCCCAGGAGGTCACCCATCCCAGTACTACTCTCGCCCAAGCACGCTTAACTATGAAGTTCCTTCACTTCTCATCACCAATTGAGTTGCAGCTCAATTGGTGATGAGAAGTGAAGGAACTCCATAGTTAAGCGTGCTCGGGCTGGAGTAGTACTGAGATGGGTGACCTCCTGGGAAGTCCCCGTAGTGCGGGCTTGACTATCGAGTTTACCTCATCAAAGGGAGGTTGTAGCCACCAACAACCCGCCTGTGGAGGGAGAGGGGTTGGGGTGCTTGAGCTGCAGCCCGATAGCGTCTCCTAGAGGGGAGCCGTGACACTATCACGTTGTATCGGCTAGGGGCGTTACAGGTGATGCTATCGATGAAGAACAATAATTAGTGGACACGACTATGAACATAGAAGACCTCATGCCATTGCTTTAATATTGATGTACTATGTGATGCTATCAATGTCGTTTCGGCCATTCTAACCTAAGTCCGACAATTCATTCCACAAACTTGATTTCGTCTTTGTCGTAAGTCAGCCGCAAGTCTCATCAATTATTACTATCACATTATCATCATTAATTTCATTACACGATCCACCATCGATCTCCGTCGACTTCACTGTGCGATTTTATAATATTTTCCACAGTGCGATTGCCATTATTTTGATCACGTACTTCAATTTTTTTTATCATTGTCGTGCGATCATCATTATTTCGATTGCACGATTCAGTATTATTTACTATAAGTGCCTCATCTCGAGGCTCGTGGAGAGAGGTTGTAAGGCCCATCCTAAGTGTTCCACGGCCACCCCGATCATGAATATGCTCCGGTTTCCGCGGGTCGCCAGAAAAATATGGCTTTTGCAGGAAAATGTCTACAATTTGAAACCTAAGATCTACGCTTGGGAGGAGTCGAGGAAGTACTCACTTGGTGTCCATGCATGCTACCCAATAGTTGTGTAGGCAACATTTGTCCGTCGCTCCCTTTCCTATCTGATACTATGAGGTACCGGCGTCTGGTGGGCAAACTCATTTATCTTACGGTGACCAGACCCGACATCTTCTATGTTGTAGGCAAGGTTAGCCATTGTTGGGTACATTGGTTCTAATGTACCTGCTTTGAAGAAGCCTCACCCAACTCAATGATATACATCAAAATGTATTTGATGTCTTTTGAGTTTACTTGTGCAGGTTAAGTATTTGCAGGAAAGAAGAAAAAGTTTCTAAGTCCATGTGTCGACACCCAGAGGGAAAGTGTCGACACTTAAGAAGACTTGTGTCAACACTCAGGCAAGCAGTGTCGACACTTGGAGTCATTGTGTCGACACCAGAGATGCTGAGTCGACACCAGACAGAAAGTGTCGACACAAGGAGCTGTGTCGATACTCAATGAATAAAAGTGCAGTGAAGCAGTGTCGACACTTAACAGCAGTGTCGACACCTAGAAGAACTGTGTCTACATCAGAAAGTGTCGACACTTGGAGGCTGTGTCGACACTCAGCAAAAATCAGCAGAGACTAAGTACAAGTGTCGACACCCAGAACAATGTGTCGACACACTGAAGAAGAGTCAACACTTGAAGAAAGTGTCGACACAAGAAAGAATGTGTCAACACTCAGCTGAAGACTCAACACTTGAAGAAAGTGTCGACACAAGGAGCTGTGTCGACACTTAGTAAAGATCAGCAAAGTTCAACAAAAATATTCTAAGTACAAGTGTCGACACTAAGGAGTTGTGTCGACACTCAGCCAGAGTCTCGACAGAAGAAGAATGTGTCGACACCCAGAGCAATGTGTCGACACTCAGCAAGTATCAACACTGAAGACATGTGTCGACACCAAGAAGAAGTGTCGACACTCAGCGAGTTCAACACATGAAGATGTGTCGACACAAATGTGTTGTGTCGATACTTAGAAGAATTCAGCAAAATACTGAAGTACAAGTACTTGTGTCGACACTCACTATCAGTGTCGACACATGAAGAAGAAGCAGTGTCGAGATCTAAAATCTACAACACAAGGAGTTGTGTCGACACCTTGTAGACTAGTGTCGACACTTAGACAACTTGTGTCGACACTTGGTCTATAAATGTCGACACTTAAAGACAGACAGTCTCGACACTTGCAGACAGTTACAAAATTTTCAAGAACTGACTGGATGACTTGACAGCTGCCATTCCAGCCGGTCTACTGCACCTATCAGAGTTGTCAGAATTCAGTTATGGACCGGACCAGCCGGTTACCATGAAGAAGGCCTATAAATAGTCTTATACAGTCTACATAAACTGTTGTTATTGTTGTTGTTGTTGTTCAGATGGTTGTTGAAGTAATTCAAATAAGATCTAGCTATCAAGTGAAGATCTAAGAAGTTGGAGAGAGAGAGCTCCATCCAAGAAGTCAGCCGTTGGAACCAGGCTGAGAAGAAGGGTTCAGATTTATTCTGAATCTTAAGTAGCAGAGATCAAGGATCAACTGCAGAAGGGGTCAATCTTATTGAGTTCTACATTCAAGAAGCTTTGAAGAAAGCCAAGTCAAATTGATTTCAGCTGAGTTCTTCCAAGAACTCATCAAGAAACTAACAACTCTCCTCTCTTGTCTCTGAGTTGCTGAGTTAACATTATTGTATTCATATTTTCTTGTAGGATCCTTTGGATCTGAGTCTTGTAAGCCTGTAATTATAAAGACTGAGTGTAGGAGATTTAAATCTCTGAGTGTAGGCCTTGGTGGCTGAGTGTAGGCCTTGGTGGCTGAGTGTAGGCCTTGGTGGCTGAGTGTAGGCCTTGGTGGCTGAGTGTAGGCCTTAGTGGCTGAGTGTAGGCCTTGGTGGATGAGTGTAAGCTTTGTGAAGAAGCTGAGTTGTAGGGCCTTGGGCCTGAGGTGTAGGAACCTGTTTTGGGTTCTGAGATAGTGGAGGAGTTTGGCCGAATCTAGTACACTGCTAGATAGGAGAAGTGGGAAAGTGGATGTACCCAAACATTGGGGAACCACTATAAAACTGTGTGTCTACTGTATGCTGTGATATTCTGTGATTGCTGTGTGATTGCTGTGATCAAGTAGCTAGAATTCTGTGTTATATTCTGAATTCTGCCATAAAAAGTTAAAAAGATTCAAGTCACCTATTCACCCCCCTCTAGGTGTTTAGGTACAATATCTTTCAGCCAATTCATGTAAGCTCCTAAAGAGTGTCATCTACAGTCTGCACTGAGGATATTGAAGTATGTCAAAGCAGCACCAGGAAAAGGATTGCTATTTCAGAAGAATGATCATTTGAGGGTTGAAGCGTACTCAGATTCGAGCTATGCTGATGATAAAGGTGACCGCAAGTCAACATCGGGTTTCTGCACATTTGTTGGAGGAAATCTTGTGAGCTGGAAGAGAAAGAAACAGTCCGTGGTCTCCAGGTCTAGCGCAGAAGCGGAATATCGTAGTATGACATCGACCACATGTGAGTTGAAATGGTTACGAGCTCTCATGCTTGACTTAGGAGAGGTCTACAACTATCCTCTTCCTATATTCTATGACAACAAGGCCGCGATATACATCTCCAAAAATCCGATCTTTCATGATAGAACAAAACATATAGAAGTCGACTGTCATTTTATTCGGGAAGAGATCATGAAGAAACAAATTTGTACTCCGTTCGTCACTTCCGACGAGTTGGCAAATATCTCCACCAAGCCGGTGTCCGCTTCCTTTTTCCACATTTGCGACAAGCTAAGCATGATTGATATCTATATTCCAGCTTGCGGGGGAGTGTTGCAGTATGCAGGCCGGACAGTCTGTTGCTGTTCGGAGGCCGAGCGGTCTGGCGGTTTATCCTAGCGGCTTGTCTGCCGGGCTGTTGCTGTTTCGTATCCCAGCAGTCTGGCGGTTTGTCTCAGGCGACTTGGAGACCGGCGGTTTAGCGGTCTCTTGTGGCGGCTTGTTCTCTGTGACAACTTTTTCTCTCCTTCTGGTGGTTGTCGAGCGGTTAGCCGTCTTGTCTAACCGCGTGACTTGTTCGGTTTGTTTATTTGTAAAGCCGCATATACTTGTAATTATTTAGTCTCACATTGCTTATTTGTAATCTCTCTAATCTTCTCAATTCTATAAAAGGGAGGCTATACCTTTGTAATACACACATTCTTTGGATAATAAAACTTCTGTTATTTCAATTTCCGGTTTCTACTTATCTGTTCGAACACTGCTGAAGCTATGTGCTGCTGTTCCTAAGTTTGCATGTTTTTAAACTTCACTCCATTAATTACACTCCACTAATCACATACTAAACTATTCAAGACTCATTTAATTAATTTTAGGCACGCAGAGAGGTTGGAATATGGTTGCATGATCCGATTGATTAATTAGCAATTGCAAGTATACCATTATTTTATCATTATGCCTTGCAGATATAACATTATTTTATGACATTATTTGCATGGACTGCAACTCATCATTTACCGACATCATTTGTTATTGTTTGCTTCTCTTTCTTTCTACTTTGTATTTGTTTATTTTCATTTGCTTTTATTTGATGCCTTATACATGATGGGTACTATATTTTTCCCATTGGAATTCACCCTCCTTCCAAGAGTTATCTTCAAGCATAATGCACTTAATTAAGAGTGTCAATGTGTCAAAACATATTTCATAGCACTTCTATCAGTTTATGATGTGAGCTCACAATTTTCTATCAGTTATATTTGGGGAAATCAACTCAATTATATTTGTATGCTGATATATTAATATCAGTTCTGTTTGATGTTGATTAAGATTTTAATACTCATTTGATAATGCGAGTTCATCATTTTCTATCAGTTTATGTCGTGAGCTCATAATTTTCTATCAGTTATATTTGGGGAAATCATATCATTTATATTTTTATGCTGATATATTTGGGGATATAATTTTCTATCAGTTATAATTTTCATACAATTTATGCTTTTTTTAATCTCCTTTCCTTTTCATCAATTTGCAGTGGGATTTGAATTTCATTTTCTGTTTTTAGTTTAATTTATTGCTCTACGCATCCTAAGAACTTGCCAAGGCCAAAGCTGCGTATCCCTCAAGTTCTGATATCAAATTGGTGTGCTCTATCTACCTCAAATTCTGCTCTCATTGAAGGTGTGCTCTATCTCTCCCCTCTGCTCTCATTTGATTTCCCTTTCATACGATAGAGAGATTTTAATATCCTAAAATTTAGGCTATGTACATATAAGTAGAGGAATAAAACCCTAATGTCCAATAATATGTTATTTTAATGTTAGTCATAGCCAATTCAACCCTTCTAACTTATGATGCACTTCTTTTTTGGAATTGTAATGTACAATAATATGTCTAATATGTAGCTATTGTTGTCATATTTACATGAAATCCTGTTGTTTGTTTAAGATTTTTGTTGTTGCTGCTGTTTTTATCCCATATTCATTATATTCCTGAGGTAGAAGTTCATTTTGTCATGATAGATCTTTTGTTTAGTGCAAAATTGTATATAGTTGGAAACAGTGAAGTATATAGCTTCACAAATGATGACACCAACAATGTAACGAGTCCTTTCTCCTGCTAACAGATTGGGTTTGGACATGCCGAATTTTTGAGTTTACAGATTCTTTTTCTACACTTTGCATTTTTAATTTTAGAAAAAACGTACTTGAAATATTACATGCGTTGAATCACAGTTCCTTTTAAATGCAAGTATTCTAGGTTTGTTTTGAGGTATTAGTCAAGTAGTGGCTAAGCAAAGCACAATAGACTCTGTGAATGATGATTATAGGGTTGCTTTGTAGTATTGACCGGTAGAGGGTCAAGCGGAACAAATAGATCTTTATTTACATATTTTGTGGATACTTTCTACTTCCTTTTACATTCAAAACAAAAAGGTGCAAATGATGCTTCCAAAAGAGATATTGATAATCATCTTCAATTTACGTTCAATTTTAGATTATGTTTTAATACTATGATGATGCTTTTGTTTTAAACATCTGACGAATGATGTCGCACCCGACGAATGTCGCCGCCCCGATGTATGACGTTGTCTATGACCAATGTCACCGACCACTACCAATATCGTCGCCCCCGACCAATGCCTCTGCACCTGACCAATGTCGCCACCCATGACCAGTGTTGCCGCTGGTCGGGGGCGGACGAAGCCCGCCGCCGTGAGCCGGATACTATCGCGCTCGGCACGGGGTGCCCTCGTGCACTGTCACTCGTGTATATTAATAAATGTTAGGTTTAGATATTAGTAGGCCCGTTTAAAATTTTATTCAAACGCGCGGACAATGCTCTACGAGAGTTAGGAATTTGTCCCTAATGAGCTTGTTATGTCTGTCTCGTTGGTACGCACCCACGAAAATATTATGTGGTCAATTCCGAGTTTGTTTGCCCTTTTTTACGCGTACTGGAGCATTTGCGGCCTGATCTACTAGAATGTTGAAAATCCTTTCAACAATGTCAGAATCACAAACAAACAAATTTAGTGAACTCTTATTGTCGTTATGAGTCTAACGAAACTAACTGATGTCAATTCTGATGTCATTTGATTTCTCCAATACTCATCAGAATTGGACGAGGTCGACTCTGTTGAACTCGTGTTGACTTTATGTGTCTAACAATGCTAATTGAAATCAGTTCTTAGGTAATTTACTCACTTTCCACTTTTTGGGTAAAATTGTTAATCAAAATCGCGTTGACATGACAAATTCTAACTCATTAGAATTGAGTGTGGTCGACTCCATTGGACTCGTTTAGATATTATGAGTCTAATGACTAAATTAGATTTTGAGATCATTTGCTTAGCTCATGAGTAATCGGTGGGTTTAGGTTGTAGTCAAGTAATAAGACTCGACTAAAGCACTCACTTGAGTCAATTGAACCAGCTAGACTTCTTGATGGTTCAATTGAAAAGTGGCATGTTGCACATGACATATATGCCCATCAACCACTCTTTTACTCAAGTATGGAAATCAATCGGTTGTACCTATTGGCCATTTTATCGAATCCACGGTATCATGCTAAGCATACACGCAATTGTCGTTCTCTCATCGAAATCTACTGCACAAGCTAATTAAAAACACATCAATTCAATGGGCTTTGACCTCAATCCTTTTCGGACTCCAACAAAACCATAAGGATTACAATATCAAATCGCAATACAATAATTTCTGCAGACCAAATATAAATTCGGCGGCACCACGACATTACTAAAGCATCTAAGACTCTGTTTGGCACGGTGATGACGGTCATGAACAAGAGAGCTAAATTTTCATTCATTAACGCCCATTTAAGGAACTTCATCCACTTGGATGTTTAAACGGACGAAGTACCTTAGGTGGATGTTAACAAGTGACAAATTAACACACATGTTCATGACCGTCACAACTGTGTTACAACCGTGCCGAACGGAGCCTAAGTATCATAAACCCTAAATGAGCACACATCAAATATCATTGTCCAAGTCACAATGACTACCACCACTTCACCACAATGTCTATGTTTGGAACCATTCATTGTCCACAAGAATTTTTATGTATGAGGACACAGTTACTTGGTTTATTGATTCTCAATTAACCAAGAATTTGTAGCCCACCAATTAGTGAGGTAAGAATCTCAATGCAAGACAAATGGAATTCTAAAATTGAGAGAAAGTAGGTTGTTGCCCTATTGGATTTTTTCTAGCAATGAAAGCCTCAAGAAAGTGCAGGTAGAAGGAGCGTGTATTGATTTCCTAAGTGCTGGTAGGGATGTACCGTAAATCAAGGCGATTGTTAACCGTAACTCAGTTTTGACTATTCACACTCCATTGTTAACCTCAACCCGAAAATATAAGCGTACCCTGTTTTTTTCTTGCCGCACCCCGATTTTTTTTTGATGCACCCGAAAATATCTCTAGTGATGTGCGTGAGACAGCTAATAATGTAAGATGGTGCGAGGAAGATGCCGGAGATGGGAGCAGCTCGGCGAATAAGAAGACGGAGTGCGGCTTCCGCGAAATGGGGGAGATGGGGTGCGAGTAAAGTTTTAGAAGAAAATTTTTAAACCAAAAATGAGGTGCGGTTAACAATCGCCTAAATCAAAGCTTTAGATCTTCAACAATGTCTTCTTCTTCCTCAAGACTTCTCTTTATCTCCTCTTGCTTTAAACTAGGAAAGAGTAATAAAGATAATATATGTGATATTTCCACCTCCTACTATCTAAACACATCTAGACAAGATTTGGACTATTCCAGATTAAAAATCCTAATCATATGGAGAAAATAAAATAAGATTTTGGCTTCATTTGGCACAACAGTGGTGGTCGTAAACGCATGAGGGGGGCAGGCCCTGACGTCGTCCTAGCGTATAAAGGCAAATTCGGTGAATAGCTTTTGTATTCAAATCGCATGCGCAGACTTACCTTTCGCACAAGGATCGCTCGCGACTTAGTTCGCACGGGGATCGTCCGCGGCTTAATCTTACCTTAAACTAATTGGACATTGATGAAGATGATACATTATGTTTGAATGACTGATTGTGTCTTGTCCTAAGGTTCTCATTTATCATAGAGTTTGATTATGATTGAATCATTCTTGAGAGTTCTGCACAAGGAGTCACTGATAGAATCGTCGCAGGTTTTGCGTGTTCCATGTTCGAGGCAGGATCTTTCTCTCTGCGCTTTTTTGCTTATAGGTTCATGGCTTTATGACTGCGGTGATGACGAACGGTCCTTCCCATGAGGGAAGAGTTTGTCTCCTTGCGGTCCTTTACCGACAGCTTCTATGCTTTGGAGGACCAAATCTCCTATGTTGATGGGTCGAGATTTCACATTCCGATTGTAATGTCGTGTCACTTGTTGTTGAAAAGCGGTGGTGCGAAGAGCCACCGTATCTCGAAGTTCATGGGTCAGATCCAAATTTTCTCGGAGGGTCACGTCATTTTTTTCTTGGTCAAAATTGGTGACTCGCGGGCTTGGGATGCCGAAGTCGACTGGGATAATTGCTTTTGTTCCATAACAAAGGTTATACGGTGTTTCTCCGGTCAGGGTTTTCTCTGTTGTACGATATGCCCATAAAACGTTTGGCAGTGCGTCGATGTACAACACCATATCTGGCGAGTGGGGATCGACAGGAGCCAGACCAGCCAAGACATCCTGTTAAAGTCCCAGACGAGCTGAGCCCTTGGCGTCGAGTCCACTCGACGCCTTCCGCTGGCGTCGAGTCCACTCGACGCCTTCCGCCCCAACGTCGAGTGAGGCGACCTCACTCCGCGCCTTTTGATCTCAGCGTTGAGTGAGGCTTGATCACCCGACACCTCTTTTCTTGGCATTGAGTGAAGCCCAGACACTCAACACATCTTTCTTGGCATTGAGTAAGATCTCTGCAGCCCCGTCGGCTTGCCCAGGTAGGGTGGAAGCGGAACAATTGGCAAGTGGAGCAGTAGGCCCTCACTCGCCCATGGATCTCGGCAGGTAGTCGGCGAGTGGGGCATTTGGCCCGCACTCACCCAGAGCTATAGGGAGGCGATGAGTGCTAGCACCATCGAGCACTCGCCACCCCATGTGAGTGGAGGTTTTTAAGGGCCACTCGCCCAATGTTGTATGAGATATTTTTACCATTTTGCCCCTGCTGGCCTACACATAGCCCTTTAGAACGGCGGTGTTACGATGTTGGCAGGCCAATCTGGACTACATATAGCTGTTCCGAACAACAGAGGTTGGCTGTTTGTAGACCGTTTTCAGAAAACTATAAATAGACCCAAGGGGATACCTCAGAAGGAATGCTTACTTGTGCCCTTGTCTTCTTGCGCTTTTTGAGGTATCCTTTGCTCAACACTTTGCTAAGGATGGGAAACACTCTAAGATCTTCCGGGTGTGTGGCAGGACCTCCGTGCTGGAGCCTTGGGTCTGTTCCTTGTGCTAAGTCTTTGGTTGTTTGGCTTGTGAGAGAGAAGTAAGCGTGCGATCACTTCTTCCCCAAGGGTTGAACTCCACAGAGACTGATTCTTCGGTTTCAACAGTCGACCCATTGCCCCCCGACTTCTTGTAGTCAGGTTTTTAGTCCTTTTAATATCGTTTGATTAATTACTTCAATTTGTCTGTTGGTTTGGGGATGCGCCACTGAGGTGTGTCGCAGACTGATCTTCAAGTCCTCACACATTTTGTGAATGATTTTCCTATGAACTGGGTCCCGTTGTCCACTACGATGATTGTGGGGATGCCAAAACGACAGATGATGTTTTTTCATACGAATTGTCTGGCATTTTCTTCAGTGATCATGGCCAATGGTTCTGTCTCGACCCATTTAGTGAAGTTGTTGATGGCCATTATAATGAACTTCCTCTGTCCCAAGGCTTGGGGTAAGGGTCCGAGGAGGTCAATTCCCCACTGTGCAAAGGGTCAAGCTCCTCGTAATGCAGAGAGGGCAACCGGTGGTTGTTGAGGAACATTTGCGTGTAATTGACAACTTTGGCATTTTTTGGATGAATTAAGTGGCTTGTTTCTTCATCGTGGGCCAGTAGAAGCCTTGGCGTAATATTTTACGTGCTAGGGCCCTTTCGCCTAAGTGCTCTCCGCATACCCCTTCGTGAACTTCTCGCAAAGCGTATTCTGTATCAAATTCTAACAAACATTTCAAGTATGGTCCAGAAAAGGACCGTTTATACAACTCTTCATTGTTTAGGGTGAAGGTGGCTGCTCGCATCCTTAGGCGGTGTGTCTCCCCCTCGTCTTTTGGCAGGGACAAGTGTTCCAGGTAGGCCATCAGTGGATCAATCCATGATCCTTCCAATTCTTTGATTTCTGTGATTTCCCAAATCCCTTGGATGTCGGGAATGACGATTTCTTCCACCTGGCGTCTCCTAGATTTATATTGGGTAGAGGACGTGGCTAGCTTTGAGAGGGCGTCTGCCCTGGAGTTCTGCTCTCTAGGGATGTGGAGAATTTGGATTTGCAGTATTTTGAGCAGGAAAGACTTTGCCAACAAAAGGTATTGAGCTGATTGTTCATTCTTGGTCTCGTAGTCACGTTCTACTTGTGATACGACGAGCTGAGAGTCTGAGTAAATGATTAAGTTTCTCACATGGTAATCGATGGCGAGCCTAAGTCCTGCGATCAGAGCTTCGAATTCTGCTACATTGTTGGTAGCTATAAATTTTAGTCTAAGTCCATACTCTAAGATAGCCGCCTCTGGGATTATTAAGAGTATTCTTGCGCCCGCCCCTTCGATTCCCGATGCTCCATCGACATATAAGACCCATTGAAGGTTGTTTGTAGCTGGTGTAGTGGTCGTCTCTGGCGGAAAAGTATTCTCTACAACAAAATTTGCTAGCACCTGCGACTTTATGACCAACCGAGGTAAAAATCGGATATCGAACTCACCTAGCTCCACTGCCCACTTACTAGTCTGCCGGAGGCTTCTGGCCTTTGATGAATGACACAGAGGGGGAGTTTGGTCAATACCTTTACTGTGTGGTCTTGGAAGTATGGTTGGATCTTCCTATCTGAGAAAAAAGGTGCTAAGGCTGTCTTGTCTGTTGTAGGATATCCGACTTCAGTGTCTGAGAGGATATTCCTGAGGTAGCAAATTGGTCGTTGAATGTCGCCTTCATCTTTAGCCAATATTGAACTCAATGCAACAGGCGTGACTGCTAGATATAGATAGAGTGTCTCTCTAGGGACATGCTTCAAAAGGAGTGGCGGGGAGGCTAAGTATCGCTTCAGGGATTCGAAAGCTATTTGACATTCATCCGTCCACTGGAATCCAGTGGTTTTTGCCCCCACCCTTGAGGATTTTGAAAAACGGTAAATACATATCCCCAGTTTGCGCTAAGAATCGTGAGAGTGTTGTATCCTGCCGTTCAGACATTGTACTTCCTTTAGAGATTGAGGGGATGCCATATTTTTGATAGCTTTAATATTTTCGATAGCTTTAATATTTTCGGGGTTCGATTCTATCCCCCATTGGGTTACTATGAATCCTAGGAATTTTCCTGAAGTCACCCCGAACAGGCATTTTCTCAGGTTGAGTCTCATGTCGTGCTATCAGAAAATTTTGAAGCATTTTCCTAAGTCTCCCACATGGTCTTCTCGCCGGATGCTCTTTATCAGCATGTCGTCTACATAAACTTCCATGGACTTTCTGATGTGCTCTTTGAATACCTTGTTCGTCAGCCTTTGGTATGTGGCTCCAACATTTTTAAGACCGAAGGACATCACTTTGTAGCAGTATATTCCCTTGTCTGTTCTGAACGTTGTATGTTCTTCGTCCGCCAGGTTCATCCTGATTTGGTTGTAGTCGGAGTAAGCATCCATGAAACTAAGAAGTTGGTGCCCTGCGGTTGAGTCGACCAACTGGTCAATACTAGGCAGGGGAAAGCTGTCTTTTGTGCAGGCTTGATTGAGGTTTGTGTAATCCACACACATTCTCTATTTTCCAGATGATTTATTTACCATCACTATGTTTGCCAGCCAAACGGGGTATTCAACCTCACCTATAAATCGTGCTTCGAGGAGCTTCCCTACTTCCTCTTCAATAGCCTCGAGTCGCTCGGGGGCGAAATTTTTTTTCTTCTGAATGACCGGCCTACATGCCGGGTTTATGTTCAATGAATGTTGGATGACTTGTGGGTCTATTTCGGACATATCTTCAGAATTCCAAGCGAAGATGTCCTTGTTTTCCCGAAGGAAGGCTGTTAGTTCTTCTTTTTCCTGTTGGGGGTGGAGCGATCCAAGTTGGATGGTGCAGCCATGGATTGATTGCGAGAGAGGGACCTCAATCAATTCCTCGGTGGGCATTCCTCGCTGTAAGATCACCCCGTCTAGTAGATAAAAGTCATCGATGTTCATGGCGGTGGCTTTTTCTGGCTTGGCTTGCTTCGAATAACAAGTTCTGGCAGCTTCCTAATTCCCTCGCACCACACCTACTCCTCGTGGAGTGGGGAATTTCATGGCGAGGTGCGGGATTGAAGGAATAGCTTTGAAGATTGATTGAACGGGTCTCCCAAAGATTGCGTTGTAGGCTGAACTTGAATCTACCACGATGAACTGGATTTCGTGCGTGGCTTGCCTTGGGAATTCTCCCATGGTGACTAGTAAGGTTATTGTCCCATGGACCTGGACTGGATGGTTATGAAAGCCATACACGGGTTCTGCTGCCGGAGCGAGGTGTTGGCTAGTAAGCTTCATGTTTCGGAGGGCGGAAAGGAATAAGATCTCAACTGAACTCCCATTGTCAATGAGTATTCGCTTGATATTATAGCAGGGGTCACCGATCCCTGCCCAAATCACTAGAGGATCCTGGTGAGGCGTCCGGATCCCCTCGAGATCCTCGTCCCCGAAGGTTAGGGTGGTGTTTAGCTTGATCCTCTTTTCATCGTGGGCGTCTTCCTGTGTGCTTACTGAGAGCACCTGGGTAGGGAAGATCGGTAATCCCGCGACGATTTCGATGTTCCCGATAATTTCCTCGCCGCTGGTCCCTCTTAGCTGGGCATCCTGTTGATCTCTTACCTGTCGAATTCGTCCCTCCAGCTCTGTTGCTGGGGCGAGAACGGTTTCCGCTTCGAAAGACATGTCTATAAGTAGGTGGGAGTGGGTTGGGTCGGTGCGCCCCCTTGGGACAGATGTTTTCGCTGTCCAGACGCTTCTTTTTGCCATTGTTGTCGTTCCTTATGAGCTGTCAGATTGGAGGTTCTATCGCTTTGTACCATTGTGCAGAGGGTACAATTTTCTGAATATATTGGTAAATAGTAAAACGAGCACTTAGGCGACTCAAAAGATCATATTTGTACTGGGAAGTCATGTCATTTTTAGCATATTGTTGTTTAATAAAGAGAATTGTTATTGGTACTTCATAAATCGATATTTGTAACTCATTGATATTTTTACCAGAATTGAATATTTGTAGCCGAATTGGATATTTGTACCCATAATTCATATTTGTACTCATACAGAATAATATTTAGAAAAACGATGAGGTCTCCTGAGAGGCGTTAGCCTGCCCGCACATCATGCATGAGGTGCGGATATACAAACCTTTCCCGACGTAACCAAAATCGTAGTCGCCCCAAACCGCCTTCGCCGCCGGGCTAACAACCATCATCGCCGCTGCCGCGCCAACCGCCATCACCGTCCCCGCAAACAGCGATCGCCGCAAACCGCCATTGTCGTCGGCGCAAACCATCATCGCCGACGCTGCATCGAAACCGCCGTCACCAAAAACTACCATCGTCATCGCCGGAAACCGCCATCATCGTCGCCACAAACCGCCTTCGCCATCGCCGCAAATCGTCATCGACGTCGCCGCAAACCATCATTGCTGACAGTGCACCAAAACCGCCGCCGCCGCAAACCGCCATCTCCATCGTCGCAAACCGTCATCGCCGACGCCGCGCCAACCAGTATCACGTGTCTTCGGCTTCTAACTCGTGGACTTGTGAGTGGGTTATTATTGGACTTAGCCTACCCTGTTGCTATACTAGAACATACACATACTACCTAAAACGAACTATTTATAGGTTGACCGACGGCGAGAAGATGGGCGGAAGACGCGACGGAATAGAGGGCGCCACGAGCGGCGAGATATTATCGGACCGCCGACAAGAGACTGCCAGCGGAGAGTTGAAGGTTCGGCTGCGGAAGTTTAGGGCTTGAGAGAAACAGAAACAAAATTTGTGTTGAGTATAAATATCACGTAGGTTTAAAGGAAAAAATGCTAAAATTTGTATTATTCTGGATATGAATATCTAATTATGGGGTGTGAATAATAATGAGCAATGTTAAAAACACACCGTTTTTGGCTATTGACAGCCAAATGTTATTGACACGCCAAAAAAACCTTTTTGCACACCAAATGTTTATTAACACACCAATAAAAATTTAAAATGCACACGAAGAACTCTTTTCTATTTTCTCAATATTGGGGCTCTATCTTGATTCTTGCTAGCATTACTAGTGAATGTATAGATTGAAAAATATTCCATTAACACAATCATTCAAAATAGATAACATATGTTCAACAAAAACGTTCATTCTATCATGGTACTAAAGTTTTGAATAAACCGCCAATAAAAAGATGCTAGCGCATGAAATCCTCAAGCCTCAGTAATCGCCCTAGGGCAAGGTCATGATTCTATCGCATTGACATTCTCTCAATCAACTCTTATGCCCCCAGAAGATACGATATATCATAGAAAGGTCAGACTATCAGTCATAAACATGTACTTCTTCAAATTTATATATAACTTATTTTCACGCGAGATCTCTAAGACCTGCTTAAGATGAATCAGGTGTCGATCCTGATCAGTGCTATAAATCAAAATATTATCAACATATGTGGTACAAAATCGAAGATTAATCTCAAGAATATATGTCAATCATCATTGTTTGAAGCTGTTGAAACCAAAAGTTTGGTCTCTCGTGGAGTTCGGGATCCCTAAAAAGTGGTGACCTCACACCTACTGCACTCAGGGGGATGTCACGGACTAAATGTAAGACCCCCCCCCCCCCGTTTTTTCAACACCGGAGTCTTAGGCCCAGAACCGCCGTTTTGCGGTGACTCCTTCACGCCCCGAAGAGTCATCATCACAAAGCGTCGATTCTGTCGGCCAATTCGATCACAGAAAAGTAGCATAATGAAGTAATGGAAACTAACAGTCCACAGAAAAATCACATATCATAGTAATAAATCTCCACGAAGGGAGTGTGCACAGAATAATACATCAGAGTGCTAAAATATGGGCTTATGCCCGGTACATCATATCCTCACTACAAAATCACTCATGCGGAAGCGAAAGCAGAAAAACTACTCAAGGTCGAGACTCACGGTCCCGGCTGTATGAACTCCGGAGCTAGACTGCCCCACCTCCAAGCGTATCGATCTCTGGGGCTGCTCCTCCATGCTGGGCTCCACGATCCCCTAAATGATGCGGTTCGAAAACCGTTAGTCTAAAAGACTAAGCCCTATCATCCCCCACCCCTTCCCCCATGGCTCCTAGGCACCGAGCGGAGAGGAAGAAAGGGGAGGATTTGAAGGTGGAGAATATCAAAAATAGATGGCAGCGGACCTATACTAGCAATTCTATAACAGATATAGACAATAAGCTGAAATATGAAAAGTAACCTTCACTTATGTGAGAACACATAAGCCAAGGGGTCTTCTGCAAGACTCCCATCGTATAAAAAGTCTCATACCAATTTATATGTTGGGGTGTCGGTTATCACACAGCAATATATAGATATATATCAAAATTGACCTTAAGTTATAAACTTGCCCACACAAGCTTATAGACCAAGGGGTCGTTTTGCAGGTCCTAATGTATAAGCGTCCCATTCCACTTATACATTAGGTGTCAGGGGTTAAAAAAATCGATTATGCTATGACATGCAGGTGGGTATGATGTACATGCAAGTGCAACACACACACCCGACTCTGTGCACACAGACCTTTAGTTCCCCCTTTCTGGAGTCGTAACCTCCCAGGATACCTCCGTAGTGGCAGACAGAAGCGGTGGGTTGGGCCTCGCCCACCTCTAAACCAGTAAAGCACTACCGGTCAGACCTATCGTACGCCTCAATGCTTGGTGCACGAAGCAGACTCCTGCGTACTCTTGCCGGCTGGCGCACCGGACTTCTGTTGGCGAAGTGCTAACCACACTTGCCGAGTCAATGTATTGGCGTCGGTGCATCGACCCTCCAATACCGAAGACCCACCACCTTAATTTTCTTTCCTTTTTTGCACATGCAAATTTAGCATAATCAAAAACCGAGCCGAAGCTCCCCGGACCAAAACGTCCGTCTCAAACAATCGAGCCGAAGCTCCCCGGACCAAAACGTCCGTCTCAAACAATCGAGCCGAAGCTCCCCGGACCCAAAGTCCGTCTTTTAAACATCCGAGCCGAAACTCCCAGCTATCTTCCGATGCTATCAGTGTTTGTGAAAGGTGCAACCCTAATTACTAAGTTACTCTTTTTAGCTTGTTAAAACAGTTTACGTTAACCCAGGACTGCCCCCGGTATTCCCTGTGAAGGGCTCTCAAGGGGCACTAGGAACTATGTTGGGATTACGCCCAGCGTTCCCTTTCGCAAGGTACTCATTATTATTATTGGTTGATTCCCTTACCCATTATTTTCTCATGGTATAATAGGCTAATCCTAAGGTGATTTGACTCCACCTCACCTCGGGGAGGACGATCTTTCGTCGGACCCGAACGCCTCTAAACCCTAGCCAAAACATACCCTACTCACTTTATCTCCCAATGATGCATCTAAATCTATTTATCCTTTCCAGCAACCCAACAAAAACCCAACACATGTGCTCTAATTCATATCCCAAATGATTTCCTGCAGTTTTGCTAAATGCAGACCACTTAACCTATATGACCCGTAAAATGAGAAGTATACCAAATGATCATCTAGTGCTCATATATTAATTATTGGAGGACTATATTGGCATTTGTAGCCTGAATCCATAATTTCCTAATTTTCATAATTTAACCAATAATTTAAGCTTAACTGGTGATGAGAGTTGAAAGAACTTCATAGTTAAGCGTGCTCGGGCTGGAGTAGTACTGGGATGGGTGACCTCCTGGGAAGTCCCCGTAGTGCGGGCTTGACTATCGAGTTTACCTCATCAAAGGGAGGCTGTGGCCACCAACAACCCGCCTGTGGAGGGAGAGGGGTTGGGGTGCTTGGGCTGCAGCCCGGTAGCGTCGCCTAGAGCGGAGCCGTGACGCTGTCACGTTGGATCGGCTAGGGACGTTACAATAAAAAGTGCACTTTTTTGTAACGGTCCAGGCCCATACCATGGGAACCCGCTGGCACCGCCGGCCTACCAGGGTCCAGACCCGGGCCCACCACTGGTAGTCAGCCTTTCACATTCAAGCCTACAGGCCATGCACCCAAACCCCTCTCCGGCTTGTTTATCAGCACGGTAGGTTGTTGCCACTAGGTATTGAACCCAGGACCTTGATAAGAGAGCTTTCCACCACTCCCTCATCACCAACTGAGCTGCAGCTCAGTTGGTGATGAGGGAGTGGTGGAAAGCTCTCTTATCAAGGTCCTGGGTTCAATACCTAGTGGCAACAACCTACCGTGCTGATAAAAAGGCCGGAGAGGGGTTGGGGTGCATGGCCTGCAGGCTTGAATATGAAAGGCTGACTACCAGTGGTGGGCCCGGGTCTGGACCCTGGTAGGCCGGCGGTGCCAGCGGGTTCCCATGGGATGGGCCTGGACCGTTACACTAAAGGCTCAGGAAACTCGGAACAGACCCTCAGATCTAGCGTGAAGGTCTCATCTCACACCCGAAAGACCTTGGAGATCTCCCCCGCCCTACCCAATGCTGAGCTAGGATGCCTTGGAGGATGAAGAAAGAGAGTGAAGAAGTGATCCCAAAGCCCTCCTCTCCAAGGCACTCCTAAGGGTCTATTTATAGTTTTTTGGGTATGGCCTGCAAATAACCAACCTTCACTACTCTGAAAATTACCAAAATAACCCCGGATTGGCCTGCCAATAGTCAAATCCCGTCGTTCTAAGCGGCTAAATGCAGTCCACCAGGGGTAGTCCCTCAAACCGGGTGGCCTGACGGCTAGGCGGGAAGCGGGGGCGGCTTGGGCAGACAGACGACCTACGAGTGGCGATCTGGCGGCCTGCTCGGCCACTAGGCGTGCTAAAGTCGGGCGAGCTACGGCCTGCTGGGCTGGGGCGGCGGTCTGGCGAGCTGCGGACTACTGGGCTGGGGCGGCGGTCTGGCGAGCTACGGCCTAGCGAGACGGTGGCCTGGGCGAGGCGGTGGTTTGGGCGAGGCGGTGGTCTGGGCGAGGCGGCGGTCTGCTGCGAGACGGCGGCCTGCTGCGAGACAGGGCAAGGCGAGCTGCGGCCTCGCGAGATGGCGGTCTTGGCGAGGCGGAGGTCTGGCGAGGCGATGGCTTGGGCGAGGCGGCGGCTTGGGCGAGGCAGCGGTCTGGCGAACTGAGCCCTAGCGAGACGGCGGCCTGGCGAGGCGGCGACATAGGCGAGACAACGGCCTGGGCGAGGCGGCGGTCTGGCGAGCTGAGCCCTAGCGAGACGGCGGCCTGGCGAGGCGGCGGCCTGGGCGAGGCGGCGGTCTGGCGAGCTGAACCTTGGCGAGACGGCGGTCTAGCGAGCTGAGCCCTGGCGAGACGGCGACATGAGCGAGATGCGGCCTGCTGAGGGGACCCTACTCTGCGAATATGGGGTTGTACACGATCCCCGCTCTTTTCGAGGTTGGCACAGACTTGGAAAGAAACATCCAACCCAGCGTATTCACTGAGTGGCCTTCTTAGAGCGAAAAATACTTGGCCCCTCTCACGGGAGTCAACCTGTCATGTCAACTAATGAGAGTCTGGATGACGAGACGACCTCGGGGAAAAAACACTTGGCCTCCCCGAGGTGTCAACCTGTCAAGCCAGCTAATGAGAGCCTGGGTGACGAGACGGCCTCAGAGTAAAAAAACACTTGGCCTCTCCGAGGGGTCAACCTGCCAAGCCAGCTAATGCGAGCCTAAGTGACGAGACGACCTCGGAGTCAAAAACACTTGGCCTCCCCGAGGGGTCAACCTGTCAAGGCAGCTAATGAGAGCCTGGGTGATGAGACGACATCGGGGTAAAAAACACTTGGCCTCCCCGAGGGGTCAACTTGCCAAGCAAGCTAATGAGAGCTTGGGTGACGAGACAGCCTCGGGGGTGGGACTTGCTCTCCCCGAGGCACAATCAACCCAACCAGCTAGTGGGAGCCTAGATAAGGAGATACTCTCGGGGGTGGGACTTGCTCTCCCCAAGACACATTCGACCCAACCAGCTAGTGAGATCATGAATGAGGAGATCCTCTCGGGGGTGGGACTTGCTCTCCCTGAGACACATTCGACCCAACCAGCTAGTGAGAGCCTGGATAAGGAGATCATCTCGGGGTGGGAATTGCTCTCCCCGAGGCACAATCGACCCAACCAGCTAGTGAGAGCCTGGATGAGGAGATCCTCTCGGGGGTGGGACTTGCTTTCCCGGAGGAACATTCGAACCAACCAGCTAGTGGGAGCCTGGATGAGGAGATCCTCTCGGGGGTCGGACTTATTCTCCCCGAGGCACATTCGACCCAACCAGCATGTGAGATCCTGGATGAGGAGATACTCTCGGGGGTGAGACTTGTTCTCCCCGAGGCACATTCGACACAACCAGCTAGTGAGAGCCTGGATGAGGAGATCCTATTGGGGGTGGGACTTGCTCTCCTTGAGGCACATTCGACCCAACCAGCTAGTGAGAGCCTGGATGAGGAGATCCTCTCAGGGGTGGGACTTGCTTTCCCCGAGGCACATTCGACCCAACCAGCTAGTGGGAGCCTGGATGAGGAGATCCTCTCGGGGGTGGGACTTGCTTACCCCGAGGCACATTCGACCCAACCAGCTAGTGAGATCCTGGATGAGGAGATCCTCTCGGGGGGTGAGACTTGCTCTCCCCGAGACACATTCGACCCAACCAGCTAGTGAGAGCCTGGATGAAGAGATCCTGTCGGGGGTGGGACTTGCTTTCCCTGAGGCACATTCGACCCAACCAGCTAGTGGGAGCCTGGATGAGGAGATCCTCTCGGGGGTGGGACTTGCTCTCCCCGAGGCAAATTCGTCCCAACCAGCTAGTGAGAGCCTGGATGAGGAGATCCTTTCGGGGGTGGGACTTGCTTTCCCCGAAGCACATTCGACCCAACCAGCTAGTGGGAGCCTGGATGGGGAGATCCTCTCAGGGGGTGAGAACTGGGCATCCACGAGAGGCACCACCGGCCCTGCCCAGCTAGTGAGAGCCTGGACAGCGGGACTGTATCAGAGCAAAGAGAACTGGGCATCCACGAGAGGCACCACCGACCCTGCCCATATAGTGAGAGCCTGAACAGTGGGACCGTCTCAGAGCAAAGAGAACTGGGCATCCACGAGAGGCACCACCGACCCTGACCAACTAGTGAGAGCTTGGATAGTGGGACCGTCTCGGAGCAAAGAGAACTGGGCATCCACGAGAGGCACCACCGGCCCTGCCCAGCTAGTGAGAGCCTAGGCAGCGGGACCGTCTCAGAGCAAAGAGAACTGGGCACCCACGAGAGGCACCAGCGGCCCTGCCCAGCTAGTGAGAGCCTAGAAAGCGGGACCGTCTCAGAGCAAAGAGAACTGGGCATCCACGAGAGCTACCACCGGACCTGTCCAGCTAGTGAGAGCCTGGAAAGTGGGACCGTCTCGGAGCAAAGAGAACTGGGCATCCACAAGAGGTACCACCGACCCTGCCCAACTAGTGAGAGGCTGGACAGCGGGACCGTCTCGGAGCAAATCGAACTGGGCATCCATGAGAGGTACCACCGGCCCTGCCCATCTAGTGAGAACCTGGACAGTGGGACCGTCTCGGAGCAAAGAGAATTGGGCATCCACGAGAGGTACCACCGACCCTGCCAAGCTAGTGAGAGCCTAGACAGCGGGAGCGTCTCAGAGCAAAGAGAACTGAGCATCCACGAGAGGTACCACCGGCTCTGCCCAGCTAGTGAGAGCCTCGACAGCGGGACCGTCTCGGAGCAAAGAGAACTGGGCATCCATGAGAGGTACCACCGGCCCTGCCCAGCTAGTGAGAGCCTGGACAGCGGGACCGTCTTGGAGCAAAGAGAACTGGGCATCCACGAGAGGTACTACCGACCCTGCCAAGCTAGTGAGAGCCTGGACAGCGGGACCGTCTCGGAGTGAGACCTACCCCACCCTCCGAGAGATCAACCTGCCCTGCCAGCTAGTGAGAGCCTGGCAGCGGAATCCATCTCGAGGTGAGACCTACCCCACTCTCCGAGAGATCAACCTGCCCTGCCAGCTAGTGAGAGCCTAACAGCGGAATCCATCTCGAGGTGAGACCTGCTCCACCCTCCGAGAGATCAACCTGCCCTGCCAGCTAGTGAGAGCCTGACAGCAGAACATCTCGAGGTGAGACCTGCTTCCCTTCTGAGAGATCAACCTGCCCTGCCAGCTAGTGAGAGCCTGACAGCGGAATCCATCTCAAGGTGAGACATACCCCACCCTCTGAGAGATCAACCTGCCCTGCCAGCTAGTGGGAGCCTGATAACGGAATCCATCTCGAGGTGAGACCTACTCCCACTTCGAGAGGTCAACCTACCCTGCCAGCTAGTGAGAGCCTAGCAGCGGAATTCATCTCGAGGTGAGACCTACCCCACCCTCCGAGAGATCAACCTGCCCTGCCAGCTAGTGAGAGCCTGACAGCAGAATCCATCTCGAGGTGGTACCTGCTCTACCCTCCGAGAGATCGACTTACCCTGCCAGGTAGTGGGAGCCTGACAGCGGAATCCATCTCGAGGTGAGACCTACTCCCCTTCGAGAGGTCAACCTGTCATGCCAGCTAGTGAGAGCCTAACAGCAGAATCTATCTCGAGGTGAGACCTACCCCACCCTCCGAGAGATCAACCTGCCCTGCCAGCTAGTGGGAGCCTGACAGCGGAATCCATCTCGAGGTGAGACCTACCCCACCGTACCCTCCGAGAGATCAACCTACCCTACCAGCTAGTGAGAGACTGGCAGCGGAATCTATCTCAAGGTGACACCTACCCCACCCTCCGAGAGATCAACCTGCCCTGCTAGCTAGTGGGAGCCTGGCAGCGGAATTCATCTCGAGGTGAGACCTACTCCCCCTTCGAGAGGTCAACCTGCCCTGCCAGCTAGTGAGAGCCTGGTAGTGGAATCCATCTCGAGGTGAGACCTACTCCCCCTTCGAGAGGTCAACCTACCCTGCCAGCTAGTGGGAGCCTGACAGCCGAATCCATCTCGAGGTGAGCTCTACCCTATCATCCGAGAGATCAACCTGCCCTGCTAGCTAGTGAGAGCCTGGCAGCAGAATCTATCTCGAGGTGAGAAATACCCCACCCTCCAATAGGTCAACCTGCCCTGCCAGCTAGTGGGAGCCTGGTAGCAGAATCCAACTCGTGGTGAGACCTACTCCCCCTTCGAGAGGTCAACCTGCCCTACCAGCTAGTGAGAGCCTGATAACAGAATCCTTCTCGAGGTGAGATCTACTCCCCCTTCGAGAGGTCAACCTTCCCTGCCAGCTAGTGAGAGCCTGACAGTGGAATCCATCTCGAGGTGAGCTCTGCTCCCCCTCCGAGAGATCAACCTGCCCTGCCATCTAATGAGAGACTAACAACAGAATCTGTAACATCCCATTTCCAACTAGACCCCTAAGAATGGTTTTGGCCATGACTAGGTCATGACAAACCCTAGGAAGCCAGTAATGGGTCAAGAGATAGGGGACAGGAAGGTGGGGGATCACCATGGTCTGCAAATAGTGGAACTCTGAACCATGGTGTAGGATGACCATGGGCTACACCTTGACCCCAAAACCCAACCACAACACCCCTAATGCCTCTGGAGGCCCATTAGAGCCATAAGGACCCATTGGGGTCAAACAAAGAGGCTCAATTGACCAAGGTCAACCCTAGCCCTAAATGGGTCAAACTAGCCTACATAGGGCCAATTGACCTACTCCTAACCTAGAGGACCCCACCTATGCCCTCCTAACCCTAAAGTGAGGTCAATGGGTCTCTAAGGACACATTGGGGTCAGCCCTAGAGGCCAGGTTGACCCAAGTCAACTCAAACTCCTAATCTGGTCAAAGTACCCTTACCAAGGGTATGTGACCTCCAAAGTGCAGGGTAACCCTACATAACCCTTCCTAGACCTTAGGGGAGGCCAATGGGTCACCAAGGACCCAATAGGGTCAACCCAAATGGTTTTGTTAACCCAAGTCAACTCTGGCCCTAAAATGATCAAAGTGCCCTTACCAAGGGGCATGTGACCCCCAAGATGCCCAACCAACCTTACCCAAGTCTTCCTAGACCTTAAGGGAGTCCAATAGGTCACCAAGGACCCATTGGGGTCAACTCAAATGGTCATGTTGACCAAGGTCAACCCTATGCTAGAGTTAGGTCAAATTAGCCTAAATGAGTCAACCCAAGCTCAACCCCTTTTCCTTTTGAGTTAACCACAACATAATGAAATATTATGGGTGGAAAGGGCTGCCAATAGGCTGGGGAGTCAGCATGGTCAGTTTTGGTGACTAGGAAAGAGAGAGAAAGCTTCATCCCACACTAATGGAGGAGAGAGAAAAGGGGGAAGAGAGTTGAAGGAGGAGATTGGCCAAGGAAAGGCCAATGGTCCCCATTGATGGCAGCATTCATCTCCTCCAGTGAAGGGGAGGAGTTTCCAGCCGTTTTCCTGGCTGTCAAGGGGCAGTTACAGCCTCCACCATCATGGCCGAGACAAGCCTTTAATGGCCATGATGGCCATGGCAGTTTTCTCCCATTCTTCTCCCCCTCTGATGATTTAAACACCACCAGTGAGCTTGGGGGAGGATTTCCCAATCCTTAACTGAAGAAATCCGGCGAGTTTACTGGGAGGTTGCAGAAATCCGATCGGCGGCGCCACCACCATGTCAACCCGCAGATCCGCTCGTCTCCAGGCCGCCAACAAGGTCCTCCTCCTCCTCTTTTCTCATGGGTAGATCTTAGGTTCCATTAGGGCTGAGGTTCGGGCTCAATTGAGCCCGATCCAATTCAGGAAATTCATGGCTTTCGGCCGAGAAAATTCTTGGTTGGATCGCCGGAATCCGCCCCTCCGGCGGCTGTGCCGCCGTCTGGCGGTAGCCACCACCTCAACGGAGGTGATGGTGGCGGTGGCCGGCCGGGGAAGGGACTGGGTGGCCGGCGGCAGACGTTTGAAGTCGGCGCAGGAAGGAGCAATCCTGGCCGTTGGCTCATCGGGGACGATGACCAGATGCCGTCGATCTGCGCCAAGATTCGTGCGGCATCAGATTAGATACTATAGGAATTAAATAAGAAACATTTCATTTCTGTCACACTGATTGTATTTAATGTATTTAATTTTTAAAAATACCTAGGGACCCTGAATGGAAATCTGCCCAACATGAAAATTGTAGCTTAGGGTGTCTAGTTTGTAGCAAAAATTGTTTGGACCCTTTTTGGCCACTGGTTAGACCAGGGTACCCTTTTTGGTAGGACCTATACCTAAACCTAAACAGAAATTAATTTTGGTGCCCACACTTCATTCCTTGTCCAAACAAGTTGAAATTTGGGCAGTGAGAAGGTCTTAGGCATATCTAGAACCTGTCCAAAATTTAGAATTTTTGGAGAACATTTTTCTATAGTTTTTAGAAAAATTTAATAAATCATGATTAATTTAATTATGTGACCTAATTAATTTAAAACTCCCCCAAATTTTGGTGGGTGGCCTTAGATGTCATGATAGGTATAGGGTTAAAACTTTAGCTCATTTGGAGATGTTTAGGATAGGTAATCTACCCACCCTATATATGACCCTATAAGGGTATTTTGGTCAAAAACCACTATTTGATGGTTGAGTGGCCAAATTCCCTCATCAGAGGCTGAAATTTTGGCCACTGATATACTTTGACTTGTTACACTCACTTATGAAGTTTGGAGTGGTTTGGACTAGGGTAGCCCTAGAATTTTAGGGTAGGCCCTTTAGGGTAAATTTCTAGGGTTTGAAGAAATTGGGGTCAAAAGATCTTGGATGGACTTGAAACTTGGGAATGATGTCCATAGGGTTACTATGGTCCTGTGGTTAAAATTTTAGGGCATTTGGAAGACTTAAGACCCCTTAAATCCATAACCCTAGTTTAGGGCACTAGCTTTGAAACCATAAGAACTAATACCAAAACTATCTGAAAAGGGCTGAGATTTTGAATAGGTAGTTGCTTAGGGCATACATGTCTCTGGAAATTTTATAATAAATTTTGGATGAATATTTTTGGTACTTTATTCACAAAGTTATATTTTATAATTTCCACTTAAGAATTTTTGCAGAGAACTATACTTGTTTAAACTTGATAAAACTTAGCAAAGGGGCTTATAATCATGATACTCCATCTCTGTAAATGTTTATGAAATTTTTGAAGAATGATATTTAGTAGTTGCTTCTTTAATTATTTAATTCCATGGAACCTTGGGAAATTTAATAATGACTTTTAGATTGTCTGAAAAATTCTAATTTCTTGATCATGATGTTTTTAGTTCCTTATGAAGCCCTAGTAATTTTTACATAATTATTGGAGACATATATGTGGCACTTCCTTCATCATATTCGATTTTAGGAATTATTTTAATAAATCCTTTAGAGGTCAAGAATTATCTGGAAAATTATGAAAATTGGCAACCAATGATATTTCTCTGTTATTTAGTGAATACAAATTTTAGGAGGCCATTACCTGAGAAAATCTTATGGTTCATGTTCAAATTGACTATGGCCTAGTTTTTGAGGAAAATTCAATAAATAGTAGATTAATTGGGAAAAATATGATTTTCTGAATTTAGTCTATATTTATCATAATAGACCTCTGATAATTATCATGAGGGTACTGGATGAGTATTTCATGTACTTCCCTTTTTACGGGTCACGTAGCTTAAGTGGTCTGCATATAGCAAAACTGCAGGATTTCATTTGGATGTGGATTAGGGCACGTATGATGGGTCTTGATGGTTTGCTGCAAGAACAAGTGGAATGGGCTGCATCTTTGGAAGATGAGTGAGTAGGGAGTGGTTTTGTCTAGGGTTTAAAGGCGTTCGGGTCCGACGAAAGATCGTCCTACCCAAGGAGAGTTGGAGTCAAATCACCCTAGGATTAGCATATCGAAACATGAGAAAATAATGGGTAAGGGAATCAACCAATAATAAAATAAGTACCTTGCGAAAGGGAACGCTGGGCGTAATCCCAACACAGTTCCTAGTGCCCCTTGAGAGCCCTTCACAGGGAATACCGGGGGCAGTCCTGGGTTAACGTAAATTGTTTAACAAGCTGAAAAGAGTAACTTAGTAATTAGGGTTGCACATTTCACAGACACTGATGGCACGGGATGTTGGTCCGGGGAGCTTCGGCTCGATTGTTTGTGACGGACGTGTTGGTCCGGGGAGATTCGGCTCGGGTTTTGATTACGCTAAACTTGCATGTGCATAAAAGGAATGATATTAAGGTGGTGGGTCTCCGGTATTGGAGGATCTTAGCACAGACACCAATCCGTTGACTCGGCAAGTGTTGTGATAGCACTTCGCCAACAGAAGTCCGGTGCGCCAGCCGGCAAGAGTACGCAGGAGTCCGCTTGTGCACCAGCGTTGAGGCGTACGATAGGTCTGACCAGTAGTGCTATACTGGTTTAGAGGTGGGCGAGGCCCAACCCACCGCTTCCGTCTGCCACTACGGAGGTATCCTGGGAGGTGAGGCTCCAGAAAGGGGGAACTAAAGGTCTGTGTGCACAGAGTCGGGTGTGTGTGTTGCACTTGCTTGATCCATCATACCCACTTGCATGTCATAGCATAAGCAATTCATTTAACCTTCGACACCTAAAATATAAGTGGTATGGGACACTTATACATTAGGCCCTGCAAAACGACCCCTTGGTCTATAAGCTTGTGTGGGCAAGTTTATAAATTAAGGTTAATTTTCTTTACATATATATATATTGCTGTTAATAACCGACACCCCAACGTATAAATTGGTATGAGACTCTTTATACGATGGGAGCCTTGCAAAAGACCCCTTGCTTATATGTACCCATATAAGTTAAGGTCACTTTACTTTACTTGTTTACATATATGATTAGTTACTATATAAATTGCTAGATTTAAGTCCACCGTCACCTGCATTTGATATACTCTCCACTTTCAAGTCCTCCCTTTCTTCCTCTCCGCTCGGTGTCTAGGAGCCACGGGGGAAGGGGTGGGGGATGATAGGACTTAGTCTTTTAGACTAACGGTTTTCGAACCACATCATTTAGGGGATCGCGGAGCCCAGACTGGAGGAGCAGCCCCAGAGGTTGACACGCTTGGAGATAGGGCAGTCTAGCACAGGAGTTCAGACAGCTGGGACCGTGAGGCCCTTACTCTAGTAGTTTTTACTTTATTTCCTCATGAGAGATCTTGTAGTGAGGAATTGATGTATCGGGCATAAGCCCTTATTTACAGTGCTTGGTTTTGTGGACTCTCCCATCGTGGAGATATTTTTACTTGATGTGATATTTCTGTGGACTTTTACTTAGAGTTGTGCTGCGCATGATGTTACTCTAATTTTGTTACTATGCTGCGATCGAATTGGCCGGCAGAAACGGCGTTTTGTGGTGATGTCGCTTCAAGGCGTGAAGGGTCACCGCAAAGCGGCGGTTCTGGGCATAAGACCCCGGTGGCGAGAAAGAAAAAAAAATGGGGTCTTACAAGTGGTATCAGAGGAAACCTCGATCGACAAGTAACAGTCCACAACCCCTGGTCCACCCCCGCGCGAGCTTAGTTTGCGGACAAACTAGCAGCGGAAGCAGTGGTGAGACCCTAAGGAGGAATCACTGGTAAAATAGTCCACTTTGCATATAATTGAGCTGATTACCCACTAATATAGTTTGTTTCGCAGCCTCCAGCTCAGCCCACACCACAAGGCGGGGCCCAGCGGACTCCGGACGTTGCACCACCTCCCCCGGTCCCTACTCCTTTCCTACAGTCGGAGGTGGGACAGACGTTGACAGCCATTTTGGATGCTTTCAGGGCTCAACCGGTTCTGGCTCCGCAGCCAAACCCGAGCGTCAACTGGCTGAGTATCTTTCGAGGACTCGCTCCCCCATCCTACTGTGGGACTGAGTCTGCCGTCCGGACAGAGGAGTGGCTAGATATCATGTACGAGATGTTGACTGGAATCAAGTGCCCGTGGGAGGAAAGGGTGCCCTTGGTCGTGTCTTGCTTGGAATCTCATGCTAAGAGGTGGTGGAAGACTTCCCTAGATACGATTTTTGCTGACAGGACGGCTGCGGAGATAGCTTGGGAGGAATTCAAGGGCGCTCTATTGGAGCACTTTGTTCCGCAATCAGCCAGAGATGAGCTGGAGGACAGGTTTTTGCAGTTGAGGCAAGGGAGCAAGACGGTGGTGGAGTACCACCGAGAGTTTGATCATTTAGCCCGGTTTGCAGACTCATATCAGTTGGACGAAGCTGGGTATACGAAGAGGTTCTACAAGGGCCTGCGGGAGGAGCTGAGGGAGTCCTTACTATTTGTATCTGACGGGCCCATCTCCCGGATTTTGGAGATGGCAAAAAGAATCGAGGCGGATTGGCTTACTACTCGGGGCCGGAAGCGGCCAAATGAAGACCAGAGCCGGGGAGCCCGAAATGATCAGCGGCGGGGCCGCATCACAGATGGAAGAAGGGTAGAAGACCAGCCTCATCAGGAGGCGAGACAGGAGATAGGAAGACCAGTGTTGATGGCTCCACCACCAGTTCAGAGGCGGGACGAACAGAGACCCGGGGGAATGGCGTATCAACCGCCAGTGTGCTTCGATTGTCACCAGGTGGGGCACATTAGGAGGAACTGTCCCATGGGGAGGGCACCCCCACCAGCACCACAGACTGCCCCACCAGCGCCATACTTCGGAGGCCGGGTCGTGGCCGAGGACGTGGATACCCAGGTGGCGATCGTAGACCGGAAAGGGAGCAGGCGTATGCCTTGGATCTGGCACAGCCTCGAAACCCGGAGCAAGTCATAACAGGTACGACAAGAGTTTTTTTTTAAAAAATCATTTAAATAAAAAAAAAAATTCCATTATCTCTGCTGTAAATTTCTAGAACTTTTCAAAAAAAATGATTAAATAGGAAGAAACTAGTTACAGAATCCTAAGACGTTTAACCGATCCAGGTATAGTCTTCGTCAGCGGCAAACCCGCCTACACATTGTTCGACACGGGTGCTTCGCACTCGTTCGTATCAGAGGCTTTCGTGGAAGGGCTAGAAGGCGTAGAACGGTTCACAGGCCTGACGAGGAGGGTGCGCTTACCTGATGGATCGGAACTATTCACCTCTGCCCACTGCAACATGGAGGCGGAGATTGGCGGGAAGCCATTCGAAGTGGCGGCAACGATTCTTAGAATGCCAATCTTCGAGTTGATCCTGGGCATGACATGGTTGCACTGGAACCATGCCCAGATTGATTGCCAAGCGAAGAAGATCACAGTGAGGCATGGAGACTCGTTTATTGTCATCGAAGGTATAAGATCCACCTCTTGTGTGCTTTTATCTTCAGTACAGGCCGTTAAGGCCCACCTACAGGGGGAGGAGGTTTACCAGATTCTGTTTGAGATAGAGGAGGCCAAGGGGGCCATGACAGACATCCCAGTGGTGCGGGACTTCGTCGACGTCTTCCCAGAGAAATTGCCAGGACTACCTCCGTGTCGAGAGCAGGATTTTCAGATAGAGTTAGTGCCCGGAGCCAGGCCGGCGTCTAGGGCCCCTTACCGGATGGCCCCGAAGGAGTTGGCAGAGTTCCGGAGTCAGCTGCAGGAACTTGTAGAGGCAGGGTTCGTCCGGCCAAGTTCTTCACCGTGGGGAGCCCCGGTTCTGTTTGTCAAGAAGAAGGACGGAAGTCTCCGCCTATGCATAGACTATCGAGCGCTGAATAGACTCACGGTTCGGAATACCTACCCACTCCCACGAATCGATGAGTTGTTCGATCAGCTGGAGGGAGCACATTTCTTCTCGAAACTTGACTTAAGGTCAGGCTATTATCAGCTGCGGATCTGAGAAGAGGACATTCCGAAGACCGCTTTCAGTAGCCGATACGGACTGTTCGAGTTCACAGTGATGCCGTTCGGGCTCACGAATGCACCATCAGCATTTACGAGCCTTATGAACAGGGTGTTCAAGGAATATTTGGACGTATTCGTCATCATCTTTATTGACGACATCCTTGTCTACTCAAAGACGGAAGGGGAGCACGCACGACACCTGACCTTGACATTGGAGAGGTTACGGGAACATCAGCTGTACGCAAAATTCAGCAAATGCCAGTTTTGGCTAAAGGAGGTGGCCTTCTTGGGCCATATCGTCAGTGGGGCTGGATTGGCGGTAGACCCGGCCAAGATTCGGGCCGTTCAGGATTGGCCACCATTGAAGACGGCGACAGATGTACGGAGCTTCTTGGGACTTGCCGGGTACTACCGGAAGTTTGTAGAGGGATTCTCCCGGATCGCGCTCCCTCTTACGACTCTGACGAAGAAGGAATCCCCTTTTGTTTGGACACCACAGTGCGAGGCAGCCTTCGTGGAGCTGAAGAGTCGGCTCACTTCGGCTCCCATCCTCGCTATTCCGTCAGGAAGGGAGGGATTCCAGGTGTATACCGACGCCTCCTACCAAGGGATGGGTGCCGTTCTGATGCAGAACGGGCATGTGATAGCTTATGCCTCTCGACAGTTGAAGATCCACGAGAAAAATTACCCGGTCCACGATCTGGAGATGGGCGCAGTAATCTTCGCCTTGAAGATTTGGCGGCACTATCTGTACGGGGTTCATTGCGACATCTTCTCCGACCACCAGAACCTGAGATACGTGGACACGCAAAAAGACCTCAACATCAGACAAAGGCGTTGGGTGGAGTTCCTGACAGATTATGAGTATACTATGCACTACCACCCCGGGAAGGCGAACGTGGTGGCAGATGCGTTGAGCCGGAGAGGAAATGCTTCAGGGAAGGGACCTCAGCTTATGTCTATGGAGCTGGTCCGGTCTTTCAGGGACATGCAGATATCCCTAGTATCCGAGGACGATCCAGAATTATACATGGAGTATCTGGCGTCGATGATCGCTATTGATGATATCCGGGACCGCATCAGGGAAGGGCAGAAGACAGACCCACGGACGGAACCGATATTTCGAACCTTGGAGGAGGGTTCGACAGGGGATTATACTCTGAAGGATGGGCTATTGTACTTCAGAGGAAGGATTTATATACCCGCAGGAGGTCAGATCCGGGAGGATATCATGGCGGAAGCACATTGCAGTAGGTATTCGATACACCCGGGAATCACCAAGATGATGGCCGATCTGAAGAGGATGATGTTCTGGCCAGGAATGAAGAGGGATATTACGCACTTCGTGACCCATTGCGAAGCCTGCCAGTTGGTGAAGGCGGAATGCAGAAACCCCGCGGGATTGTTGCAACCTCTTCCAGTGCCAGAATGGAAGCTTGAGGATATTGCGATGGATTTTATTCATGGTCTCCCCCGATCACGAGCGGGAAATGATTCGATATGGGTCATCGTAGATCGATTGACGAAGGTGGCTAGATTTATACAAGTCAGGAAGGACGATTCAGTGGGGGTTCTGGTTCGGAAGTTTGTGGAGCAGTACATCCGCTATCATGGAGTACCCAGGACGATCGTGTCAGATCGGGACGGTCGGTTTACATCCAGGGAATGGCGGTCGGTTCAGGCATACTTGGGCACTCGACTGACTTTTAGCACCGCCTTCCACCCTCAGACGGATGGGCAGACAGAGCGCACAAACCGGACACTGGAAGACCTGCTACGTCTATGCATCCTAGACCGAGGAGAGCCTTGGGAAAAGATGTTACCAATGGTGGAATTCTCGTACAACAACAGTCATCAGGCCAGCATAGGCATGGCCCCCTACGAGGCTCTATATGGACGGAAATGTAGAACCCCACTCTCTTGGATTCAGGACGAGGACCCGAAGGCTTTGGGATCGGATTTTGTTGAAGACACCGAGGCTCAGGTGAGGTTGATCAGGGACAGGATGTTAGAGGCACAGAGCAGGCAGGCCAAGTATTATGACGCCCGCCATCGTCAGGTGGAATTTCAGGTCGGGGACCGAGTGTTTTTGAAGATCCGTCCTATGCATGGAGTTTCTCGGATGCGTGGCCGAAGGAAGAAGCTCAGCCCCAGGTACATGGGCCCTTACAGGATCCTGGAGCGGGTAGGGGTCCTGGCTTACAGGCTGGAGTTGCCACCAGAGCTGGCAGCTCTGCATGATGTTTTCCACATATCCTCGCTGAGAAGGGCTCTACTACGCCCGGAGCAGCGGATTACGACCACCGAAGGGCCGGTAGCTTCGGACCGATCTGTTCACTTGGAGCCGATGCGGATCGATGATAAAGGGGTACGGATCCTGCGACGTAAAAAGATTCCCTTAGTCAAGGTTCTGTGGAGGAACCATGGCCAAGAGGAGCATACTTGGGAGCCGCAGGATCTGATGCAACAGAAATATCCAGAGCTATTCAGTCAGGTATACCTCTCAGACCCCTCAAGATGTTAATTTATTCTCCTGCTTTAATTTACTAAGGGCTGCTCTAGGCAGATAGAGGCTTAACTTTTGTTTATTGGGGGCTTATCCTTGTTTATTGGGATCTTGGTCTGCCGACTGGGCGAAATGGACATAGATCTAGGTTTCCCTTTAAACCAATTTTAGCAAACAAGCCGCCATGCTGGGATGTTACAAGGTTCTTTTCTTCGGTAGTAAGTCCCGTAGACTCAACTTTGATTTCGGGGACGAAATCTTTGTTTTGTTTATTGGGATTTGTAACATCCCATTTCCAACTAGACCCCTAAGAATGGTTTTGGCCATGACTAGGTCATGACAAACCCTAGGAAGCCAGTAATGGGTCAAGAGATAGGGGACAGGAAGGTGGGGGATCACCATGGTCTGCAAATAGTGGAACTCTGAACCATGGTGTAGGATGACCATGGGCTACACCTTGACCCCAAAACCCAACCACAACACCCCTAATGCCTCTGGAGGCCCATTAGAGCCATAAGGACCCATTGGGGTCAAACAAAGAGGCTCAATTGACCAAGGTCAACCCTAGCCCTAAATGGGTCAAACTAGCCTACATAGGGCCAATTGACCTACTCCTAACCTAGAGGACCCCACCTATGCCCTCCTAACCCTAAAGTGAGGTCAATGGGTCTCTAAGGACACATTGGGGTCAGCCCTAGAGGCCAGGTTGACCCAAGTCAACTCAAACTCCTAATCTGGTCAAAGTACCCTTACCAAGGGTATGTGACCTCCAAAGTGCAGGGTAACCCTACATAACCCTTCCTAGACCTTAGGGGAGGCCAATGGGTCACCAAGGACCCAATAGGGTCAACCCAAATGGTTTTGTTGACCCAAGTCAACTCTGGCCCTAAAATGATCAAAGTGCCCTTACCAAGGGGCATGTGACCCCCAAGATGCCCAACCAACCTTACCCAAGTCTTCCTAGACCTTAAGGGAGTCCAATAGGTCACCAAGGACCCATTGGGGTCAACTCAAATGGTCATGTTGACCAAGGTCAACCCTATGCTAGAGTTAGGTCAAATTAGCCTAAATGAGTCAACCCAAGCTCAACCCCTTTTCCTTTTGAGTTAACCACAACATAATGAAATATTATGGGTGGAAAGGGCTGCCAATAGGCTGGGGAGTCAGCATGGTCAGTTTTGGTGACTAGGAAAGAGAGAGAAAGCTTCATCCCACACTAATGGAGGAGAGAGAAAAGGGGGAAGAGAGTTGAAGGAGGAGATTGGCCAAGGAAAGGCCAATGGTCCCCATTGATGGCAGCATTCATCTCCTCCAGTGAAGGGGAGGAGTTTCCAGCCGTTTTCCTGGCTGTCAAGGGGCAGTTACAGCCTCCACCATCATGGCCGAGACAAGCCTTTAATGGCCATGATGGCCATGGCAGTTTTCTCCCATTCTTCTCCCCCTCTGATGATTTAAACACCACCAGTGAGCTTGGGGGAGGATTTCCCAATCCTTAACTGAAGAAATCCGGCGAGTTTACTGGGAGGTTGCAGAAATCCGATCGGCGGCGCCACCACCATGTCAACCCGCAGATCCGCTCGTCTCCAGGCCGCCAACAAGGTCCTCCTCCTCCTCTTTTCTCATGGGTAGATCTTAGGTTCCATTAGGGCTGAGGTTCGGGCTCAATTGAGCCCGATCCAATTCAGGAAATTCATGGCTTTCGGCCGAGAAAATTCTTGGTTGGATCGCCGGAATCCGCCCCTCCGGCGGCTGTGCCGCCGTCTGGCGGTAGCCACCACCTCAACGGAGGTGATGGTGGCGGTGGCCGGCCGGGGAAGGGACTGGGTGGCCGGCGGCAGACGTTTGAAGTCGGCGCAGGAAGGAGCAATCCTGGCCGTTGGCTCATCGGGGACGATGACCAGATGCCGTCGATCTGCGCCAAGATTCGTGCGGCATCAGATTAGATACTATAGGAATTAAATAAGAAACATTTCATTTCTGTCACACTGATTGTATTTAATGTATTTAATTTTTAAAAATACCTAGGGACCCTGAATGGAAATCTGCCCAACATGAAAATTGTAGCTTAGGGTGTCTAGTTTGTAGCAAAAATTGTTTGGACCCTTTTTGGCCACTGGTTAGACCAGGGTACCCTTTTTGGTAGGACCTATACCTAGACCTAAACAGAAATTAATTTTGGTGCCCACACTTCATTCCTTGTCCAAACAAGTTGAAATTTGGGCAGTGAGAAGGTCTTAGGCATATCTAGAACCTGTCCAAAATTTAGAATTTTTGGAGAACATTTTTCTATAGTTTTTAGAAAAATTTAATAAATCATGATTAATTTAATTATGTGACCTAATTAATTTAAAACTCCCCCAAATTTTGGTGGGTGGCCTTAGATGTCATGATAGGTATAGGGTTAAAACTTTAGCTCATTTGGAGATGTTTAGGATAGGTAATCTACCCACCCTATATATGACCCTATAAGGGTATTTTGGTCAAAAACCACTATTTGATGGTTGAGTGGCCAAATTCCCTCATCAGAGGCTGAAATTTTGGCCACTGATATACTTTGACTTGTTACACTCACTTATGAAGTTTGGAGTGGTTTGGACTAGGGTAGCCCTAGAATTTTAGGGTAGGCCCTTTAGGGTAAATTTCTAGGGTTTGAAGAAATTGGGGTCAAAAGATCTTGGATGGACTTGAAACTTGGGAATGATGTCCATAGGGTTACTATGGTCCTGTGGTTAAAATTTTAGGGCATTTGGAAGACTTAAGACCCCTTAAATCCATAACCCTAGTTTAGGGCACTAGCTTTGAAACCATAAGAACTAATACCAAAACTATCTGAAAAGGGCTGAGATTTTGAATAGGTAGTTGCTTAGGGCATACATGTCTCTGGAAATTTTATAATAAATTTTGGATGAATATTTTTGGTACTTTATTCACAAAGTTATATTTTATAATTTCCACTTAAGAATTTTTGCAGAGAACTATACTTGTTTAAACTTGATAAAACTTAGCAAAGGGGCTTATAATCATGATACCCATCTCTGTAAATGTTTATGAAATTTTTGAAGAATGATATTTAGTAGTTGCTTCTTTAATTATTTAATTCCATGGAACCTTGGGAAATTTAATAATGACTTTTAGATTGTCTGAAAAATTCTAATTTCTTGATCATGATGTTTTTAGTTCCTTATGAAGCCCTAGTAATTTTTACATAATTATTGGAGACATATATGTGGCACTTCCTTCATCATATTCGATTTTAGGAATTATTTTAATAAATCCTTTAGAGGTCAAGAATTATCTGGAAAATTATGAAAATTGGCAACCAATGATATTTCTCTGTTATTTAGTGAATACAAATTTTAGGAGGCCATTACCTGAGAAAATCTTATGGTTCATGTTCAAATTGACTATGGCCTAGTTTTTGAGGAAAATTCAATAAATAGTAGATTAATTGGGAAAAATATGATTTTCTGAATTTAGTCTATATTTATCATAATAGACCTCTGATAATTATCATGAGGGTACTGGATGAGTATTTCATGTACTTCCCTTTTTACGGGTCACGTAGCTTAAGTGGTCTGCATATAGCAAAACTGCAGGATTTCATTTGGATGTGGATTAGGGCACGTATGATGGGTCTTGATGGTTTGCTGCAAGAACAAGTGGAATGGGCTGCATCTTTGGAAGATGAGTGAGTAGGGAGTGGTTTTGTCTAGGGTTTAAAGGCGTTCGGGTCCGACGAAAGATCGTCCTACCCAAGGAGAGTTGGAGTCAAATCACCCTAGGATTAGCATATCGAAACATGAGAAAATAATGGGTAAGGGAATCAACCAATAATAAAATAAGTACCTTGCGAAAGGGAACGCTGGGCGTAATCCCAACACAGTTCCTAGTGCCCCTTGAGAGCCCTTCACAGGGAATACCGGGGGCAGTCCTGGGTTAACGTAAATTGTTTAACAAGCTGAAAAGAGTAACTTAGTAATTAGGGTTGCACATTTCACAGACACTGATGGCACGGGATGTTGGTCCGGGGAGCTTCGGCTCGATTGTTTGTGACGGACGTGTTGGTCCGGGGAGATTCGGCTCGGGTTTTGATTACGCTAAACTTGCATGTGCATAAAAGGAATGATATTAAGGTGGTGGGTCTCCGGTATTGGAGGATCTTAGCACAGACACCAATCCGTTGACTCGGCAAGTGTTGTGATAGCACTTCGCCAACAGAAGTCCGGTGCGCCAGCCGGCAAGAGTACGCAGGAGTCCGCTTGTGCACCAGCGTTGAGGCGTACGATAGGTCTGACCAGTAGTGCTATACTGGTTTAGAGGTGGGCGAGGCCCAACCCACCGCTTCCGTCTGCCACTACGGAGGTATCCTGGGAGGTGAGGCTCCAGAAAGGGGGAACTAAAGGTCTGTGTGCACAGAGTCGGGTGTGTGTGTTGCACTTGCTTGATCCATCATACCCACTTGCATGTCATAGCATAAGCAATTCATTTAACCTTCGACACCTAAAATATAAGTGGTATGGGACACTTATACATTAGGCCCTGCAAAACGACCCCTTGGTCTATAAGCTTGTGTGGGCAAGTTTATAAATTAAGGTTAATTTTCTTTACATATATATATATTGCTGTTAATAACCGACACCCCAACGTATAAATTGGTATGAGACTCTTTATACGATGGGAGCCTTGCAAAAGACCCCTTGCTTATATGTACCCATATAAGTTAAGGTCACTTTACTTTACTTGTTTACATATATGATTAGTTACTATATAAATTGCTAGATTTAAGTCCACCGTCACCTGCATTTGATATACTCTCCACTTTCAAGTCCTCCCTTTCTTCCTCTCCGCTCGGTGTCTAGGAGCCACGGGGGAAGGGGTGGGGGATGATAGGACTTAGTCTTTTAGACTAACGGTTTTCGAACCACATCATTTAGGGGATCGCGGAGCCCAGACTGGAGGAGCAGCCCCAGAGGTTGACACGCTTGGAGATAGGGCAGTCTAGCACAGGAGTTCAGACAGCTGGGACCGTGAGGCCCTTACTCTAGTAGTTTTTACTTTATTTCCTCATGAGAGATCTTGTAGTGAGGAATTGATGTATCGGGCATAAGCCCTTATTTACAGTGCTTGGTTTTGTGGACTCTCCCATCGTGGAGATATTTTTACTTGATGTGATATTTCTGTGGACTTTTACTTAGAGTTGTGCTGCGCATGATGTTACTCTAATTTTGTTACTATGCTGCGATCGAATTGGCCGGCAGAAACGGCGTTTTGTGGTGATGTCGCTTCAAGGCGTGAAGGGTCACCGCAAAGCGGCGGTTCTGGGCATAAGACCCCGGTGGCGAGAAAGAAAAAAAAATGGGGTCTTACAGAATCTATCTCGAGGTGAGACCTACCCCACCCTCCGAGAGATCAACCTGCCCTGCCAGCTAGTGGGAGCCTGACAACAGAATCCATCTCGAGGTGAGACCTACTCCCCCTTTGAGAGGTCAACCTGGCCTGCCAGCTAGTGAGAGCCTGGCAGCGGAATCCATCTCGAGGTGAGACCTACTCCCCCTTCGAGAGGTCAACCTGCCCTGCCAGCTAGTGGGAGCCTGGCAGCGGAATCCATCTCGAGGTGAGCTCTACCCCACCCTCCGAGAGATCAACCTTCCCTGCCAGCTAGTGAGAGCCTGGCAGCGGAATCTATCTCGAGGTGAGACCTACCCCACCCTCCGAGAGATCAACATGCCCTGCCAGCTAGTGGGAGCCTGGCTGCGGAATCCATCTTGAGGTGAGACCTACTCCCCCTTCGAGAGGTCAACCTGCCCTACCAGCTAGTGCGAGCCTGGCAGCGGAATCCATCTCGAGGTGAGACCTACTCCCCCTTCGAGAGGTCAACCTGCCCTGCCAGATAGTGGGAGCCTAGCAACGGAATCTATCTCGAGGTGAGCTCTGCTCCCCCTCCGAGAGATCAACCTGCTCTGCCAGCTAGTGAGAGCCTGACAGCGGAATCCATCTCGAGGTGAGGTCTCGCTCGACCCCATCTCCCATCCTCTCCTTCCCGGGCCATTTTCCTGGCACACTTCCTTCTCCCCCTGCTGCGGTCACCTCGCCTAGACCCCTGGGATTCGGCTCATCGAGAGAGGGGAGCTAGCTCCTGGGAGATTGGGGTGGAGCTTCCACCCTGAGGAGCAATGCTTCTCAGCATCTCCATGATGCCTTGGATGGAGGTCATGAACTCTCCCTTCCCCACAAAGGGCCCTGGGCTGGGGAGCTCGCCGAGATCATCACTACCTCCCTGACCTCCAGTCATGACACTCTCCCGAGATCTTCTATGTTGGTCACTCTCCACGCTCACCGCACCAAAATGTTGAAGCCAAATGCTTGGTCTCTCGTGGAGTTCGGGGTCCCTAGAAAGGGGTGACCTCATACCTACTGCACTCAGGGGGATGTCACGGACCAAAGGCTCAGGAAACTAGGAACAGACCCTCGACTCTAGCGTGGAGGTCCCACCTCACACCCAAAAGACATTGGAGATCTCCCCTTCCCTAGTCAATGCTGAGCTAGGGTGCCTTGGAGGATGAAGAGAGAGAGAGAGTGAAGAAGTGATCCCGAAGCCCTCCTCTCCAAGGCACCCCTAAGGGCTTATTTATAGTTTTCTGGGTATGACCTACAAATAACCAACCTTCACTGCTCTGAAAATTACCAAAATGCCTCCGGATTGGTCTGCCAACAGCCAAATCCCGCTGTTCTAAGCGGCTAAATGCAGTCCACCAGGGGTAGTCCCTCAAACCGGGCGGCCTGGAGGTTAGGCAGGAAGCGGGGGGGCAGCTTGGGTGGACAGGCAGCCTATGAGTGATGACCTGGCGACCTGCTCGACCACTAGGCATGCTGAAGCCGGGCGAGCTGCGGCCTGCTCGGCTGGGGCGACGGTCTGGCGAGATGCGGCCTGGCGAGACGGCAGTTTGGGCGAGGCGGTGGTCTGGGCAAGAAGGCTGTCCGGCGAGACGGCGGCCTGCTGCGAGACGAGGCAAGGCGAGCTGCGGCCTGGCGAGACGACGGCCTGGGCTAGGTGGCGGTCTGGCGAGCTGAGCCCTGGCGAGACGGCGGCCTGGCGAGGCGGCGACATGGGCAAGACGGCGGCCTGGGTGAGGCGGCGGTCTAGCGAGCTGAGCCCTGGTGAGACGGCGGCCTGGCGAGGCGGCGGCCTGGGCGAGGCGGGGGTCTGGCGAGCTGAACCCTGGCGAGACGGAGGTCTGGCGAGCTGAGCCCTGGCGAGACGGCGGCCTGGGCGAGATGCGGCCTGCTGAGGGGACCCTACTCTGCGAATACGGGGTTGTACAGAAGCCTTCGAAGATCACCAATTATCATCCAATTTTGTATACCTGCAATATAAAAAACTGAAATCATAAACATTTGACGAGAAATTTAACAAAGTTATTAAAAAAATATTATACATTAATATGATGTAATCATGTTTATAATGAAGGTCCAATATAACCAAATTACAAGATATCTACACCAAATGTCATGATGTGAGAATTAGTTTCAACATTAAATACTGGTGTATGGATTGAAAAGGAAAAAACATACCATAAGTTCAATGTTCCTCCAAATTAATGATTTCATCAACTTGTTCTTTAGGATCACCCACTCTAGCCCATGAAACATCAGTCAAGTCCCACCCTTCTGCCACTAAAGCATGATATCTCATCCACATAGATATCACCGGTGGTAGTGGACAGTCATCTTTCATCAACAATTGTATGAAATGATTGTCGTTAACAAATCCAATATAGATTATCTTCCGATTTAATGGAGGAGCTGTGTGTAATGGTATGAATGTAAAAGACTGAAATTTTGAATAATGAATAACTGCCACATTATAACGTGAAGCAACTAGTAATCCCATATCTGAAATCGTCATCCATTTGTCGAATGGTGCATGAATTGATGTACAGTCCAAATATAACGAAAGTTCTTTTGGTCGCACATTCCCAAACATGTTATACAAAAAATTCATTTATTTTGATTTCTTCTATTAAGTCTTTTCTCACTTGCAACCAATTGTCGCTCATTTCCAATGCCAAACTGACCACCCTGTAACCGCAATGCCCATCTTCAACCACATTTACAACATCAATGATATGAGTATAAATATAAGCAGACATTTCTTTTCGAACACTTTCAAGTTATCTGTTGTGGTTCCTTCTTGGAATCATCTTCTTAGCTTTCTTTTTTGAATATTGTTCCCCTTTTAGCACATGCTCGAACAATGATAACTCCCTCTTTGTAGATTTGTAGTCATCTTTAAACTTTTTATAACTACCACGTGGTCTCCCTTTCAACTTAATTGGCAAAGTTGGTTCTAGTGTTTGAGTCTTGCTCGGTTCCAATATTTCTCTAAGCTTCTTCTTCATTTTGTTTTTTGATAATCACTTACGTTCTTGTATTTTTTTAGCAAGCCATCTAACTCAACTTGTATGATCCCAACTGAGTCGATCTCCGCCTCTTTCATCTTTGTTTCCCTAACAATTTTTGGGTGCAAAATGAGTTGTCTCCAGTGCTTATGAACCATCCATAATGGGTACCCGGAAGATTGATGTACATATTGAATTAATTCATGAGCACAAGGTAACCCATTATGAACCTCATTTTGTGCGAGCACTTTGACGAGTCTATGAAATTACCACTCTTAACCAAGTCGTCCCCTTTCTTTATTATTTCCAAAGCTGTAGCTGAAACATGCCCAAGTAGATTTGTATATAATGAACTCCTAAAACCTTTGTTCACTTGTATGGAACTCTGCCCAAATGATCGTTTTATCTCAGTGTGCTGCAATGTTAACATCTGATGAAATGTTTTTCATATAGTAGACAAATTGCAAATAGAAACTTCCAAGAATTTTTTTAAATGACTATGACCGCCTGATAGTACACCTAGTGTCAACTACCTTCACCTATGGGGGGGGGGGGGGGGAATAGGTGACTTGCAGCATTTTTGCGGAATTAAAATTGTACCTGCACAAGAAAACAAAACAGCACAGCACAGAAAGGACACAAGCAATTTATAGTGGTTCCCCGATTTGGGTACATCCACTTTCCCCCTTCGACCTATCTCCCAACACGGGACGACTCGGTCACTTCACCAACAAGATTGAAATCCAATCCTTGCACTATCGGAAGGAACCCTTCCACACGTAGGAGACAACACTCCCACAACACGGGTTGCACCCAACCCTTACAGCTAGGAACCAACGTTCCTTTACAACAAAAAAGGAAACTAGAATGTACAAGAAATACAAACAACTTTTGGAGACTAAGGTGTCCCTCTTCGTTCGATGACGTGTTCTTGAAGTCAATGAAGAGTCCACAACCCTAGATCTCTCTTTGAGAGAATCTCCTCGAAACCGGCGGCGGCAAGAGGGGCGGCGACTTGGTTCTCGGGATCGGCGGCGACAACGGTGTGTGGCTGCTGTACTTTGGAGACTCAATCTTCGTAGCAAAGCTAGCAAGGTCTACCAACGGTCACACTAGGATCGATTGTCTCGATCGATTCGGAAGGGGAAGGTTTTCCTGATCAACGAATCAAGAGACAAAGGATCTCTGGTTAGACGCGTGAGACGCTATGCTTGGCTAAGCTTCTGTCGCCGGGAGATCTAGAAGAAACCACGATCAAACGGCCGGCGATCGACTAGCACGAGCGGCGACGACGGCGGAGCAGGTATCACAATCTAGGTCAAGGTCGGCGGCTCGGCTTCGTTATTCTGTATATGTTTTCCGTTCAAAAATACGCGTGTATTTATACAGTAGAATACACCTTCATGACCGTTGTGGGTCCCACCAGAAGAAACCCTAATATCGGTTCAAAACAGCGCCTTAACATTTGATCTGGTCCAGCGGGATCCAGAAAATCGTCTAAGGCAAAATCGGCGAGAATCGAAGGTGATTCTCGTCGAATCGGTGAGAATCGAAGGTGATTCTCGTCGATTCGGCGAGAATCAAAGGTGATTCTCGTCGATTTTGACTTATTGGCACGCTCTGATATAGCCGGATAGAGACGGCGAGAATCAGCCAGTGATTCTCGACGATTCGGCGAGAATCACTTGTGATTCTCGCCGAATCGGCGAGAATCACTTGATGATTCTTGTCGATTAACACTTAGACGATTTTTCGTATTTCCGCCCATGAGCTGCTCTTTGACCCATCCTTGCTCCTTATCTGCACTTGCATAATCACAACCCTGTACTTGAAAATAAGTACACTCCAATAGAGAGAGTACACGTAGGCCAACATACTGATCTGCTCAACGAGGGATTACGTCGTGCAGACTCGTATATATTGACCTACTGCACCCTGACATTGGTGTGCACTTAGCGTGGAATAACTGCAAGCACAACTTGAAAGATTTTATCAAATACATTGTCTATTTACCTTAGCTTGTTCAGGGGCTTCTTCAAATCAGGTACGTTGTGGATACAATACCCAACAATCTCCCCCTATTTGAAGAAGCCTAAACCCTACAGGCTAAGGTGAATAGAGCGTATGAGAATTAAAATCATAAACTTGAAATTTAGTTGAGAGAGATATTCATTACCAATACCAATTTCTTGAGAGCAAACTTGGAGCCACCTTAGCCAACTTGGAGCCACCTTAGCCTTAGCCGAGAGGGTAATCTCCCCCTTTTCGGCTTCTGCAAATCTGGGTCTGTTGCATTTGACCCCTTGCTCCCCCTCAGTTCTTGCACATGTGCTCACACTTGAGTTCCTGGCAGAGGCTCCCCTAGATGCACAAGCCTGGAGCTTTTGTAGTCTTCATTCCTTATAGTTTAGCATCCCCAATTCAGTTTTGAAAAGACTGAACTTGGCTTCGTCTAAGGGCCTTGTGAAAATATCTGCAATCTGCATGTCCGTGGGGACATAATAGAGAGAGATGTCCTTGTTCTCCATGTGCTCCCGAATGAAGTGGTAGCGCACTTCAATATGCTTCGTTCTGCTGTGCGATACCGGATTGTTGGCAATTGCAATTGCACTGGAGGAGTCACAGTACATTGGTACTTCCTTGAACTGAAGGTCGTAGTCGGCTAACTGGTTTCTGATCCATAGGAGTTGTGCGCAACAGCTGCCTGCCGAGATGTACTCAGACTCTGCTGTGGAGGTAGCTACACAATTCTGTTTCTTGCTATTCCATGAAACAAGCCTTCTTCCGAGGAATTGACACGTCCCGGAAGTGCTTTTCCTGTCATCCCTACTCCCTGCAATATCAGCATCTGAAAAACCTATTAGCTCGACATCATTGTTTCTCGGGTACCACAAGCCAAGATTCGGAGTACCTTTAAGGTATCTGAGAATTCGCTTTGCAGCGACATAGTGAGATTCCTTAGTGTTCACCTGATATCTGGCACAGACACATGTGGAGAACATGATATCCGGTCTACTGGCAGTAAGGTAGAGCAGGTATCCAATAATGCTTCTGTATTTGGTTTCATCGAAAGGTTTGCCTTTCTCATCCTTATCCAGAGACACCGTGGATCCCATTGGAGTCCTCATAGAGGTTGCATTCTCCATACCGAATTTCCTGAGGAGTTCATTTGTGAACTTCGTCTGAGAGATGAAGATTCCATCCTCAGACTGTTTCACTTGAAGTCCCAAGAAATACTTTAGCTCTCCCATACTGCTCATTTCAAACTTTCCTTGCATAAGTTTAGAAAACTTTTTGCAAAGATTGTTGTCCGTTGAGCCGAATATAATGTCATCGACATAGATTTGCACCAGCAAAATCTTGCCTTTGACTTCCCTGAGAAACAATGTCTTATCTATTTTACCTCTAGAGAACTTGTTCTCAAGAAGAAAACTAGATAAGGTCTCATACCAAGCTCGTGGAGCTTGCTTTAAACCATATAGAGCTTTATTAAGAAAATATACATGATTGAGATAAGTAGGATTGACAAAACCTGGGGGTTGAGCGACGTATACTTCCTATTTCAGGTCTCCATTCAAGAATGCTGATTTCACATCCATTTGATAGACTGTGAATCCTTTGTGCGAAGCATACGCCAGGAACAATCTGATTGCCTCGAGCCATGCCACAGGTACAAAGGTCTGGTCGAAGTCAATCCCCTCCTCCTGTCTGTAACCTTGAGCCACCAGCCTGGCCTTGTTCTTTATGATGACATCATGTTCATCCAGTTTATTTCTGAAGATCCACTTGGTGACAATCACATTCTGCTTTTGTGGTCTGGGAACCAGCGTCCAAACATTGCATCGTTCGAATTGATGCAGTTCATCTTGCATGGCCAAGATCCATGCTGCATCTTTGTTCGCCTCGACGAACTTCTTTGGCTCAACCTGCGATAGAAACTAAGATGCAAAATCTCGTTAATAGTACCTCTTCGAGTTCTGACACCGTCACGAGGATCTCCAATGATCTGATCTCTAGGATGATCCCTCACGTGCCGGAGCTCTAGAAGTCTGGGGTCTGGAGCTACGACTACTTCTTGGGCTTCTCCTTCTTCTAAGAGATTTTCTTCATTTTGATCTTCAACATTCCCAGTTGACGTTGAGGTGGAAACTTTGACGTACTTAGGAGTTTCATCTTTAGCAGTCTCATCGAGACACAGCTGTTCAAGTCGTGCACCTGCATCTTCAAGGATACCGCTGGAAGAATTGCTGTTAAGCAAGCTTCCTTCATCAAATACAACATTAATTGATTCCTCTACCACTAGGGTTTTCTTATTGAAGACCCTATATGCCCGACTGTGGGTACTATAGCCCATGAATATGCCTTCGAAGCATTTCTCACCAAATTTAGTACGCGGGTACTTCCCATTATTCAGTACATAACATCTGCAACCAAAGATCCTAAAGTAGGACATGGTTGGTTTCCTGCCTCTCAGTAGCTCATAAGGCGTCTTACGATGATGCTTGTTGATCAATGCTCGGTTTTGTACATGATAAGATGTATTGACCGCCTCTGCCCAGAAGTATTCTGGGAGAGAAGCATCTTTCAACATTATCGTGCAAGCTTCAATGAGAGTTCTATTTCTCCTCTCCGCAACTCCATTTTGCTGATGAGTGCGTGGGGAGGAAAACTCATAAAATATACCTTGTTCTTCACAAAACTCTGTCATAGCACCAGATTTGAATTCTGTTCCATAGTCACTTCTGATTTTGACCATTGAGCAGTTAAATTCGTTCTGAACCTGCTTGACAAAACTAGTGAAGATGTTAAACGTATCTGACTTTAGTTTTAAGAAGAACACCCATGTAAACCGAGAGTGATCATCAACTATCACTAGTGTATAGGACTTGCCTCCTAAGCTATGAACTTGCATTGGACCAAACAAGTCCATATGTAGAAGATAAAGACATCGGGAAGAGTCTTTATCTGCAAAGCTCTTAAAGGTAGCCCGAGTCTGTTTGCCCATCTGGTATGCAGGACAGGGGCTATCTTTGATGCACTTGATAATGAGAGCATTCCTTACTAAGTTTTTAGAGAACAACATACTAATTGTTTTGAAATTAATATGTGTCAATCTCTTGTGCCATTATTCACAAAGAGATGCACTGCCTGTTGCCACTAGGTATACGGGGGTAGATGAATCTAAACTAAGAAAATTTAAGCAGAAGATATTTCTGCTCCTAATGTCTGTTAGTACCATCTCAGAATAGGCACATGATATTATCAGACATTTATCCTTGCAGAACTTAATGTCATAACCTTTATCACATAACTGACTTACACTGATCAGGTTATGGTTTAACCCTTCAACATAAGCCACGTCGGTGATAGAGATTATACCGTTGGAAATCATACCATAAACTCTGGTAACTCCTCGATCTGACCCCCCAAAGATGACTTTGGGACCATTCTCGACTGGAGTATAATCACGCAGCAGGCTTCTTGTCCCAGTCATATGTCGGGAGCATCCACTGTCCAAGTACCATATTGGCGTTTTGGTGGCCTTTGGACATTCCTGCAAAACAAAATTAATTTCCCTTAGGAACCCAATCAAACTTGGGTCCTAGATTCTTGATTAGCATACTCCCCCTCTGGTGGTTAACCTTACGAGTGGTCGGACTCGCATTGCTAACATAGGGAGTCTCGTTATACCTCGGATTAAACCAACAATCACGACAAAGTGACCGACTTTGCCACAACACCAACAGTCAAATCTGTTGTACCTCTTCCTAGGCTCCTACTTTACCTAGAGAGTGGTGGGTACAGCCGGGGCCTTGGATCTTAGGGTGGAGGCATCATAGTGATTGCAGTCACATGACTTCTTCACCTTCTGTTTCTTCAGTACAACAAGCTTGGATTTTGGTGCATCCTTTCCATTATGGCCGCTGAAGAATTGACCATAATTTCCCATGTGGATTTCCTCATAAGGTGCCTTGAAGACACTCTCACCAAAGTTGCAGGGGAAAGTCCAACCGTCATATCGGCTCTTTGGCTTTGCAACCGAGGGCCGGAAATGATGACCAAAGGTTGACTCAAAGTCATGTTGGTTGCAAGGAAAGCCAGACTTTCTGAACGCAGCAGGACTGAGGGGAGCTTTTCCCTTTTCAGCAGTAGAGGCCTTCTTGGCGGCCTTATTCTTTCTCTGGTTCCTGTTTCTCCTGGATGAGGAACCAGGTACCCCTACATGCCCCAAGCCAGCTCCTTTGGCCTGAGCAGAGAAGGTATCAACAACTGGAAGAACTGTTTTTGGCATAGAGAAGCTCTTGACGATCTTCCGTTCTGCCTCAAGTTGTTCTTCCAACTTGTCGACTTCCTCCTGCTTAAGATCAAGGAGCTTAAGAGACTCTGAATGCTTTGAAGTCAGGTCTAGGTGCTCCTGTCGGAGAGAGATCAAACTGGTGATATCTTCCCTTAGGGAGACACTCTCACCCTTAAGAAATTTCACTTCCTTTTTCTCAGCCTTCAATCTCTTATGACACTCCTCGAAAGTGTTGGGCAGAAGTTCATACTTCTCGAGGAGCTCCGCTTCGCGGGCCGAAAGGGTATCCTCAGGGTCATCATCCTGAGACTCAGGATCAGAGTCAGAGTCGGAGAGAGGGGTGTGAGATTTTACCTTCCCAGTAAAAGGGGGGCATTCTCCTTCTGAGTCAGAGCGACCCACCAGCCCGAAGTAGGCTTCCTCATCATCATTGGAGTCTGAGGAATCAGATTCACTCAGTGTCTTTGGCTTTTTGGCGATGTAGCTCCTCTCTTTCTTCTTATCTCTAGAGGACTTGTGCTCCTCTACCTTCTCCTTTTCTCTCTTGCCTTGGTGGCAGTCGGCCACGACCTGTCCTGACTTATTGCATCCAAAACAAATAATGTCAGAGGAGCGATGTTTGTTTGGTTTAGATGCATACTTGTCAGAAGAATAATTTTTCTTCTGAAGCCTGGAGGAGGAGCAGTCTCTCCTTCTTTGATTTCTCATCTTGAGGAACTTCTTGAATTCTCGGGTGATGAGGGAGAAATCTTCCTCAGACAACTCTGAGCTGGAGAAGCATGGCTCGGAGTCCTCCTCCTCATCCTTTTTCTTGGCACGGTATGAAACCGCACCCTTGCCCTTCCTGGAGTGAATGGCTTTTAGGGCCACAGTCTTTTCCTTGGCTGCAGCCTTCTCTACTTCTTCTTCTGCTTTCCTGGTGTTCAGTTGAAGCTCATAGGACATCAGTTTCCCAAACAGAATTTGCGGGTCTGTTTCAGCTAGTTTGCCAAACTCTCGGATGGCGCAGATCTTTGTATCCCATTCCTTAGTAAGGGACCTAAGGAATTTATCATTAAGTTCACCATCAGTGAACACTCTTCCATATCCTTTGAGGGCATTGACAATCTTGAGGAAGTTCTCGAAGGTGACTCCGATCTCTTCCTTAGGCCCTTGTCTGAAGGCCTCATATTTCTGGTTTAGGAGGGATCTCCGATCATCCCTCACTTCATCAGTGCCCTCCATTAGGATAATCAGGCAGTGCCAGATCTCCTTTGTTGTCCTACAGTTGCAGAAGTTCTGCATCATTGAGTCATCAACCGCGCTGACTAGAATGTTCTGCGCCTTCTTGTCAAGTCCCACCAGCACCATCTCGTCCTTGTCCATTTCAGAAATTTTCTTTGGCACTTTCTTGGTAGGATCAATGGTGGAGACCAGAGTGGGGACATAAGGTCCCTCCTCCACGATCATGAAGAGTCGAGGATCAACTGCTTCCATGTAGAACCTGATCCTTTCCTTCCAGATAGGAAAGTTGAGCCTGGTGCACACTGGGATCTTGCCTGTGTACTTGAGCCCGTCCATGGTAGATGTTTTCCTTCTACTTGACACTAGTGGCAGGATTCTACTCAAGGTGTGAACCTTTTTGATGAGTAACCTCGCTTTGATACCACTTGATAGTCCACCTAGTGTCAAATACCTTCACCTATGGGGGAGGGGGGTGAATAGGTGACTTGCAGCGTTTTTGCGGAATTAAAATTGTACCTGCACAAGAAAACAAAACAGCACAGCACAGAAAGGACACAAGCAATTTATAGTGGTTCCCCGATTTGTGTACATCCACTTTCCCCCTTCGACCTATCTCCCAACACAGGACGACTCGGTCACTTCACCAACAGGATTGAAATCCAATCCTTTCACTATCGGAAGGAACCTTTCCACACGTAGGAGACAACACTCCCACAACACGGGTTGCACCCAACCCTTACAGCTAGGAACTAACGTTCCTTTACAACAAAAATGAAACTAGAATGTACAAGAAATACAAACAACTTTTGGAGACTAAGGTGTCCCTCTTCGTTCGATGACGTGTTCTTGAAGTCAACGAAGAGTCCACAACCCTAGATCTCTCTTGGAGAGAATCTCCCCGAAACCGGCGGCGACAAGAGGGGCGGCGGCTTGTTTCTCGGGATCAGCGGCGACAACGGTGTGTGGCTGCTGTACTTTGGAGACTCAATCTTCGTAGCAAAGCTAACAAGGTCTACCAACGGTCACACTAGGATCGATCGTCTCGATCGATTCGGAAGGGGAAGGTTTTCCCGATCAACGAATCAAGAGACAAAGGATCTCTGGTTAGACGCGTGAGACACTATGCTTGGCTAAGCTTCTGTCGCCGGGAGATCTGGAAGAAACCACGATCAAACGACCGGCAATCGACTAGCACGAGCGGCTATGGCGGCGGAGCAGGTATCGCGATCTAGGTCAAGGTCGGCGGCTCGGCTTCGTTATTCTGTATATGTTTTCCGTTCAAAAATACGCGTGTATTTATACAGTAGAATACACCTTTATGACCGTTGTGGGTCCCACAGGAAGAAACCCTAATATCGGTTCAAAACAGCGCCTTAACATTTGATCCGGTCCAGCGGGATCCAGAAAATCGTCTAAGGCAAAATCGGCAAGAATCGAAGGTGATTCTCGTCGAATCGGCGAGAATCGAAGGTGATTCTCGTCGAATCGGCGAGAATCAAAGGTGATTCTCGTCGATTTTGACTTATTGGCACGCTCTGATATAGCCGGATAGAGACGGCGAGAATCAGCCAGTGATTCTCGACTATTCGGCGAGAATCACTAGTGATTCTCCCCGAATCGGCGAGAATCACTTGGTGATTCTCGTCGATTAACACTTAGACGATTTTTTGTCTTTCCGCCCATGAGCTGCTCTTTGACCCATCCTTGCTCCTTGTCTGCACTTGCATAATCACAACCCTGTACTTAAAAATAAGTACACTCCAATAGAGAGAGTACACGTAGGCCAACACACTGATCTGCTCAACGAGGGATTACGTCGTGCAGACCCGTGTATATTGACCTACTGCACCCTGACATTGGTGTGCACTTAGCGTGGAATAACTGCAAGCACAACTTGAAAGATTTTATCAAATACATTGTCTATTTACCTTAGCTTGTTCAGGGGCTTCTTCAAATCAGGTACGTTGTGGATACAATACCCAACACCGCCCTCGACACAGTTGGTGGTAGAATTTTCAAAATACAATAAGTTATCGATTCATGCATATATAAAATACTCCTTATAGTGTTCTATCCAAGGTGTTACAACATATTGAAGAACATTGAAATATTTTTCGGAATACTTCATTAACATAGAGTTTAATCTATCATTGTAATCATGTATTGTAGGTGAGTAAACCAAAAGTTGTCATTCAGCCATAAAAGCCTCAAATTCCTTACCTTGTGTGAAAAACTTTTTGCAGTTGGCAAGGACATTTCTGTTGATATGAACTTGACATAAAATGGTCTTTGCTTGAGGAAAGACTAATTTTATGACATTCATCAATGTGATCTCTCTATCCACAATCAAGACATTAGACAACGATGTATTTAACATGCTCTTAAAACAATTCAATGCCCACATGTAGCTGCCTTCCGTTTCATTTGAGATAAAAGCAAATGCAACATAAAAGATCATATTTGTAGATGTGATCCAAACAATGAAAAGCAACAGCAATCTGTAACGATTAGTTTTATATGTGCAGTACATGATAAAAACATCAGGAAACATATTGCATAATCGAACAGATGTTGGATGAGCAAAAAATAAGGCCGCCAAATTTGCAGTAATAAGGTTCACAATATTGTAACAACAGGAGTCAAACAATGTATACATCACTACAGGTGCAAAAACTGTAAGATTTTGGAAGTATATAGTTATGATACATGGTCAATCGTGATTGTTTTGTAGCCATCACAACAAAAAATTGCAAAGTAAGGATATAAGGGTTTTGAAGATATACTGACCAATCTATTGGCTTGTGGATAATACTGAATGCAACACCAGCAGTGAATGTATCAGGAATGCAGCCCCAGCAAGCTGTAATCAAGAAGGAAATATTTACCCTCAAATCCCTATTCGATGCAGTTTGCAACGGGCAAAAAAAAATGATCTTCAACAAAATCTTCACTGACTAACCGGGGAAGAGAGCTACCTGGAGGAGAGGGCGATCTGGAGAAGTGGGCGGCGAAATCGCTGTAGAAGAAAGAAGATCAGGCGGAGCGGGCGACCGGGAGAAATGCGGAAGCAGTGCAAATCGCGATCGGGCGGAGAGGGAGCCGTCGTCGGGTCACTGCGTCGTCGCTACCGTTGTCGATCTGGAAGGAGCGACGGAGAACGCGCCAGAGCAGGGGTGAGGACAAGCACGAACCGGCAGGAGCGGCAGTCGAACTCGCGAAATAGGGAGGAGAGACCGTCGTCGGGTTGGAGTGCGGCTAAAGGTTTGAGATGTTTGGAGATTTAGGGTTTTAACTTTTTTAATGTGGTTTTTGGGTGTGGCAATAGTTATTTATGATGTGCTTTTAACATTGCCCATAACAATTCCTTTTAATAAATCTAACAAAATATAAATTATTCCAGCTAATTTATTTATTTTTTCACCGGGGTTATCCTGTCAATGAAAAATAGAATCAAGAACTATACCTAATATCCAAAACCGTTAAAATGGAAGTTAGCCAAACGGCCTATTTTAAACGCGGCATGCCAGTGGTTATCGCCCACGCCGTTTCTAAACGTCCAAGCTCGCCGCAAAACCGCATCCCCATTTATGCTCAAAAGGAAGTTTTTCTGTGACTGTCGTTCTGTTATGTTTAACGCATATTTTATGCCGATGTAAACACACCGTGCCAAACTAAGGCTAGATTTGGTTCGGCGGTGGCGGGTGCATCCGGTGGGTCGAAACGTTATTTTGAAACCGGAGGGAGGGAGGTGGGGGTAGAAATGGAACGGATCGGGACCGTTTTCTCCTTATTGCGGGTGTAAGCGGAGCAAACGCCACCGGCGTCTGTTTACCCGTCATCCGGCGTCGTTTGCTCCGAACGGAGGCGGCGAAAAGCCGAACAAAATGAAGCCTAACCCCCTGCCCTTGGTATTATAGAACATACTATCTTTCTATGCAATACTCTTTCCTTGAAAGGAGAGAAAGAGGAGTCGAATGGGAAGAAGAAAGCGCGTTAAGGATTGCTATGTATGGAAGAAATTATTGGAACGCCCCACCATTCAATGGATCCGCGTGCAAGAACTCTGTTAAAGAAAGTTGTTTCAAAACCAACTTTTGAGTATTCACTTTTTTCACACAATTTCTACAAGAATGATGTCATCCTTGGCCGATGATGATGATTCATATTTGCTTCACACTAAAATTGACTAAAATTTTTGACGTTATATTAATGAAGAAGTGATTGAGATTTTGTTCGAGGTTGATGATAAATTACTCGTGAAAGAGAGTTCTCCGCTCAAAATATTCTACAATACCTCATTTATGTATGGAATGGGTATTTATACTTCCAGCGTAGAGCAAGACTCTAGTATGACACGAACCTGTTAACCTATTCTGAGTCGATCTCGACACGTGTGGACATATTGTTAAATAACATAACAATCTCCTTCTATGTCCGCCGTGAACCCAGACTTCGGATAGATGGTGGTTTGTCCAAAGTTCAACCAACTGTGAATCATACACAACCGTGTCCAGCACTTGTTTCAAACAAATTAGACTTGAGCACAGAATAGTAAGCACGCATAAGTAAAACGATACTCAGCTGCAACACAGAACAATCTCAGGTACAACAAGACACAGGCTCAAACGCCTGGTGTCTCAAACAAACAGAGAGCTAATAGTCCAATCAAACAGTGCATAAAAAGAAGAGCTAAAACAATGCTCTGAACGGAAGTAGCAAAAAATAAACTACAAATACTCTAAAACTCATCATCCAGAAGATCATCCTGATCTGGATCCAAGTCAACCAGTGCTCCTCCTATCCCAGCAACCCTTGCAATTTCAACAGAGAATTTCATTTCAGAATGAATTCTATCCTTTACAAATTTGCAAATATCTAGTTCTTACAAAAAAGAACTTAGTATTAAATATTTTAATTTGGCTGGGAGGACACGTTCACAGAGTATTATAGTCTTACCTCAGAACCTGATATCTATTTCAACTGAAACGATTTCAGACTTCTGGACACCGCAGCTATATCTGTGATCTTATATGAAATGTCACGGTTACTGCCCTTTTAAAGTTAATTGGAACTCATCAAGTTTGGAATGGAACCAATCTCTAGAAGAAGAGACAAGACCAAGTCAGATTGTGTTATCAAGTTTGGAATAACACTCTCCTCCAAGGCAAAAGCCGAATCCAGATGACGTTGTTAGCATCAAGTTTGGAATGAAATAGCTTACCAGATCCGAGCTCAGCAACCAAGAGCATCAACGGAACACAACATGCTTGCTTGACAAAGGAAATCAGAATAATCAAAACTTTCGGACAAAGGCTGAACTGAATCACCTATTGCTGAACTAAGGCCGAACTAAATCGCCTTTAGTCTCATTTCCCCCACAGTTTTGATTAGACGGTCTTTTGACATTCTTTTCGTCAATGGATCAGCCAGGTTATCCTTTGAACGTACATCGATCAAAGTGATAATTTCTTGTTCTTTCAGATAATTCAACAAGGCATGTCTCAGTCGTACATGTCTCCTCTTAGTATTATAGAGAGTATTCTTAACGACTTGAACTGCTGCTTGATTATCACAATACAAGCTCAACGAGTTGACTTGCAACTTAGACAAGAGAATGTCTAGAATCAAATTCCTGATCCAATCTGCCTCTTCACCGGCCAAGGCTAAGACAAACAACTCGGCTTCCATAGACGACAATGCTATACAGGTCTGTCTTTTGGATTTCCAAGTGATAGCAGCTCCACCCAAAGTGAATATATATCCACTGGTGGACTTGCTGTTCCCGACTTCTGAACACCATGATGCATGAAAATGTCCCTCCACAGAAGGTGGGTAACTAGTGTGGCACAAAGCATGATCTTTAGTACCTTTCAGGTACCTCAACAGCCTATCTAAGGCTTCCCAATGCTCTTTGCCTGGATTACTGGTAAAACGACTCAGCACGTTAACCGAAAAAGCAATGTCTGGTGTAGTATAACTTGTGGCATACATGAGACTACCAATTATTTTGAAATATTTGACTTAATCAATGCTGGTCTCTACGTTAGGACTCAACTTCACATTATGATCAAATGACGTCTCAATCGACCTACAGTTATCATATCCCTAGGTAGAAAGAAGTTGCTCAATATAATGAGCCTGACTAAGAGTAACTCGACCCTTGTCAACTCTAACCTTCATACCTAACAAGGTATCCACAGGACCAAGGTCCTTCATGTCAAAAACTTCTGCCAGAGTGGACTTAATATCCCTAACTGCAGCAAGATTAGACCCCAAAATCAACATGTCATTTACATATAAGCATATGATGACTGTCTGATTCGACAATGAGCGGTGATAAAAGCATTTATCTGAGAGACTGGGCTGAAATCCGAGGCTCTTTACCACCTGGTCAAACTTCATGTGCCACATCTTAGGCGCTTGTTTAAGCCCATAGATTGATTTATCCAGTTTGCACACTTTATCTTTTTGATCTTTCTGCACATAACCTTCAGGTTGTGTCATGTAGATCTCTTCATCAAGCTCTCCATTTAAGAAGGCTGTTTTCACATCCATCTGATGAATTATAAAGTTCTCGATAGATGCTAAGGCCAGAAAAATCCTGATAGTCGACAGGTGACACACAGATGAATAAACATCAAAGTTGTCTATTCCCCCTGTTGTTTATAACCTTTAGCTACGAGACGCGCTTTATACCTGGCTATAGACCCATCACTATGTAGTTTCTTCTTCAACACCCACTTGCATCCTAGGACTTTAGCGTCTTTCAGCAAGTCGACTAGATGGCAAGTATTGCTATGTAACAGCGAGTCCATCTCATCATCAATGGCTTCTGCCCACATCAACGAATCTTTAGATCGCATTGTTTCCTGGTAGGAGAATGGATCATCCTCTAAGTGGTAGGTGACGAAATTCTCACCAAAATTCTTAGGGATTCTCTCTCTTGTAGATTCTCTAAGTGGAACAGATTCCACCTCTAGAGGTTGGGGAGCAGTGTTAGAAGGGCCAACAGTAGGTTCTATGATAGATTCAGAAATCATATCATTAGACCCGAAAACAGACAAACCATGATCCTTGACAAATTTATCTTCAAAGAATATGACGCCTCTAGACTCTATCACGATATTCGTGGATAGATCGAGAAATCTGTCGGCTGCACTATCTTCTGCACTACTTAGATAGACGCATGTTGTCGTCCTAGGTCCCACTTTAGGCCTCTTAAGGTCTTGTATACGCACATAAGCAATACAACCCCAAGTCTTTAGAGTATCGTATCTACAGGGATGACTGTGCCACATCTCATATGGGGTAGCAGTGAGCTGAGAATGAGGCACTCTATCAGAATGTGATTTGCAGCACGAACTGCTTCTCCCCAAAAAAAATTAGGCATGCTAGCTGTTAGGAGCATACAGTTCAACATTTCTGTCAAAGTTCTATTCTTACGCTCGGCAACACCATTTGGCTGAGGTGAGTAAGCAGCTGTGGTTTCAAAAATTATTCCCTCAGAGGCACAAAATTCCTTGAACCCAGAGACAGTATATTCTCCTCCTTAATCATTTCTAAATCTCTTAATTTTCAGGTTCAATTGATTTTCTACACGAGACTTAAAGGTCTTAAACGTCTCAAAGGCTTCGTCTTTCGATTTTAACAGATACACATGACAATATCTTGAAAAATCATCTATGAATGTAATCAGATACTTCCTTCCCCCTCTAGTGACGTGGCTACGAAAATCACAGAGGTCTGAATGTATCAACTCAAGAAGTTTTGTGCTCCTAGAAACCGATTTGAAAGGCTTTCTAGTGATTTTGGTTTGAGCACACACCTCACACTTATCAAATCGAATCGACAGATCTAAGGGAATGTTATGACTCTTCACTATATCTAGCATTTTCCTAAAGTTCACGTGTTCAAGTCTGTTATGTAACAACTTAGGATCAATAAAGTTCGAACTTATTTGGTTAATGCTATCGTTGTTTAGGCTAAGTCTATACATTCCGTTGATCAGGTACACACACTCAAAATAATGTGAATTTACCGTTAAGGTCATTCTATCATTTTGAGTTGTGAAGGACATCCCAGCCTTATCTAACAAACTCATAGAAATCAAATTTTTAGTTAAAGATGACACTACTTTAACATTATGCAGAAAAAGAGTTTTACTTGATGAGAGGACCAGCTCGGCTGTCCCAGCATGGGTCACCTCGGTCTCTCCTCCACTGCAGTTCTCCACCTTCTCCTGGACCGCCTTGACCTCGGCAAGTAACCCTCTGTCATTCGTTACATGACAGGTAGCACCGCTATCAAGCCACCACTCAGAGGACGAACTGTGGTGACTGCTCCCGATCATAGCCACGAAGGACTTGAGATCTGAGGCATCAGCCAGCATGTTCGCCACATTTTGCGGGGCATCCTCCTTTTTCTTCTTAGGAGCCTTGCACTCAGCCGCCCAGTGTCCCCACTTGCCGCAGTTGTGGCAATTGCCCCTCTTTTTTTGAAAGAGGGCTTTTTAGGCGCCAACTGTGCAGAGACTTCACCTTTGGGTGTTGATGGCTTCCTTCGAGGCTTGCTGGGTCGAGAAACGAAGTTAACAGCCTGTGAAGACTGACTAACTTGTTCCAAGCTCTTACTAGCGATGTTTTGATCCTCGATATGAATGAACCTTTTGAGTTCATCAAATGCGATCTTTTCCTTCAGTCTGTGCATTTCAGTCTTGAAGGTCAATCATTCAGGAGGTAGCTTGCTAAGTATCAGACACACAAAGAGATTATCAGAGATGTCAGACTTATCGTCCGCCAACTTGAGACGCAGACTCTCCAGTTCAATTATTTGAGAGGTGATTGACGAGTTCAAATTGAATTTTGAAGTGAAGAGTCTCTCCCCAAGGAGAGTCCTCGACAACCCCTCTTCCTTCTGGAAGTGCGCATTCAAACGATCCCAAATCTCCTTTGCAGTCTTATGACTGCTGTAGGTCAGGGCGAGTCTAGGGTTCAGGGAATTTAGGAGGTAGTCCCTGCAGAAGTCATCGTCTTTTTTCCACTGAAATTCGTTCACGTCCTCTTCGGTAGTGGCAAAATCACTCAGGACCGTGTAGAAAATCTCACGTTCCTTCATACCAAGTTGGACGTGCAGCTTCCAAGCGTGGAAGTCGGAGAGATCGAACGACTGTAGCTTGACGATGTCGTAGGAGGTAATCTTCGACATCTCGCTAAAGCTAGAACAGTAAAAACCAGAAAGAAATCACCTGATCCGCGCGAGATAAGACGCGAGTCTTCGGATCCAATCCAAGAAATAAGTTTGCTTTGCTCCTCTCAGGCTGAAAACTGTCGCCAAAGGCTAGATCCAAAACTGCACCGAAGAGAACTCCTTCAAAATGCTGAAACTTGATCCTGAGATAAACTAATTTGTAGCTTCCAGGTGTTCTCCACTTATTTGGCACTGAACAGATTCATATCTTCAACAAGAAGAAGGAAACCCAAACATCGATCATGTTGATCTATTGATCGGAATTCCAGAGACAAGAAATTCCAGAAACTGTAGATCGTGAGATCCAGAACAGCAATCCTGTTGATCTGTTGATTCCCAAACAACGTTCTGATGTTCCTGTGACTGCTTTGCACCAGAGCTTCTCTCCTCAGCGATTGATTTTCTCCAACCACAGATCGCAGCGGAAGACCAAAGGCGGAAGCACGATCCTTTCCGGCGATCCCCAAGCCACACCGAGAACCAGAGCCAGTGATCTATTTCGGCAAGAAATCCGATCGGCAACAACAGCGCTGGGGAGAACTGTAGATCGTCTTCCTTACCCATGATTCCATCTCCCGATACTTGCAAACAGGACCGGCGACGTGATCTTCAACGAACGACAGCTGGCCAGATCTGGGCGATGCCGATCGGGAAAGCACCGGGGAAGACGAGCACCGGCCGGACTCTTCCTTGCAGATCTGGAACGACGACTGGAGAGAGAAGATCGATCACCGAAAAATGACTTCTACGCTGGAAGAGAATCGAGCACCAGATCGGCGGATCAGATGCGGGAAATCGCCGAACGGGAGACGACGGCGGAATAGAGAATCGCAGAACACATGGAGCGAAACCCTAGCAGAGCGTCTACTTTGAGAATGTGAAAGGGAGTTCTCCGCTTAAAGTATTCTACAATACGTCATCTATGTATGGAATGAGTATTTATAGTACTTCCAGCGTAGAGCAAGACCCTAGTATGACACGAACCCGTTAACCTATTCCGAGTCGGTCTCGACACGTGCAGACATATTATTAAATAACCTAACATTACTTCCCGTTGCTTCGGCATGCAAATTTGATATAGGTAATGATGCACCGGGAATGATCAGGCATTGCGGCCGACTGATATTTCCCGCGAATGGTGTGGGGATGCTGCCGTAAAGGAATGACAGAAAAATAATAAACTTTTACAAAAATAAAGAGCAATGCTATATTGCAGGATGCTTTTGGCTTTATGCAAACTGTGAATATATACAGGCCAAAGATTTATTTATGCATATAAAATTTCATATATGCAAGCTAAATTCAAAAAACAAACTCATATCTTTCATAATTAAAGCAAGACAAATAAATCAATGAACTTATCCTAACTTGCACAACACTGATATGAAAAGAGTAATAAACAAGTCAAAACAAACAAACAAACAAATAAATACTCCATGTCACATAAGTTGGGCTCTATATCACCTGTAACAACGCAAGCTTGTCAAAACCTGGAGAAGAGGAGTTCAGTGTCGGCGAGGACGCGAAGGAAGCAGAGGAGAGCATCGGGGAGACAGTCATGATGGATGAAGGTGGAGATCATGGAGTTCCGAAAGAATATGATCTTTTTGGATATTCTGGTGAAAGTGGCGGTGGTGACGGGGACGTTCCGAAGGCGGGAGTAAATGTTGATGAGCTCGGTGGCGAGAAGAACGTCAGAAGAGCGGCCGGAAATTTGGAGAGGGTGGAGGTTCGCAACCTGCATATATCTTAAGAAAAAAAATAGAATTTAACCGCTATTTGTGACCTGGATACAACTAAAACCGACTTGCTTATAACAATCCTCAAAATAAATGACCAATGTTTATGCGAATATAGAGGTAATTAATTTTTTAAAACCTCAGAAAGAAGTTTATATAACAAATTGCATCATTAATAGATGTTTTGTCTGCATAAGTGAACAAATGATTGCAGTCGTGAAAATAAATAATAGTCCGTTCGTTTGAAAGAGATTAGTTTTATAAAGTTGACTTTCAATTGAATGTCAATACATGTAGAAAAATCATGTTCGGACAAAAAAATAGCATCTGGACGAAAAAAATAGTGCATGCACGAAAAAATTATTTTCTTTTAATTTTTGAAAATCAATATCTTAAACAAATGTATTCAATGTCAATTCCTATGATAGAATATCAGCAAGCGACCGAACAAAAAAATAGATGGAAACTCAATGTGAATTCTGCATGTATTGGTATTCGATTGAAAACCAAAATTTTAAAATCAATCTCATCCAACCAAACAGAAATCAGGATCCTCTCCATTTCACTTGAAATGGAGGGGATCCATTTCATGGCCATGATGGCTTCTATTTTGATCCAACGGGTTCAGTTATTCCTAACCTTTTATATTTTTTTTTATTCAAAAAAATCTCATCCACAGGATATTATGTGGGCTCATCTTGATCATTAAAGGCTGAAATGGACCCCCTCCATTTCATGTGAAATGGAGAGGATCCGGATCCACCAAACAGACCCTAAGGGCCCGTTCGTTACGCGGGAATTGGGCCGTTGGAATTAGTATTCATTTACCAATTCCAATTAGGGTCGTTCGGTATGGCAAAAAAAAACGGTGGGAATCGGAAATCAATCGGAATCCGTCGGAATTGCGTATAAGGTAAACGCGGGATGTTTAATTCCGACCTCGCTAGGTCAGATTTCGCGATTCTGCTCCCGTCGCGCGCTGCGCTACTGCTGCTGCCGTCGCGCCTTGCCGCCGCTGCTCCCGTCGCGCCTTGCCGCTGCTGCTCCCGTCGCGCCTTGCCGCTGCTGCTCCCGTCGCGCCTTGCGCTCCTGCTCCCGTCGCGCCTTGCGCTCCTGCTCCCGTCGCGCCTTTCGCTCCCGTCGCGCCTCGCTCCCGTCGCGTCTCGCTCCCGTCGCGCCTTGCGCTCCTGCTCCCGTCGCGCCTTTCATCTTCTTCTTCTTCGTCTTGAAATATGCTATCTGCAACTGTATATGACATCTGCAAGTGTTTAGGTCTTCAGTCACCTCTTGCAGATAACATATATGTTATTTCTGTGCAATCAATATGTTATTTCTGTGCAATCACTCCAGTTTTGATCCATATTATTTCAGTAGTTGTCTGTGAAATCAGTCCAGATTTCACAAGAGATCTGGACTGATTTCAGTCCAGATTTCACAAGAAATCTGGACTGAAATCAGTCCAGATCTCTTGTGAAATCTGGAATGATTTCACAGACAACTACTGAAATAATATGGATCAAAACTGGAGTGATTGCACAAAAATAACATATATGTTATTCTTCTTCTTCTTCTTTGTCTTGAAATATGCTATCTGCAACTGTATATGACATCTGCAAGTGTATATGACATCTGCAAGTGTTTAGGTCTTCAGTCACCTCTTGCAGATAACATATATGTTATTTCTGTGCAATCAATATGTTATTTCTGTGCAATCACTCCAGTTTTGATCCATATTATTTCAGTAGTTGTCTGTGAAATCATTCCAGATTTCACAAGAGATCTGGACTGATTTGAAATCTGGACTGAAATCAGTCCAGATCTCTTGTGAAATTTGGACAGAAATCAGTCCAGATTTCACAATAATTCTGGACTGAAATCAGTCCAGATTTCTTGTGAAAACTGGACTGAAATCAGTCCAGATCTCTTGGGAAATCTGGACTGAAATCAGTCCAGATTTCTTGTGAATTCTGGACTGATTTAAGTCCAGTTTTCACATGAATTCTGGACCAAATTTTTTTGCTTAGTGTTGTAGATTTACTTTCATGGAATGAGATAAAAATCATTAAACGCTACATGTAGTTATGTGTTATAATTTTCACTCACATGATTTCTTCCAAATATTGAAGCCTGTATGTGGTTCTGTGTGCTTTTGTGGAAAATGACTATGTAACGTGTGCTTTTTTATGTTTAGATGGATGAAACAGTGAAACGTCGTAGGCGTAGGAGAGCAGCAGTAGCTGCTGCTCTTGCTGCTTCTGTCATAATGTTGATGAAATGTGGGGTTAGAAGAAATATCGTGGGGGGCTGATGCAAAAAATGTTGTAAGAGAAAGTTTGTTTAGCCGTTTGTATGACGGAACAGATATAAATTGTTTTAACCAGCTTCAGATGAATAGAAGCTCGTTCGAAGTTTTGTGTAACATGCTAATCCAGCGTGATTTGTTAAGAGACACAAAAAATGTAGGAATTAGAGAGGCTGTCAGCGTTTTTTTACATGTGTTGGGGCACAACAAAAAAATTAGGGTTGTGGGCGGGACATATCTACGATCAACAGATACAATTAGCTGTCATTTCAAAACGGTGCTGCGAGCAATTCTGAAATTAGGTCCTGAGTTTATAAAACTCCCAGATGCGTCAACAGTACAAAGATGGCGTCATTTTCCTGTAAGTTATATTTTTTACAATCCTACGTTTTATTTTAAAATGTCTAAACTGTCCAGATGTCCATATAGGATTGCATTAGTGCAATTGACGGCACTCATATTGAAGTGACAATGCCTACTAAAGATCAGGGTAGGTATCAGAATAGGAAACATGTCATTACAACGAATGTAATGGCCGCATGTGATTCAAATATGAGGTTTTTGTATGTGTTACCGGGATGGGAGGGCTCCTCATCGAACTCCAGAGTTTTGCGCAATGCACTAGAAAGAGCAGATCGTTTTGAGGTGCCACTTGGAAAGTACTATCTGGTGGATGCGGGATACACCAATGACCCTGACTATCTATCTCCATATAGGTCAACCAGATATCACTTGAAAGAGTGGTCTGCACAAGGCAATAACCCCACCAATTATAAAGAGTTGTTCAATCTCCGACACTCAAAGGAACGGAATGTCATAGAGTGAACATTCGGCCTCCTTAAAAAAAGATGGGCAATTTTGAGGGGACCATCATTCTATGACATCAAAGTCCAGGTCTATACATTTAAACCTTTAAGATTAAAATAAGTTATTTTATAATGAATTTTTAATTACCTTTTAGTTTTAACAGGTTCAAATTATAAACGCTTGCTGCATTCTGCATAATTTTCTTATAGAGAGGAGATTAGAAAATCATGGTCGATTACTTGCCGAGGTAGATGTAGAAATATTAAATCAAGATACAACTTCTGCTAGTTTCGAGTACGCGGATACATTGGCTCCAGTCCAAGCAACATCGAAGTGGAGCACGTTTAGGGAAACTATGACTATGAATATGTTTAATGAGTACTGTGTTCATCGGGGAAATTAAAATGTGTTTAATTTGTTAACTTCTTTATAATGCATTTATGTGCAAATTTGTGGGTATGTTATGTGTGTGTGTCTGTGTATATTTTGTTGACTTTAATTTAATACACTGGTTCTACTACATTTTTTTGTTAACTTATATATGATGCAGAAATAAATGGATAAAAAAGGAAAGGGGGTTAAACTAAGTGAACGGTCCTATGTTCCATGGACGCCGCCGATGGATTGTGCGTTATCGACTGCTCTCCTTGAGCAGCAAAATCTGGGAAATAAGGCGGCTAGCGGCTGGAAAAGTGTCGCGTACACGGCAGCAATACAGACATTGAAGGATGATTGCCACGTTGATATTAGTAAGGAGAAGATAATGACCAGGATTAAAACATGGAACAAATACTACCAGGAAATATCGATTATGCTGGATACCAGTGGTTTCAGATGGGATTGGGAGCGTAATGTGGTGAAGGTTGACAGCGAAGAAGTCTGGGCTAACTACGTACATGTAATATTTTAGTTGAACAAATATTTAACTGTGTAGAGATTATATTAAATTTTGATTCTAATTTAAACTAAACTTGTAGGCGCATCCGACAGTGAGACATTATCGGAGCAAGGTGATCGTCAATTGGGGCGACTTAGCTATGATTTGTGGGGTTGATTGGGCCACTGGAGCTAATGCTGCTACTGCGACTGTGCAAATGAACGAGATCCACATTGAAGACTCAGTGGACGAAAACAGCATGAAGGAGGTTGAGCCAAAGAGCAAGAAGAGGAAGGAGAAAACATCAGCGGTAGATATTATTGCTGATGCTGTTTCTGCGATAGCGAGGAACATGGAGCATGATAGCAGCGTGACTTCTCAACCGCCACCGCCACCGCCTCCGATCTCAACGGCAGACAGGATATATGCCGCCATTGCAGCTATTGCAGATTTGACTGAGACTGAGGTCATACAGACTATCGATATGCTGAGTGATGACGACAAGAAGGCCGACGTGTTCATGGCTTTACCGATGCCAATTAGGAGGACCTGGCTCCGCTTACATCTACGCGATTGATTAGATTATGTTAAGGACTTTTGACATCGTGTGCGGACTATTATAATGCTGTGGACTATTTGAATTTTTTTTAATGTTCGGTTCGTGGACTATTAATTTTGATTCTGTTGAAGTATGATTTTTGTTTAACAATTTCAATTCAGTTTATAATAAAAATTACAAATTTGAATTCTGTACTTTGAATTCCAGGCTACACCCGAACATCAGAATTGCTAATTCCAATTTCTGTGACAGAATTCCTGCATTCAGCCGAACAGCAGAATTGGAATTGAATTCAATTCCAATTCCTGCGGGAATGAGAATTGAATTCAATTCCAATTCCTGCAGCTCAATTCCTGCGAAACGAACGGACCCTAAGGTTCCATTCGTTTGGATGAAATTAAAATTCGATAGTGGAATTTAATTTTGGTGAATATTGTAGAATTGAATATTGATGACTAATTTCAATTCCATCGTTCGTCTAATAAAAAAAATTAATGAATGTTGTGAAAATGATCAATTTTTTGTTCGCTTGCTAAAAAAAATACAATCAGAGAAATGAAAAATATGATGGAGAAGCTAATAATTTTTTTACATATATTATAAAAAATGTGTGTTCTGGTAAAAAAAAATGCACGCCCCGGTACCAAAGCGTGTCCGGAAAAAAATATGTGTTCGAGCGCAAAAAACATGTCCGGGTAACAAAACGTGAGCCTGAGCAAAAAAACGTGTCCTCGGGTAAAAAAACGTGTGTACGGGACAAAAAAACGCACACTCCGGCCACCAGACGAGAAAAAGCGCATCCGGGCACAAAACGCGCGCCCGAACACAAAACGCACGTTAATATGACTAAGTAAATTAACTTTTAGTGACAAAATATACTTCGCCACAAAAGATGTATTTTTTTGATGAAATTAAAATTTGATCACTAAATAGTAATTTTTATTTAATTGGTGACTAAAATGAATATTTAGTTAATAAAGATATTTTTCAGTGATTTTTTTGTCTGCAAGTTATAATTTAATGATCAAAACATTTTTTGTCGTAAAAATTTATTATTAATGATCAAGATATTTTATGTCACTAAATGATTTTTTTTATTTAATGGTCAAAATATTTTTTTTCACAAATAGAATGCAAGAAGCTTATCTGGTTGTCCTAAAATATTATTCATGAATAGAAATATCTCAAAATGTTTTCACTAATAACTAAATAATTAAACCTCCCCTCCCACATAAAAAAAATTTTATAGGTGACCGCTAATAGCAGCTCAAAAACAAACTTCTCCTAAGCTTTTAAAACTCGGACTGCACCGGCCGGTTCGACTGGTCGGACCGCTGACCGGACCCCCAAGGGTGCGGTCATGCATGAAAACCCGTTATGACAGTGGACCGACCATGAACCGGTATACCAGGCGAGCGTACCGGCTTACAGCAAACCAGACGTGGGTTTGCGGAACTGGTCGGGTCACAAGCCGACTAATTTAATGCAGGAAAAAAGATTTGGCCGGGACTTGAACCCAGATCACTTCCAGCTCCAACACGCATGAGGACCACTAGACCAATTGGGGTCTGTTTGGCGGAGCGGCACAGCAGCAGCATGCAACCGATTTCTGTGCCGCACCGCCAAACAAAAAACCCGCATAGGCGGTGGCATCCTTGCCACCGCTAATTTACCTGCCGCGGGTGGGGGACCCGCGGCAGGCAGCGCTGCAGCCCTTTTTCAGGGCTGCACCGATGTTTTTTTAAAATAATATTTAATATTATATAATATTAAATATAATAATATATAAAATATTTTTTAACTAAAAATATTTTATAATTAATAAAATATAAAATATAAAATATATAGAAAATAAATATTATATAATATATATATTAATTTATAATTTATATACATATATATTGATAATTATTTATATTAATAATATAATTAATTAGTATTTAATACTGAACGTACTCGAAATTGTGCGAGAATGTGTCCGTTGGAATTGTAGCATCGAGCCGGACAAGATCTGGAAAAAAATCTAGGTCTCGTTCGAACATATTTTGGGGAATCCCATCAATATTAATATATTTACTTTCTAATTAAATAAAATTAATGTCCAGCAAATTGTTTATTTATTTTTATATTTCGTATATTCTCCGGGTTGTTACATTTATAATTACATAATTAATTAAAATATGTAATTATTTAATATTTAATAAATTTTATTAACATGTAATTTTTTATAATTAATTAAAACATTAATGTTTAAATTTTAATGATATTTATTGCTTTTTATTTATACATTTTAAAAAAAAGAAAAAATAAAAATACTTGCCTTTTGAGTGAATCGAGTGCGCATACGTGCGTCTTTACGTCCGTTTGGAATTGTAGCGTCGAGCCGGATAAGATCAGAAAAATAATCTATTGCTCGTCCAAACATATTTTGGGAAAACTCATCAATATTAATATATTTACTTTTATAATTAAATAAAATTAAGGCGAGCAAATTATTTATTTATTTTTAGATTTCGTAAATTTTTCGGGTTGTTTAATTATTACTATCACTGTTTAATTCTGCACCACTTTTTCACACAGCACTGCAAATACAGTTTTTCAAACAGTTTCATAAATTTTTCCACCACTGCAAAACAACTGATTCCTCCTGCACCACTGTTTCCCACCACTACTTCCTGTACCGTCATTGCTAAGTCAAACAGTCCCTTTGTCTTTGATGAAATTTTTAGAAATATATTATATAAATATACATACTTCTTTAAAAATTAATTAGTATGGAGCTTGACATAATAAGTTTTTTAGCATTTAATGAATCCGAAAGCTCTTTTTTAATAAAATAATTTTTACATTATTTTTTAAATTTGATCGTGTTTGAGATGTGCCAATTTGATCACCACAAAGACGTGAATTTAAACTATCTTGTGTTTGGGAAAAAAACAATGAACTTTATTTTTATATTTTTTTACTTAATTTAATGCAGTTATATGACATTTGAAAAAAAAACTGGGTTGTCAATAGCCAATGAGTTGTCATTATCTGTTTTTTGACTGTTATTATAATTGAACTGTCAATATTCAAAACCGAACTACTAATATAAACACATAAAAAAAATCATTCTATTCAAATTATTGAGCGTGACGTTTTTGCTTCGGCGAATTCGCATAAAAATGACATATTTACCAACTGCACCAATGATGAAGATGTCATTGTTAGGTTTATTTAATAATATGTCCGCATGTGTCGAGACCGACTCAGAATAGGTTACAGGTTCGTGTCATACTAGGGTCTTGCTCTACGCTGGAAGTACTATAAATACTCATTCCATACATAGATGAGGTATTGTAGAATACTTTGAGCGCTCTAACCCTATCATTCTCAAAGTACCCGGCTAGGGTTTCCGCTCCGCGTGTTCACGATTTTGGCGATTTCGCGATCTTGGATTCCGCCGCTCATCGGCTTCCGCTGTGCGATTTTCCGATTCCACCGCTCTAGTCGTTCTCTTGCGATTCTCCAAACCACCGATTGTTACTTCTCTCGTTTTCCCGATCTCTGTTCTTTTTCTGGAGATCACAAGGAGTATCACGTTTGAAGGAGATCGACTTTCTGGAGATCGCCGCTGTGTAGATCCGCAACCGTTCGCGAAGTTGTAGATCAGGATCCTCTGTCGGCTCTCCGAAGTTCGCGATTTGGCCGTCGTTCGCGATTTGGACGCCGGCTCTCCGCGAATCAACGGCCGCCGGTTTTCGCGAATCTGTTGCCGCCCAATCTGCTTGTCACTCCTGTAGCCATCGGTCGGCAAGAGGAAGAGATCCTCTGTTTGGGTTCATTTGCTGTTGTGCCCAGATCTGATCTCGAAAGCCTGATATAGAGATCGCCGTCTGGATCTCTTCACTGCTGTCGGATTGGATCTCTCTTCTCTGCTCTAAAGGGTGGTATTTTTTTTGTTGTTGACAAAGGCTTCCTGCCTTAGTTCAACAATTGTTGACTGGCTGATTGGAGGAAGTGGAGGGGCTGCTACAATGGTTTTCTTCCTTGGTTTCAAAAAAAAAAAACAGTCCGAAATTTTTTTCTTCAAGTTGGCGGACGATAAGTCCGACATCTCTGATAATCTCTTTGTGTGTCTGATACTTAGCAAGCTACCTCCTGAGTGGTTGACCTTCAAGACTGAAATGCACAAACTGAAGGAAAAGATCGCATTGGATGAACTCAAAAGGTTCATTCATATCGAGCATCAAAACATCGTTGGTAAGAGCTTGGAACAAGTTGGTCAGTCCTCACAGGCTGTAAACTTAGTTTCGCGACCCAGCAAGCCTCGAAGGAAGCCACCAGCACCCAAAAGTGAAGCCTCTACACAGTTGGCGCCTAAAAAGCTCTCTTTCAAAAAGAAGAGGGGCAAGTGCCACAACTGCGGCAAGTGGGGACACTGTGCAGTTGAGTGCAAGGCTCCTAAGAAGAAAAAGGAGGATGCCCTGCAAAATGTGGCGAACATGCTGGCTGATGCCTCATATCCTAAGTCCTTCGTGGCTATGATCGGGAGCAGTCACCGCAGTTCATCCTCTGAGTGATGGCTTGATAGCGGTGCTACCTGTCATGTGATGAATGATAGAGGGTTACTTGCTGAGGTCAAGACAGTCCAGGAGAAGGTGGAGAACTGTAATGGAGGAGAGACCGAGGTGACCCATGCTGGGATAGCCGAGCTGGTCCTCTCATCAGGTAAAACTCTTTTTCTGCATAATGTTAAAGTAGTGTCATCTTTAACTAAAAATTTGATTTCTATCAGTCTGTTAGATAAGACTGAGATGTCCTTCACAACTCAAAACGGTAGAATGACCTTAACGGTAAATTCACATTATTTTGGGTATGCGTATCTGATCAACGGAATGTATAGACTTAGCTTAAACAACGATAGCATTAACCAAATAAGTTCGAACCTTATTGATCCTAAGTTGTTACATAATAAACTTGGACACATGAACTATAGGAAAATGCTAGATCTAGCGAAGAGTCATAACATTCCCTTAAATCTGTCGATTCGATTTGACAAGTGTGAGGTGTGTGCTCAAACCAAAATCACTAGAAAGCCATTCAAATCGGTTTCTAGGAGCATGAAACTTCTTGAGTTGATACATTCAGACTTTTGTGATTTTCGTAGCCACGTCACTAGAGGGGGAAGGAAGTATCTGATTACATTCATAGACGATTTTTCAAGATATTGTCATGTGTATCTGTTAAAATCGAAAGACGAATCCTTTGAGACATTTAAGACATTTAAATCTCGTATAGAAAATCAGTTGAATCTGAAAATTAAAAGATTTAGAAGTGATCGAGGAGGAGAATATACTGTCTCTGGGTTCAAGGAATTTTGTGCCTCTGAGCGAATAATTCTTGAAACCATAGCTCCTTACTCACCCCAGTCAAATGGTGTTGCCGAGCGTAAGAATAGAACTTTGACAGAAATGTTGAACTCTATGCTCCTAACAGCTGACATGTCTAATTCCTTTTGGGGAGAAACAGTTCGTGCTGCAAATCACATTCTGAATAGAGTGCCTCATTCTCAGCTCACTGATACCCCGTATGAGCTGTGGCACGGTCATCCTTGTAGATACGATACTCTAAAGACTTGGGGCTGTATTGCTTATGTGCTTATACAAGACCTTAAGTGGCCTAAGGTAGGACCTAGGACAACAACATGCGTCTATCTAGGTAGTGCAGAAGATAGTGCAGCCGACAGATTTCTCGATCTATCCACGAATATCGTGATAGAGTCTAGAGATGCCATATTCTTTGAAGATAAGTTTGTCAAGGATCATGGTTTGTCTATTTCCTGGTCTAATGATATGATTTCAGAATCTATCGTAGAACCTGTAGCTGACCCTTCTGACACTGCTCCCCAACCTCTAGAGGTGGAAACTGTTCCACTGAGAGCATCTACAAGAGAAAGAATCCCTAAGAACTTTGGTGAGAATTTCGTCACCTACCACTTAGAGGATGATCCATTTTCCTACCAGGAGACAATGCGATCTAGAGATTCGTTGATGTGGGCAGAAGCCATTGATGATGAGATGGACTCGCTGTTATATAACAATACTTGGCATCTAGTTGACTTGCCAAAAGGCGCTAAAATCCTAGGATGGAAGTGAGTGTTGAAGAAGAAACTACATAATGATGGGTCTATAGCCAGGTATAAAGTGCGTCTCGTAGCTAAAGGTTATAAACAACAGGGGGGAATAGACTACTTTGATGTTTATTCACCTGTGTATCACCTGTCGACTATCAGGATTCTTCTGGCCTTAACATCTATCGAGAACTTTATAGTTCATCAGATGGATGTGAAAAAAGCCTTCTTAAATGGAGAGCTTGATGAAGAGATCTACATGACACAACCTGAAGGTTATGTGCAGAAAGATCTAAAAGATAAAGTGTGCAAATTGGATAAATCAATCTATGAGCTTAAACAAGCGCCTAAGATGTGGCACATGAAGTTTGACCAGGTGGTAAAGAGCCTCGGATTTCAGTCCAGTCTCTCAGATAAATGCCTTTATCACCGCTCATTGTCGAATCAGACAGTCATCATATGCTTATATGTGGATGACATGTTGATTTTGAGGTCTAATCTTGCTGCAGTTAGAGATATTAAATCCACTCTGGCAGAAGTTTTTGACATGAAGGACCTTGGTCCTGTGGATACCCTGTTAGGTATGAAGGTTAGAGTTGACAAGGGTCGAGTTACTCTTAGTCAGGCTCATTATATTGAACAACTTATTTCTACCTGGGGATATGATAACTGTAGGCCGATTGAGACGCCATTTGATCATAATGTGAAGTTGAGTCATAACATAGAGACCAGCATTGATCAAGTCAAATATTATAAAATAATTGGTAGTCTCATGTACGCCACAAGTTGTACTAGACCAGACATTGCTTTTTCGGTTAGCATGCTGAGTCGTTTTACTAGTAATCCAGGCAAAGAGTATTGGGAAGCCCTAGATAGGCTGTTGAGGTACCTGAAAGATACTAAAGATCATGCTCTGTGCTACACTGGTTACCCACCTTCTGTGGAGGGACATTCTGATGCGTCATGATGTTCAGAAGTCAAGAACAGCAAGTCCACCGGTGGATATATATTCACTTTGGGTGGAGCTACTATCACTTGGAAATCCAAAAGACAGACCTGTATAGCATTGTCATCTATGGAAGCTGAGTTGTTTGCCTTAGCCTTGGCCGGTGAAGAGGCAGATTGGATCAGGAACTTGATTCTAGACATTCCCTTGTCTAAGTTACAAGTCAACTCGTTGAACTTGTATTGTGATAATCAAGCAGCAGTTCAAGTCGTTAAGAATACCCTCTATAATACTAAGAGGAGACATGTATGACTGAGACATACCTTGTTGAATTATCTGAAAGAAAAATGAATTATCACTTTGATCGATGTACGTTCAAAGGATAACCTGACTGATCCATTGACGAAAGGAATGCCAAAAGACCGTCTAATCAAATCTGTGGGGGAAATGGGACTAAAGACGATTTAGTTCGGCCTTAGTTCAGCAATAGGTGATTCAGTTCAGCCTTTGTCCGAAAGTTTTGATTATTCCGATTTCCTTTGTCAAGCAAGCATGTTGTGTTCCGTTGATGCTCTTGGTTGCTGAGCTAGGATCTGGTAAGTTGTTTCATTCCAAACTTGATGCTAACAACTTCACCTGGATTCGGCTTTTGCCTTGGAGAAGAGTGTTATTCCAAACTTGATAACACAATCTGACTTGGTCTTGTCTCTTCTTCTGGAGATTGGTTCCATTCCAAACTTGATGAATTCCAATTAACTTTAGAAGGACAGTAACCGTGACATTCCATATAGGATCACAGATATAGTTGCGGTGTCCAAAAGTCTGAAATCGTTTTAGTTGAAACATATATCAGGTTCTGAGATAAAACTATAATACTCTTTGAACGTGTCCTTCCAGCCAAATTTAAATATTTAATACTAAGTTCTTTTTTGTAAGAACTATATATTTGCAAATTTGCAAATGATAGAATTCATTCTAAAATGAAATTCTCTGTTGAAATTGCAGGGGTTGCTGGGATAGGAGGAGCACTGGTTGACTGGAATCCAGATCAGGATGATCTTTTGGATGATGAGTTTTAGAGTATTTGTAGTTTATCTTTTGCTACTTCTGTTCAGAGCATTGTTTTAGCTCTTCTTTTTATGCACTGTTTGATTGGACTATTAGCTCTCTGTTTGTTTGAGACATCAGGCGTTTTGGGTCTGTGTCTTGTTGTACCTGAGACTATTCTGTGTTGCAGCTGAGTATCGTTTTACTTATGCGTGCTTACTATTCTGTGCTCAAGTCTAATTTGTTTGAAACAGGTGCTGGACACGGTTGTGTATGATTCACAGTTGGTTGAACTTTGCACAAACCACCCTCTATCCGAAGTCTGGGTTCACGGCGGACATAGGAGAAGATTGTTAGGTTTATTTAATATGTCCGCACGTGTCGAGACCGACTCGGAATAGGTTACGGGTTCGTGTCATACTAGGGTCTTGCTCTACGCTGGAAGTACTATAAATACTCATTCCATACATAGATGAGGTATTGTAGAATACTTTGAGCGCTCTAACCCTATCAGTCATCATGTCCCAACTAGCTAATATATTGCGATAACTGACATTGGCTCCATTTAGCTTGACCTTTTTTGCTTGTACGGGTTCGCATAAAAATGCCACTGTCATATATAGAATGTATGTTTGTCATACAACAATTACCACCGTCACAAAGAAAATAAAACTAATTTTGAACATAAAGTGAACGAAGCTTCTTAAGTGAGATCGTGCTGTCATGAACGAAGATTCGTAACCACAGTGTTAATGACCGCCTCCAAAGCGCCAAACGAAGCCTTTAGTCTTCCTACGATCAAAATTGATCTCACCGATCAGCGCATGTCGATTTTCACCTTTCTCAAAATGAATTCTTTTTAATCTCTTAGTGATCAAACTTGAACTTACAAAGATCAAAATGGATGCTTCCACTGTCAAAATGATCTTTCTAGCATCAAAATTGATGGCAATAAGAATATCGTGACCATAGAAACATCAATGTGCCTTATAAGTAGACCTCTTACAGAGCACATATGTAGGTGAGGTTTTTTGGTGCGTCTGACACACAGTTCTATGTGCATTATACATCTTAATAAGCCGTGCTCAAAAAGCCCGACTGGACCCAGCTTGAGCCGAGTCGGACTCGGACTCTCTCTCAAAGAAGGGCCCGATAAGGCCCTTCAGGCCGGGTCGGGCCCGGGCCAGCCTGATTTCCCAACAGACGAGATTAAAATCCCGCCTATTTAGGCGGGAAATCTTGCCTAGCCTGGTGCCGGTCCTAGGCTAGGCCCGGTGCCCGGGCCTTGCCCGGCCCGGCCCGGCCCGGCCTGGGCTGGTCAACCAGCTAATATGAAGGCCCGATAAGGTCCCCATTCTCGGCCTTGGCCCAGACCGGACTTTTCCCGTCCCCGGGTGGACTTTTCGGGCACGAGCTTTTGAACACGACTACCTTAAATCATATTTTTAAATATCTAAGTAAATATTTTTTACAAAAAAAATTGAAAATATTAATATTTATATAAGTTCTTTTTTTGCAATATTTTGAATATTTCTTACAAAAATCTCATCTGAAAATCATACATTATGATCACTCAGAAAATCATGCACTACGATCGGATTTTTAGTGCCATAAAATCCAATCATAATGCATGATTTTTCGATCGAAATGCTTGATTTTTAGGGCAGGTTTTTTTTGAAAAATATTCAAAATATACTTAAAATGATTCTAAAAATAAGAATATTAATATTTTGTAATTTTTTTAGATATTAAAAAATAAAAATATGATTTAGTATGTATAATTTTTCCAAGATATAGGTACGGCTATCATCATACCGAAAATTCCGCCCTAAAATTAGGGCTCGGCGCAAGCATCCAGGGTTATGCTTTTCGCACTAGGCTATCCCAAAAATATTAATACAGCTATAAATACGAATTCTAAATTTCTAATCGCAGTAAGGAGTAAACCACACATCCAAACGCATGTGCCAATCGATATAATAATAATCGCTTAAAAAAACCACATTAACAAACATCAATTAATTATCTCCTGCTTTTCCCACTCCTTGAAAAAAGAGCCAAAAATGCACAAACTAAACGCCGTTGAACGGGATCCATCCGGCGGTATGTGCAGATTACAGATTACAGGCCGGAAGCAAAGGGCACTCCGGTCGCAGGCAACCAAGTCGCGCCGGCGATGAATCTCCTCACTGTAAAGGGCCTCACCTGCGACGGACGGAGATTTAGATGAATCCCCTTCCACTTCACCCGCTGCCTCAACACCTTCTCTCCCGGCCCGTTGTTCCGAAACTCAACGTAGAATAGAGTATCGAGTCCCGCATCACCGTTGAACGGGATCCATCCGGCGGGATCGATGATGCTATCGATGAAATTCTCGACGTAGAGCGTGCGCGAGTAGATTTGCCATGGCCGGCCGAGGTACGACTTCACCGTCCGGTGCACCGGCCAGAACTCCGGCGCGGCGACGATTTTGCAGAACTGGATAACGATGCCGGTGTTCTGGTTTTGGTCGGTGCGGCCCTGCGCTGTTATCACATTGGACTCTCCCTTCGCCGGCGTTCGAGTAAAAATGGTGCAGTTCTGTATGACGGCGGCGGCGTTTCCGAAGATGAAGTCGATTGTGCCGTAGATGTCGCATTCGCGGTAGAATTGGCGTTGGGAGTAAACGCAGAGTGTGTCCTGATACCCCTCGATGCTGCACTTGTAGAAGACGGACCGATCTGAGCCGGAGAGCAAGGCGACGGCCTGCGACCCCGTCCCGAATGTGTTGCGTATCGTGATGCCGATTGCGATGAACGCGTCGCCAAACACACCTAGTTGGAAAGCAGATTTTTTGATCAAGTTTGTTTTCACTAAGATAAACTAAAGCTATTGCCTGCCAATTTATTTAGAGGTTTTGGCACTTTGAACTCCCCAAATAGGAAACATGGGTGTTTGACATTTTGCATCATAAATTTTTAAAATTAATACTTGGCATCCCCGAGTTAGCGATTTCTGACATTTTGCACCCTCTCATGTCAAAATTTTAAGGGTATTTGGTCCGGACAGCATCATAAATGTTCATTCAGGAGTATTTAGGTCGATCATGATTCTCTCCATTTGGGAGTTCAATGGAGGTTCATTTCATGGTGTAGATGTATTCTTACTTGATCTAATGGTATAGAATTTTTTGATTAAAAGAAAAATATAAAAGAATGAGATTAGTGAAATTGATACTATCTATTTCCCTTCAAATGGAGATGATACTACTCCATTTAAGTCTGGGCAGCACAAAGTGACAAAATGAACATTTTGAGTGTTGTTCGGATCTAAATACTCATGCAATTTCGATCTAAGGCGCAAAGTGCTGGAAATCGGTAGTTGGTGGTGCAAAATGTCAATTTTAAAGATTTATGGTGCAAAATGCTAAACCTTCATATTTTGAGGGTGCAAACTGTAAAGTGTCAAAAGCTCATTTGATTAATATTTAATTTAATTTCAATTAAGAATTAATTAACGGGAGTTCTTACTGACAGTTGGAGAACTGAACGTGGTGTAGCCACCGGTCACGCTTCGGCTGCCGGTGATGATGGTCTTTCCTTTCCCATCTCCGGTCATCGTCAGGTCACTTAGGCTGCTAATTATCTGGAGACTCTCCGCATACACGCCGGCCTTCACGTGCACCAGGATTCTCTTGACGCTGCTCTGCCGCCGAGTCGCGGCGGCGTCGAGGGCGGCTTTAATCGTCCCGAAGTTGCCGGAGCCATCCTTCGCCACCACGAAATCGGCGCTAGCCGAAACTTGCAGCAACTTTCTCCGGGCGGCGCCGCCGCCCCACGGTAAAGCCGTGGCCTTAAAGGTGGCGTTGTTGAGGGCGAGGCAGTTGCTGATGAGGTCGGAGAGGTTGTACTTCATGACCGGCTGAATGAAGGAGGAGTCGGCTTTTAGATCGGAGAAGCCCTTGCCGCATGTCTGGAGGTTGGTGAGGGCGGCGCTGAGCCAGGTCTGTGAGTCCAAGGCGGTGCAGTTCCGGCCGGCGGGAAACAGGGTGCGGTTGAGCTGTAGGACTGTGTTTTCGAAGAGTTTGCAGCAGTCGAGCCAGGCGGTCTTTCCCGGTCCCGCCGGGCGGTGGACGCCGAGCTGCTCGAGACGGCCCCGCGCGTGGACGGCGAGGTCGAGCGCCGCTTTGACGGATTGTTTGTAGAAGTCGGAGCGCCTTTTGAGCGGTGGGGCAGGGGAGTGGGGATTGGAGAGGTAATGGCGGCAGGATGCGGGGTGCGGCATTCCGCGGCACCACCGGTTGATATCGCCGGTTAAAGGGATCGAATTCGCCGGGACGAAAAAGGCGGCTGCGGCAGCATATATGAAGAGGATGAAGATTGACGGCTTGAGCTTGGCTGCTCCATCCATGGATGCAGAGGAAAGTATTGATGAATGGCGATGGATTACAGAGAAAGTTTTGGTGTTAATAATAAGGCAAGAGAGGAGTAGCTTGGGAACTCTGTTGAGAGCTGGCATGGGAAGGCTTATATGTTATAACGATACACTTGTGGGTTGAATTATTGAAGAAGAAGCGTATAGTATCGGGCCTATACAATTAAGTCCTGATTGTCTCGAAGATCAAATCAGGGGTAATCCCAAAGTCAAAGGTTTTGTGGGATTCGAGCCTAATTAAGTCCTACCTGACTGTATTAGCCGGATCTAGATTGGTGAATGGTGATTGAGTGTGTTATACAATTTAAGCAGTTACAAATGGGAATTTATATACCTTGAGGTGAGCATTGTGTCATGGGCTTGTCCTCTTGATCAAGTCACGTAAGTTCTTAGCTCTTGTTGACGTTGAGCTGGTTTTAAATTTGAAATCATGTTTTTTACTTGCCTCACCTAACAATCCCATCTAACCACCTCATCTATCTCACGTAATTACCGCATCTAATCACTCAGTGGTAGCTCATGCGTTTCATGTTTTTTACTTGTCCTCTTGAAGCACGCCAAGACAAAGCAAGGAAAAGTCTTACAAAGAGGAGTGGTAGTGTGCGGCGAAGTTCATGGTAGACGTTGGAAATTTCCCCGTGAGGTGGACCAGATCCATCGAGACGTCCCGATATAGTCGTGCGCGAAATATTTAGTCTATTCGGACTCTCACGAGTGCGAGTTAATTCAGTCTCGCGAACGGTCGAAGCCTGTGATAGGTGGGCTAGATCGTCTCGTAAATTAAGGTCGCGGATTCGGTCCCACCCTAGGCACAAAATTTGATGTTATGAGAATTCAATTAATTAGAAGAGTTAATTTTGGATTTGAGGAATTAATCATGATTAATTACTCAATTGGTAACTCCTTATATGGGCTATCCCTATTAATAGCTTTTGTGAATTTCATTCTCCATCGTATGAACTGTCACGACACGTCTCAACAAGATCAGAGTGCGCTTCGGGCGGGTCGTGATGCCACAGACATGCATAGAATAATCATGTCTGCTAAGGTGGAACCAGAAATTCTACAACTAGTTTTTAAATCAGTTATTTTTGAAAAGGGTTTAAAAGATTTTTAAATTGGTGCGGAAGCCATGCATAAATAGTTAAAAAGTTGGTGTGCATGCATTTCTTTTATAAAAACTATGTCACAAACAGTACTGAAACTAATGAATGCAACTAGTCACAAAGGTAGAAAATGCATAAGTGAAATGAACTAGTACAATGTTTCACCCTACAAATTGTCCTCGATACAAGAGAAAATGTCTGACGATAACTAGTACATGAGTAGAAAGAAAAATCCAACAGCAAAAGAAATAAAATAATTAAATAGAACTTGCTGATACATTTAACAAAATGAAACCTTCGAGCAAGGCTGTAGCTGGAAGAAGAAATAGCTCAGGAACCGGCCGGCGCAGTCACGACACCTAAGGCAAATCCAACAGATGGAAAATGCCTCAGAACATAAAAACACATAAAGATTCAAGTTAATAACTTGCACAAAAGTAAGCAGAGAAAACAAGAACTCAGTGAACCAGTTTTATACGTAGCAATCTACTACCAGACAAGTAACCATGTCAAACAAGATGCTTTTGATTTTGTTAGAAACGAACAAAAACAAACCGGAAGTGGAACAAAAATAAACCGGAAGTGGTTTAACAGAAACTTTATTATCTGAAAAAGGTATCAATTACAATGGTATAGCCTCCCTTTTATAGAATGGAGGAGATGAGAGAGATTACAAATAAGCAATGTGGGACTAAAAATTTACAAGTATATGCGGCTTTACAAAAAGACAGACCGGACTAGCCGTGCGGTTAGACAAACCGGCTAACCGCCCGACCACAACCAGGATGAGAGAACAAGTCGCCACAGGAGACCGCTAGACCGTCCGGTCTCCAAGTCGTCTGAGACAAGCCGCCTGACCGCTGGGACACCAAACTGCAACAGCCTAGCACACAGACCGGCTAGGAGAAACCGCCAGCCCGCCCGGTCTCCGAACAGCAACAGACCGCCCGGTCTCCATCCTGCAACACTCCCCCTCAAGCTGGAGCATAGATATCAATCATGCCCAGCTTGTCACAGATGTGGAAAAAGGAAGCAGACACCGGCTTGGTGAAGATGTCTGCCAACTCGTTGTCAGAAGTAGCAAACGGAGTGCAAATCTACTTCTTCAATATCTCTTCCTGAATAAAATGACAGTTGACTTCTATGTGTTTTGTTCTCTCATGGAAGACCGAATTTTTGGAAATATATATCGCGGCCTTGTTGTCACAGAACATATGAAGAGGATAGTTGTAAACCTCTCCTAAGTCAAGCATGAGAGCCCGCAACCATTTCAACTCACATGTAGTCGATGCCATACTGCGATATTCCGCCTCTGCACTAGACCTGGAGACCACAGACTGTTTCTTGCTCTTCCAATTCACAAGATTGCCTCCAACAAATGTGCAGAAACCTGATGTCGATTTGCGGTCCCCTTTGTCATCAGCATAACTTGAATCAGAGTACGCTTCAACCCTTAGGTGACCATTCTTCTGAAAGAGGAGTTCTTTCCCTGGTGCTGCTTTAATATACTCTAATATCCTCAGGGCAGATTGTAGATGACACTCCCTAGGAGCTTGCATGAACTGGCTCACCTTGCCAACAACATAAGCGATGTCGGGCCTGGTTACCGTGAGATAAATGAGCTTGCCCACCAGACGTCGGTACCTCGTAAGATCGGATAGAAGAGGCGAGTCATCTGTCCAAGTTTTGTCTTCTCCAGCAGCCATAGGACAACAGGCAGGTTTAGCACCAGTCAATCCTGCCTCCTTTAAAAGATCAAGAGCATACTTCCGTTGGGAAAGGACCATGGAGTTGGGCTTCCTAGAGATTTCAATCCCCAGAAAGTATTTCGGGGACCCCATATCCTTTGTGACCAGTTGTTGACGAAGGTGTTTCTTTGTCATCAATACCCCATCCTAATAATCGCCAGTAAGAAGAATGTCATCAACATAAACCGCAAGAACAACCAGACCAGAGGCGGTTTTCCGAACAAACAAGAAGTGATCTGCTGAGCTTCTCGTAAAACCAATGGCCGCAACAATGCCACTGAACTTGTCAAACCAGGCACGAGGACTCTGCTTGAGGCCATAGATAACCTTCTTTAGCCGGCATACTCATGTCTCCCCCTGAGAAACATACCCAGGAGGTTGCTCCATGTAAACATCTTCCTACAGATCACCGTAGAGGAAAGCATTCTTAACATCCATGTAGGAATTAGCGAATAAGAAAGAACAAACGGATAGACTTTTGAATAATTGAAATTTTATTATCCAAAAAAGATATCATTTACAAAGGTATGACCTCCCTTATATAGAATGGAGGAGATATGAGAGAGAGTATACAAACAATGTGGGACTAAACATTTTCAGTACTGAGCGGCTAGAAATAAAGGAGACCGCACAGGCCGCGCGGTTAGACAGATGAGTTAACCGCTCGGCAACTCCAGCAGGATAGAACAGGCCGCAATGGGAGACCGATAGACCGCCCGGTCTCCAGGCTTCAGAGTGAGACCGCCAGACCGCTCGGTCAACAAACCGCTGGATCAGACCGCAAGGCCGCCCGGTTTAATACTTCAACACTCCCACTCAAGCTGGAGCATAGATATCAATCATGCCCAGCTTGTCACAAATGTGGAAGAAGGAAGTAGAAACCGGCTTGGTGAAGATATCTGTCAATTCCTTGTTAGAGGTGACAAAAGGAGTACAAATCTGTTTCTTCAAAATCTCTTCCCGAATGAAGTGACAGTCAACCTCTATATGCTTTGTTCTCTCATAGAAGACCGGATTTCTGGATATGTATATAGCGGCCTTGTTGTCACAGAACATAGGGAGAGGACAGTCATATACCTCGCCCAGGTCAAGCATGAGAGCCCGCAACCACTTTAACTCACACGTGGTTGACGCCATACTCCGGTATTCGGCTTCTGCACTGGATCTGGAGACAACAGACTGTTTCTTGCTCTTCCAACTCACGAGATTACCTCCAACAAAGGTACAGAAACCTGATGTGGATTTACGATCGCCTTTGTCATCCGCGTAACTTGAATCTGAGTAGGCCTCAACCCTCAGATGACCATTCTTCTGAAAGAGTAACCCTTTGCCTGGTGTTGCTTTGATATACTCTAAAATCTTCAGGGCAGACTGAAGATGACAGTCCCTGGGAGCTTGCATAAACTGACTGACCTTGCCTACAGCATAGGCGATGTCGGGTCTAGTCACCGTGAGATAGATGAGTTTGCCTACCAAACGTCTGTACCTCGTGACATCAGATAGAAGAGGCGAGTCATCCTTCCACGTTTTGTCTTCTCCAATAGCCATGGGAAACCGAGCCGGTTTGGCACCTGTCAGTCCTGCTTCTTGTAGAAGATCAAGGGCATACTTCCGTTGGGAGAGAACCAACGAGTCAAGTTTCCGAGAGATTTCTATCCCCAAAAAGTATTTCGGGGAGCCCATATCCTTTGTGACCAAGTGCTGATGGAGGTGCTTCTTTGTCAAGTCCACTCCATCTCGGTCATCGCCAGTAAGAAGAATATCATCCACATATACGGCCAAAACCACCAGTCCCGAGGCCGTTTTGCGAATGAATAAGGAGTGATCGGCCGAACTCCTTCGAAAGCCGATGGTAGCCACAATACCACTGAATTTGTCGAACCATGCCCGAGGGCTCTGCTTTAGGCCATAAATGGCCTTCTTCAAATGACATACACGTGTCTCCCCTTGAGCAACATACCCAGGAGGTTGCTCCATATAGACGTCCTCCTGAAGATCGCCATAGAGAAAGGCATTCTTCACATCAAGCTGGGAAATAGCCCAATCCCGGTTAACAGCCACAGAAAGGAGAACCCGGATGGTGCTGAGGCGAGCAACCGAAGAAAAGGTATCAAAGTAATCAATGCCGTAAGTCTGAGTGAAGCCCTTGGCCACCAGCCGGGCTTTGTAGCGATCCACAGTACCGTCGGGGCGAAACTTCACAACGAAGACCCAGCGACAGCCAACCACATCAATGCCCACGGGAGGAGGAACCAGGGTCCAGGTACCCCGTTCAGTAAGAGTAGCCATCTCCTCATCCATGGCAGACTTCCAATGAGGGAGAGCAAGAGCCTCCTGGTAGGTGCGGGGAGTAGAAGTAGCAGAGATAGCCAAGGCAAAACACCTGTGAGAAGGAGAAAGCCGATCATAGGAAACAACTGCCGCAAGCGGGTGTTGAGTACACGCCCGAACCCCTTTGCGAAGAGCAATGGGAAGATCCAGGTCGACGGGAGCGTCAGCGACCGAAGCGTCAGCGACCAGAGCGTCCGTGGCGGAGAAGGCTGGCCCGGGACTAGAGAGAGACGGCGGCGGAGAGGAGGGTGGAGGGGTGGGTGGGGAGACGGACTGGGAAGGAGTTGGTGGAGGAGGAGACGGAGGTGGGAAAACATCGAGAGGCGAGGAAGGAACGGAGAGATGAGAAGGAAGAGAAGATGTAGGAGAGAAATAGGAAGCATTCTCGAAAAAGGTCACATCCGCGGAGACAAAATGCTTGCGGAGAAGGGGGTCAAAGCAGCAATAGCCTTTTTGAGTAGTAGAGTACCCCAAAAAGACACACTTGGTGGAGCAGGGGGAAAGCTTGTCGCTGGTAGCGGAGGGAGCGTGAACAAAGGCCGTACAGCCAAAGACACGGAGAGGGAGAGGAAAAGGTTCCTTGTGGGGGTAGAGAATGGAGAAGGGAGTATGGCCGTGGAGAACTGTGGAGGGAAGACGATTGATGAGATAGCAGGCGAGGAGCACAGCGTAGCCCCAGTAGGAGCGAGGGACGTGCATCTGCGTCATGAGAGTACGAGCAACATCAAGCAGGTGACGGTTTTTACGCTCCGCCACCCCATTCTGCTGGGAGGTGTAAACACAAGTTGTTTGATGAAGCAGGCCATGTTGGTGAAAGAAAGAGACGAACTCATGATTCAGATATTCCTTGGCATTATCAGAAAATAAAACTTTAATAGAAATAGCAAATTGAGTCTGAATCATAAAATAAAATGATTGCCAAATAGAAAAAAGTTCAGAGCGATCTTTTAACAGATACACCCAGGTACAGCGGGAAAAATCATCTATAAAAGTGACAAAATAGGAACTGCCCCGACCAACAGTGAGGGTAGGAGCAGGACCCCATACATCAGAATGAATAAGATCAAACGGGCGAGAGGAGCCACGGCCTTGCTTCGGTGGGAAGGAGGAGCGATGATGTTTGCCAAGCTGACACGCATCACAATTGAGCGGAGAACTGGTAGGAGGTAAGTGGGGCAGAAGCTGGCGAAGAATCCGAGGAGGAGGATGTCCAAGGCGAAGATGCCATTGAAGGAGATGTGTGGAGGAGGAGTAGGCAGACAGAGCGGAAACATCGTCGAGGAAGTAGAGGCCGCCGCTCTCAGTCCCAGTAGCAATCGTCCGCTGGGTCCTCGGGTCCTGAAAAGAACAAGTAGTGGGAGTGAATAAGACGGAGCATTGAAGTTGCCGGCATAAAGTAGTAACTGATAACAAATTGCACGGGAACTTCGGGATATAGAGGGTGTCCTCCAAGCAAAGCGATGGGGTGAGTTGAACCATGCCCGTCCCATGAACCGGGGACGGTGAACCATCCGCCACACAGACCGGGGGTAAGCGATCATGTGTCTCAAGACGGGAGAAGCAATGAGGGTTTCCCGTCATATGATTTGTAGCACCGGAGTCAATCAGCCATTTACCTTGGGTAACGACGTGGGCACTACCTGACGTCGTGGCCACAGAGGCAGACGGCCGAGAAGAGGCGGAGGCCGAAGAAGGAGCATCACCGGAAGTAGTCATAGAACACAGCAAGAAACCGCAGTGGATAGAAAAGTAGGAAGCCGCGCGAACACAAGCGGCTAGAAAGCAGTCAAGGGCACAGCGGGGAAGAGGTCGCGCGGACTGAAAAGGCCGAGCGAACAGAAGAGAAGAGGAGGTAGGGAGCAACGACTACAACAAGTCGCAGGCCGGGCGAATAGAAACAGGCCGCAACGACTAGGAAGTCGGAGAGGCAAGAAACAGGTCGCGGCGATAACGAAACAGGTCGCGACGTCGAGAAGCAGTAGGAGAAGAGAACCAAGGAGAAGAAGGCCGCGCGAACAGGGCAGTAGACAGAAACAAGCCGCGCGAACCGGGCAGCGGACAGAAGAGAAGGCAAGCCGCGAGACAGGTCGCGGATAGCGAAAAACAAGCTGAGCTCACACAATTAGGAGGAAACGACCGTGTGCTCTGATACCATGTAGGAAGTAGCGAATAAGAAAGAACAAACAGATAGACTTTTGAATAATTGAAATTTTATTATCCAAAAAAGATATCATTTACAAAGGTATGACCTCCCTTATATAGAATGGAGGAGATATGAGAGAGAGTATACAAACAATGTGGGACTAAACATTTTCAGTACTGAGCGGCTAGAAATAAAGGAGACCGCACAGGCCGCGCGGTTAGACAGATGGGTTAACCGCTTGGCAACTCCAGCAGGATAGAACAGGCCGCAATGGGAGACCGATAGACCGCCCGGTCTCCAGGCTTCAGAGTGAGACCGCCAGACCGCTCGGTCAACAAACCGCTGGATCAGACCGCAAGGCCGCCCGGTTTAATACTTCAACAATCCAGCTGCAAAATGGGCCAATCCCTGTTGACAGCGACATAGGGAAGAACCCTAATGGTGCTGAGACGATCCACAGGAGAGAAAGTATCGAAGTAATCAACACCATATGTCTGAGTGAAACCTTTGGCCACCAGGCGGGCCTTATAGCGATCCACGCTACCATCGGGACAAAATTTCACAACAAAGACCCAACGGAAGCCAACAACATCCGTGCCCAAAGGTGGGGGAACCAGGGTCCAGGTCCCCCGTTCAGTGAGGGTAGCAATTTCCTCATCCATAGCAGTCTTCCAATGAGGAATAGTGAGAGCCTCCTGGGTATGTTACTCAGGGGGAGACACGAGTATGCCGGCTAAAGAAGGCTATCTATGGCCTCAAGCAGATTCCTCGTGTCTGGTTTGACAAGTTCAATGACATTGTTGCGGCCATTGGTTTGACGAGAAGCTCAGCAGATCACTCCTTGTTTGTTCGGAAAACCGCCTCTGGTCTGGTTGTTCTTGCGGTTTATGTTGATGACATTCTTCTTACTGGCGATGATCAGGATGGGGTATTGATGACAAAGAAATACCTTCGTCAACACCTAGTCACAAAGGATATGAGGTCCCCGAAATACTTTCTTGGGATTGAAATCTCTAGGAAGCCCAACTCCATGGTCCTTTCCCAACGGAAGTATGCTCTTGATCTTTTAAAGGAGGCAGGATTGACTGGTGCTAAATCTGCCCGTTGTCCTATGGCTGCTGGAGAAGAGAGGCAAGGAAAAACAAGCCGCGCGAACAGGGCAGCGGTCAGAAGAGGAAGGCAAGCCGCGAAGACAGGTCGCGGAAAGAAGAAACAAGCCGGAGAACCAAGCTGAGAGAACAAGTCGCCACAGGAGACCGCTAGACCGCCCGTTCTCCAAGTCGTCTGAGATAAGCCGCCTGACCACTGGGACACCAAACTGCAATAGCCCAGCACATAGACCAGCTAGGAGAAACCGCCAGCCCGCCCAGTCTCCGAACAGCAACAGACCGCCCGGTCTCCATCCTGCAACATGGCGTGAGCGGCAGGATACCTTCTAGACGCTCGACTTCTTTCCCTCTGATACCATGTTAGAAACGAACAAAAACAAACCGGAAGTGGAACAAAAACAAACCGGAAGTGGTTTAACAGAAACTTTATTATCTGAAAAAGGTATCAATTACAATGGTATAGCCTCCCTTTTATAGAATGGAGGAGATGAGAGAGATTACAAATAAGCAATGTGGGACTAAAAATTTACAAGTATATGCGGCTTTACAAAAAGACAAACCGGACAAGCCGTGCGGTTAGACAAACCGGCTAACCGCCCGACCACAACCAGGATGAGAGAACAAGTCGCCACAGGAGACCGCTAGACCGCCCGGTCTCCAAGTCGTCTGAGACAAGCCGCCTGACCGCTGGGACACCAAACTGCAACAACCCAGCACACAGACCGGCTAGGAGAAACCACCAGCCCGCCCGGTCTCCGAACAGCAACAGACCGCCCGGTCTCCATCCTGCAACAGATTTAATGGCTTACTCCGGATTTTAGCCTAGCTGCAGTACCATAAGCAGAATACATTGAAGGGTGAAGGTGTTGTCATTTGGTGTACAAGATTCTAGTGTTTGAATTGACGCAATGCTTATCAACAACGGTGCTTGCAATGGTCGACTAATGGTTTCTGTTACCAATTAGTTGGGAGCTCGATTCGACGCGTCACACCAAACCAACACTCTCCTCTCAATATTCGCCTAAGATATTAGACAATTTCAGGGATTCATAAATAATCAGACGATTCCAGTTTATAAGGGGCTACTTCATAAACAAAAGTGAAGTAAATTAGATCTCATTTTTGCAAGCGAGAGAGTGTCTCTACTTGCCTTAAGGTGATTTCGAAAATGCTAGTAACAGTTAAGTGGCGCAGGCAAGGTTAGAAGCTTGAGCTAAACCTGTTCGAGATCAAAAATACATTCCAAATTGAATTAACAAGTTGCTTATGCCAGCACATGCGTTTAATAATTGCTCCACATAAAAGGAGAGGGGTTTAGGAATTTACCTCCCTCGAAAGTGAGGGGAGAAGAGACTACCGCGAGGGATCGAGAGTTTTTTGGCGGCGTTTGGAAGCAAGAATCCCTAATTCGGAGAGGTCTTGGAGTGATTCCACCACCTAAATCCAAGGACACGCGCTAGAAAATACACAAATCCGGGATTAGCGGGTTATACGATGGACATAGATGGATCGTCCAAAAACCCTAGATCGGAGAGCGAAAAATTAGCGTGATAAAAATTAGAGCAAACTGAAAATGGGAGTGAGGCGGAGTCCCTTACCCAAGGAGACCAGATTGGGGGTCCGAAATCCACGAAGAGCGGTTTCGAGCAAAACCCTAGGAGTCCCTCACAAAATCCACCGGCCGGAACGTGTAAGAGCTAGGGTTGCCGAAGAATAAACGTCGTCTATGCCCTCACTGGCCGGAGGAGGAGAAGAGGAGGGGAAGAAAGGGGTGGTCGTCCTCCTTGGAAGCAGCCGGCCAAGAGAAGGGTTGCTGCGGGAGTTGCTGGCCAAGGGAAGCTTCGGAGACGGCGGGGAAGCAAGAGGTAGAGGCGCCGGGCCTGGAGGAGGGATTTGCCGGCCACTAGAGGCAGAGGAGAAGGCTGTCGGGCGCGCGGGAGACAGAGGCGGGGCCGACGGAGCGGGAGCGGGAGCTTTCTTGCGGGAAGCGGGATGCGGGATACATGCCAGCTCGGGTTTATTTTAAAGAGGGGGGGGGGGGGGGTAGGTTTAGGTTTAGGTTGTTATTATTGTTATTATTATTATTATTATTATTATGATTATTATTTAAGTGAGGGTAGGTTTAGGTTTAAATTATTTATACGGGAGGGGGGGGGGGGTGACATGAACCTGCTTTTATTCATCTTCCTCACGAAACTGCCGGTTGCACACTCTCCCATCGCAAAATCGCCCTTCGCCATCAGTGTTGGAGTTGACATGTTTGACCGGGACCCACTATCTTTGGAGTTATGATTTATGATTTATGATTATTTAATGTATGGGAAAGAGAGTTATGATTAATGTGTTAGTTGAGAGGTTACATTTATTAGGAGAGAAGTTTGTTTGTTTTTGCTTGGCCTATAAATAGGCCCCTTATAGTTCATTTTAAAGGTTGATGAATATAGAGAGATAAACTCCCAAATTTCTTGTTCCTATTTTAGAGAAAGAGAGAGCCGCAGTGCTAAGGGGTTTGATCCCGCCGCAAGAAGAGTGGTGTCCGGGCGGTTTTTTTTCTAACCGGGCAAGCCGGAGGAGGAGCTCGCGCAAGGGAACTCGCCAAGCGAGTAGCAGCTCGCACAGGAGAAGCTAATGCAGGAGGAGCTCGCGCAAGAGGACTCGCCAAGCGAGTAGGGGCTCGTTGGCGTCGTGGTCGCGTGAGTAGGTGGATCTCGCCACGCGAGTTGGGTGGTCTGGTCGCGAGTGGGCTGCAGTCTCGCCGGGGTAGTAACCGCGCGACTTGGCGGTCTCGCCAAGTTGGCCTCGCCGACTACTTAGAAGAATTTCCGAAAATCTTGGGGAGGTAGCAGGAGCCCATACACGTTTCCAACAAGTATCAGAGCGAGGTTCGACCCCCTAGAAGTTACTTAGACGTGTTCAGTGAAGAGTTGAGATGGAAATGGGAAGCGCCATGCCGGGGCAAGTCCCCAAGTTGACAAAGACAAATTACGGGAACTGGAGTATTCAGTTGCGAGTGCTACTCGCCTCCAAAGAGTTATGAGAGATATTTGAAGAGGGAGTCGAGGTGCTTACTGCTGAAGCGAAGGCAACATTTACTAACGCTCAGAAGACAGCGTTGAGGGAAGCAAAGAAGCGGGACACGAAGGCCCTATTCCTATTGTACCAAGGAGTGGATGAGGCAACGTTTGAGAAGATCTCAGATGCTGGGACATCCAAGGAGGCTTGGGAGATACTACAACGCTCCATGCAGGGAGTTGATAAAGCAAAGAAGGTTAAGTTACAATCTCTTCGAGCTCAATATGAGGTGATGAAGATGCAGAGCTCGAAGAGAGTGGGTGACTATGTGACCCGTCTGCGGACGCTCACAAACAAGATGAAGAGGAATGGGGAGGTTACTGATGATGTCAGTTTCATGGAGAAGCTCCTGCGATCTATGTCCAAGAAGTTCAGGCACGTGGTAGTAGCCATAGAGGAGTCGAAGGATCTCACCGAGATGGCGGTAGATGAACTCGTTGGCTCGCTGTAAGCCTATGAGTATCGCATGCTGCAGGATGATGAGGAGTCAAGTGGCTTGGGAAAAGCACTCCAGACTCAGCTTAACTTTGGAGAAAGCTCAGGAAGAGGAGGAGGCTAGCGTGGCCGAGGCTACCAAGGAAGATGTAGAGGAGGAAGAGGTGGAAGTGACTTCAGAAGAAATCAGTATAACCAGAAGGAGGCAGAGCAACCTCACGGTTGGATACATGATGGAGGAGGAAGAGGAAGAGGCCAAGGGAGAGGCCAAGGAAGGGACCAGGGAAGAGGTCAAGGAAGAGGAAGAGGAGACATATCCCAGACTCAATGTTACAACTGTAACAAGTTCGGGCATATGAGCTACGATTGTTGGGCTCCAAGGAAGGGAGGAGAAGCCAACCACTATGCTGAGGCAAGTAACATGGGTGGCGACCCGGTGATGTTCCTTACCATCCAAGGTGCTGCAGGAGGGAGGAACGGGGTGTGGTACTTGGATACTGGCGCAAGTAACCACATGTGTGGAGATAAGGAGCTGTTCACCAGCCTTGAGGCAAATGGTGGTGAAGTCAGTTTTGGTGACGCCTCGAAGATATCGGTGGAAGGAAGAGGAGTGATAGCGGTCACGATGAATGGGAAGGAGGTGCATATCAACGATGTATTTTATGTGCCGGATTTGAGGAGTAATATCCTAAGTCTTGGGCAGCTAGTGGAAAAGGGCTATCGTGTCCTGTTGAGGGATAATACCTTAGCTATGAAGGATGGTCAAGGAAGAGAGGTGGTGAGAGTGAAGATGGCGACGAATCGCCTCTTTCCTCTAAGTATGGATGTCAAGGAAACGACATGTCTTGCGAAGATAAGTGAAGAAGAGGAAGCTTGGCTGTGGCACCACCGGATGGGCCATCTGGGGTTCACAGGCCTGAAGTTACTATCCCACTCCAAGATGGTAGAAGGATTGCCTATGATCTCGCCCCCTCAAAGGGTATGTGAGGCATGTACCAAAGGAAAGCAGAAGAGAGAAACGTTCGAGGGTGGAAAGTCCCAGAGGGCGACAAGGCAGCTGAAGCTAGTTCATTCGGACATAGCGGGTCCGTTTGAGACGACCTCAGTTGGAGGCAGTCGGTACTACATTACTTTCACGGATGACTACAGCCGGAAGAGTTGGGTGTACTTTCTGAGAGAGAAGGCCGAGGCGCTGGATAAATTCAGGGAGTTTAAAGCAATGGCTGAGAAGGAGAGTGGACAACCACTGAAGGTGCTTAGGACAGATAGAGGTGGGGAGTACACCTCTAGGCTGTTTGATGATTTCTGTAGAGAGTGGGGGATATCTCATCAGTTGACGGCTGCATACTCACCTCAGCAGAATGGCGTGGCAGAGAGAAAGAACTTGACCATCATGAATATGGCAAGGAGTATGGTGAAAGGCAAGGGGTTGCCTAAGAAGTATTGGGCGGAGGCAGTACAGGTGGCAGTGTACTTACTGAACCGTTGCCCAACGAAGAGTGCAAAGTTCAAAACGCCGTTCGAAGCATGGTGTGGGTGGAAGGCAAGCGTGAAGCACCTAAGGGTCTTCGGGTGTGTGGCTTATGCCCATGTCCCGGACCAGAGGAGAAGGAAGCTGGATGACCGGAGCGAGAAGTGCATCTTCATAGGCTACGCTCCTGCGAGCAAGGAATACAAGCTGTACAACCCGGTGACGGAGAAGGCCATCATCTCAAGGGATGTGGTGTTTGAAGAAGACAGCTGCTGGAGCTGGGATGTGTTCTTCGATGATGATGAAGAAGAGGGTGGTCAGGGAGATGAAGCTGAGATGGGTGGAGCTGAGCCACCATCACCACCCAGCAGGGAGTTAGGGGGAGCTCTCACCCCTTACTCAAGTGAAGCAAGTACGAGCAGAGGAAGATCTGGTGGAGCAAGCACCAGTGGAACCAAGGATGATCGTCCTCACCCTCGGACAAGGAGTTTGGAGGAGATCTATGAAGAGACGACTCCAACTCATAACAATTTTTCTTTATACTGTTTGTTTGCAGATGTCGAGCCGTGCTCCTACGAAGAGACCGCCTGAGAAAAAACTTGGAGAAAGGCGATGGATGCGGAGATAGCCTCCATCAAGAAGAACGACACCTGGAAGCTGGTGGACCCACCTGCAGGCCAAAAACCCCTCGGGGTGAAATGGGTCTATCAGGTGAAGAAGAACAAAGATGGGGGCGTGGAGAAACACAAGGCGTGGCTAGTCGTGAAGGGCTACCGACAAGTCTAAGGAGTGGACTATGATGAAGTCTTCGCCCCAGTGGCGTGGATAGACACTATCCGGTTGATCATCGCTCTGGCTGCCCATCATGGATGGAAGATCATGCAGATGGATGTGGTATCTGCCTACCTGAATGGCTACCTCGAGGAGGATGTGTACATCGATCAGCCTCCAGGTTATGTGGTGAAGGGGCAGGAGAGAAAAGTATGCAAGCTGGACAAGGCTTTGTACGGGCTGAAGCAAGGAGCTCGAGCCTGGAATGGGAGAATAGATGCTTACCTGCAGAAGCATGGCTACAAGAAGAACCCTCATGAATATGCCCTCTACACGAAGGTTGAGAAGAATGGCGACATGATGATCATATGTCTATACGTGGACGATATGATCTTCACAGGCAACAACCCTTTGATATACGAGGAGTTCAAAAGAATGATGAAGAAGGAGTTCGAGATGATGGACCTGGGAGATCTCAACTATTTTTTGGGGGTGGAGGTAAAGCAGAGTGAAGACATGATCTTCATTTCACAAAAGAAGTATGCGGAGGAGATCCTAAAGAAGTTCAGGATGGAGAACAACAAGCCTATCTCTACTCCTGCCGACCCAGGCCTGAAGTTGAGCAAGGAATCGAAGGAAGGAGCGGTAGACTCCACTTTATTCAAAAGCTTGGTGGGGAGTCTACGTTACCTAACCTTCACCCGACCGGACATCATGTATGCAGTCAGGGTGGTAAGCAGACACATGGAGAAGCCAAAGGAGGATCACTTCACAGCCGCAAAGAGGATCCTGAGATACATAAATGGAACAAGAGGTCATGGACTGAAGTACTCTATGGGCGAGGAGCTGAAGCTGGTGGGGTACTCAGATAGTGATTATGGTGGAGATGTGAATGACCGGAAGAGCACTTCCGGGTATGCTTTCAATATGGGAACAGGAGTGTTCTCATGGAGTTCGAAGAAGCAGACGACAATCGCCTTATCATCTTGTGAAGCAGAGTACATCGCGGCGGCAGCCTGTACCTGCCAGGCTATTTGGCTAAGGAACCTCCTGCAGGAGTTGTGTCATGATGTGGATGGGCCTATGACCATGTTTGTGGACAACATGTCGGCCATCCAGCTCGCAAAGAACCCAGTGCTACACGGACGTAGAAAGCACATTGAAACAAGGTACCACTTCCTCCGTGAGCAGGTGGAGCTGAAGACGGTGGAAGTTGTATATTGCCCAACCGGAGAGCAGGTTGCGGATATCTTCACTAAAGCACTGAAGGCGGAGACGTTCATACGGCTCAAAGGCAAACTCGGCATGTGCTGCCAAGTTTGAGGGGGAGTTTTTGTTGGAGTTGACATGTTTGACCGGGACCCACTATCTTTGGAGTTATGATTTATGATTTATGATTATTTAATGTATGGGAAAGAGAGTTATGATTAATGAGTTAGTTGAGAGGTTACATTTATTAGGAGAGAGGTTTGTTTGTTTTTGCTTGGCCTATAAATAGACCCCTTATAGTTCATTTTAAAGGTTGATGAATATAGAGAGATAAACTCCCAAATTTCTTGTTCCTATTTTAGAGAAAGAGAGCGCCGCAGCGCTAAGGGGTTTGATCCCACCTCAAGAAGAGTGGTGTCCGGGCGGTTTGTTTTTTTTTCTAACCGGGCAAGCCGGAGGAGGAGCTCGCGCAAGGGAACTCGCCAAGCGAGTAGCAGCTCGCGCAGGAGAAGCTAACGCAGGAGGAGCTCGCGCAAGAGGACTCGCCAAGCGAGTAGGGGCTCGTTGGCGTCGTGGTCGCGTGAGTAGGTGGATCTCGCCACGTGAGTTGGGCGGTTTGGTCGCGAGTGGGCTGCGGTACCGCCGGGGTAGTAACCGCGCGACTTGGCGGTCTCGCCAAGTTGGCCTCGCCGACTACTTAGAAGAATTTCCGGAAATCTTGGGGAGGTAGCAAGAGCCCATACACGTTTCCAACAATCAGCAACCTTGAAGAAGGTCGACACTTGCTCCTCCGCTTGGTACCGTAGAGAGCAAAACAAAGAAGATCACTGGAGAATTAGGAGATCTACATCCAGTCTTCATAAACACCACCGGCTAGGACTGGTGTCGATCATCGGTGCTCTCCTGGAGGCGTGGAGCAGCCTCCGCCTGTAGATATGCAACTGTCGGTCTTCGCCCGATCTCCACCGCCAAAGATTCCTAGAGATCTATAACTGGCCTTCATCCTGATCATCATAGCCGATAAGAGCTACAGAGAACGACAACAGCTTTGTACCGAGTAGGGATCGAAATCAGGCTTCTTCTACCCGATCCAGTAAAGGCTTTTCAGTTGAATGCTTTTCTGTTAAATTCCGAAGCAGGTATACATCTCTTTTTAACTCTAATGATTTTGTGCAATTGATGTTACCTAGGTCCATGATTTTTTGATAATTAGTCTTTTGTGTTTCTGAGATTAGTGTAGAATTAGTCTTTCATATTATCAGATTTAACAACTTTTTAATTGAAGCCATCCTTCGGTTACCAAGAGACGAAGTGGGGGGAAGGACAAGCTTGTTTGAGCCCATTCAGAGAAAGTTTCTATGAAAGCAAGTGTGATTTATAATCTGGAAAGCCCGCAAGGTTTGCTGCAGGGTGGAGACATTTGGAAAATCAAAGCCTCGCCAAGATCGTTGATGTTGATTTGGCGCGCTATGAATAACCTGCTACCAACCAATGACTGACTATACCAACATCTTCTTCGCACGGATGCGAGCTGCCCCTGGGGATGCAGCCAAGCGGAGAATGTCTACCACTTGCAGGGGAATTATCGGTTTATATCACGAATCCGAGCGGCTCTATCAAGGATGAACTTTAAATTCCACTCCAACAAAGTCTGCCTACTTGATGTTATGCTAGATGAGATGGCCATCAACAATCATTCAGCTGAATTATATGTGCTAGCTTCAATAATTTAGGGTGCTTGGAGAGCCAGAAATCAATATGTTCATGGTGAGCCATTTTCTCAACCCTCCTCCATTACAGTAACTGCAATTACGGATGCCCCGATTGGTAACTGGGCAGCCCAATTAAACCTGGACAACTCTTGGTCGCCCCTGCCTTCGAGATGGTTAAAGGTGAATTTTGACGGGTCGGTTCACCCGAATATCCGAGCTGGGTTTGACTGTACCATCAGAGATGATAGGGGAATGCTTCTTGCTGCTAGGGGGGTTGGCATACATAGCAGGTCGGTTGACATGACAGAACTTAGGGGGGCCTTGTTCGACCTCAAGCTGGTCAAATCATTCCTTTGCAGCACGCAGGGAATTGCGGTGGAAATTATGGTGGAAGGAGACTCCGCGATTGCTTGTTCCACACTAAATCGTATTCTTGCGGGAGTCTACCATGGCGACGTTGAATCAAAGTTGGCTAGATTAATGATGGAGTGCCCAAGACTGGTTATCTCTCAAATCGACCGAAGGGCCAACTCGGCGACGGATTTTGTTGCAAATAAAGCTTGTCTTTCTGATTTTGTTTGGGAAAGGGGGATGCCCCTACCTCATCATCTTTCTTTCATTCTCTCTAAAGACTCTGAGCCTATATAATCGGTTATATATATGTATATATGTATATATATATAAATGTGTGTATATATATATATATATATATATATACATATATACATATACATATATATACATATATACATATATACATATACATATATATATGTATATATACATATATACATATATATACATATATACATATACATATATATATATATATATCAGATTAATTTTTCCTGAATGTGCATTTTGATTACATATACATGACACCAAATTGATTTATGCACACTCACATTAATAAACACATTTAGATCTAAAATCTGAAAAAACTATGCTGCTTGCTGAAGGATTGATTTTCTATACTCCAATATCTGAATTGGGACATGCTCAATTAAAAGGCTCCACTGAATTCAAATTTCATAGCACTTGATATATATAAATATGTTACGCTGATTTCACGGTTTGCATTTTAGAGAAAACCTTAGACATATTTATATGCAAGCGGGTTCTCCTAATGTCGCACAATTCGTAAGGAACAATACTTCTCAGTTGTTGCGAATATCCGCAATCATGAGGCATGAACAAGAACCCAAAACTGGTATACATTAAGTTTCCGCACTTCAGCGGTATACTATTTCTTCTAGTTTCACTGTGTGTGTGTTCTCTACTAAATTCTGTTCTTAAATTTAGAAAAATAAATCTGTGTATTCACTCCAAATTGAGATTAGTAGAGTTTGGTTAAATCGATCTTGTAGGTTTGTGCGTTGTTACATTCAGTAGAATTTCAAGAAACACTTATTCATCGTAGTGACGCGCACTCATAAATTTGTTAGCAGTTGGTATCAGAGGAAGGTTAACCTAAACCTCTCACTCTCCTTCATAATTTGGAGTAAATTTGTTTTTCTACCTAATTCAATTAAAGAACGCTATTTTCAAAACCCATTAAATATTTTGAGAGAAATAAATTTGGGATTGAAACTCAAAGTGTCTTTATTAATCAATTCTTGGCAAAAGTCTCGTGTTTTCTTCAGACTATTAAGAGCTCATACGTCATTAAGCAAAAGAAACACAATATTAATTTAGGGCAATATTCAGATATCCCCGTGTGAAAGTGTCTCGTGGATTGATAAGAATTGCAGCCGCCAAAGTGGCCTTTTCGAGTCAGTTTGTGAGATTACAGTTTCACATGTTTTAGGGAGTTCTCTGAGAGTAGTGCGCAATCATTCACCCAAAGGTGGTGCTTGCACAATAGGTTTAGAGGGATATACGCGGACATTTGGACAGGTAATACAGAGCTCTAACAATCTATTCGCCCAAATGTGATAGATCTGCGAAAAGCTAAAGCATAACTATTTCTCGTTCTTGTGTGGAGAATCACTAATTGCGTGTCGCGTAGTCTGCCCAAAGGTGTTGCGTGTTGACGCACCTTGATTCTCTACATAGTGTGCTTTTTAGGGGTTTATAACCACTATTGCCCTATGTGTCTTTAATTTTTCTTTACTCTCTTTTCAGTCACCTTTACAGTGCATAATAATATGACGACCATTGAGAAACTCACTAGATCTAATTTTAAGAAGTGAAAATTTGACATCATGTTTGCTCTTGAGATGACAGATATTGAAATGACCATAAGTACCGACCAGCCTGCGTCTCTCACAGCAACCAACACTCAAGCTGAGATGGATTCATATGGTGCATGAAACAAGTCTAACAAGATCTGCTTGTTGACTATGAAGCATTCCATTCCGGAGCACCTGCTGAGTGGTCTTCTAGACACGATCATTGTCAGGGATTCTCTGACTGCAGTTGGGCAGATATATAAGGTGTCTTCCAATGCTGAGATTGGTATTCTGATTTAGGACCTCTTCTTCATGAGGTATTCGGGAGGAGGCAGAGTCCATGATTATATACTGAAGATGGTCTATTACCAGACCAAGCTGTATGAGATGAAGATTACTCTCCCAGAAGCCATGATAGTGCATTGGGCACTAAATACTCTTCCCGCGGGGTTCAACATTCTGAAGACTACCTACAGTTCCCAGGATGAGGCATGGAAGATAAATGATCTCATCACTCGCCGCGTTGTTGAGGAGGAGAAACTGAAGAAAGAGAAGACAAACACTACATTGCTCGTAGTCAAATCCTCATTTAAGAAGAAGAAGTTCAAATCTCCTTTTAAAGCTTAGGATGGATAGACTACAGGGAGCAAGGATACTGAAGGAAAGAAGCCTCTTAGCTGCTTCTTTTGCAAGAAGAAGGGGCATGTGAAGCACGAGTGCCTGAAGTTTAAGTCTTGGATGGAGAAGCATGGATTTGCACCTAAAGGTAACCCTTTAGCTCTAGTTCTTTGTGAATCAAATTTAATTGAAGCCCCATCATGTTTTTGGTGGCTCGATAATGGAGCAACTAATCATGTTGCTTATACACTGTAGGAGTTCATCGAAATGAGGAGGCCAAGCAAGGGTGAGTGCAGACTCATGGTTGGCAACAATGTTGAGGTGGAGGTGGAGTTCATTGGGGCATTTGTTTTGTCCTTGATTCAGGATATGAACTTTTATTAAAAGACATATTTTATATTCCTTCGTTTACAAGGAACTTGATTTCTGTTTTAGTATTAGATAGACTTAATTATGGTTTTTATATTTTTGGTGGTTTGATTAAGTTATTTTACGAATCACGATTTATTGACCAATTTTCTCTATCTAATGGTTTATATAGAATATGTCTTGCACCTATTAATTAATATGTCACCTCATATAATGTAGAAAATATTGCTAGTAAAAGATCTCTCATTAAGGAACAGTCTTTCATGCTATGACATAAAATGTTAGGTCATATCTCTAGAAAAAGAGTCGAAAGATTAATTAAGGAAAATATTCTTCCTACTCTAAACTTCAGTGACCTAGAGACATGTGTATACTGCTGTAGAGGTAAGATGACCAAGATTTAAAAAAATGCCCAACTCGTAGTTTAAGTTTGTTAGAGGTTATTCATACAGACATCAATGGTCCTTATTCCACTAACCTCTATAGGAATACTATTTTATTACGTTCATTGATGACTACTCCCATTTTGGTTATTTATACTTAATTAAGGAGAAATCTGAATCTCTTGAAAAGTTCAAGATTTTTAAGGCTGAAGTTGAGAAACAAATAGGAAAAGTCATCAAGATTGTTAGGCCTGATAGAGATGGCGAGAATTTTGGTAGACATGATGCCTCCTGGAAACATAAAGGTCTATTTGCCAGATACTTGGAGAGCTGCGACATTGTTGCTCAGTACTCCATGTTAGGTAGTCCTGCGCAAAATTGTGTTACTGAAAGGCAAAATCGCACCCTTAAGGAAATGATGAGGAGCATGATGAGTAGGATAAATCTTCCTGAATTTTTATGTGATGAGGCACTTAAGACTGCAATATACATCCTAAATAGAGTCCCATCTAAGTCTGTACCTAAAATCCCATTTGAGTTATAGACTGGTAGACGACCCAGCCTGAATCATTTGCATGTCTGGGGTTATCCTATAGAAGTCCGTTTATACAACCCATCAGAAAGTAAGATAGCCCCCAAGTCTTGTCGTTGCTATTTCACTCCAAGGCATTTAAGTTCTATTCTCCTTTAGGATGACCCAGAATTGTGGAGTCACAAACAGCTAAAATTTTAGAATGGGATGTTGTTGATGAAGCTAGTTACTCTCTCCTTATTAGTGAAGACGAGGAAGTTGTGACCATTAATTTATCTATGTCATAGGTAGGACATCCTGCGGCGCGTAAACCTGTGACGGAACAAGTGGAGGATGTGGAAGTAATCTTACCACCGATTCTAGTTGAGGTTCCTCCTCATGTTCAGGAGGTTCATCCACCCGCTAGGAGATCCATTAGCAGAAAAGGCCTGTAATTTCCTCAGACTATGAAATCTATTTAGGAGATAGTGATTATGACATTGGTCAAGTGGTTGACCTAGTGACATTTATGAAGCTATGTCTGGACCTCAAGTTGATCTGTGGTGGGATGCAATGAAAGACGAGATGGAGTCTATGAAGCTGAATAGGGTTTGGGATTTGGCCGAGTTACCCAAAGGCTATAAGCTCATTGGTTCTAAATGGGTGTTTAAGACCAAGAAAGACTCTAAGAGAAAGGTCGAGCAGTTTAAGGCCAGACTGGTGGCCGAGGGATTTACATAGAGAAAAGGAATCGATTATCACGAGTCCTTTTCTCCCATTTGCTCTAAAGACACTTTTAGAGTGATAATGACATTAGTAGCTCATTATGATTTGGAGCTTCACCAGATGGATGTAAAGACCTCATTCCTGAATGGCGATCTTGCCGAGGAGGTCTATCTATATGGTGCAGCCTGAGGGATTCAAGTCTGGTCATTCCGACCAACTTGTATGTAAACTTAACAAATCCCTATATGGTCTGAAGCAAGCTTTTAGACAGTGGTATTTAAAATTTGATGAGATGGTTACTTCTTTTAGTTTTGTAGAAAATAAGATAGATCGTTGCATATATCTCAAGATCAGTGGGAGCAGATTTAGCTTCTTTCAAAACACTTCGATATGAAAGATCTTGGAGAAGCATCCTTCATTTTAGGAATTGAGATCATTAGGGACCGATCTCACTATACATTGGCACTCTCTCAAAAAGCCTACATTGAGCATGTACTTGAGAGATTTAGTGATGAGTTGTAAATATACGTATTTTTACGTACATTAATTAAGTTGTTTTATTTTCTTTTTGTTATTTTTAGTTAATTTTGTTCAATAAAATGTTTCTTTTTTTGTAAATATTTTCTAACTTAAGTTTATTTTATTTTTCTGAAATTTTTCAGGAAATGTCAAAATTTGTCAAGTACACGCCCGTGTACTTCAGGTCACGCCCGTGACCTGGGCGTGTACCTTCAATCCCGTGAAATCAGTCGTATTTGAAGAAAAAATCGTGTCACGCCTAAGTACACGCCTGTATCAAATATGACACGGTCGTGACCTAGCCCCGTGTCACGCCGGCTCGACGAATTCGCGCTCGACGTTCGTCGACCCACTAACACGCCCGTGTCAAGATGAGACACGGGCGTGTACTTCTCCACCTGGCCCGACAAGACGTCGTCGACGACTTGTTGATGCGACGCCGTCCCCGGATCAACCTTCCCTACACGCCTGTGACGAACAGAGACACGCCCGTGACCCGCCACGTGTACAGCCGTAAAGTCAAACCAGCCATCAGTTCTCTGGATCACATCATGAATAGTGCTTACATGCCCCCCTTACACGCCCGTGACCTAGGGCGTGTACTTTGAAATTTTTGCCTATAAATTGGAAATTTCTGTTTGAATTCCTGTTCTTTTTTTGGACCATTTTGCCTTAGGAGTTGTGCTGCTAGATGCTTTCCAAAGCCCTGTAAGGGAAATTTCTCCCCCTCACTTTAGTTTTTTGTTTTTAGCTTTAGTTGTAACTCGTTTTTACTTAATATAATTTGTGTTTTTCTCACTTTATATAATTTTGGATTCCATCTAAGCACCTCTCTTAGACAATCTTATTTTTACTTATTTTATCTTTGTTTTTTTTGTTATTTTCATTTTCACATTCTTTTACTTAGTTATTTTTGATTAGTTCGCAATTTAATAGCTTTTTATTCATTCCTAAAAATCGGTAAAAGTATTTTTAAAGTGTTTTTCATTTTTCTTCAACTTAGATTTTTCTTTTTATGTTGTAAAACGTTTTTGTTCTTTTTACTTTATTTCCACTTTTTAGCACTTTTACAGAGTTATAAGAATGAATATTTAGTTGTTTTAATTTTTCGAGCACTTCGATTTTCGTTTTAAACTTTTGCACGTTTAATTTTTCTTTCTGCTTTTTATGCATTTCTAACAAAATTTACCGGTAAAAATGTAATCGTTTTAATTTTCCAGTCACTTTGTTTTTCGCTTTTATTTGCAAAACTTTTTCTCCTTTATTTTTTACTTTGTCTTTTTACGCATTTCTATCACATTCCACCGGTAAAAATATAGTTATTTAAATTTTTAGAACACTTTATTTGTCACATTTTTTGCTTGTGTGCGTTCGTGTATGAGATAATTTTTATAGCTTTTATTCATTCCTGTAGAGTGCGTGCGTGTATGAGATAGTGTTTATCACTTTCTTTCATTTCAAGTAGAGTGTGTGTGTGCGTTTTAATTTTTGTTGTGTGTGTGTGTTTTTATTTTAAGTAGTGTGTGGGTGTGTTGTTTTTATTCGAGTAGAGTGCGTGGGTGCGTTTTCATTAATATAGAGTGAGTGTGTTTTAATTTCTATAGAGTGCGTGGGTGTATTTCATTTCATGTAGAGTGTGCGTTTAATTTCTGTCGAGTGTGTGTGTGTGTGTGTTTTACTTTAAGTAGAGTGTGTGTGTTTTTATTTCAGTAGAGTGCGTGAGTGTGTGTATTTATTTTTTCTACTCGTTTGAGTGAGACTCGCTTTCATTTCCTGCCTACTCGTTTGAGTAGGACTTGCAATTTACTGCTTTCTTTCCTGCTTTATTTTATTACTTTCATTTTCAGCTTTCATTTACTGCTTTCCTTTTATCGCTTTCTTTCGTATGTCGTCCCCATTCCGATGAGTGGCTAACCGCTCTTAGCTCTTAGTATCGAAGAGCATTGGGACAGATAAAATCGCTTTAAATAATTAAAGGTCCTGTTTTTCTACTTAATTAGCAGAAAAGACAAAATGGTCCAAAAAAAGAACAGGAATTCAAACAGAAATTTCCAATTTATAGGCAAAAATTTTGAAGTACACGCCCTAGGTCACGGGCGTGTAAGGGGGGCGTGTAAGCACTATTCATGATGTGATCCAGAGAACTGATGGCTGGTTTGACTTTGCGACTGTACACGTGGTGGGTCACGGGCGTGTCTCTGTTCGTCACGGGCGTGTTTGGAAGGTTGATTGGGGGACGACGTCGCGTCAACAAGTCGCCGACATCTTGTCCGGCCAGGTGGAGAAGTACACGCCCGTGTCGCATCTTGACACAGGCGTGTTAGTGGGTCGACGAACGTCGAGCACGAATTCGTCGAGCCGACGTGACACGGGGCTAGGTCACGACCGTATCACTTTTGACACAAGCGTGTACTTAGGCGTGACACGATTTTTTCTTCAAATACGGCTGATTTCACGGGATTGAAGGTACACGCCCAGGTCACGGGCGTGACCTGAAGTACACGGGCGTGTACTTGACAAATTTTGACATTTCCTGAAAAATTTCAGAAAAATAAAATAAACTTAAGTTAGAAAATATTTACAAAAAAAGAAACATTTTATTGAACAAAATTAACTAAAAATAACAAAAAGAAAATAAAACAACTTAATTAATGTACGTAAAAATACGTATATTTACAATTCGTCACTAAATCTCTCAAGTACACGCACAATGTAGGCTTTTTGAGGGAGTGCCAATGTATGGTGAGATCGGTCCTTAATGATCTCAATTCCTAAAATGAAGGATGCTTCTCCAAGATCTTTCATATCAAAGTGTTTTGAAAGAAGCTGAATCTGCTCCCACTGATCTTGAGATATATGCAACGATCTATCTTATCTTCTACAAAACTAAAAGAAGTAATCATCTCATCAAATTTTAAATACCACTGTCTAAAAGCTTGCTTCAGACCATATAGGGATTTGTTAAGTTTACGTACAAGTTGGTCGGAATGACTAGACTTGAATCCCTCAGGCTGCACCATATAGATAGACCTCCTCGGCAAGATTGTCATTCAGGAATGCGGTCTTTACATCCATCTGGTGAAGCTCAAAATCATAATGAGCTACTAATATCATTATCACTCTAAAAGTGTCTTTAGAGCAAATGGGAGAAAAGGACTCGTGATAATCGATTCCTTCTCTCTACGTAAATCCCTCGGCCACCAGTCTGGCCTTAAACTGCTCGACCTTTCTCTTAGAGTCTTTCTTGGTCTTAAACACCCATTTAGAAACAATGAGCTTATAGCCTTTGGGTAACTCGGCCAAAACACAAACCCTATTCAGCTTCATAGACTCCATCTCGTCTTTCATTGCATCCCACCACAGATCAACTTGAGGTCCAGACATAGCTTTATAAATGTCACTAGGTCAACCACTTGAACAATGTCATAATCACTATCTCCTAAATAGATTTCATAGTCTGAGGAAATTGCAGGTCTTTTCTGCTAATGGATCTCCTAGCGGGTGGATGAACCTCCTGAACATGAGGAGGAACCTCAACTGGTTGACCTAGTGAGAGCTAAGAGCAGTTAAGATGCGACATGGGCGTGTACTTCTCCACCTTGCCCGACAAGACGTCGTCGGCGACTTGTTGACGCGATGCCATCCCCGGATCAACCTTCCCTACACGCCCGTGACGAACAGAGACACGCCCGTGACCCGCCACGTGTACATCCGCAAAGTCAAACCAGCCATCAGTTCTCTGGATCACATCATGAATAGTGCTTACACGCCCCCATTACACGCCCGTGATTTAGGGCGTGTACTTTGAAATTTTTACCTATAAATTGGAAATTTCTGTTTGAATTCCTGTTCTTTTTTTTGGACCATTTTGCCTTAGGAGTTGTGCTGCTAGATGCTTTCCAAAGCCCTGTAAGGGAAATTTCTCCCCCTCACTTTAGTTTTTTTGTTTTTAGCGTTAGTTGTAACTCGTTTTTACCTAATAAAATTTGTGTTTTTCTCACTTTATATGATTTTGGATTCCATCTAAGCACCTCTCTTAGACAATCTTATTTTTACTTATTTTATCTTTGTTTTTTTTCTTTTAAATTGGGTGTGTGTGTGTGTGTATGAGATTAGGTTTCATGCTTAGTTATTTTCATTTTCACATTCTATTACTTAGTTATTTTTACTTAGTTCGCAATTTAATAGCTTTTTATTCATTCCTAAAAATCGGTAAAAATATTTTTAAAGTGTTTTTCATTTTTCTTCAACTTAGATTTTCCTTTTTATGTTGTAAAACTTTTTCGTTCTTTTTACTTTATTTTCACTTTTTAGCACTTTTACGGAGTTATAAGAATGAATATTTAGTCGTTTTAATTTTTCGAGCACTTTGATTTTAGTTTTAAACTTTTGCACGTTTAATTTTCTTTCTGCTTTTTATGCATTTCTAACAAAATCTACCGGTAAAAATGTAATCGTTTTAATTTTCCAGTCACTTTGTTTTTCGCTTTTATTTGCAAAACTTTTTGCTCCTTTATTTTTTATTTTGTCTTTTTACGCATTTCTATCACATTTCTCCGGTAAAAATATAGTTATTAAAATTTTTAGAACACTTTATTTTTCGCATTTTTTGCTTGTGTGCGTTCGTGTATGAGATAATTTTTATAGCTTTTATTCATTCTTGTAGAGTGTGTGCGTGTATGAGATAGTGTTTATCGCTTTCTTTCATTTCAAGTAGAGTGCGTGTGTGTTTTAATTTTAGTTTCGTGTGTGTGTTTTTATTTTAAGTAGAGTGTGTGGGTGTGCTGTTTTTATTCGAGTAGAGTGCACGGGTGCGTTTTCATTAATGTAGAGTGAGTGTGTTTTAATTTCTATAGAGTGCGTGGGTGTATTTCATTTCATGTAGAGTGTGCGTTTAATTTCTGTCGAGTGTGTGTGTGTGTTTTACTTTAAGTAGAGTGTGTGTGTTTTTATTTCAGTAGAGTGCGTGCGTGTGTGTATTTATTTTCTCCTACTCGTTTGAGTAGGACTCGCTTTCATATCCCGCCTACTCGTTTGAGTAGAACTTGCAATTTATCGTTTTCTTTCATGCTTTATTTTATTGCTTTCATTTTCAGCTTTCATTTACTGCTTTCCTTTTATCGCTTTCTTTCGTAAGTCGTCCCCATTCCGATGAGTGGCTAACCGCTCTTAGCTCTTAGTATCGAAGAGCATTGGGACAGATAAAATCGCTTTAAATAATTAAAGGTGATGTTTTTCTACTTAATTAAATTACTTAAGGTTTACCCCGGGTTTATGATGCATAGAACCACATATCGATGTGTGGGCTCTATTTTCGTAGTCTATATGCTAGCTAGCCGAGAGGCCGTGCGTATGGACCGATCACCCCTTGGTAAATGGAGTTCCGCACTAACCCTCAAGAGAGGAGGCACGAAATTCTTCCGGATTGGGTTCCCGACCCAATAGCGAGGTTCTTAGTGTAATGCGGGCATTAAGAGGAATCTTTCGTCGGACAAGAGCCTAGTCGAATAGTCTTAATGTTCAGGTGAGCGATAGTCCTAGAGATAGGTGAGCTCATTTTAGTGGAACCTCCATGGCCAAGTCTCCGCCTTTATTAATTTGAAATTTATGATCTTTTTTATTAAAAGTTTATTTTAGTTCAAATTCTTTTAGATACCGTTACGCTAAGTTATTCATCGGCTACATTTTAATGCTTTTATTTTCTGCTTTTATATATATAAATAATATCCCGACAAGATAATCTTCGGTAAAATAATAGTCCCCTCCAGGGAAGAGTAGAAATAATCAACCCGACCCCGAGAACAATACGACCCCGATATTCCTCACAGGAATATCCTGTACTACACGTGATAGGTACACTTGCCTCCTTTCGTTAAAACTCGATTTCAACTGTTTTATATCCAATTAATAAATCCGTGCGCCCCATCTTCCTAAATAAAATCAAATCCGCCATTTTTAAATAAACCGCCCGAGGCGCCGCGTGTCCGACTTATTTTTTGGAGTTTTAACCACATCAAATTTTTGGCGCCGTTGCCGGGGAATCTTCGTGTCGTTATTTTGAGCTCTGGAGAGCTATTAATTTTACCTATTTTTATATATATAACAAAAATTTAAAAATGGCCAACAAAAAAATACTAATACTAATACTAATAATAATAATAACTACTTAAAAAAAACTTAACAAAAAAGAGGATATTTTATACTTCTTATTTCATATATTTATCTATACAAAAAAATACAAATATGAAATAGCGCTGTTTCCAAAACCTTCTAAAAAAACTAAACACTAACAAAAAACTACAAAACCCAAACACTCTAAACACTAAACAAAACTAAAAAAACCTAAAAACTAAAATTCCAAAAATCTAAAAAAACTATAAAACTAAAAACTCTAAAAATCTAAAGAAATCAAAAAAACTTAAAAAATAAAAACCAAACAAAAATATAAAAACAAAAAACAAAAAAAAACTAAACTCGTAAAAAACCACAAAACCCTAAAAACTAAAAAACTAAAAACCAAAAAAGTTTAACCACTAAAAAACCCAAAAAATCTAAAAAAACTTCAAAACACACAAAAAAACTAAAAAACATACCTAAAAAACCAGCAAAACAATAAAAAAGAACTACTTTAAAAATATATAATGATTTGTTAAAATGTATATATCTATAGCACAAAAAATCCCCTGCTAAAAACCACACAAAAAATTCTCGTATATATGTTTTGTTTTAACTACTTTTCTTTCTTTTCCAAAACCCATAAAAATACTAAGCACTGGAAATAAATAAAAACTTTCTATTATTAGACATTATATATCTATTTTCTCATTTCGGCGCGCTTCACGCTCTTGTGAGCGCTAGGGAATCATATATCTGTAAACCTCATATAGCTAAGACGTTAGCTTACGAGTCACACACACTTGCCCCTACCACCCACAACCATTTGACCGAGTTTATCTTTTTGTTTTTTCTGTTATATTTTTTCTATTTCTTCTAAATAATGCAGGGTTTCAACCGGAGCCTCCCCGAACTCATTTTAGGGAAGCTTCTACCCTCTGTTGGAACCCCTAGTTTGGATTTGGGCTAAGGTTCACTATTAGGATGTTTGAACCACCTTGTATAGCCAGGATCAAGTTTATCAGTCCTAGAGTTTAGGCTAGTCATTAGAATCAATCTTCATGGACCAGCCTGCAGTGGACTTCAGGAGACTCAAGACTTAGAAGAATTCAGAGTTCAGATTATTAGTTCGAAGTTCTTCGAACTTAGCTCGGCGATCGTCGATCGCAGCGACGAACTCAAAGTTCTTTCTCTGAGTTGAGCTCGACGATATTTGAGCTCAGGTCGACGATTTCTTCCTCAAAGACAGATTCTCTGATCGACGAACTTGGAACTCAGAATTAACAAGATATTTGCAGATTGAGGTTCGCTGAGCTCAGGTCGACGAAGGGGATTTCTCAGCTCGACGAACTTGAAGTCCAGGTCGACAAAATCTGCCCTGAGGTCGATGAAATTGTTCAAAGCCTAAATGTTAAGTTTTTCTTTTCTGTCCCTCTCTTTATTCCATCCTAAGTCAATAATTCTCTGAGTAATTAATGTTTAAATTCTCTAAGAATATAGTCGTTGAAGGCAGCATTAATTATGGTTTTTGATACGCCCGAAATGGTCTATGTATTTAAATGCAAGTGCACGTGCCGTGTCAAGTAATAAAAAGTGAGTAAGAATCGTTCCCACGAAGAGGTTGTGAATTTAGTGCTTGCAAATACCAGTTAGGCCTTTTCCTTAAATCCAAGTAAGACGAAATTGGAGATTTTGGTGTATTACTAAAATTATGAATGCAAACTTCTAAATGAAATTACTACGAATCGTTGAAAAAGAAGACTTTACTTATCAAATTGGAGATATAATCTTGCATCATGATTTCCAAGGTTTGTGTGATGAATAAGTGAATATGTCATTGTGAAAATGCATGGTGAACGTGTCTTGCAACGATTTTAAAATAGAGAACTGCATCTCTCGATATCGGTAAACCCTAGTCCTATATTTCCCCTCGGGTGAAATAAGAACCGCTTAAAGAGCAAAAACCTAAGTTACTAACACCAAGAGGAAATCTCTTTCTCTCTTCAAATGCTATATCAAAATTATGATATACTATCGCAACTCCTCTCTCAATTTATGAAGCGTAGCATAAAGATGAAATCTTGGCCAAAAATTTCAGAATAAAGATCATAAAATTGATAAAGAACATTCACCATACATTCTCAACAAGAAAAGCTAGAAAATAAGGTCACACACAACCAAGTACTCTCATGCTACAAGATTAAGGAAAGTTAGTTCATGGCGTTGGAGGAATCACACAAAACATTGAAATAGATCTTACAAAACATGTTAGTTCGCGCTTAATCGCTGCTAGAATATCTTCCCAAAGTCGCTTCTTCAATCCGCACGAAGATCTCCTTCTTCTTCGTCTCATCGTTGCTCTCCAATGGAAGTGCTTTCAAACCTTAGATGGTGCTCTCCTCTTAGATCCGAAATTAATCTCTGCTTTTTCAATATTCAAAAGATTGGGCCGGTTCCTGCCATAAAAACATTCACCCCTCCTGAGGAGATGCCTCCTTCCATAATTGAAAACAGCGGCAATTTGAAATTAGAATTTTGAATTCTGGGCAGACGACTGTTGTAGTTTCAGAATTGGTTGTTGCAACAATAGACTTAGGCCGAAAATCAGGATTCAACATTACTCCTCCAAGTTGATTTCCTCGGCGAATCTTGCATAGAAACAATGGAATATGATCAACTTAATACCATAAACACTAAATCAATAATTAATCATATTTTGTTATCATTTAAGCTCATTTATTCTCATTTTCACTAAGCAAGAAGTAGAATTATTCGGCGTAGATAACTGCATGTGATAAGTTATCACACCTCCACATTTAAATCTTTGCTAGTCCCTAGCAAAGAGAAATTCACAACAACTACCTGGGTAAAAGACAATACATAATGTATGTTTCAGTGATACTCCTTTTTTTTTCTTCTTGAAAAACCAATTAATCGAGGCATACTCAAAAGATACACTTTACTAAAATGATAGGTTTAACAATCAATAGAAATCCAACTATTCACAAATCCATTAGTTAGATGGATGATTAGAGCTCAAATAAAAATCATAGTGTGATGTGTGGTTTTCTCAAAACAAATAGTGTATTCTCATGCAATACTTCCTCCAAGTTGAACCCCTGCATCTACAGGAAATGATAAGCATGGCTAAGCAATTGATGTAGCCTCCATATGAGTTAGTAGTTCCAATGAAACTTGGATATGTTTAAGCTTGGCTTGGCAATTATGTATACTTTTATTATGGAAAGGTGTTCCCTAGTTAATAATCTTAATGATTCGCCATATAGTGGGGTTTGTCACATTTTTCTCAGACTATTCATAATAGGGATCTTTCCAAGTATAAGTGCACATACCTAGGCCACATGTCACTATGATATTTCTTTTTTTTTTTCATTTTTTTATATATCATAGTTGAGATCATTCTAAGTACACATTCACGTACTCAGGCCGCATATCACTATGAATTTTATTTTCTTTTCTTCACTCTCTTTTCACATATATCATAATAGGGATCATTCCAGGTATGTGTACATATACTCAGGCCGCATATCACTATGGATTTTTAAAAACACTCACAATAGGCTAACTTATTAAGACACAACTAGCAGGAATATATGCAATTAGTCATGGAATGATGTGTATAAAATGGTTCAAACTCAACTATTGTAATGAATGATCAAAATGGACTAACTAACTATCTTCATGTTTTGGTGTACATCATTTACTTCGTTCTTACTCACCACTCCCCGTTGGATTTAGAAGACAATGTTGGAAAGCTTGCAATGAAAGTACAAACTGAAAAAAATTTTAGTGCACCAAAATAATTGCTTAAGTGAGCTCAGTCAAAACATCTTTCTAACTTCAAATTCATTAGTTGGGTTCTTAAGATTGGCATGCCCTATCGGTCATTGAATAAAGCTAGAGTAGCCTATAGATTAATCAAGGGCACTAATTGGTATTATTGAATTCATAATCAAAGTGGCTTTTACCCAATGTGTAAGAGATACACCCCTCCACACTTAAAGCATTGCTAGGCCCTAGCAACTCTACTTCTGGAGCAATAGTTTTTATCATTAATAATGACTTTGTCGAATGAGCATTCAGATATTAGGATGAAAGCAATTAAAATTAAATACTCCCCTAAAGAATTGGAGTCGCGTGAGTATTGATCCACATGTTCATAAGATGACCACCACGCACTTGCAAAATGTGCTTCTCAATTTGCGTAAGGAGTTTCGTTGGTGAACACAGTCACATTACCTGCACTTGAAGTGACATAGGACGCAATAGAAGGGACGTGCTACAAGGGATTATATGAAGATAATTATCATAAATAACAAAAGCAAGCATACTTGATAAGTAGATCAATATAACAGGTTCATAGAACATACTTGCAGTGTACAACCCGTATTCATCAAGGATAGGTCCTACCACAGCCAGGTCAACAAAAGTCAAGGTCAACAAGTCAAGACAGGAGTCAAAGACAACATACAAGATCGCAGAAGGCCTGGGCGAGTATAGGCGAGCTCCCATCGCATACTCGCCAGGTAGGCGACTAGGCGAGATACTCGCCCAGCCTGTGCGAGTTCCTCTGGAACTCGCCTAGTCGCCAGGGAGGTGGGGTATAAATATGACCCCACCTCCTTGGATTTGCCTATAAATAGGACCCCAGGGGTACGAGGTGAGGCACCTGGAAATCCTCAGCAAGATACTCTTGCGCTTCATTTTCGAGATACTAGCTGAGTCTTTGGATTCCTTTTCCTCAGAGAGCAACTCACGACCTTGCGACTTTGTCAGCTAGCTTCCCTCGTACCAAGTTCGGCCATCTTTGGTTGAGAAGGGGCTGCTCCTTTTGAGCATCCGGGTATGTGGTGGGACCTTCCTGCCGCAACATCTGGGGTCCTGTTTGACCAGATTCTTCGTCCAAGTCACCCTAGCTGTCTGATCTAACTTCTGAGCCGGTAACCTTAGGCGGCTTTGGTCCGAATTCTGAGGTTAGGATTTTTCCTGGCATCAACACTTGGTGCGGTGAGCGTGGATCACAGCCAAGGAGGAAAGTTTAGAAGTTGAGTGAGATGACCATTGGTGGCGAGCAAGGAGAGTTGGTCGGCAACTCGGCGGGAGGAGGAGACGCCGCACGAGGTGGCGAGTTTGTGACAGTGGCCGCATTCGAAGAGTTCACGAAGAAGATCGAGCAAACCAACCTCGCCGGGTTCGCTCAGCGCACCGAGGTCACGACGACTTCTCCCCGTCGCCTGACACCGCTAGAAGAGGAAGCGCCGCCAAGTCGAGCTGGAAAGGAGCCCGCTTGGTCAAGGGAAGAGCGACCTATGCAGTCGCGACTTTACCCGACAAGTAGCCAGGGGGTCCGTTTTCGGGATCCTATATCGCCGGCGAGATGCAGAGATACTCGGCACTACAACGAGTATGACGTCTCCAGCGAGGATGAAACTCACCACCGCCAGGGAGGGAGGAGCCCCTTTTGTGACGAGATCCTCGCTGCCCCAGTTCCAGAAGGGTTCAGGGAACCCGTTCTCACTTACTACTCCGGCAGAGACGACCCTGTCAGACACCTCCAGTGGTTTGAAGACGTCGTCTCCATCCACAACATGTCTGACGCCTTCAAGTGCAGGTTCTTCTCCATCACCCTCAAGGGGAACGCTAGGGATTGGTTCCATCAACTACCGGCAGGATCCGTGTACTACTTCTCAGATCTGCGTCGGGGCCTTATGGTGAGGTTCGCGACATCAAAGAAGCGGAAGAAGGAAGCGACTGCCCTCTTCAAAATTGTCCAAGGTCAACACGAGAGTTTGGGTCATTACATCTCCCGCTTCCAGGAGGAGATTTTGGAGGTGGAAGAAGTGGACAACTTTACCTTGATGGTGGCCCTGAAGTTCGGGTTGAAGCAAGGACTGTTCAGTTTTGAGATGGGGTCCAATCCCCTGAGATCTTTTGAAGACATGATAGAGAAGGCGAACACTTTTGTTCGGGGGGAGGAGAAGAACAAGGACTTCCTAGCAAGGCTGGATGAGGAGGTTGCGATAGAGAGGAGTAGAGCAGGACCATCAGGGTCGAAGTCAAGGAGGACGCCGGAAAGGCGAGAGGAAAGGAAGAAGGAAGAACCAAGGAGAGAGGAGAGAATGAAGAGGGAGGAACCCAAGAGGGTTGAAGAGAGGAGGCAGGAGAGGCCTCGAAGGCAAGAAGAGAGAAGGCCAGCGGAAGCTCGGGAAGGAGGAAGGGGGAAAGGCGATTCCAGTATCCGGAGAATCGCCCCCAATGGAGACCAGCAAGGCAGCACTACCAAGAAGAGAGTAGGAATGTTAACCGGCAGGAGGGAGGTCAAGGAGGAGGAAGAAGGGAGATGCTGGCCATCGCTCGCCAAGACAACAAACGGCGCCGGAGGGAGCAGCGAGCGATGCACCATGAGGCAGAGATTCTCCTTTACTACGATATTCATCGGGTAGAGGGGCACGGGACCTTGGATTGCCCCGAGTTTTGGGAAGGAAGTAGGAGGCTGGAGGCAAGAGCGACAGAAAGAGAGCAGCAGAGGCAGGAGTCCCCGGTAGGGCAGGTGGCATTCCAAGCTCCAGCGAGGAGGAGGAATGAGGATCGAGTCGACCTGGGAGGTCACGGGGAAGTGATACATGGCCCAGGAGGTGGGCATGTAGGCGTGATCAACGGAGGAGCCAGGCTTGGAGCTTCCCGCAAGGGGAGTCTCCACCAGATCTATTGGAAGAACATCGCCTCGACGTCACAGACCCCGCCGCCATTGGAGGAGATCACTTTCTCGGAGGAAGATATGCTGGGGAATGAGAACCCTTTTCATGACGCCCTGGTGATTCAAGCCTCCATCGAGGACTTCACCGTCGACCGAATCCTCGCGGACAACGGTAGCTCGGTGAATGTCATCTTCAAAAGAACCTTCGTTGGGCTTCAGGTGGAAGCGTCCCGAGTCCAGGCAGCAGATGGACCGCTCTTTGGCTTCTCAGGAGAGAAGAAAAAGGTGGAGGGAGCAGTGGAGCTGCTGGTTACACTCGGTGGGACGTCGATCCGATGCCGCTTCATCATTGTCGACGCGCCGAGTGGTTACAACGCCATCTTCGGGAAACCCCTCATTAAGGCTGCGTTTGGCGCGGCTTATCGTAGCTTATTTGCTCCGGTGAGGTTGGACAAAAACGACATTGTATGTTTGGTATGACAAATGTTACTACCGTTATCAAAAAAAGAAATTAATTTGGGGCACAAGATTTTTGTATGACAATGACATTTTTGTCCAAACTCACCGGAGCAAATAAGTCACAATAAGTCGCGCCAAACACAACCTAACTACTTCAGGGCCGTTCCGTCGTCTTACCACCAGTGCCTGAAGTACTGCCGCGGAGATATTTAGATCAGGATCAGGGGAGATCCCAAGGCTTCCAGGGAATGCTACTTGAATACCGTCAGCACCATCATCTGGATGGGTGACGCAGAGAAGCTGGAAGAGTTGATGGAGAAGGAGAAGGGACTGTGTGCTGCTGAGGAGGTAGTGGAGGTAGAGGTGATCTCTCGAGGAGGAGAGCCAGGACTGCTGAAGGTTGGGGGATCCCTGCCACTTGGAGGGAAGATAGAGATGACTGCTTGCCTGCAGGACAACATTGATGTCTTTGCATGGAGTGCCGCCGAGATGCCAGGGGTGGACGCCGATGTTGCTTGTCATCGCCTCAACCTGGATCCCATGGTGGCCCCAGTTCGGCAGAAGCAGAGGAAGAGCGCCTCCATGCTGGCCGAGCCGATTAGGGAGGAGGTAGAGAAGCTGCTGGAGGAAGGTTTTATCTCGGAGATCCAGTATCCAGGCTGGGTCTCCAATGTTGTAATGGTGAAGAAGCCCGGAGGGGCTTGGCGTCTTTGTATCGATTTTTCACTGTTGAATAAAGCTTGCCCGAAGGATTGCTACCCCTTGCCTCAAATCGACACGCTGGTTGATTCCGTCGCCGGGTTTCCTGTGATGAGTTTTCTTGATGCTTTTTCAGGGTATCACCAGATCCGGATGCATCCCCCCGACTACCGGGACGTCTCTTTCATAACCAGTGATGGCTGCTATAGCTACAAGATGATGTCCTTCGGGCTCAAGAATGCAGGCGCGACTTACCAGAGAATGATGGATCAAATCTTCAAGGGGTAGAAGGGGCGGAACTTGGAGGTTTATGTGGATGACCTCCTCGTCAAGAGTAAAAGTGTCGCGGAACACATAACGGATCTGGTAGAGACATTTGCTACTCTGAGAAAGTACAAGATGCGACTCAACCCGACCAAGTGCGTCTTCGGTGCAGGAAGAGGGAAGTTTCTAGGTCACCTCCTCACTCCCAGGGGGTGGAACCTAATCCAGACAAGGTGAAGGCCATTTTGGAGATGGCGTCACCAAGGGATCCCAAGGAAGTTCAAAGGCTGACTGGAAGGCTGGCAGGCCTCAGCCATTTCTTGTCCAAAGTAGGGGAGAAGTGCTCTCCGTTCTTCAAGACCCTTCGGGGGAATCAGAAGTTCGAGTGGACGACGGAGTGTGAGGAGGCTTTCAGAAAGCTCAAGCAACAGCTAACCCAAGCTCCTCTCCTCCAAGGCCCGCAGGAAAACGAGGATCTCTTTCTCTATCTGGGAGTCGGGGCGGAAGCAGTTAGCTCGGTGTTGGTCCGGGAAGAAGGCAAGAGGTAACTCCCAGTCTATTATGTTAGTAGAGTTCTGCGGCAGACGGAGGCGAGATACCCTATCTTGGAGAAGTTGGTGTTTGCCTTGGTGGTTTCGGCTCGAAGGCTCCATCCGTATTTTCAGGCTCACTCCATCAGGGTCTTCTCCGATCATCCTCTGCGAAGTATCCTGGATGGAGTGGAGCATTCTGGAAGGCTGGCAAAGTGGGCGGTGGAGCTTAGCGAGTTCGACATTTCTTACTCTCCAAGGGTAGCAATCAAGGCGCAGGCGGTGGAGGATTTCCTTGCCGACTTCTCGGCCGAGGTAGAAGGAGAGGAAGGCTCTTCTAGCACAGTGTGAAAGTGATGTGTTAGATCTGATATACTCTAGGGGGGGTGAATAGAGTATTCTTAAATCCTTAAAATCTTTTACAGCTTTTGCTATAATTATGTAAGTGCATAAACAACTTAATAAAATATAAACACAGCAATCCTAGAAAGCACAAAAACAGCAAGAACAAAAAGAAGGGGCAACCAGACAACACAAGAAATTTATAGTGGTTCCCCAACCTGGGTACATCCACTCTTCTACTACCCTGGTAGGAATCCACACAGATTTTTGATCAGGTGTCTGACACCAATGAGCTTTTGATCAGGTGCTCAAAAACCAAACCTCAAGTCTTTTGATCAGGTGACTTGCAACCAGGAATAACTTTTGAAGGGAGTTATAACCCTTTATACAGTGGGGGGGGGGTGAGAGATGATTGTGTCTTCTCTTTCTCAATATACAACTGAGAAGACTTATGGATATAATTTTAGCGAATAGCTCCCCCTGTGATGTAGAATGGTTCAGGGAAATCTGGAGCTTTGCTTCAGGGTGATAGGTCTTCAATCTCTAGGCCTTGACCAGAAAAGATCTTCAGGGACTTCATGATAGATGAAAGAGTTGTTGTCCTTTAAAGTGTCCTAGAGAGTTGAAGAATGAAGACTCTTGATTTTGATTGATTGTTCTTCTTCTTCAGGTAGCAGATTCTTCTGGTCTAGGGCTTCTTAAGTTGCTGTATCAGAGTACTGAGAGAGATAACAGAGAAAATCTTTGATTCAGACTGACTGTGTGTATGTTGTCTGTCTATGTGTTCTCTCGTATACTATGCAGGAAAGGAGAGAAAACTTCTTTTATATTTCCTGTCAAAAATTCTCTTTCGAAATTTGAAATCCTCTGCAATCAATACTGACGGCCTTGAAAATAAAACGACATTGAATTATTTCCCCAACTTTCCCATGGAAAAACGACAAGCAATAATTCTGGAGAAGATCATAATTAATGCTTTGTCTAACGGTTATATTCAGAGAATATTGAAGCATTAATTACTCAGGAATTAGTGCATTAGGAAAGGGACAGAAGACTGGAAATGACTAAGTCTGGATTCGTCGAACAGATAACATAAATCATCGAGCTGAGTCTACAGTTCGTCGAGCTGAGAAGCTGTGTTCGTCGATCAGATGGATTCTGTTCATCGAGCTGAGTTCCAAGATCGTCGAGCAGAGAGTAGAACTATATTGATTAGAAACTTTGACAATTCTGTGTATTTAGTTCGTCGAGCTGATAACTGGTTTCGTCGACTGAAGTTCAGCAAAATATTTCTGGACTTAGAATATTTCAGATGCTTCTAGAATGAAGTGTTGAAGTGAAGTATCCAGAAATCATCGACCTGATAATTTGTTTTCGTCGACCTGAGAATTTGTTTCGTCGACCAGAGAATTTGTTTCGTCGACCAGAGAATTTGTTTCGTCGATCAGAGAACCACTAACTGCTGCTTCTTAACTCTTGCCAAAGTGGTCAAAGTTCGTCGAGCTGAGAATCTTGAATTCGTCGACTAGAGATGATTCTGGACTTAGAAAAATTGAGAAACATCTGGAATAGCAAGTGGAAGTAGAGAACCCAGAAATCGTCGAGCAGAGAACTAAGTTCGTCGACCTGAGTCTAGAGAACAAAGTCTGGACTTGGAATGCTGAAGGTAGAGTCCAAAGATCGTCGACCTGAGAATCAAGTTCGTCGAGCTCAGCTCAGAGAATTATCTCTGAGATCGTCGAGCTGAGCACGACTATCGTCGACCTGAGTTCGACGAACGTCGAACTCATTTTATTGAGTCTTTGAAAAAATCTCTAAGTCTTGAGTCTGGTAGTCTAATGATGGCTGGTCCATGCAGTGTTGACACTAAGGACTTGGCCTAGACTCTAGGACACAACTATGACCCTGGCTATACAAGATGGGTCACAAGATCCTAACTTAGTGAACCTAGCCCAAATCAAACTAGGGATCCAACAATCTCCCCCTATTTGAGTGAGGTCACTAATTACAGACTTAGACTAAACTGAAAATAAACAAAGCAGGAAAAACATATATCTGACAGAGAAAAAATGAATACATGCAGCAGATATATATATATACAAATAAGCTTTGTTCAGAATTAAGAAATCAGTTATAAACATAACAAAAATTAAATAGCTCAGAACTCATTTCTTTTGCTTCTTCTCTTTTGGCTTCTCTTCTTTGCTCTTGTCTCCAGGCTTGGTAAAAACAATCTCTCTATTTGGATCAGAAGCTTGCACTTTGGTCATGGTCATATCAACAACCCCTATAATCTTCAAAGATGTGGCTCTGGGGACTACTGCTTCTGGGTGCAATTTCATATAATCATCAACATTGAAAAACTTGTTAGCTTTATCATACCTCTTAATCTCTTCTTTCCTGTATTTTGACATTGTTGTGTATTCTGAGGGATCTTTTCCTTCAGCTTTAGCTTTGTTAATCATAGAAAGGCCAACTAGTTCCTGGAACCTGGCCATCCTAGCTGATGTAGCTGTCTCTGGATCTTCAAAAGGAACAGGAGGAGAAGGAGGTCTGTTGGAGCTTTCAGCTTGTTGATGTTGCTGCTTTTGTTGAGGATGTTGCTGCTGTTGATGAGGATGTTGCTGCTTGCCAGAAGGGTACTGTCTTTGATGGCTGCTTCCTGAGGAGGAGGGCCTACTCTGATGTCTTTGATAAGTTTGAAATTGAGTAGGCCTTTGAGAAGATGTGCCTGAAGCACCAGCAGCTGAAGGAGGAGGTGGAGGAGGGTCCTTTCTGTATTTGTGAGTTGGAGGAGGGGAGTATCTTCTACTTCTTTTCCTTTCTTTCTGTTCATTTTTAGATAACCACATCCAAGCTGGCATCCCTTTATATGGAGTTATCTTCTGAAGGATATAGTAGGGAGTGTCATTGGTTGGATTTAGTTTAGGAGCAGGAGGAGGAGGAGCTTTCCTATTCTTAGATACTTTCTTCTTCTTGGGTTCATCATCAGAATCCTCATCCTCATTATCATCATCATCATCATCAGATCTCTGAGGATTATCATATAGATCATTTAAAGCTTTCAGGGCCTCAACAGAAATAGTATGCTTCTCAGGTTTAGATGGAGCTGGAGGAGAAACTTCAATAGGAGCTGGAGCTGGATAAGAAACTTCAACAAGAACTGGAGAACTAACTCTGACAGTGCTTTCAGCAGCTACCTTATTCTCTTCTTCAATGTCAGTAAAGATCAAGGCATCCAGATCTGGCATTGGAGAGTCATCCATAACAAAACTGGGGGCAGAAATAATTTCTGGAGGGGATGGGATGACTATAGGTTCTGGAATAACAAAACTGTCTCTTAGTTGCTTGGCAACTTTAGGACTGATAGGGGAAGAATATGGAACAATAGCCAAAGATGGCTTAGTATAATCTGTTGGAGGGAAACTCAAAAATGCAGTATCAAAAAGTTTCAACAAATATTCTAAATCTACTGTGGGATTAATGATGAAATCACCAACAATAATTATCTCTTCTAGAGCTGACTCTTCTATATCCATGCCAGTCTCAATAAAATTAATAAAATCAATAAACTCTGCATCTTCTGCTGTTGCTGCCTCTGCATCTGTTGGAGCTGGAGCTGCTGATACTATTGCTACTGCTGGAGCTGTTGCAGCTTCTTCATCAAGCATCTCCCCCTGCCTGATTTCAGTAGTAACTGGAGCCAGGCCCCTAAATGAATAGGGGGCAGCAGTGAGGGCAAATATCTGGGCATAGAGAGAGAGAGAGAGGAAATGGAAGTAGCAAGAGGTGTAATGACCTCTGCTATGAGACCTTTGAGGAGGGGTGTGATGAGAGAAATGACAGATGAGATGGTGGAGGGATCCAATGGTGGAGTGGCAGTTGGTGTTTCAGATGGTGGTTGAGTGGAAACATTTGGAGGGATGGTAGATGTTGGTAAGGATGGTGGGATGGCATCTTGCATGTGGGCATCCTGGATGGATTAATTTAGATGAGGAGGAGTATTAGGAGGAGATGTCAGTAGATTGAAGGATGGTATGGAGGACAAATATGGTGGAAGAGGTGATGATGGTGGTGTTGGAGAAGGTGAAGCATGAGGAGATTGGGCTGGTGTTCCATGTGAAGATGGAGGAGGTGTAGGAAGATGAGTATGTGTTGGAGAGATATGAGTGGGGGAAGAGGGGATGTTAGTAAAATCTATGGGTGGAGAATCATGAGCAGATGGTTGGGGTTGTGATTGTTGTTGGGGTTGTTGTTGAGTCTGAGGTTGAGGTAGGAGGACTGTGGTGTGTGGTAGTTGGATTTGAAGTGCTGGAAGAGATGGGGATGAAGGAGTTATCTCTTCAGAAGGGTGGGGAGTGGTTGTAACAGTCCTTGTGCTCTCAGAAGTTTTGGGGGCAGAGGAGGAGCCCTTAGAAGGCTTTGTTATTGTCCTCTCCCACTTGACAAACAAGGCACAGGTAAGCCTTTTGCTTGCATTTATGAATATGGTCCGGGAGACCAGTGATTCAACAACTTTTTCTTTCAAAAAGATCCCTAGGATCCTCCCAAAACAAACTTCCTTTTTGCTACACTTTTTCTTTATTAGATCAAAGAGGATCTGAGCACAAGCCACTTGCTTCTTATTAACCACTGCACACATAACCAGAAACTGATGTCTGGTGATATAATCATGTGCAGTGTGCTTGCCTAGCAAGACTTTCCAAACAATATCTACCAGAAACTTATATTCTGTAGATAAATGCTTCTTCAATAACTTATTAGGGTTATCTTCAGTATAACCCATCAAACTCAACATTTGATCATATTCCTCATTCTCAATTTCCAGTTCATCTTCTCCATTGTTCAATCCAAATATTTCAGTCAAAATGGCGGGAGATAGAGAAACAGTATTACCCGCAATAGATCCAGTCATGGTGTTTTCCTCTGTTGTTGATGATGTGTAGACCCATTCTCTAATCTATGTTCCAGACAGTTTTATCCTTGTTGTCATCAGATTCTTCAGTTGTTGCTCTTCCAAGGGTTCCAGAATACTCAGAAAAATCGGGTCCGAATGCTGAAAATAATCAAAGTCAACATCGAATCCGGTGTCGAACTTCATCGCAGCCAATGTTCCCACTGGAATCGCCATGAAAGCACCTGCAATAGAGAAAAATAACGATCAAGTGCAAGGGAACAGAAAGTGTGGGACGGAGGTCGAAGAAAGCCTAAATATAGGGTTTTCAAGAATATGAATCGACAAACTCCGTTCCACGGAAATTAAAACATTCTTCGATCTGGGTTCGACGAAATAATTTAGAGTTAAATGATTCGTCGAGCTCAGTTTGAAGATTTGAAGACATTTCGTCGAGGTCCGTTCGACGAAAGTTTTCTGAAGTAGGTTCGTCGATCTCCGTTCGACGAAAACAACTTCATGCACAGAGAGTTCGTCGTCCTCCATTCGACGAATATCTCCCGAACTTTCCCAATTCGTCGAGCTCCGTTCGACGAACTCTGGAAAATTCGTCGAGTGTAGACAGAAACTAAACTAAGTCTTCTCCATTAATCATTCCAAGCTGATTTATAAAGAATAGATGGTTTCTTTCATCCAGAGGTTTTGTGAATATATCAGCTCTTTGTAAATCAGTGTAGATATAGACAAGTTTAATTTTGTTTTTGTCTACACACTCTCTTATGAAATGATGTCTAATGTCTATATGCTTGGTCCTACTGTGATGGATTGGATTCTGTGCTATGGCTATAGCACTTGTGTTATCACAAAGTAGAGTTGAATTATTTAAGTTGAGAACATAGTCTAGTAATTGATTTTGAATCCACAGCATCTGGGAACGGCAGCTGCCAGCTGTAATATATTCTGCCTCAGCAGTTGAGGTAGACACAGATGACTATTTCTTACAAAATCAGGACACTAATCTCATACCCAGGAACTGGCAGGTTCCTGAAGTACTTTTCCTGTCCACCATGCATCCAGCAAAATTAGCATCTGTGTATGCAGTTAACTCAAATTCTGATTCAGTGGGATACCATAGGCCTAGACTTGGACAACTCTTTATATATCTCAAAATTCTTTTTAGGAAAATTAGATGAGATTCTTTAGGGTTCACTTGGAACCTAGCACAAAGGCATGTGACAAACATGATATTAGGTCTGGTTGCTGTAAGATATAATAGGGACCCAACAATGCCCCTATATAATTTCTGGTCAACAAGTTTCCCATGTGGATCAGAGTCTATTACAGCATTTGTAGCCATAGGTGTTTTCTTTGCCGAGGCATCAACCATCCCAAACTTTTTGATAAGCTCTTTTGCATATTTAGCTTGGGAGATGAAGATGCCATCAGAGAGCTGCTTCACTTGGATACCAATGAAGTAGGAGAGCTCACCCATGCTACTCATTTCAAATTTGGAATGCATGAGGTCAGAGAACCTCTTGCATAATTTGGAATCAGTAGACCCAAATATAATGTCATCCACATATATTTGTACTAACAATGTTTGGTCCTTATGATGTCTAGTGAAAAGTGTCTTATCTACTATGCCTCTAATGAACTTATGCTCTATCAAAAAGCTAGCTAGAGTCTCATACCAAGCTCTTGGAGCTTGCTTTAGACCATAAAGAGCTTTATGCAATTTAAAAACATAAGAGGTGTGAGTTGGAGAGACAAAACCTGTAGGTTGTTCAACATAAATCTCTTCTTTTAATAGTCCATTCAGAAATGCACTCTTCACATCCATTTGATAGACCTTGAATTTCTTGAGGGCTGCATAGGCAAGGAATATTCTGATTGCCTCTAACCTTGCCACAGGTGCAAAGGTTTGGTCATAATCTATTCCTTCCTCTTGTCTATATCCTTGAGCAACAAGCCTAGCCTTGTTTCTCACAATCACTCCTTGGGCATCCAGCTTGTTTCTGTAAACTCATTTGGTTCCAATTACTGGGTAGTTTTGGGGTCTTGGAACCAAATCCCAAACTCTACATCTCTCAAATTGGTTTGACTCCTCCTGCATTGCAATGATCCAGTGGGGATCTTGCTCTGCATCATGGATGGATAGAGGTTCAACCTGAGAGAGAAAACAGACATGCATCAAATCTTGGTTGAGTTGATGCCTTGTCTGTACACCTACTGATATGTCCCCAATCACTTGAGATCTGGGGTGATCCCTTAGTGTGACAAGATCAGTGGGTGGAGTTAGTTCTGCAACAGCAGTAGGAACTAATTCCTCTTGTGGAGTTATGTTTGCTGTTGGGGGAAGATCAGTTCCTTCAGTGTCTTCATCTTCACTTTCTTCAATGACTTGTGGAGAAGGATGCTTTGGAGCCTCTTGGGTGAGGTTTAGTCCATCCAAATTCTCACACAAGTGAGGTACCTGCAAAGTGCTATTGGTAGAAATCTCTTTCTCCTTGCAAGACATGTTAGCTTCATCAAATGTAACATGAATGGATTCCTCAATTTTTAGTGATGATTTATTAAAAATCCTATAGCCTTTGCTTACTTGGGAATATCCTAGAAAGATTCCCTCTTCAGCCTTAGCCTCAAACTTTCTAATGTATCTTTTGTTGTTGTTGTGAATATAACATACACATCCAAATACGTTAAAATAGTTGATTTTAGGTTGCTTTCATTTAAGTAATTCATAGGGAGTCCTGTTCTTTAGTTTATGTATCAGGCTTCTGTTCAGGATATAATTTGTAGTGTTTACAGCCTCTGCCCAAAAGGTTAGTGGCATGTAAGCATCTGCAAGTAATGTACCTGCAGCTTCAATTAGTGTCCTATTTTTCCTTTCAGCTACCCCATTTTGTTGGGGAATTCTAGGAGCTGAGAAGCAGTGCCTGATACCTTCCTTCTCACAGAACTCATGCATAAGAAGAGACTCAAACTCTGTGTCATGATCACTTCTGATCAATGTAACATGAGTAGAGAACTCAATCTGTATGGTCCTGAGAAAATCTGTAAGAACCTTAAAGGTATCTGACTTAGATCTCAGAAAGGACACCCAAGTGAACCTTGAGAAGTCATCTACAATCACTAAGGTGTAGGATTTCCCTCCTAGGCTTTGCACAGCAATGGGTCCAAAGAGATCCATGTGTAGCAAATACAAAATCCTAGGTGAATCACTTTTATTAACAGATTTAAAACTAGATTTAGTTTGCTTGCCTAGTTGACAAGCCCTGCAGAGACCTTCCTTCTTGTAGGGGCCAGAAGGTAAGCCTCTAACAAGATTGTCTTTTGATAGCCTAGCAATGTTTTTCAAGTTTACATGACCTAGCCTTTTGTGCCATAAATCATTCTGATTACTAGTTATATTAAGTAAGTAGATATCAAAATTGGCAGAAAGAAAATCAACTAAGTATATGTTACCTTGTCTATTCCCAATTAAAACAGTTTGTTTTTCTTTATTAGCAATAGTACAAGAAGATGAGTTAAAGTGTACCTGATAACCTTTATCACATAACTGACTTATGGAGATGAGGTTATGCTTGAGTCCTCTGACATATGTCACTTTCTTGAAAGTGACTGCTCCAATCTTCACTTCTCCAAAACCTTCAGACTGGCCACATTTTGAATCACCAAAGATAATCTTTGGTCCTAGCTTGGACTTATAGTTGGTTAAGATGTCCTTGTTGCCAGTCATATGTTTGGAGCATCCACTGTCCAGGTACCATGTTTGATTATTTACTGGATAGCTCTTCACCTGCAATGAAAAATAATTAATTGTTCTTGACCCAGGTTACCTTGGGTCCTTTGTATTGTTGATATGAAAAACTAGATATAACAGAGAATTCTGGTTGAGATTTATATCCTAGAGGGTGATATCTTTTAGGTGGTACTACCAAATCAGCTATATGATTAAATGGTTTTCTAGAATTATTAGAGTTGTTGTTATAATTAACATTCCTGTTAAGTCTTTCTGGGTTCGACGAATTTCTGTGAGTTCGTCGACCAGAGTTCGACGAATTGGGTTGAGATCATCGATCTCTGCCCAGAGAATGAACATATTCATTTTCTGTGCCCCACGTTCGTCGATCTCTGCTTGACGAACCATACAGAGTTCGTCGATCGCAGTTAAACGAATAATTATATCTATACTTTGCGTTCAGCGTTCGTCGAGTGGGGTTCGACGAACTGGCAACATTTCATCGATCTGAGTTCGACAAATTCTACTGAACCTTGTTTTTAGTTAATGTTTTCTGATTTTTGTTATTTTGACCTATTGATTTTGGCATTTCTTCTCTGGTTTGTTTATAGTTTATTATTTCTTTACCTTTTGCAGAGACAAATTTAATAGAGGTTGACAAAATATTTTTCTTGAGGATGGGGGGCAAACTTGATGAAGCACCCAAGCCTAGCTTGCTATTAAGCCTAGCATTTACAGTGCTTGTGATGTCCATCAGCTTGAGGCTTCTCCCATTGAGAGTTTCCTTAAGTTGTTTAGCCTCACATAACTCAGTTTTTAATAATATGATTTGTTCGTTAGCTAAGGTTAATTCATCTTTTAACCTATTGTTTTTTGAGTTAACATTCTCTAGGTTTCCTAATTTTTCCCTAAGAGTCTTGATTTCTTTTTCTGAGTTAATTAAATCTATGCACATGGTTTTGAATTCAGATTTAAATGCATCAGAACTGTAATAAAAGGAAGATAATACCTTGTCAGCTTCAGAATCTGAAACTGCTTCATTGTCTGATTCTTCTTCTTCTGAATGGCTCCTAGAGGCATCAATGGCCATGAGGCAAACCTCTTTGGCCCTTGCCTCTTCTTCATCTTCACTGGAGCTGGAAGATGTTGATTCATCCTCAGTCTCACTCCAGGATTCAGCCACAAAACCTTTCTCCTTCTTCTTATCTTTGCTGGAGGAAGGCCTACTGTTGTGCTGTCTTCTGGTATCTTTCTCTCTTCTCTTTTCCTTCTTCTTATTCTCTGGACAGTCAGAGATGAAGTGTCCAGGTTTCCTGCAACCAAAATACACCACTTCTTTAGTTGGTGTTTTGTCATACCTTGGCTGGTCATCTTGCCTGCATGACTTTCTCCTGAAGTCTTTTTTTGCCATCCTATAAAATCTCTTGGCAAATAGAGACATCAGTTCATCATTTATGGTTGGAGTCTCTGTCTCCTCAGCAGCCTTGAATGCAATGCTGTGCTCTTTTCTCGCTGGAGGAGGTGTTCTTTGTTCAGCTGCCTCTCTAGATTTTATCAGTTGTTCATAGGACTTCAGTTTTCCTAAAAGAGATTCAGTGGAGATCTCATTTAGGCTTCTGGCCTCCTTGATGGGCCAGATCCTTGAATCCCATGAGCTTGGGAAGCACATAAAGATCTTATCATTCACCTCATTGAGGGTGATGTCCTTGTCCAAGGTTTTTAGCTCATTGATAATTGAGCTCAACCTATTGTACATATCAGCCACTGACTCAACTTCTTCTTTCTTGAAATTCTCATACAGGGATATGAGATTGGATCTCCTGTCCTTTCTTTCATCTGCTGATCCAGCCACCATTTGGTTAAGAGAATCCTAGATGGCTTTGGCTGAGGTGCATTCAGCCACCTTTTGAAAGATATCATCTGATATTGTTTGTGCCAGTATATTCATTGCCTTGGCATCAACAATCTTTGCCTTCTTCTGGGCCTCAGTCCACTCAGGTGGTGGAACTGCAGTTGTGCTTGAAGATGTTACAGAAGTAGATGCTTGAGTGGGACCTGTCAAAATGGAGTTGTAGATATCCCCATCAATAGAGTTCATGTACAACTTAATTCTTGCCTTCCAGATGACAAACCTATTTAGGTTGCAAACTGGAGGTCGGGTGCTTGCATAGTCCTTGTTCCGTGTCATGATGTGTGACTATAAATCTAATGGAAATGAAAAGATAGATCTAACTCAGGATCTTTGGTTCAAGGGTTAGCTACAACCAAGAGAATCCTGCTTTGATACCAATTGAAAGTGATGTGTTAGATCTGATATACTCTAGAGGGGGGGGGGTGAATAGAGTATTCTTAAATCCTTAAAATCTTTTATAGCTTTTGCTGTAATTGTGTAAGTGCATAAACAACTTAATAAAATATAAACACATGTTGGGTACTATGTCCACATTAACCCAGATTTGATGAAGTCACCCTGGAACTAAGATGAATTAGGTTGTATTTGATGCTTTGTTTGAGTTATGTGGTTGCAGGACTCCAATGGGAAGTGTAGACCAATGTCAGTCTACAATGGGTCACCAAACACAGGACCATACAATGTAATCCCTCATTGTATGACCCATGTGTATCCTCTCTATTGGGATACACTTCATTTTCAAGCACTTGGACTATGAGAATAGAGTTGGATGCTGATTTCACCAAAGAAGAAAGGATTTCTACCTTGAAAATTTTTCTAAGTATTCTACTCGTGTAGGTCATTAACTACTCGAGTAGATTACTTGATTTTTACTCGAGTCAGAATTCCTATACTCGAGTAGATCACTCTTCTTACTCGAGTAGTACAGATTTCACTCTCCAAGTTTTTCTAAGTTAAACACTCGAGTGAGTATATATATACTCGAGTAGTTATAGATTCCGACTCGTAACTGTTTTCTATCTCAAGAGTAAATTTTCTATATACTCGAGTAGTATAAGTTATATACTCGAGTAGTTCACTTACTACTCGAGTAGTTCAAGCTTCATACTCGAGTAAACTAAATTTCTCCTCCTAAAAAAGTCATTTACTCGAGTAAGTCTTTTTCATATACTCGAGTAGATCTTATCCTCTCGAGTAGTTCAGTTTGACTACTCGAGTAGCTCATTCTCCAATGTTCAGAAATTTTTTTAAGTCTTTTCACTAGAGTAGTTCGTCATATCACTCGAGTAGTTTTTCTCACCTACTCGAGTAGTACAACTTGTACTCGAGTAGTTCAACTCCACTTCCCGTGAAACTTTTCTGCATACTCGAGTAGATCTTCTAAGTACTCGAGTAGTTGATTATATGTACTCGAGTAGTTGTCTTCAACCTACTCGAGTAGCCATGAATTATATACCCGAGTAATATTCCTTTACTTACTCGAGTAGTCCTTTACCTACTCGAGTAGTTATATACCTACTCGTGTATATCACTACCTTTTCTCTGAAATTCTTCTAAGTCCATAATTGACAGATTTTCAATTCCCGTGACATGATTGGTCCACGTGTATATCATTAAGACTGATTATGACCGTTATTCAAAATCTTATATAAGGTCCTGTCTAATCGACAAACCCTAACAGATAATAACAAGCTTTCAAGATCAAACATTATTGAGAAATTTCTGCAGCCGTTTCTCTCTCCAAGTCGCTGTTTCCTCTCTCTCTCTCTCTTCACGGAAAGAAAGCCGCCGCCGCCACTGTTTTTCTCCGGCAAGGGTTTCGATTTTCAGAGGAATCAGACTGAGGAAGTTTTACAGATCGAGATCGTTTCTTAAGTGCTCATCCGCTTCCCGATCGTATAAGACAAAGAAGAATCCAGATCTGTTGCCGAGATTTTCTTCATCCTTCTGAAAGTGCCGCAAAGCTTACAAGAAAAAGATCTTGGTTGCTTGCTTGCAGATCTGACAGAGAATTCATTGTTTGTATTTTCTAAAACAATTTTCATTCTTGTAGGAGAAGTTTTCTCCAAGTGTAGGAGTTTTCAACTTCGAGTTTGTCGAAAGTTTTGCCTTCCGAGTTGTAGATCCAGTTGGTTAGATTGAGATTGTAGGAATTTTGTTCCGAGGGTAGGATTGTTTTTCAATCCGAGATAGTGGAGTAGCCGAGCCTAGTATATTGTTAGATCGATGAGGGAAAGTGGATGTACCCAAAATCGGGGAACCACTATAAATTTTGTCTCGTCTGTGATAATTTGATAGATAGATTTGTGCTGTGGTCTGAGATTTTTTATTCTGCAAAAGACGCACAACTCACCTATTCACCCCCCTCTAGGTGATTTAGGTTGACAACTATTATCTTTCAATTGGTATCAGAGGGAGATTGATCGTTAAAAGGTTAACACCTTGATCAGATCCCTCAATAGTTGTCATTTGAGATCCATCTACCATGGATAGGGTAAAGGATTTTGCCAAGCTTCCCCTATGCAACAAGAACAACTTTCCCATGTGGAAAGAAAGAATTAAATTCTTCATGGAGGCTGTGGATCCGAGGATCTTCATGATAGTTGAAGAAGGTCCTTATATCCTATGACTATCTCCACTATAGATCCTACCAAGAAGGTTCCAAAGAAGCTGATGGATTTAGACAAGGACGAGATTGCACTTATCTCATTAGACAAGAATGCTAAAAACATTATAGCAAGTGCAGTTGATGACTCAATGCTGCAGAACGTAATCCACTGCCAATCTGCAAAGGAGATGTGGCAGTCCTTGGTTACCTTGATGGGAGGTACAGAAGAAGTGAGGGATGATCGGAGATCCCTCCTCAATCAGAAGTATGAAGCCTTCCGACAGGGAAGCAAAGAGACCATTGCTGATACCTTTGAGAACTTCTTGAAGATAGTAAATGGCCTAAGAGTCTATGGCAGAGTATTCACTAACGGAGAACTGAATGACAAGTTCCTGAGATCCCTGACCAAAGAATGGGACAACAAGGTCTGTGCCATCAGGGAGTTTGGGAAGCTGGCTGAGACGGACCCACAAAATCTCTTCGGGAAGCTTATGTCATATGAGCTTCAACTCAACACCAGGAAAGCTGAAGAAGAGAAGAGCAGGTCTGCTCTCAAAGAAAAGTCTGTTGCTCTAAAGGCATACACCTCTAGAAAGACAAAGGCTGCCTCCCCTGCTCCAGCTCCAGAAATTAGTGAAGAAGAAGAAACTTCAGAGCCAAGTACCTCAGGCTCTCAGCTATCAGAAGGAGAGTTCTCACTGCTCTCACGCCAGTTCAAGAAATTCTTGAACAAGAAGAAGCAATGGAAAGGCAAGGATGCCTCCTATAGAAGATCACGACAAGATGGTGACCGGCAAAGAAAAGGCTCAAGTAGCCATGACAGGTATTCCTCTAAACAGAACAAATATGTTTCGACTGACATTATCTGCTATTGTTGTAATAAGCCAGGACACGTCATCGCCGACTGCCCTCATAAGAAGAAGGAGGGTGGTAGAAGAGAAGAAACGAAATCCTCGTACAACAAAAAAAGGAAAGAGAAGAGCCTGATAGCCAAAAAGAGCAAGACTCTTAGTGACTCCGACTCATCTGAGTAGAGTGAAGAAGAAGAAGCTTATTTTGGGCTTATGGCTCAAACAGATGATGATCAAGAGCCCCAGTTCACTGGGAAGGTAAACTCTCATACCCCACTTTTAGATTCTGAAGTCTTTAAACATGATTGTGAGGATAGCTCCTCTGACGATGAGTCAGAACTAATGGCCCAGTACAAGGAGTTAATCATGGCTTACGACAAATGTCGTCGAGTCGTGAATACTCAGGCTAAAGAGATCAAATCTCTGAAAGCTGAAGAGAGCATCTTGAGAGAGAAAGTCGCAAAGACTGACTCTCCCGAAGAAAACTTCAATAATGCTATTGAAGAATATAACAAAGCTCTTGAGCACCTTGACCTCAAAGAGAAAATCATCAAGGAATTGGAAGCCCAACTTGCAGCTGAAAAGAAACTAGTTGAAAGTTTCTCGAAGGCCAAGACAGTTCTTCCATTCGTTGCTGAATTCTCAGCCAAGGCCAAGGGTGCCGGATTAGGCCATGAAGAAGCTCCTAGTAAATCCTCTAGGAGAAATAAGTCTCAACGGAAGAATAAGGCCGCCAAAAAGGCCTTAGCCAAAGAGAAGGGGGAAGCCCCTCAAGATCAGACTACATTCAAGAAAGTCATCTTTCCATCAAATGAGTCTGATCTTGACTCATCCTACAGGCACTTTGCTAGGCCTACCTATGTAGAGCCAAAGTCCCGTTATCAAGGATGGACTCGACCCAGAAACTTTGGAGAAAGTGTCTTTAAGGCACCTTATGAAGAAGTTATTCTTCAGAGCTATGGCCCTTTCAATCATGGGCATAACTTCAAGAAGGCACCAAAGCCAAAGCCCGTTGTGGAAAGGCCTCCTAAGGAGAAGAAGACATGTGATTGTCATTATCACGAAGCTTCTTCCTCCAAGAATACTGACCCCGCTAGACCAAAACTCCAAAAGGTCAAGCAGGAGATCATGAGGCAAAGGTACAACAGATTTGACTGTTGGTGCTGTGGCAAGGTTGGTCACTTCACCAGTGATTGCTGGTTCAATCCCAGAAACACTGCAACTCCTCATGTCAGCAATATGAGAAAGACCGCACATAATGCTAACACTCGTAGGGGGAGTACTCTAACCCGAGACCAAGGACCCAAACGTGTTTGGGTTCCTAAGGCAAATTGATTATGATTGCAGGTATGTCCAAAGGCCAACAAAACACCAATCTAGTATTTGGACAGCGGATGCTCTCGGCATATGACCGGGACTAGAAGCCTTATTCAGAACTTTACTCCAGTTATGAACGGACCAAAGGTCATCTTAGGAGGTTCAGACCGAGGAATTACAAGAGGCTATGGTATGATTACTAACGACAATGTATCCTTCTCGGATGTGGCTTATGTCGAAGGATTGGAACACAATCTCATAAGCATAAGCCAACTCTGCGATAAAGGATACATAGTTGAATTCCATGCTGATAAGTGCTTGATAAAATCCGTTGACAATATGGAAACGATTCTATCCGGCACTCGAAGCAGGAATATTTTATATTTAAATTTCATTTGTATAGATTCCTCTACACCAGTGTGCTTTTTAGCAAAAGATAGTGCGTCCCTTGGTGACCAATGGCACAAGAGACTAGCACACATTAATTTCAAAACTATTAATAAATTATTTTCAATGAACTTAGTACGTGATGCCCCAAATGTCAAGTGCGTCAAAATAGACCTTGTCATGCGTGCGTAAAAGGCAAGCAAACAAGGGCTACCTTTAAAAGCGTTATTGGCAAAGACTCTAATAGATGTCTCCATCTATTGCATATGGACTTGTTTGGTCCACTGAAAATTAGAAGTTTGGGAGGTAAGGATTATACGCTAGTAATTGTTGATGATTACTCGCACTTTGCGTGGGTGTTCTTTCTGAAACACAAGTCAGATACCTTCGATATCTTTACTAATTTTGTCAGGCAAGTCCAGAATGAGTACAACTGCTTCATAGTCAAAATCAGAAGTGACAATGGAACCGAGTTCAAATCTGGGGCTATGACAGACTTCTGTGAAAGCTTAGGTATCTTTCATGAGTTTTCCACTCCTCGCACTCCATAACAGAATGGAGTGGCTGAGAGAAGGAACAGAACACTCATAGAGGCCTACAGGACAATGTTGAGTGATGCTTCACTTCCGGAGTACTTCTGGGCTGAAGCCGTCAACACTGCATGACATGTGCAAAATCGAGCACTCATAAACAAAAACCACGATAAGACCCCTTACGAACTTCTAAAGGGCAGGAAGCCAACCATCTCATACTTTAGAATCTTTGGCTGTAAATGCTTCGTACTTAACAATGGTAAGTATCTGTACAACCCCGTGTCCGGCGAGCAAGGCCGCCAGGAACCAGACAGGTCGGGCTAAAAGTAGTAGGCGAGCTCGACAATGGAGAGGCCAAGCCCGAGCTCGGCATTCGTCGACCAGAGATCGGCGATCGTCGACCAGAGGTCAGCATTCGTCGACCGGAGATCAGTGTTCGCCGACCTCGAGCTCGGCATTCGCCGAGCTAGTCCCAGCTCGCATCCTCGCAGTGGAACTCGGCAACAGTAGGCGAGCAAGGCCCGCCGAGTTGATCAAAGCTCCCCAGCTCGCCTGGATGAATGAGGTACTTTTTACTGTTTTGCCCCCGCTGGTCTGCCTATAGCCCTTCAAAACAGCGGAGTTTGGCTGTTGGCAGACCCAACCAAGGGTTTTTTGGTATTTTCAGGTCAGTTCTTTTGGTTATTGGCAGTTCAGATTCCGAAATCTATAAATAGGACCCAAGGGGTACCCCAGAAAGCATGCTCTCCTGTGCCTCCTTGCTCCAGTTTTCAAGCGCTTTCTGAGGGTACCTTAGCTCGGCTTCTGGCTAAGGAGGGGAAGCGCTTTGAGATCTTCCGGGTGTGTGGTGGGACCTCCCCACCGGGCCCTTGGGTCGGTTTACCTTTGTTTTCTTTGTTGATTTGCTTGCAGGAGTAAAGTAGGCGCGAGACCACCCCTTCCCCAAGGGCGAACTCCACAGGAGATCGAGGAATCAGTTTCAACATTTTGGTGCGGTGAGCGTGGATCGTGGTCAGCGCAGAAAAGCTTCCGCGAGCTCAATGACGGGACAAGGATCTGATAGGCCGAACTCGCCACCCCCCCGCCTCTCGCCATGGTGGGGATGCTGGAAGATTTCAAGAATGAGGTGCTGAGCCTCGTCAAGTTCGCACTCCGCACGCGGGCCGAGTGCTCGACTCCAGCGGTCCAGATCGCGGCCGCCCCCTCTTTGGGCGAGGACGCTCCCGGCAGGCGAGCTGGGAAAGAAGTTGCCGAGGAGGGCCGGGGGTGCGAGCTCCCCGTGCGCGAGCTCTTCCCCGGCTCGGCAGGCCAGGGCAGGTTCGGCGAGTTGAGCTCGCGAGACTCGCCAGCTCGCCCAGCAGGGGGTGGAAGCCCTTTTAGCGAGCTGGTCTCTTCAGCTCCAGTTCCAGATGGGTTCAGGGAACCCGAGATGTCCTACTACACCGGGAAGGGAGACCCGGTCCAGCATGTCCAATGGTTCGAAGATGTAGTCTCCATCCGTCAGATGTCGGACGGATTCAAATGCCGACTCTTTGCCATCACCCTCAGGGAGAGGGCAAGGGAGTGGTTCCACCAGCTACTGGCCAGCTCCATCTACTGCTTTGAGGACCTGCGCCGGGGGTTCATGCTGAGGTTCACTACCTCGAAGAGGAGGAAGAAGGAGTCAAAATCCCTGTTCCACATCAAGCAGGGAGTGAATGAGACGTTGGGGAGCTACGTGGACCGATTTCAAGAGGAAGTCACTCAGGTCCAGGAGATGCCGGGCCACAGCCTGATGATGGCCTTTACCCTGGGCCTGCAGCAGGGATTCTTCAGAATGGAGCTGAAGAGAGTTCCCCCCCCTCTCCTACGAGGAGCTGATGGAGAGGGCGGCAAGGGAAGTTGACGGAGAGGCATCGAACCCGGAATTCGCAAGGAAGCTGGCCAGGTGGGCCACTGAGGAGGAAAAGGAGTCGAAGGGAGGAAGAGGACAGGAGGAAAGGAGGGGAGAGCCCAGGCAGAGGGAGCAGAGGCAGCTCCAGTGGCAGCAGCAGCCGAGGTGGGGGCGCCAGGAGCCCGACCGACGGCTAGGTTGGAGACCCGAGTGGCAAGGGCAGGGGCCACATAGGGGATACCACGGAAGGGATCGATACCAAGGGGGGCAGGATCAGTTCCCCCCCGGGCTGGAGGCAGGCCCAGAGGCCCCGGCTCTCCGACCAAGAAGAGGCTATGTCCATAGACTTGGGGGCGAGAAGGGGTATGATGAGGAGGAGGAGGAAAGAAGTTAGGGTAGAGTTGCCCTACTGCGACTTTCATCAAGAGGAGGGGCACGCAACGGCCACGTGCCCGGAATTCCTGGAGATGAGAGGGAATAGAGAGCAGCAGCAACAGCAGGGGCGACAAGAAGTGAGGATTGAGGAGGTCCTGCCTCGGGCGGAGGAGGATCGTTGCGAAGATCGGGTGACGTGGGGACCCGAGGGGGGATCAGAGTGATCCATGGAGGGGTTGGTGTCGAGGCTTCCCGCAAGGCAAGCCTCCACACCATGTACCGGCGGAGCGTTGCCTCCACATCCCAAACCCCACCCCCGGAGGAGAGGATCACATTCTCCAGGAGCGACATGCCAGACCACGACGACCCATTCTGCGATGCGCTGGTCATCAAGGCAGCCATCGAGAATTTCACCGTCTCTCGGATCCTCGTGGACAACGGGAGTTCCGTCAACGTCATCTTCAAAAAGGCGTTCGACGCGATGAAGATAGAGGCAAAGAGGGTGTTGGACTAAGATGGACCCTTGTTCGGGTTTTTAGGAGAGAGTGGAAGGAAGTGGAGGGAGGAGTAGGCCTCCATGTCACCTTGGGGGGGGGGGAGTCCCGAAACTGCAGATTCGTCATCATGGACGCCCCCCGCAACTACAGCGCCATCTTCGGGAGGCCCCTTATCAGCGCCTTTCGCTGCGTCCCCTCATCCTTCCACCAATGCTTAAAGTTCAACGCTGAGGGGATTCAGGTCCGGGTCAGGGGGACCCAAAGGTGGCGCGGGAGTGCTATGTCACTGCGGTGAACACCATCTCTTGGCAGGAGGGAGCCGAGGAGATGGGTCGGAGGCTGGAGGAAGCTGAGCAAGGAGAAAGGAGGGAGGAGCTGGAGATGGAGAGCTGGGCCGGGGAGGCGACAGGAGGAGACTTGGAGGAGGTGGCCAAAGTGACGGCCGTGGGGGAAGAGATGGAGGTAGAGGTCCCGGTCCCGGAAGAGAAGGATGCCGAAGGGTGGGAGAACAGTCCAGGCTGGAGGCTGTAGAGGAAGTGGTGGAGCTGGAGGTGCTCACCCGTGGAGGCAGGGTGGAGAAGGTCCGCGTCAGTGGAGGGCTGACCCCGGAGGACCAAGGCCGGATGCTGGAGTGCATCCGGAAGAATGTGGACATCTTCGCTTGGGATGCCGCGGAGATGCCGGGGGTTGACGCGGATGTGGCCTGCCACCGCCTCAACCTGTACCCGGGAACACGCCCTGTTCAGCAGAAAAAGAGGTCCACTGCAGACAAGCTGGCGGAGCCCATCAGGGAGGAAGTGGCGAAGCTCCTCAAGGCTGGCTTTGTGTCAGAGATTCAGTACCCTGGCTGGGTCTCCAACGTGGTCCTGGTTAAAAAAGGAGACGGCCGATGGAGGATGTGTATCGATTTTTCCTTACTTAATAAGCTTGTCCCAAGGACTGTTATCCTTTGCCTCGAATCGACGCGCTGGTTGACTCAGCCGTTGGTTTTTCTGTAATGAGTTTTTTAGATGCTTTTTCAGGTTATTATCAAATCAGGATGCACCCCCCATACATCAAGGATGTCTCGTTCATCACAGGGGATGGATGCTACTGCTACAAGATGATGCCCTTCGGGCTGAAGAATGCAGGGGCAACCTACCAAAAAATGATGGATAGGGTCTTCAAGGAGCAGAGGGGGAGGAATTTGGAGGTGTATGTAGATGACCTCTTGATCAAAAGTCAGGAAGTGGACTCCCACCTCCGGGACCTGGAGGAGACCTTTACCACCATGCGCAAATACAAGATGCGATTGAATCCCCTAAAATGTGTCTTTGGGGCCAGCAGGGGAAAGTTATTGGGGCACCTCCTCACCCCCGCGGGGGTCGAGCCGAATCCAGATAAGGTCAGGGCTATCTTGGAGCTGGGGTCCCCGCGGAATGCTAAGGAGGTCCAACGGCTAACGGGGAAGCTAGCAGGGCTGAGTCGTTTCCTCTCTCGGGCAGGGGAGAAGTGCTCCCCCTTCTTCAAAATGCTGAGGGGTGGTCAGAAGTTTGAATGGACCAAGGAGTGCGAGTAGGCGTTCCAGGCCCTCAAGGTGCAGTTGACTCAGGCTCCGCTGCTCCAAGGGTCGAAGGAGGGGGAGGACCTGTTCTTATATCTCGGGGTCAGGGCGGAGGCCTTGAGCTCCGTCTTAGTTCGTGAAGAGGGGAAGAGGCAGCTCCCTATTTATTACGTGAGCCGGGTCCTGAGGAAGGCCGAGCTCCGGTACCCGATTTTGGAGAAGCTAGCCTTCGCCCTGATCATCTCAGCCCGAAGGCTGTGACCCTACTTCCAGGCACACTCAATCCGAGTGGTGACCGACCATCCTCTCTGCAACATCTTTGAGGGGGTGGAGCATTCAGGTAGGCTGGCCAAGTGGTCGGTGGAGCTGAGCGAGTTCGATGTCTCCTTCGTTCCTCGGCTCTCAATCAAAGCTCAAGCGATGGCCGACTTCTTGGCCGACTACGTGGTTGAAGTGGCGGAGGAAGAACTCACCCGCCCGACTCCTTGGAAGGTGAGGGTGGATGGCGCCTCGGGGAGGCATTCCCTAGGAGTGGGGGTGATCCTGGAAAGCCCTCAGGGGACTCGAATTGAGCAGATGGTGGTGGTGCACTTTCCTATTACCAACAACCAGGCCGAGTACGAGGCAGTGATAGCAGGGCTACGCCTGGCCAGGGAGCTGGGGGTGTTGGACGTGGAGGTCCTTACCGATTCCATGGTGGTAGCTTCCCAGATCAACGAGGAGTTCGAGGCGAGGGAGCCCACCCTGCGATTATACTTGGCCAAAGTGAAGGGGGTCATAGGCACTTTTCAAACCTTCTCCATCCGACACGTGCCCAGGGAAGAGAATGAACAAGCCGACCAGCTAGCAAAGCATGGTCCCCAGGTGGGGGGTACCATCACCGACCTGTTCTGCCCCTCCATCGAAGAGGGGGAGCTCATGCAAATCGATCAACAAACTTCGTGGATGGACCCAGTTGTGGCTTTCCTCTCCACGGGAGAGTATCCAGAGGGGGTAGATAAGAAGAAGCTAAGGCACAAGTCAGCATATTACCTCCTCTAGGACGGGCAGCTGTACAGGAAGACCCTCTAAGGGATGCTGGCTCGTTGCGTGGCCGAGGGCGAAGTGCGAAGGATCTTGGAGGAAGTCCACTCCGGAGAATGCGGGAGCCACTCCGGGAGTCGGACCCTGGAAGGAAGAATTGTCAGACAAGGGTACTTCTGGCCCACCCCGGGCCATGATGCAGCGGAATTCGCGAGAAGGTGCCATAAGTGCCAGATGTTTGCCCCCCTCCAGCTACAGCCGACCCAGCGACTCAGAAGTATCACGACCCCCTAGCCCTTCGCAATTTCGGGAATGGATTTGGTTGGGCCATTCCCCCAAGCCAGTGGTCAGAGAAGGTTCCTCCTAGTAATGATTGACTACTTCTCCAAGTGGATGGAGGTGAAGGCGCTGACCAAGGTGACCTCCCAGGTGATCAGGAACTTTGTTTGGGGGGAGATCATCTGCCGCCATGGGCTGCCCCAGGCCATCGTCACGGACAACGGGCCCTAGTTCGCCAGCGCCGAATTCACCATCTTTTGCGAACAGCTTGGAATTGACCTCAGGTTCGCCTCGGTCCATCACCCCAGGAGCAACGGGCAGGTGGAGGCAGCAAATAAGATCATCGTCAACCTCCTCAAGAAGAATGTGGAGAATTTGAAGGGGAGCTGGGTGGAGCAGCTTCCCGCGGTTCTTTGGGCCCTGAGAACCACCCCCAACACGGCTACTGGAGAGACCCCCTTCAAGCTCTCCCATGGGTGCGAGGCAGTAATCCCCGTGGAATTTGAAGTTCACACCCCTCGAGTCGTTGCGGCCAAAGAGGGCCGAGAGGAATGGCAAGCAGAGAACGAGGGGGAGCTGAGGCTCTCCCTTGACATGGTGGAAGAGCTGAGGGATCTTTCCGCTATCCGGCAGGAGGAGGTGAAAAGAAGAATGGCCAAGTACTTTGACAAGCATGTCAGGGTCAAACAGTTCACGGAAGGGGATTTGGTGCTGAAGAAGGTAGATGCGGCAGGGAGGTCAGCATCCATAGGAAAGCTCAACCCTAGCTGGGAGGGTCCGTTCATTGTAAAGGAGGCTTTGAAATCGGGAGGCTATCGACTCCAAAATGTAGAGGGAGAGACCCTGAGTCTCACCTGGAGTGGTGACGACTTAAAACGCTTTTTCCCCTGAAACATGTAAGCGATACTTTGACTATAATAAATTTCTTCAACACTTCAGTACGGTCATAGCTAGCTTGCGTAGGGAAATGGAATGTGTTTGGACCCCGAGCAGATCTCGCTGCCAGGCTCTCACCTAGCTTGCAGGGCCGGAAGTCACTCGGTGTCATCCTTGGCCTCGAGCAGATCCCGCTGTCAGGCTCCCACCTAGCTGACAGGGCCGGAAGTCACTCGATGGAATGTGTTTGGACCCCGAGCAGATCCCGCTGCCAGGCTCTCACCTAGCTGGCAGGGCCGGAAGTCACTCGGTGTCATCCTTGGCCTCGAGCAGATCCCGCTGTCAGGCTCCCACCTAGCTGACAGGGCTGGAAGTCACTCGATGGAATGTATTTGGACCCCGAGCAGATCCCGCTGTCAGGCTCTCACCTAGCTGGCAGGGCCGGAAGTCACTCGGTGTCATCCTTGGCCTCGAGCAGATCCCGCTGTCAGGCTCCCACCTAGCTGACAGGGCCGGAAGTCACTCGATGGAATGTGTTTGGACCCCAAGCAGATCCCGCTTCCAGGCTCTCACCTAGCTGGCAGGGCCGGAAGTCACTAGGTGTCATCCTTGGCCTCGAGCAGATCCCGCTGTCAGGCTCCCACCTAGCTGACAGGGCCGGAAGTCACTCGATGGAATGTGTTTGGACCCCGAGCAGATCCCGCTGCCAGGCTCTCACCTAGCTGGCAGGGCCGGAAGTCACTCGGTGTCATCCTTGGCCTCGAGCAGATCCCGTTGTCAGGCTCCCACCTAGCTGACATGGCCGGAAGTCACTCGATGGTGCTGGCCTCGAAATCGCCAGATCAAGAAGTTCCGAATGCCAAGGAAAAAGGGGAAATATTCTGCACAAGCGAGTTTGATTTCAACTAACCCAGCTCGGCATCAGCGAAAAAGATTCAGCACAAGCGAGTTTGGACTCGCCGACCCCAGCTCGGCATCGGCAAAGAGGAGGCGAGCCCGGGCCTCGCTGAAGGAGGGCGAACCAGGCCGGGGCACCTCACCCCTTTGCCTGTTTGACTTAGAAAATTTTCTCTTCTTTCTCGGGCTCAACCTGGATGGCTCGCGTGCGAGTTATGGTGGCGTAACAAGGGCAGAGAGCAACCCGCTCCCGAATCGCTTGGGGGTCGGCGAACACTCAAAACGCATCCACTCGCGGGCGCGCTCTCATGACTACTCTACTCGCGGAACCTATCTCGGCGAGGTCGCGTGGGGAAGCACTCGCGTATATTCAGAGCATAACAAACAAAGTAAAGAAAGGAAAAAATAAAAGTGGCACGGGTATGATCAAAAACTTTCTTTCATTAATTGCTTACAAAAGTAGTTACAGGGAGCTCGCCTCGGTGAGTAAGCAAAAAAGAAAAAACGGAAAAAAGTACTGGCTATCCTCAGGCCTCGCCCCCCCCGTCGGACTGGTCCTCACCTTCACCCGACGGATCCTGGAAGCTCTTCCCGAACATCGCATCCAAGCTGTCCTCCTTCTCGCTGGGCGGAGTTGCGGGAACAGGCTCGGCATCAGGTCCCGGATCGAGATCTCCTCGCATCCCTCCACCAGCACCCCCGAGTCCTTCATCATTTGGAGGGTGCACTCGGCGGCTTGGATAGAGTTGATCCGCAGTCTCTCGGCGAGGTCGGCCTCGCCAAAGATCCGCGGGCTCTTGTAGGGGAGGGTAGGGTCGACGTCGTGGGGAGGGAAGAAGATCTCCGCTTGGCGACGGACCTCGCTGAGGAGGTGCTGTTTCTCCTCCTTCAGTTTCGTGTTCGCCCCCTCCAGCTCGGCGAGGCGTGCACGCAGCCGGCTGATCTCCTCCCCCTGCTCGGCATTGCGAGCCTGAAGCTCCCCAGCAGCCTTGGCGTCCTGGTAAAGAGAGAGTCTACTTAGCAGCAGCGCAAAATATTCTAAGTCAAAGAAGAGAGTATTGCTTGACACTTACCAGCCCGCTGGCGGCCTAGGCGAGTAGACCCTCCGCTATGCCGAGCTGCCTCGCCTGGTCAGCGACCTTATACTGGGCGATGTCGCGAGCCTGCTCAGCCTTTTGGAGTTGGTGGCTGAGGGCAAAGCTGCGCGCACCAGCATATGGTGGAGCTCCAGGGTCCGCAGGTGGGCCTGCAAGCCCTCATGGCCGAGCTGCCGGAGGGTCATCTTCTTGTAGACCTCGGCATCCTCGCGGCCATATAAGCAGAAGCCGAGGGCATAGGCGTGACCGGTGGCGGGCTCGCGGTCATGCCAGGAGGGGTGCAGAGTGGAGATGGAGACTCGATGAGCGAGCTCATCCCATTGCACCATGGGCTCGCCCGCCGAGTCCTTCCACTACCCGCCGAAGTTGAAGAGGGGATGTTGCTTCGGCGGCGCACGCTCGCGGGCCGCCCTCTTCGCCGATGGAGGAGGGGAGGTCGCCGCCGTAGAAGAGGGGCCCTCTCCATCTTTCCGGCCCTTGCTGGTAGTCTCCTTCAGCGGGCTCTCCGGCGACGCGTCGGGAGGGGTCTCCGACGAGCTGATGTATTTGGGGCTTGGATGTTGTTGTTGTTGTTGTTGTTGCCCCCGCGGAGCCAGCTGGGCTCTCCGCATTTTCTTTAGTGGTTGCTGGCGTTGTGGCGGGTTCGACCCCGCGTCCTCGGGTCGCCTCTTGCTGGAAGAGGGTTGCGAGAGGGCCGCCTCATCTCGGCAGGACACCGCCGCCGCCCTCTCGCAAGCAAGAGGGTCGGTATGAAGCCCCGAATCCGCGAACGGCGGGTTCACGGGGATTATTCGCTCCCCTGCAGGAAAATACTTTGAAAAAGTTAGGAATTCAGCAATGATATGGCGAGCTCGGCGATCAGGTGAGCTCGGCAAGAAGGGGAGAGAAGCGTACCTTCGCCGGGCAGAATGGGAGGGAGCGCGTCGAGGCCCCTCCGCAGGAAGGCGACCTCGGAGTCTTTATGGAGGAAGTACTTGTGGAGCTCGTCGTCGTTGCCGGACACGGCCGGCGGGTGGTACACCTCCTCGCCCTTCTGCTGAGGCGAGTAGGGGATGTTGCCGAGATCGCCCTTGATTAAGGCGATCTTGGTCATCCAGGTATGGTGCTTGTTCGCGATCTCGCAAACTTTGATCAGCGAGCCGCCGAAGTAGGCGACCCCATCCAGTGTCGCCTTGTAGGAGAAGAGCTTCCTAAAGACTGTCAGGTTGAACTCGATCCTCTCCCGCCGGAGGTAACTCGCGAACGCCACCATCATCGCGATGGCGTTGGAGTTCAGCTGCGCGGGCACGGCTCCGTAATATTTCAAGATTTGCCGGATCTCCGGCCACAGGGGGAGGCATAACCCCACCTCGAAATGTGAGAGGGGGAAGGCGAGCTCGTCCTCATAAAAAGTATTGATGGCCTCCCCCTCCCTCGGCCCGCGTGCCTCGAAGCCCGGCGGCACGCGCTCCGCCACAAACTCTGCGAGCTCCTCCTCGATAGTGTGCCCCTCGAAGAAACAGTAGTCCATGAAGTGCTGCACGCACTTGGAGCGGCCGTCGGCATCTGGATTCGTCTTGCCCATGTTCGCGGAGGAAGAGGTAGTGCGCGAGCAGGAAATAGAAAAGCACAGGGAGAGGGAAAGAAAGCAATAAAGGCACAGTACGGGGTAGGTGAGGGGGGGCTATTTATAGGAAAAGAAATTTGGGGCAGGCTGTCCAATCAACACAGCTCGCTGCCCCAGCTCGCCACCCCAGCTCGCCGACTTCTGGCGCATCCCAACCAAGGCTAAGTCAAACATTGCAGCATTTTATTTGAATAACATGATCAAGAATATTCTAAAAGCTATTTATTACAGAAATAGAGTTCAGGAATTAAAAAGCAGGGCGCGCGAGCAGGGAGAGCATCAGGATGCGAGTACCGGTCGGCTCGGCAAAGGAGCCGCTCACTTACATACCCCGGCCTCGCGACCCCCGCTCCCCGGACTGCCGCGCACGGAGAAACTCGCGGATCCTTCCAGAATTCCTCTGCGCGACTGAAAGACCGTCATCTATCTCGTCCAAGAGCCGGGAGGGGGACAACAGCTCGCCAGTCCGACCGCTTCACACCTTGTCGGCAAGACGCGCATAGTCGCGCTGCAGCGTCTCGTTGACCCCCTGCACCTCGCGCAGCCCGCACACCACCTTCTTCAAGAGCTTGATCTCCCTCCTCGTCAGCTCGCCTTGATCCACCTTCGGACCCAGGTAAGAGTCCAGCGAGCTCGGGGAGGGGAGGGGAGAGTAGTGGGCTGCCCGCGAGGATTCCTCGGCAGCGGATTGGCTGGGAAGAGCTGTGAAGACAAGTGTTAGTAGGAAGGGAGGCTCAGAAAAAACTCATGGGGCAAGAAGCGAGGTTGACCTGACGAGCTCAGCCGCTCAAAGGAGATGCGGGGAGGGATGAACCTGAGATCTTTCCCACGGCCTGGACCGCGAGCCCCCGACGAGAGAAGCTCGTATCCCTGGGTGGGGATGGTTCCCAGACCCGCCCCCGTGGCCACGTCAATTTGGCGAGGAGGGGAGGCGCGCACTAGCGAGTTCGGCCTATGCGAACTGTAACATCCCGCCTTTTATTGGGCGACCAGAGCCTTAGTGGGCCCAATAAAAGTGGCCCGAACCCTACCCATGACCCGGTGGGAAATAACCCTAGGCGGGAAATCGAGCTAGAGAACTCCAAATTGAGTCCTGTCAGTTCCTGTGGCCTCGTATAGTCAATATGAGCGCATCGGAACTCGTTCAGTTGGACTCCGAGGTCTAACGACAATTTTACACATTTCGACCATTTTAGCGCACTGCGACGCGCAAATTTCGGACTTTCGTCAAACGGACTCCGATTCAACCCCAGTCAGTGGCGTTAGACTCGTGTGGTCAATACGAAGTCAACGGAAGTCGTCCCGGTCAATTTCGATGACGATTGGTCAACCCGTGGTCAAATCAAGCATAGTTGTGCACCGAAAAGCGTGCGCACACCAATTATGACATGACACTCGAACTTTGACCCGACCCCGACAACTTGGACCCACTTTGACTTTGACCAACAATGGGGACCCACCCTAGGGTTGACTTGGTCAAACCCTCCTAAAAATCCACTTTTTGGATTTTTCTCCAAATGAAGGGCTCACCTCCTCTCCAAAGGAGGATGACCCATACTCCCCCTCACTTTCCATGGGCCCCCCAAACCAGCAAGCTCATTGTTAGCTCAAATGGAGGCCCACCCACTTCTCTCTCTCCCTCTCTCTCTCTTTCCCACTTATAGGCCCAAGCCCATAAAGGGCCCATTCATTTTCCCCACATGGGGGAAAATGGGAGACCTCCAGCTGTCCTTGGACAGCTGGAGGGTGGGATTAATCCCTCCCTAAGGAGGGATTAGTCCCACACCACCCAGTGGGAGGGAATCTCCCCCTCCCCTCCCTATAAAAGGACCCCAACCCCATCACTTTCCCTCACAGCTCTCAGAGCAACCCCCTCCTCCTGTTTTACCCTATGCCGGAGCTCAGGTGGCCGGAAAAAGGCAATCCGAGGAGCTCCTCCCCCTCCACCACCACCTTGAGCCATGTCCGACCAAGCCGGCCCCTCCCGAGCCCACCAAACTCAGGTGGAAGCCTTCTCCCTCCTCCTTCTCCATTTTGGACGTCTTGCATGGCACTCCCGGCGGCCGGAGCGCCGCCGCCGCCACCCCCCTCCTCTCCCGTTCATTTTAAAAAAAAAATGCTCCGGCGGCGGCCGGCGGCGGCAGGCCGCCGGACCACCGCCGGAGGGAGCGCCCACCACCGGCGGGTTGGCCGGTGGTGGAGCCACGGCCGGCCGGTGGCCGGCCGGCGGCTGGAGAAGCCCGTAAAGGCTGCGGGTTTCGGTTCAGGCGGGGAAGATGATGTACAGGACTTTTTATATATATATATAATATATTTTATATATTATATAAATATATTATTATAATATTTATATTATAATATTAATAATGTCTTTGATTTTTAGGAGACTAAAATATGATCCTAGGGAGAAAGGTTTGAACATAAAAAATGTTCCCCTTGTTGAGGGCTTCCTCCACAAAAATTTTGAGAATGTTTGGAGTTGATTTGGTAATTTTAAAAGCCCAGATAAAATTTATTTGGCCAAATTAAAGGGCCAAAACTCTTTGAAAAACTATGAAAATTTTTCTATACTCATTTTATATCCATATAAGGGTTGTATCAAAATTTGAGCTCATTAGGATATGTTTTGATATTTTTCCCAAAATATGGAAGCCTAGGACCGCGCTCGATATTATTACGCTCATTTTCCTCGAAAGTGAAAATTGGAGCGCGCGACCATTCTCTCTAATTTGAATAATAAATTCAAATTGTCTTATCGATGAGAGTGGCTGAGGCAAGTGATCAAGCTCCGGGTGTTTCGAGATTTCGAGAAACCGTCGAGCGCCTCGACTCTCGGGCGATTTGGGCACGCTCGGAAGATGAGAGCACGAGTGGTGAGTTATGAATTATTCTTGACGAATAATGAAAGTATAACTCCTGATAAGCCCCAATCCGATTAAGCCGTGGTTAATAAGGCGCAACCAACCCATAATCTGATCTTATTAAAAGGGTGTAACCCAAGAAAGCCTTTAAAAACTGAGATGGAACTGAATCTCTCCTGGATGGAGATGGAACTGAATCTCTCCTGGATGGAGATGAAACTGAATCTCTCCTGGATGGAGATGGAACTGAATGTGCCTCCTGGATGGAGATGAAACTGAATCTCTTCGGGATGGAGATGGAACTGAATCTCTCCTGGATGGAGATGGAACCGAATCTCTCCTGAGAACGGAGATGGAACTGAAGCCTCCTGTATGGAGTGATTGGACTACTAACCATTTTATTTATGATTATTCCAGTTTTGCACTGGTCCAGTTCCTTTATTCTTTTCAGTTCAGTACTTTCATTTCAGTACTACTCCAGTCTCGTACTGGTCAAGCTTATTTCAGTACTTTCATTTCAGTACTACTCCAGTCTCGTACTGGTCAAGCTTATTTCAGTACTTTCATTTCAGTACTACTCCAGTTACGTACTGGTCAGGTTTATTTCAGTACTTTCTATTTAGTACTACTCCAGTCTTGTACTGGTCACATTTCTTTCCAGCACTTTAAATAAGCAGCATAACCACCGCACTTGATCTTATCGCAATTTACTTTTATATTCCCGGGTCCTGCTCTGACGAGCAGTTGTTGTTTAGGTTGAGCCTTAGTTGGGGATAACCGGAGTTGAGGTAGTCCTCCAGGTCTAGCCCCAAATAAAGCGCTCCCACGCTCCTTGTCGAAAGTAGAGCAAAGTGCCGATGCCCGAAGTGTAAGCCTAGTAAGGCAGGCCGTCGTAGACCCGATGTTATATTGTTTGCAATTGTTTGATTGATTGTAAATTGCTTGCGGTGAAATGGTGGCGGGTCGGTCCCTTCCGCAGACCGTTCGTACCGGTGCGGGAAGGTTGACGGCTCAAGGCGACAGGGAGATGAGTACCACGGGTGACCGGCCATTATATTCCCCGTCGGGTTTCCTCCGCTGGTCGGCCGAAATGTTTTACCGGATGTCGCTCACATCCAGGAGTACACAAGGTTGTACGTGAGGGCCTGGGGTTGTGCGGTACGATCACCCCCAGAAGTGGCAGGACTGGCCACTGTCACCGACGGCCACATCGGTGAGGCCCGCGGGGCTCGCTACCCTGCTGGAACAGAAGCGGTCCAAACTATGTCGACATAGGGTTTGTGTGCGCGGCTATGAATGCCTGCGGTTTGTGTGCGCGGCTATGAATGCCTGCGGTTTGTGTGCGCGGCTATGAATACCTGCGGTTTGTGTGCGCGGCTATGAATGCCTGCGGTTTGTGTGCGCGGCTGTGAATGCCTGCGATAGAATTCAAGATATGAAAACCTGTTGTGCTGATGAGCTAGTAGAGCCTTGCTATAACCGTTTTATGTTATTGCTGCTTTTTCCGGTTATACTGCACTCTTTTATAATTGCTCCTAGTTGTTCATATATGAAATGTTGTGATAACCCTCTCTTGCTTCGGCTATTTACTTTTGTTGGGTGGGTGCGTGCTCGTCCCCAGGATGTGGATCCGGGGAGGAGATTTGTTTCCACTTAGCTCTGTGACTAACGGTTATTTGATTAACCATTCACAGGAGGTGGAGCACCGTAGTGACCCGCTGCCGCAGGAGATTACGCCAGCAGCTAGGTCTACTCGAGCAGATGCACCCCCGCCGTCTCCGGTGTTTAGAGACGTGAGTACCGCCGAGCAGTTTAGAAGAGAGAGTGTGTGAGAGACTTATGTAGTACATGTATAGCCCACGGGCTTTTATAAACGCATAAGGCTTCGGCCCTAGAACCTCTGTATTAATATGATATGTTATATATATATATGTAGTGGTTTCCTGTTAATGCTTCCGCTATATTCTGATGGGTTGTGAATGTTATGATTCGAACCACTCAAGACGGCCATCTAGTGCTTGAATAGGGTGGATTGTTTCCCCTATGAGCCCTGGGTGGACGTCTTGGGCCAGTAGTACCCCTTCGGCCCGACCCGGGCAAAAGGTTGGGGGGGGGGGGGGTACTACAAATGTATCAGCGCGATCACGATTCGTCCTTGTGGAGCAGTCTCAGGATCCCTCCGTCCCTCGCTTCGTTCTAGGTTCGGGACGAACCTTGCAGTGGAAGCCTGGTGGACCTTAGTGTAGAGGCTTAGGGATTCTAGACTGTGCGTTAGTACGCCCATACACCATTGTTTTCCGCTTGGGTTGTCGCTTTTGCAAATTCCCTTACTTTTGCAAAATACTGACACTCTTTCATGTTACTTCTCCAGATACCGGAGTACAGTAACGGGGGATCCTCGTCCAGAGGATACGTTCCAGCCACCCCACCACCAGACCCGGTTGCTCCCGCAGCCGTACCATTTGCCGAGTCAGATATAGGGCAGACACTGACGGCTATACTAGCGACTTTCCGAGATGCCCTGGCACAGCCACCGCGGGAGATGACCGCACCCACAGATCTCCTGACGACTTTTCGAGGACTGAGGCCTCCCCCTTTCAGGGGTACAGAGACGGCCATTCAGGTAGAGGAGTGGGTGGAGCGAGTGGAGGAGCTGTTGGTAGGGATGATGTGCCCAGCTGTGGCAGCAGTCTCTTTGGTGGTGACCCTCTTGGAGGGATATGCGAGGGATTGGTGGAGAGCGGCTAGTCGCTCTACCTTCCGAGGTCGGCCGATGAGCACGATCCTTTGGGGGGAGTTCTCCGTGGCTCTGCTAGAATTTTTCATCACAGATGCAGACCGAGCCGCACTGCAAGAGAGGTTCCTGCTCATCCGACAGGGCAACCGCACTGTGGCAGAGTATGAGAGAGAGTTCATACACCTGGCACGCTTCGCCGGGAACCTGGCTGCCTCCGACAGGGATAGGGCTTCTCGGTTCTACCGAGGACTACGAGACGACCTGAGGCAGGCCTTGATTATGCTCTCTCAGGCCACCTTCCACACCATAGCCACCCATGCGGCAGCTCTAGAGTTGGACCAGCAGATGGTGGCTCAGCGGCGCAGAGGTCAAGTAGAGCTTCCTCGAAACCAGAGGCGAGACGTTGGAGTCGCTCCCCATAGGCAGGATAGAGAGAGCAGACAGCGATGCCGCAGGCTGCCTTATAGGCGCCCACCAGCACCCCCAGCACCCCCAGCTGCACAGCAAGACAGTAGACTAGCTCCAGCTCCACAGCCCCCACTAGTGGCCCGACGAGATGTTCCCTTCGCAGGGAACTGCTTCTTGTGTCAGCAGCCGGGACATATAAGGGCCTTCTGCCCTCAGGCGATAGGGAGACCAGGACTAGGAGCAGTCCAGGGTGGACAGCCGGCACGGGGACAGGGTCAAAGAGGCCGTAGAGGCCGAGCTGGCAGGAGAGGCCAGCAGGGCCGAGCAGCTCCCCAGGAGGCCTATGCACTGGACCTGCAGCATGGACCAGCCCCTGACATAGTCATAGGTATATATCTTAGGCGATAGAAGATATCAGATCTTCCACTATTGTTGTATATTTCATATATATATATATATGTATATTAGTTGGATGATATATATCTATATGTTTTCCTATGACGTCAGGAATCTTGTTGGTAGAAGGTCACCCTGCCAAAACCCTTTTTGACACAGGAGCGACTCATTCTTTCGTCTCCCACGATTTCATCGCAACAAAGGGAAATGTTATTCGCTCAACCGGACTGTCTATACGAATCCGTTTACCAGACGGGTCGGATATGACATCCACCGAAAAGTGTTCGTTCCAGGCTACGCTGGGAGAGGTAGAGTTTGAAATCTACGCAACCATCCTAGCTATAACTGGGTTTGACATAATTCTGGGAATGGACTGGCTGGCCGAGCACCAAGCCCAGATAAACTGTTCCACGCGAGAAGTCCGGCTACAGAATCCAAATGGCCAGAGCGTCGCGTTGACAGGTGTGCCATCTGTCTCTCGTATTATCTTGACTTCTACACAGATGGTAAAGTCAGTCCGTCAGAAGGATGAAGTATTCCTTATTTATTTCGAGATGGAAGATAAGACTCAGGTGCTCGCCAAGGTCCCAGTAGTCCGAGACTTTCCAGATATCTTCCCTGAGTCCCTCCCGGGATTGCCACCTCAGCGAGAGGTCGACTTCCAGATCGAGCTCGTGTCCGGAGCACAGCCAGTATCACGAGCCCCCTACCGGATGGCCCCAAGGGAGCTGACTGAACTAAAGATCCAGCTACAAGAACTAATAGATGCTGGATTCGTCCGTCCAAGTTCCTCGCCCTGGGGAGCCCCGGTACTTTTCGTCAAGAAGAAGGACGGGACTCTGCGACTGTGCATCGACTATAGGGAGCTAAATAAGCTTACTGTACGCAACACGTATCCCCTTCCTAGGATCGACGAACTGTTCGATCAGTTACAAGGTGCTTCGGTATTCTCCAAAATGGACCTGAGGTCCGGCTATTATCAGCTTCGGATCCGAGAGGAAGATATTCCTAAGACTGCCTTCAGCTCCCGATACGGTCTTTACGAGTTCTAGTGATGCCCTTCGGGCTCACCAACGCTCCCTCCGCCTTCATGGCCCTGATGAATAGAGTCTTCGAACCCTTTTGGATCACTTTGTCATCGTCTTTATAGACGATATCCTAATCTACTCGAAGACCAAGACGGACCATACCCGGCACCTGCAGATGGTTCTATTAAAGCTCCGGGAGCACTCTCTCTTCGCCAAATTCAGTAAGTGCGAATTTTGGCTAGAAGAAGTTGGATTCTTGGGCCACACGATAAACAAGGAAGGAGTGGCAGTAGACCAAGCCAAGATCCAGGCAGTACAAAATTGGCCGCCACTCAGGACGGCTGCGGATATCCGGAGTTTCCTCGGCCTTGCCGGATACTACAGGAAGTTTGTCGAGGGATTTTCCAAGATTGCCCTACCCCTGACTGCTCTCACCAAGAAGGACGCCGTGTTTCGATGGACGCCGGAGTGCGAGGCTGCGTTCATCGAACTGAAGAAGCGTCTGACTTCCGCGCCAATCCTTACGATTCCTTCAGGGACCGAGGGATTTCAAATCTACACTGATGCCTCCCTGAAAGGATTGGGAGCAGTCCTAATGCAGCATGGTAAGGTAGTGGCCTACGCTTCGCGGCAATTAAAGCCGCATGAATTAAACTACGCAGCACACGATTTAGAGTTGGGCGCCGTCGTCTTCGCCCTTAAAATCTGGAGGCATTATCTGTACGGAGTAAAATGTGAGATCTTCTCCGACCACAAGAGCCTCAAGTATATTTTCACGCAGAAAGAGCTGAATCTCCGGCAGCGCCGATGGTTGGAATTCTTATGCGATTACGACTTCACTCTCCAATATCACCCCGGAAGGCTAATAGAGTCGCTGACGCCTTGAGCCGCCAGCCTGCGATAGTCGGGAGTTGGATGGAGCAGATCCCTAAGGAACTTTTCCAGTCTTTGATAGACTTGGAGATTACCCTGGTTGCCCGAAGAGATCCGGAAGAGTACTATTCTCAGCTGTATTGGATGGAGATCCAATGCGATATCCGGGACCGGATACGAGAAGCCCAGAAGATCGACCCAGAGGTAATGTCGATCATCCGATCTCTGCAAGGAGGGGCACAGGAGGATTATAACTTGCATGATGGGATTCTACAATTCAAGCATCGCATATTTATTCCCGCTACTGGAGGGATTCGTGGGGAAATTCTGCAAGAGGCCCATCAGTCGAGGTACTCGATTCACCCTGGCGTAGTTAAGATGTACGTGGACTTGCGTAGGACCATTTACTGGCCCGGAATGAAGAGAGATGTCACCGACTTCGTGGCCCGGTGCCAGACCTGTCAGAAGGTCAAAGCTGAATGCCGCAGTCCAGGAGGCCTATTGCAGCCCCTGCCGATACCAGAATGGAAGTTCGAAGACATCTCCATGGACTTCGTCCACGGCCTACCTCGATCCCGTGCTGGGAATGACTCAATATGGGTGGTCGTAGATCGACTCACCAAGGTAGCGCGGTTCATTCCAAACCGACAGGGTGACGGAGTAGATATCCTGGCCAGGATGTTCCTAGAACAAGTGGTACGATTTCACGGAGTACCAAAGTCCATCGTGTCTGATCGTGACGGTCGTTTCACATCTAAGGAATGGAGGCGGGTGCAGGCATATTTGGGAACCAAGTTGGCCTTCAGCACTGCCTTCCACCCGCAGACAGACGGACAGACGGAGAGGACGAACCGGACGATGGAGGATCTTCTTCGACTGTGCATAGTGGAGCACAATGAGCCGTGGGAGCAGCTGTTGCCGTTAGTCGAATTTTCGTACAATAACAGCTACCAGGCTAGTATTAAGATGGCTCCGTACGAGGCATTGTATGGAAGGCGTTGCCGAACACCGTTGACTTGGGCTCAGGAAGAGGACCCGGAAGCCTTGGGAGTGGCTTACATCGATGACGCTACGGCAGCGATACGGCTGATTCAGGAGCGAATGCGGGAAGCGCAGAGCCGGCAGGCTAAGTACTATGATGCGCGACACCGACCGGTGGAGTTCAGCGTGGGGGAAATGGTGTTTCTGAAAATAAAACCCATGCATGGTGTCTCCCGGTTGAGGAAGCAGAAAAAGTTAGATCCCCGCTTCTTGGGCCCCTATCCGGTGATAGAGCGTGTTGGCCCCGTCGCCTATCGTTTAGCCTTACCCCCAGAGTTGGGGAATCTTCATAATGTGTTTCATGTCTCTTCCTTGAGACGAGTCCTCCGGCAACCAGAGCAGTACCTTCCTACCCCTCCGGCGCAACTACTGTCAGATAGATCCGTCCGGCTCGAACCCGTCAGAGTAGTAGATTACAAGGTGAAGACACTACGGAACAAAACCATTCCGATGGTTAAGGTGCTATGGTCAAACTGTGGACGAGAAGAGTTCACATGGGAACCTGAAGCACTCCTCCGAGAAAAGCACTCAGAGCTCTTTCCCCAGGTATGTTACTTTTCCCCCTACTTCAAGCAAATTTTCGGGGACGAAAATCCTTTTATTTTTATTGGATTGTAACATCCCGCCTTTTATTGGGCCACCAGAGCCTTAGTGGGCCCAATAAAAGTGGCCCGAACCCTACCCATGACCCGGTGGGAAATAACCCTAGGCGGGAAATCGAGCTAGAGAACTCCGAATTGAGTTCTGTCAGTTCCTGTGGCCTCGTATAGTCAATACGAGCGCATCGGAACTCGTTCAGTTGGACTCCGAGGTCTAACGACAATTTTACACATTTCGACCATTTTAGCGCGCTGCGACGCGCAAATTTCGGACTTTCGTCAAACGGACTCCGATTCAACCCCAGTCAGTGGCGTTAGACTCGTGTGGTCAATACGAAGTCAACGGAAGTCGTCCCGGTCAATTTCGATGACGATTGGTCAACCCGTGGTCAAATCAAGCATAGTTGTGCACCGAAAAGCGTGCGCACACCAATTATGACACGACACTCGAACTTTGACCCGACCCCGACGACTTGGACCCACTTTGACTTTGACCAACAATGGGGACCCACCCTAGGGTTGACTTGGTCAAACCCTCCTAAAAATCCACTTTTTGGATTTTTCTCCAAATGAGGGGCTCACCTCCTCTCCAAAGGAGGATGACCCATACTCCCCCTCACTTTCCATGGGCCCCCCAAACCAGCAAGCTCATTGTTAGCTCAAATGGAGGCCACCCACTTCTCTCTCTCCCTCTCTCTCTCTTTCCCACTTATAGGCCCAAGCCCATAAAGGGCCCATTCATTTTCCCCACATGGGGGAAAATGGGAGACCTCCAGCTGTCCTTGGACAGCTGGAGGGTGGGATTAATCCCTCCCTAAGGAGGGATTAGTCCCACACCACCCAATGGGAGGGAATCTCCCCTCCCCTCCCTATAAAAGGACCCCAACCCCATCACTTTCCCTCACAGCTCTCAGAGCAACCCCCTCCCCCTATTTTACCCTCTGCCGGAGCTCAGGTGGCCGGAAAAAGCCAATCCGAGGAGCTCCTCCCCCTCCACCACCACCTTGAGCCATGTCCGACCAAGCCGGCCCCTCCCGAGCCCACCAAACTCAGGTGGAAGCCTTCTCCCTCCTCCTTCTCCATTTTGGACGTCTTGCATGGCACTCCCGGCGGCCGGAGCGCCGCCGCCGCCACCCCCCTCCTCTCCCGTTCATTTTAAAAAAAAAATGCTCCGGCGGCGGCCGGCGGCGGCAGGCCGCCGGACCACCGCCGGAGGGAGCGCCCACCACCGGCGGGTTGGCCGGTGGTGGAGCCACGGCCGGCCGGTGGCCGGCCGGCGGCTGGAGAAGCCCGTAAAGGCTGCGGGTTTCGGTTCAGGCGGGGAAGATGATGTACAGGACTTTTTATATATATATAATATATTTTATATATTATATAAATATATTATTATAATATTTATATTATAATATTAATAATGTCTTGATTTTTAGGAGACTAAAATAGGCTCCTAGGAGAAAGGTTTGAACATGAAAAATGTTCCCCTTGTTGAGGGCTTCCTCCACAAAAATTTTGAGAATTTTTGGAGTTGATTTGGTAATTTTTAAAAGCCCAATAAAATTTATTTGGCCAAATTAAAGGGCCAAAACTCTTTGAAAAATTATGAAAATTTTTCTATGCTCATTTTATATCCATATAAGGGTTGTATCAAAATTTGAGCTCATGGGGATAAGTTTTGATATTTTTCCCAAAATATGGAAGCCTAGGACCGCGCTCGATATTATTACGCTCATTTCCTCGAAAGTGAAAATTGGAGCGCGCGACCATTCTCTCTAATTTGAATAATAAATTCAAATTGTCTTATCGATGAGAGTGGCTGAGGCAAGTGATCAAGCTCCGGGTGTTTCGAGATTTCGAGAAACCGTCGAGCGCCTCGACTCTCGGGCGATTTGGGCACGCTCGGAAGATGAGAGCACGAGTGGTGAGTTATGAATTATTCTTGACGAATAATGAAAGTATAACTCCTGATAAGCCCCAATCCGATTAAGCCGTGGTTAATAAGGCGCAACCAACCCATAATCTGATCTTATTAAAAGGGTGTAACCCAAGAAAGCCTTAAAAACTGAGATGGAACTGAATCTCTCCTGGATGGAGATGGAACTGAATCTCTCCTGGATGGAGATGGAACTGAATCTCTCCTGGATGGAGATGGAACTGAATGTGCCTCCTGGATGGAGATGAAACTGAATCTCTCCGGGATGGAGATGGAACTGAATCTCTCCTGGATGGAGATGGAACCGAATCTCTCCTGAGAACGGAGATGGAACTGAAGCCTCCTGTATGGAGTGATTGGACTACTAACCATTTTCTTTATGATTATTCCAGTTTTGCACTGGTCCAGTTCCTTTATTCTTTTCAGTTCAGTACTTTCATTTCAGTACTACTCCAGTCTCGTACTGGTCAAGCTTATTTCAGTACTTTCATTTCAGTACTACTCCAGTCTCGTACTGGTCAAGCTTATTTCAGTACTTTCATTTCAGTACTACTCCAGTTATGTACTGGTCAGGTTTATTTCAGTACTTTCTATTTAGTACTACTCCAGTCTTGTACTGGTCACATTTCTTTCCAGCACTTTAAATAAGCAGCATAACCACCGCACTTGATCTTATCGCAATTTACTTTTATATTCCCGGGTCCTGCTCTGACGAGCAGTTGTTGTTTAGGTTGAGCCTTAGTTGGGGATAACCGGAGTTGAGGTAGTCCTCCAGGTCTAGCCCCAAATAAAGCGCTCCCACGCTCCTTGTCGAAAGTAGAGCAAAGTGCCGATGCCCGAAGTGTAAGCCTAGTAAGGCAGGCCGTCGTAGACCCGATGTTATATTGTTTGCAATTGTTTGATTGATTGTAAATTGCTTGCGGTGAAATGGTGGCGGGTCGGTCCCTTCCGCAGACCGTTCGTACCGGTGCGGGAAGGTTGACGACTCAAGGCGACAGGGAGATGAGTACCACGGGTGACCGGCCGTTATATTCCCCGTCGGGTTTCCTCCGCTGGTCGGCCGAAATGATTTACCGGATGTCGCTCACATCCAGGAGTACACAAGGTTGTACGTGAGGGCCTGGGGTTGTGCGGTACGATCACCCCCAGAAGTGGCAGGACTGGCCACTGTCACCGACGGCCACATCGGTGAGGCCCGCGGGGCTCGCTACCCTGCTGGAACAGAAGCGGTCCAAACTATGTCGACATAGGGTTTGTGTGCGCGGCTATGAATGCCTGCGGTTTGTGTGCGCGGCTATGAATGCCTGCGGTTTGTGTGCGCGGCTATGAATACCTGCGGTTTGTGTGCGCGGCTATGAATGCCTGCGGTTTGTGTGCGCGGCTGTGAATGCCTGCGATAGAATTCAAGATATGAAAACCTGTTGTGCTGATGAGCTAGTAGAGCCTTGCTATAACCGTTTTATGTTATTGCTGCTTTTTCCGGTTATACTGCACTCTTTTATAATTGCTCCTAGTTGTTCATATATGAAATGTTGTGATAACCCTCTCTTGCTTCGGCTATTTACTTTTGTTGGGTGGGTGCGTGCTCGTCCCCAGGATGTGGATCCGGGGAGGAGATTTGTTTCCACTTAGCTCTGTGACTAACGGTTATTTGATTAACCATTCACAGGAGGTGGAGCACCGTAGTGACCCGCTGCCGCAGGAGATTACGCCAGCAGCTAGGTCTACTCGAGCAGATGCACCCCCGCCGTCTCCGGTGTTTAGAGACGTGAGTACCGCCGAGCAGTTTAGAAGAGAGAGTGTGTGAGAGACTTATGTAGTACATGTATAGCCCACGGGCTTTTATAAACGCATAAGGCTTCGGCCCTAGAACCTCTGTATTAATATGATATGTTATATATATATGTAGTGGTTTCCTGTTAATGCTTCCGCTATATTCTGATGGGTTGTGAATGTTATGATTCGAACCACTCAAGACGGCCATCTAGTGCTTGAATAGGGTGGATTGTTTCCCCTATGAGCCCTGGGTGGACGTCTTGGGCCAGTAGTACCCCTTCGGCCCGACCCGGGCAAAAGGTTGGGGGGGGGGGGGTACTACACGAACTCACTTGCAGGATCCCAAAGAGGAGAGGCGGGTCCTGGGGACGGTTGTCTGGTGCCATGAACCGCGAGTCGGCAAGCGTGGTCTCGCCTCGCGGTGTGGGCTCTCGTGGCGCGACCCCCCCGCTGTCCGGTTGACCATCCGGGTCGTCGGCGACTACGACGACCTCTCTGTCCTTCTCATGAATCGTCCGGGTGGAGGAGCCGGTCTCGCGCTCCAGGGTAGCCCTCAGGTCTTGGTAAAGGTGCTCGGCTGCCTGGGGGAATGGCTTTGACCTCTTAGAGCTGGGCTCGGCAAAGTCGATTTGGGGAGCTTTGGCGGGGACCGCCGTCAGGGCGGCTACGCGGTTGTGGAGGCTTGGCGAGCTCGGTCTATGCGCTCTTGGATCTCCTTGGGGAGAGACATCTTGGCAGGGTAGCAAAGGGAATGGCAAGAGTCAGGCAGGTGGGCAGGTGCACATATATATAGCCGTAGGTGGCCCCCACCCAAAGATTCCCTCCAACTCGCCAACCCGTGCTCGCCGCACACTTGGGGTTGGATGGTTCTTTCCGAGCTTTGCCAAGCTCAGAAAGAGCGGGGATTGTGTACAACCCCGTGTCCGGCGAGCAAGGCCGCCAGGAACCAGACAGGTCAGGCTAAAAGCAGTAGGCGAGCTCGGCAATGAAGAGGCCGAGCCCGAGCTCGGCATTCGTCGACCAGAGATCGGAGATCATCGACCAGAGGTCAGCATTCGTCGACCGGAGATCAGTGTTCACCGACCCCGAGCTCGGCATTTGCCGAGCTAGTCCCAGCTCGCATCCTCGCAGTGGAACTCAGCAACAGTAGGCGAGCAAGGCCCGTCGAGTTGATCAAAGCTCCCCAGCTCGCCTGGATGAATGAGGTACTTTTTATTGTTTTGCCCCCGCTGGTCTGCCTATATTGTAACGACCCGGCCCTTTAGACCAAGGCCGCCCGGCCCACCAGTAGCCCATGGACCTTTAGACCACGGACCATGGTGGTACAGCCAGAATATACCAAGGCCTGCAGGCCGTACACCCCAACGCCTCTCTGGCCTGTTTCTCAGCAAACAGCGCGTTGTTGGCGCAGGGATTCGAACCCGCAACCCTTGATAAGAAACCTTCAACAGTTCTCATCACCAACTGAGCTGCAGCTCAGTTGGTGATGAGAACTGTTGAAGGTTTCTTATAAAGGGTTGCGGGTTCGAATCCCTGCGCCAACAACGCGCTGTTTGCTGAGAAACAGGCCAGAGAGGCGTTGGGGTGTACGGCCTGCAGGCCTTGGTATATTCCGGCTGTACCACCGTGGTCCGTGGTCTAAAGGTCCATGGGCTACTGGTGGGCCGGGCGGCCTTGGTCTAAAGGGCCGGGTCGTTACAAAAAAGTGTGCCGACACTGCCGCTGCGGGGGTGTCGACACTTGGTGTCGACACCAGCAGCGGTTGTGTCGACACCTTGTGTCGACACCGGCTTGTCATGGTGTCGACACATCATGCCGACACTGGGTGCTGCCCTTGTTTTGGGGTCAGGGAGATTCAGGGTTGGTTTTGGTTGGGCGTGCAAGGCCGCGTTGGTTGGACCCGACGTTTTTGCCTTGGGTTCGTGTGTTTCTTAGGACTGTTAGTGGGACTTTTCCCTAGGAGGGGGGCATTGGGTGTTCGGCTAATTTTCTGCATGCCGACTCTTGGGTTGTGGCATGTGGTGGAGTTTTGGTGGCCTCTGGAGGGGTGGTTTTATGTGGAGAGCTGTGGCCACCGCCTTTTGCCCCGGTTTGGGTTGGTGTGTGTGGGACCCTAAAGCTGCCACTGTTTGACCCCTTAGCCCTTTTTGGGTCTGATTCTGGTTATGCATTCAGACCCATGTTTTGACCACTGCAGCTTACCCACGTGTTAGGGCTGTTAGTCCCTTTCCTGTTTATGTTTACCCTTCTTTTTGGCATATGTATATGTCCTGATGCTGTTGCAGGCTCTCTTGGTAGGGCATGTTGGTTTATTGCTCGCTCTTGGTGTGCTCTGCGGTGATTTAGACAGTACTCTTTTCCTACTGCCATTCTCTTTTTCTTTTGCTTATAGCAGTTTGTTGCCGGGTTGGTAACCCTTCATCTTATTTGCTCATTAACCTATTGCTCTATTTACTTTTTGATTGTTTCCTTGCCGAGGTGTTCTTTTCTTGAATGCCTCAGGTCCAGGTTGTAGCCAGTTCAGCGGCTAGTTCTTTTGGAGGGGCTTGTTGGTGGACTCTAGGGTAGCTGAGATTGCTGATCCCCGTTTGTTGTGAGGTAGTTCTTTACTCTTCTGTATAGACATACATACTCGCCAGTGGGTTCGTGTCAGGTTGTTGGCGCCCACCGGTGGCTTCTTGTGATGCTGAATATGAATTTAAACTGCTGTTTTTGCCTATTTGAGGTTGGTTACTTGCTTCTGGGAAGGATTTATGCTAGGTTGCATGTTAGATATTTTAAAACCTAAAAGCATTATTATATGTACCCCATGCATAACATGTTTCTAAATCAAAGACACTATTTTTCCTCAGCGTAAAACACTATCTTTTATATCTACTATATTCACCTTAGGGTCGTGCACGCATAAGTCGTCCCCCGGGGACACTTATGCTCATTTAGGGCGTCAATTTATTGAACCAAAGTATTTTCTGCTGCGTATAAATATAGTTTTAACAGTGGACTAGCTGATCCACCGGGCCGAGGGATACGACCATTCAACAAAACTGATTTCTTTCATACTTAATTAACAATTTTCCTTAAAACCTAACGTCTAGAGTTTTGCCTGAGCGTGTGCAGTTATCCTCTGCACGACGTGGCATCACGACGCGTGTTTTCTCTTACTCTGATACGATTTTTACTGTTGAGAAAATGCGGGTTGTGACATATATCCCTTCAAAACAGCGGAGTTTGGCTGTTGGCAGACCCAACCAAGGGTTTTTTGGTATTTTCAGTTCAGTTCTTTTGGTTATTGGTAGTTCAGATTTCGAAATCTATAAATAGGACCCAAGGGGAACCCTAGAAAGCATGCTCTGCTGTGCCTCCTTGCTCCAGTTTTCAAGCGCTTTTTGAGGGTACCTTAGCTCGGCTTCTGGCTAAGGAGGGGAAGCGCTTTGAGATCTTCCGGGTGTGTGGTAGGACCTCCCCGCCGGGCCCTTGGGTCGGTTTACCTTTGTTTTCTTTGTTGATTTGCTTGCAGGAGTAAAGTAGGCGCGAGACCACCCCTTCCCCAAGGGCGAACTCCACAGGAGATCGAGGAATCAGTTTCAACAGTATCATACCACCAAGTTCAGCGAAAAGAGTTTTGAAGGTATTTTTATAGGTTATAGTAGCCATAGTAAGACATATAGAATATTTAATAGAAAAACCCTGGTGGTAGAAGAATCGATACATGTTGTATTTGATGAGACGAGCTTGCTGCAAAGCAATCCATCTAGTATGCTCATTGACGATGCAGGTGCAAAGCTAGATGAAATCAACCTGAAAGAGCCCAATGAGGAAAAAGACGAAAAATTCTTCAAGATCACCACTCCAACCCCTATTGGGGAGGTAGATGATCAAAATGAAGAGATCGTCCAAGTTGAAGAAGTCACTCCGGTGATTGAAGATAATCCAGATGCAAGAACTTTAGAGCTCAGACATCTGAAGGATCACCCCATGGACCAGATCATAGGAGATCACTGGGACGGTGTCAGAACTCGAAGAGGTACAACTAATGAGAATTTATATTTGAGTTTTCTCTCACAGGTTGAACCGAAGAAGTTTGAGGAAGCAAACTCGGACGCATCGTGGATACTGGCTATGTAAGAAGAACTAAATCAGTTCAAGCACTGCAATGTATGGAAACTTGTTCCAAGACCCAAAGGAAAGAACGTCATTGAAACAAAATTGGTCTACAGAAACAAGATGGATGAAGACGAAACGATCATAAAAAACAAGGCCAGACTTGTCGCTAAAGGCTATCGTCAAGAAGAAGGAATCGACTTCGACCAGACATATGCTCCAGTGGCAAGGCTGGAGGCAATAAGGTTGTTCCTAGCATATGCTGCATTCAAGGGCTTCACTGTCTATCAGATGGACGTGAAGTCTGCCTTCATAAATGGAAACATTAAGGAGGAAGTGTATGTGGAACAACCTCCAGGTTTCGTTGATCCTAACTTTTCTGATTATGTCTATTTCCTACGCAAGGCCCTATATGGTCTGAAACAAGCTCCTAGATCTTGGTATGAGACACTGTCTAACTTTCTACTTGAGAACAAGTTCATAAGGGGAAAGATAGACACGACATTATTTCTTAGGGAAATAAAAGGCAAGATTTTGCTAGTGCAAATCTATGTCGACGACATTATTTTTGGATCTACAGACGATAACCTCTGCAAAAAGTTCTCAAAACTTATGCAAGGGAAGTTTGAAATGAGCAGTATGGGCGAGTTGAAGTATTTCTTAGGGCTTCAGGTGAAACAATCTGAAGATGGAATTTTCATCTCGCAGACCAAGTTCACCAAAGAGCTGATTAAGAAATTCGGAATGGAGAACACAACCTCTATGAGGACTCTAATGGGCTCAACTATGTCTCTGGACAAGGATGAAAAAGGGAAACCCTTTGATGAAACCAAGTACAAAAGCATAATTAGATCCTTGCCCTACCTTACTGCCAGTAGACCCGACATAATGTTTTCAACATGTGTCTGTGCTAGATTTTAGGTGAACTCTAAGGAATCTCACTACGCTGCTGCAAAGCCGATTTTGAGATACCTTAAAGGCACACCAAATCTTGGCTTATGGTACCCAAGAAATAATGACAGCGAACTAATTGGTTTTTCAGATGCAGATTTTGTAGGAAGCAAAGATGATAGGAAAAGCACCTCCGGGACTTGCCAATTCTTTGGAAGAAGGCTAATCTCCTGGAGTAGTAAGAAGCAGAACTGTGTCGCAATCTCAACGGCTGAGTCAGAGTACATCTCTGCAGGCAGGTGTTGTGCACAGTTACTTTGGATAAAGAATCAATTTGAGGATTACAACATGAAGTTCAAGAATGTCCCATTGTTTTGCGACTCTTCCAGCGCAATTGCAATAGCCAACAATCCAGTATCGCACAGCCGGACAAAGTATATCGAGCTAAGGTATCATTTCATCTGGGAGCATGTAGAGCATGGGGACATAGATCTCCAATATGTCTCCACAGACATGCAAATTGCAGATATCTTCACGAAGCCGTTGGACGAGACCACGTTCTCATTCTTCAAAACGGAACTTGGGATGCTCAACAAAGACGATTAGAGAAGTTTGGATTTCACGAAAGCAAAGAAAATTAAAGGGTTAGTCAAAATTTGGCATTTCAAAAATTTTTGATCTTTCTGACTCGAGATAGACTTGACCTACTCGAGTAACCAAAAGACTTACTCGAGTAACTTCTATAGACCTACTCGAGTAACTCCCGATCTACTCGAGTACATCCTTTATCTCACGTGTATGTGCCTCTCTGGCTTTCAAATTTTTCGGTGCCGCCTCTTCTATGGTTTAAGTTATTTCCTTCTCGATTAATTAGACTCAAACCTAGGGTTTATAAATACGAATTTTCGAAAATCTCTCTACACGAAATCGTTTCTCTCTCGTGTACCCGACTGTCGTTTCGTCTTCCTTCAAGAAGTTGCGGAGCCACGACTGTAACACCTCCCCTGTAATGAACGTATAATATGGGTCCGGCCGGGGCCCCACAACATACGGACGCCACAGCTTTAGTATTATAAGTTGATATAACTACCCAAACTCAAAACACTTGCACACCACAGCGGAAACAAAACAGGACTAGAAGTTATCCACCACTAAAGAGTAAACAAATGGCCTAAAGGCCTACATCAAGTGTCCAAAAGTAAATAGTACATCAAACATGAATGTGCTCAGCACCCCTAGTCTACCTCGGCATGCAAGCCGGACAAAATAGTCTCAAACAAACATCATCATAACTGTAGTGCTACAAAAGAGGGAAAAACACTTCATGGGGCTTAGGCCTTTCTGGCCGGCGTGCTAGCTTCTGCATGCGATCCTTGCCCTGTAAAAATTATTAGTAACGTGGGTCAGCAAAGGCTGACCTCAAACTGTGTAACAACACATCTCCTCCCGACCGCCCCTAACGGACCCCGGGGAACCCTCCAACCTGCAAGTCAGCACTTCATATGCAATAAAATAACTATAAACAGAAGAACATTAAAACAGGCTTGGATGTCTCAATCATCAAACATGTTCTCTATTGGTTGAGCAATATAAAGAAAGGGCCTACTATGCAACATGAATGCAACACCCGGGCTTCACCCAAGGTACCCTACTGTGTATGCATCTAGCACAACATCACATCATTTGGGTACTCACATTTCCCCAATTGGCATAAAGCCGCAAACACTAAGGGAGTCACCTCTCCTTAAACGGCGCACAGGCCGCCACAAGGAATTCTTGCCAAGGCCCCACCCGCTCGTGGGCTTAGCCCCGGGCTTGCCTGCAAGCTCTGACGTCTCATGTCAGGATTCCAACAAACACAGACCGACCGATTCTAAGAAGCCTTGCTGGACCCCACCCGCTCATGGCCTCTTTGCCCGGGCTTGCCCCAAGCTTGGCATTCTCGTCAGTCTCACAGAAGGGGACTAGTCTCGCCGGGACACTCTCCACACATGACGCACATGTCACGGGATAGCCAGCCGACCACGGAGACATAGCCACGCCTTGGCACAACACAAACCAAGACTAAATACATCGCAATCCCTCTTTGTACCGCAGCGTTCCCGCGCACCAAGGAAAACATCTCCAACTCGTGCGGAGCTAACCTTGTCCACCAAGGAAACCATCTCCATTCTCATACGGAGCTAACCTTGTCCCTCAAGGAAACCATCTACCGCCACGAGGAGCTAACCTTGTCCGGGTTCGACTACACGTACCCTTTTCAAGCAAACGGGACAATCACCACCACAACACAAACGGCATCTTGCCGTAACAGAAATCTCTACGAATCCCTAAGTTCGTATGCAACATCACCGAGTCGGACTAACGGTCGTGACTACGGCTTCACCCACCATGCCTAATCCACTAGCGAAGCGGATCTCTAATGCAAGATATGCCGGGGACGGACTCAATCAACCGGAAGTTCCTCTTGAACCTTGGCAAACCAAAACCCCTCTCATTTGAGAGTTTGGTGCCCAGAAATTAGAAGAAAGAAAATACATGATGCTAAGACATGCATCCTAAGGACCGAGAGGAGAGATGTCGTTACCTTCCGACTCCTCTTCCTTGCCATGGCAAAATAGCCGGATGGAAGTCTTCGCAACGCTCTAAGCTTCACGGATCCGGACTCGGCTCGCGATTTGGAGCACCGAAACCCTTTCTACAGCCCAAGACCTTCTTCTTCTTCCTCCTTGCTCTGGCTTTTCTCAAGAACTTAGAAAGAGAAGACTTGCAAAATGAATGAGGGTTTCCAACCCTAAAAATCGGACTTAACTTCCCAGGAGATGGCTTGAACCGTTAGATCCTAAAACCAGAAAAAGAATGGCTGTGATTCGCCTGGAAAATAGAAGACCTGGGCCGAACACGGCCTGGCACACGCCCGTGTCCAGGGCCGTGTGCCCCATTCGCCGTCTCAAATCGACGCTCCTGGAACCGCACACGGGCATCCGACACGCCCGTGTTCAATCCGACACGCCCGTGTCCCCAGTGACACGGCCGTGTGGCCAGCCGTGTGCCTCCATCTACACGGCCCCGAAACCAACCCGAGAGATGACACGGCCTGGGACACGCCGTGTCCCAAGCCGTGTGCCAAGTCTCGACACCCGTCGACAGGCTTTGTGTCGACACCGCGAAAAAAACGTCGAGCGAAAGATCGTCGACCAAGCGGGACACGCCCTGTGACACGCCCGTGTCACAGGTCGTGTGTCCCAGTCTCGACACATTGTCGAGCGAAAGTGTCGACACTTGGGCCGAGTGTCGACACGGCCTCGACACGCCCTGCGACACGCCCGTGTCGCAGGCCGTGTGCCCCACTCTCGACACTTTGTCGAGCGAAAGTGTCGACACTTGGGCCGAGTGTCGACACGGCCCCGACACGCCCTGCGACACGCCCGTGTCGCAGGCTGTGTGCCTCACTCTCGACACTTTGTCGAGCGAAAGTGTCGACACTTGGGCCGAGTGTCGACACGGCCTCGACACGCCCTGCGACACGCCCGTGTCGCAGGCCGTGTGCCTCCTGCCAGAAACCCAAAAATTTTTCAGAACTGTAGACTGAACCTCTTGCAAAACTGGGGTGTTACAACTCTCCCCCACTTAACAGAATTTCGTCCCGAAATTTCAAAACAAAAGAGGTACAAAACTTAAATTGTACCTGGCAAAAATAGTTCTGGATAGTCTTCTAGCATGGCCTGTTCTCGCTCCCAAGAGAACTCCTCACGACCGCAGTTGTCCCAACGAACTTTCACAAGTTTAACTTCTTTATTCCGCAACTGCCGAGTCTCCGAATCTTCTATAGCGATTGGAAGGACTCGCGTCCTCAAGTCTTCCTCAATCGGCATCGATGCCGGCTCAATCACCACGCTAGCCTCCACCAAGGCTTTCCTCAAAACGGAGACGTGGAAGACGTCATGCAATCCACTCAAATCTGCGGACAACGCCAACCGATAGGCTGCTTCTCCTACCCACTCAACAATTTCAAAAGGCCCCAAAAACCTTGGACTCAACTTCTTGAGTCGGCGAATCCGTGAGACGCCTTTGAACGGCTTGACCTTCAGATAAACCCAATCACCAACTGCAAATTCCAACTTCCGGTGACGAGCATTAAAATATTTTGCTTGCCTGTCTTGCGCCACCTTCATACGCTCTTGGATGGTCCGTACCAACTCACAAGCGTCAACTACCACATCCTTTCCAAAAGTTTGGTGTCTCCCGCCTCTGCCCAAGACATCGGCGTTCGACACCGCCTCCCATACAAAGCTTCGTATGGCACCATCTTTATACTAGCTTGAAAACTGTTATTGTACGCAAATTCTACCATGAAGAGGTGATCCTCCCACCTCTTGCCGAAGTCAAGAACGCACATTCTCAACATATCCTCCATAGTACGGTTCGTTCTCTCCGTTTGCCCATCAGTTTGAGGATGGAATGCCGTACTGAACTTTAGCTTCGTGCCCAAGCTCTTCTGAACCAATCTCCAGTCCTTGGACGTAAACCGTCCATCGCGATCACTGACTATGCTCTTAGGAATTCCGTGCAGTCGCACAATGTTGCAAACATACAACTCCACCAGCTTCTCCACGCTGTCCTCTTTCCGATTTGGGATGAAGTGAGCCACCTTGGTTAGGCGATCCACGATCACCCAAATAGCATCATTACCATGCTGCGATTTAGGCAAACCATGCACGAAGTCCATGGAGATGTCCTCAAATTTCCACTCAGGAATTGGAAGGGGCTTCAGGAACCCGCCTGGTTTCTGACATTCGGCCTTCACCAAGGCACATGTTTGGCAACGACTCACATACAAAGCTACATCTCGCTTCAACCCCGGCCACCAAAAGGATTTCTTCATATCCAAGTACATCTGTACTGCCCGGGTGAATGGAGTACTTTGAGAAGTGAGCCTCAAACATCAACTCCTCACGGAGATTGCCAAACTGCGGTACACAGACCCTTCCGTCCTTCCTCAGAATCCCATCAATCATCTCCCAGGTGCTGCTCTCGCCCGTTTGAGCCTCCAACACAAAAGGTTGAAACTCCACATCCAACCGAGTCGCTTCCCTAATACGATCGGACAAGTCGTTTTGCACTTCAATCCAGTTCAACCGTGCCTCGCTAGACTCGCCTTTTGCAACACATTCCAATCCAAGGGACTCCCATTCCCTTACCAACCGCTCATCATGAGCTTGGATCCAATTCCCTTGCCCCGAGTACTTCCTACTCAAGGCATCCGCCACCACATTGGCTTTACCCGGCGTATACTGAATCGCCACTTCGTAGTCTCCAAGAAACTCAACCCATCTGCGTTGCCGCATGTTCAAGTCCTTTTGGTCCAGAAGGTACTTCAGACTCTTGTGATCCGTGAAGATCTCCACTCTTGCGCCATAAACATAATGCCGCCATATTTTCAACGCGAAGATTACCGCCGCCAACTCCAAATCATGGACGGGGTAATTCCTCTCATGAGGTTTCAGCTGTCTAGACCCAAACGCTATCACCTTTCCATGTTGCACCAAAACGCAACCCAAACCGCATCCCGATGCGTCACTGAAGATCTGAAATCCCTCGGTCCCTTGCGGTAGACTCAGGATTGGAGCCATCATAAGCCTCTCCTTCAGTGCCTCGAATGCTTGACTGCACTCTTGGGTCCACACAAACTTATGGTCTTTACGAGTGAGAGAGGTGAGGGGTAGAGCTATCTTCGAGAAATTCTCCACGAATCTCCTATAATACCCGGCTAGTCCAAGAAAACTTCGGACTTCCGCCACGGTCCTCAACACCGGCCAATCTCTGATGGCCTCCACTTTCGCTGGATCCACTGCCACCCCATCACCACTAATCACGTGGCCCAAAAACGCCACCTTGGCTAACCAGAACTCGCACTTTGAGAACTTTGCAAACAATTGGTTCTCCCTCAGCACTTGCAGGACCACTCTCAAGTGGGTCTCGTGCTCCACTTCAGACTTGGAGTACACCAAGATGTCATCAATGAAGACAACCACAAACGAATCCAAGTAATCCCGAAATACTCGATTCATCAAATCCATGAACACCGATGGTGCGTTCGTCAACCCGAACGACATCACCGTAAACTCAAAGTGTCCGTACCTTGTCCCAAATGCAGTCTTGGGTATGTCCTCGTCTCGAATTCGCAGTTGATAGTAGCCTGACTTCAAGTCCAGTTTCGAATATACCACCGACCCCACCAATTGGTCGAACAAATCGTCTATCCGAGGGATCGGGTACTTATTCTTGACGGTCAATTTGTTCAGCTCTCGGTAGTCTATGCATAGGCGCATGCTACCGTCCTTCTTCTTTACAAACAACACAAGTGCGCTCCACGGTGAAGAACTGGGTCTAATATACCCTTGCTCCAATAGTTCCTGTAACTGTACCTTAAGTTCTGCCAACTCCTTTGGTGCCATCCTAAATGGAGGACGCGACACCGGTCTAGCCTCCGGCACTAACTCAATCGAGAAGTCGATCTCCCGCCGAGGAGGCGCTCCAGGGAGTTCATCCGGAAACACATCCTTGAACTCTGCCAGAACGGGCACTTCCTCAAAAGATAGTTGGGAGAGACGAACCTCCAACAACGCTACCAGCGCCACTCCACCCTGGTTAACCGCCCGCACCAACTGCATGGCCGAAATCAGGAAACAGGCCACTCCACAAAGGCCCTCAAATTTGACTTCCGCTTGCCCCTTACTCTTTAGGGTCACTACCTTGGATAAACATTCAATGCTGGCGCGCTGCTCTGCAAGCCAGTCCATGCCCAAAATGACATCGAACTCTACTAATGGTAACACTGCTGCTTCCAGAGCGAAGACAACTCCGTCTAGCTCCCAACAAATGCGCCCTTTAGCCCCGGTGGTCATAGATGACCCATTGGGCATGCGCACTTTCAGCTCTGCTCCCGATGAGAAAGACTCAACTCCTATTCTCTGGATGAAGCTCTCCGCAAGAAAGGAGTGCGATGCTCCCGTATCAAACAATACCCTAGCGGGGTATCCGGAAACTAACACGAAGCCTACAACATAGACATTACACAAAAGTCTAAAAGGATGAAGCACAAAATTTAAACTTAAATTTTCTTCATACCTGTCACCACATCAGTCTGGCGGATCGCTTCTTGCTGTCCAAGGTTGTAGGCCCTTGGTTGCACCGGTTGGAACCGGGAAGCGCTCGACTCCGCCATCTTTCCCTTCTCTGCAGCACTGGGGCCGGAGCGCACAGTCTGCTCCTGCTTTGCCTCTTGCCCCGCTCCCCTTGCTGACAAGCACGGGCTATATGCCCAACCTTCCCGCAGTTGTAGCACGTCGGCAGTCCCTAGAGTGGGAACCCCCAGGCGTCCAGTTGCTCCTCTCACCAGATCTGGAAGTGTGAGGCTTCTTCCTCCACCTACTCCCATCAGACTTTCCATGAGATTGGGAAGGCTTCCCTTCCCCTTGCTTGGGAGTAAAACCCTTACGGCGTTGGGTTCGCTCCAAATCACTTTCCAAGATCCTGGCAGCCTCAACTAGTTCATTGAATCCGGCTCTCTTCATGGAGATGAGAGGTTGTCTCAAATTCTCCCTCAGCCCCTGGTAGAAGAGGTTATCCTCTCTACATCATCCGCCATAGTCGTTCCCGCATAACGACCCAAACGGGTGAACTCTTGCACGTACTCATCCACTGTCTTGTCTCGCTGCATTAGATGTAGAAACTGCCTCTGCAGTGCCAATCGTGTTGAAACTGGAATATACCTCTTAAGAAAAACGTCCCCAAACTCTTCCACTGACGGGGTGCGTCCCGGGAACTGGCGGCCGCTAAGGCTCACCCACCATAACTTGGCGTCTCCTTCCAACATGAACGCCGCATACTCAGCTTTCTTTTCCTCTGGCGTCTCTGCCGCCCTTAGCAGCTCTTGAATGCGAACTCACCAGTCCTCCGCATCCGTTGGAGTACCAACTCCTTGAATGACGGGGGATGAAAACTCAGGAAATACTTCAGGTGCCGATCTCCATGTCCGACAACTACCCTCTCCGCCAAAGGCTCCACTCGCCTGGCTTCTCCTCCTGGCACGGCCGTTGCCGTATCTGGTGTGGCAGGGGTTGCAACCTGAGCCGCTGCTGCAGCTTGAGCTGCCACCATCGCTTCTGCAAGCTTGCGGCAGAAGTCGGCCGGGTCTACACCCGTGCCCAAAAGACCTGGAGCAGTAGCACTGCTCGCCGAGAGATCATCCCTTGCTCTTGAAGTGCCCGCCTCGTTGCTTGCACTCTTCAGGAAGACAAGAAATAAGGGATTAGTCTCCAATCTCAAGACTAAAACATAAGGACACTCATGGTCCCGCGTTACTCTTATGTGGATAACTTCTCTACAAACCGACCTCGAATCTAACCTCGCTTTGATACCAAATTGTAACACCTCCCCTGTAATGAACGTATAATATGGGTCCGGCCGGGGCCCCACAACATACGGACGCCACAGCTTTAGTATTATAAGTTGATATAACTACCCAAACTCAAAACACTTGCACACCACAGCGGAAACAAAACAGGACTAGAAGTTATCCACCACTAAAGAGTAAATAAATGGCCTAAAGGCCTACATCAAGTGTCCAAAAGTAAATAGTACATCAAACATGAATGTGCTCAGCACCCCTAGTCTACCTCGGCATGCAAGCCGGACAAAATAGTCTCAAACAAACATCATCATAACTGTAGTGCTACAAAAGAGGGAAAAACACTTCATGGGGCTTAGGCCTTTCTGGCCGGCGTGCTAGCTTCTGCATGCGATCCTTGCCCTGTAAAAATTATTAGTAACGTGGGTCAGCAAAGGCTGACCTCAAACTGTGTAACAACACATCTCCTCCCGGCCGCCCCTAACGTACCCGGGGAACCTCCAACCTGCAAGTCAGCACTTCATATGCAATAAAATAGCTATAAACAGAAGAACATTAAAACAGGCTTGGATGTCTCAATCATCAAACATGTTCTCTATTGGTTGAGCAATATAAAGAAAGGGCCTACTATGCAACATGAATGCAACACCCGGGCTTCACCCAAGGTACCCTACTGCGTATGCATCTAGCACAACATCACATCATTTGGGTACTCACATTTCCCCAATTGGCATAAAGCCGCAAACACTAAGGGAGTCACCTCTCCCTTAAACGGCGCACAGGCCGCCACAAGGAATTCTTGCCAAGGCCCCACCCGCTCGTGGGCTTAGCCCCGGGCTTGCCTGCAAGCTCTGACGTCTCATGTCAGGATTCCAACAAACACAGACCGACCGATTTTAAGAAGCCTTGCTGGACCCCACCCGCTCATGGCCTCTTTGCCCGGGCTTGCCCCAAGCTTGGCATTCTCGTCAGTCTCACAGAAGGGGACTAGTCTCGCTGGGACACTCTCCACACATGACGCACATGTCACGGGATAGCCAGCCGACCACGGAGACATAGCCACGCCTTGGCACAACACAAACCAAGACTAAATACATCGCAATCCCTCTTTGTACCGCAGCGTTCCCGCGCACCAAGGAAAACATCTCCAACTCGTGCGGAGCTAACCTTGTCCACCAAGGAAACCATCTCCATTCTCATACGGAGCTAACCTTGTCCCTCAAGGAAACCATATACCGCCACGAGGAGCTAACCTTGTCCGGGTTCGACTACACGTACCCTTTTCAAGCAAACGGGACAATCACCACCACAACACAAACGACATCTTGCCGCAACGGAAATCTCTACGAATCCCTAAGTTCGTATGCAACATCACCGAGTCGGACTAACGGTCACGACTACGGCTTCACCCACCATGCCTAATCCACTAGCGAAGCGGATCTCTAATGCAAGATATGCCGGGGACGGACTCAATCAACCCGGAAGTTCCTCTTGAACCTTGGCAAACCAAAACCCCTCTCATTTGAGAGTTTGGTGCCCAGAAATTAGAAGAAAGAAAATACATGATGCTAAGACATGCATCCTAAGGACCGAGAGGAGAGATGTCGTTACCTTCCGACTCCTCTTCCTTGCCATGGCAAAATTGCCGGATGGAAGTCTTCGCAACGCTCTAAGCTTCACGGATCCGGACTCGGCTCGCGATTTGGAGCACCGAAACCCTTTCTACAGCCCAAGACCTTCTTCTTCTTCCTCCTTGCTCTGGCTTTTCTCAAGAACTTAGAAAGAGAAGACTTGCAAAATGAATGAGGGTTTCCAACCCTAAAAATCGGACTTAACTTCCCAGGAGATGGCCTGAACCGTTAGATCCTAAAACCAGAAAAAGAATGGCTGCGATTCGCCTGGAAAATAGAAGACCTGGGCCGAACACGGCCTGGCACACGCCCGTGTCCAGGGCCGTGTGCCCCATTCGCCGTCTCAAATCGACGCGCCTGGAACCGCACACGGGCATCCGACACGCCCGTGTTCAATCCGACACGCCCGTGTCCCCAGTGACACGGCCGTGTGGCCAGCCGTGTGCCTCCATCTACACGGCCCCGAAACCAACCCGAGAGATGACACGGCCTGGGACACGCCCGTGTCCCAAGCCGTGTGCCAAGTCTCGACACCCGTCGACAGGCTTTGTGTCGACACCGCGGAAAAACGTCGAGCGAAAGATCGTCGACCAAGCGGGACACGCCCTGTGACACGCCCGTGTCACAGGCCGTGTGTCCCAGTCTCGACACATTGTCGAGCGAAAGTGTCGACACTTGGGCCGAGTGTCGACACGGCCTCGACACGCCCTGCGACACGCCCGTGTCGCAGGCCGTGTGCCCCACTCGCGACACTTTGTCGAGCGAAAGTGTCGACACTTGGGCCGAGTGTCGACACGGCCCCGACACGCCCTGCGACACGCCCGTGTCGCAGGCCGTGTGCCTCACTCTCGACACTTTGTCGAGCGAAAGTGTCGACACTTGGGCCGAGTGTCGACACGGCCTCGACACGCCCTGCGACACGCCCGTGTCGCAGGCCGTGTGCCTCCTGCCAGAAACCCAAATTTTTTTCAGAACTGCAGACTGAACCTCTTGCAAAACTGGGGTGTTACAATGACATCTTCCTCTCTTCCCGTAAAGCAAGGACCATGGTCGCCTCCTCCAAGATCGGCGTGGTATCGGAACTAGTTGCCGCAGGGATTGCAGAACTTTCGGATGATTTCCACAATTTGTTGATTCTACTAGACACCGCAGGGCTATCCTTCATCCTGCAAGAACCGTGCTGAATCCTTTTCCTGAAGTAGTAAAATTCTTCAAGAACCTTGTGGAAACCACCCGTCACCACACATCTTCCCAAAACCCCGAGGTAGTAGGAAGGGGGGCGGGGGTACATAAACACCAAGGACCACCCGCTGCAGGCAATGTGGGACTAATCCAACCACAGGATGGCGGAGATATTCCGCCACACGGGGGCCCACCGGGGTCAACACCCAGACCAGGAACGCGATGGGGAAGCCCAAATATGCGGTCCCACACACACCCAATCCCTCTGGACCTTGGTTCTCAACACACTCCCGCAGCGGGATGGCTCTGACCATGTGGAAACCACCCGTCACCACACATCTTCCCAAAACCCCGAGGTAGTAGGAAGGGGGGGCGGGGGTACATAAACAACAAGGACCACCCGCTGCAGGCAATGTAGGACTAATCCAACCACAGGATGGTGGGGATATTCCGCCACACGGGGGGCCCACCGGGGTCAACACCCAGACTAGGAATGCGATGGGGAAGCCCAAATATGCGGTCCTACACACATGCAATCCCGCTGGACCTTGGTTCTCAACAAACCTCAAAGTCAAACGGAATGGAAAACTTCTGAAATCCAAAGTGAAAGGTATGAAAATCAAACTCACCAAGACAATCGTCTCTCAACTTCTCAAACTACCTATAGTGGACGAAGAAGACGACCTAGATGAAGACGATTCTGACAGAACATGCCTATTCTGTGGTATTCCGTCTGACACTCAGTACATCAAACACTCAGATATGAATGCAGAGGGCAAATTTCTTGTTGATATCATTGGGAAAATCTTGCTCTGCAAGACTAATTCTATAAGAGATATTCCTCTGTACTTCTTTGATATTATGCAAGCTATAGTCTGCCGCAAAAAGTTTCAATTTGGGTTGATGATTCTTGACAAAATCAAGGACAGTGTTAAAGCCCCCAATTTTGCCAGGATCATCTCTCTCCTTCTCCATGAGTTAAATCCTCATCTATTCAACTTCTCCAAAGGGACCCCTCTTCACCACATAAAGAAGGTCTCAATTTAGTCCATTCAGAGATGGGAATTAAAACTGAAGAATGCTACCCAAGCCGCTAAGGTTCCAGAAGTTCCAGCATTAGCGGACAGGACTCCATCTCCCTCTCCTCATCATGTGGCTAGCTCCTCTGGTGCACCAAGTGAGGGGGATCCTGCTCCATCTCTTTCCAACAGATTACCTTCATCTCAACATGGATTCCCCTCCTCTCCTGCTCCATCTACCTCTTCCCTACCTAAAACTCCACCTACACCAACATCAGATCAGCAACCTCAAGAAGATCTGCTCTCCTCTGAAGCTGCAATTAATGCCATGATAGCTGAGCTGACCTTAGAAGATCCTCCCTTTCAACAATCAGCACAATCTCCAGTACCATCTCCTCTAAAATCTCATGTTGCTCCTCCAGAACAGGTAGAAACAACTCTCCCCTCTAATGAAAACTCTCCAACTCCAAATCTTGATTCTACTCAACCCCAGGCAGAGAGCATTCTTATCTCTGATGATCCCTCTCCAGAACCTGCTGAGGCTCCTCTCAGGAATCTGAATTTCTCCATCCCCACTGTACTTGATGAAGGGGCTGGTCTGATTCCTACCTCTAGAGCCCAAATCTCAGTCCTCATTGCAGAGATACCCCTCTGGACTACTCCTCCTCTTCCAACCACATCTGCTGCTCCTTCAACTGCTGCTGCTTCTGCCTCACCAGATTTGCTGTCTCAGATATCCATCCTGCTGCAAGACCAAAAGAATGACTTTGGCACTTCTCTAGCTGCTGTCACTGCCAAAATCACTGCTCTGGAAGCTGAAATGAGCAGGGGATTTGCAGAAATCCAGCATAATACTGACAAGCTCAAATACTTGTTTCAACTTGGTGGAAAAGCCCTAGACCACACTATAACAAGTGTTTGAGAAGTTATGGAACAGGGTGTCACCCTTGCCAACAATCAAATGGAACTGGAAAAAAGGACTGAGGCAACTAAGATGAAGATATGTGAAGAAGTTGGTCTCTTTAAAGAAACTGCTATTGAGAAACTATCTATTGAAGTCAGAAAGGGGGAGGGATTAGTAAAAGAATATCTAGAAAAATTTGCTACTCTCCAACAAGAACTATGGGAAAATCATGTGCAGAAAATTAAGGCTGATGTGGTAGCCCAGATACAGAGTGTCAAGTTCCATACTTATGACACTGCTGTCTGGATGCATAATCAAATTCTACCTGAATTTCCTGCAGACCCAAATATCATTCCCCATCACTTGAATCCTCTAGCCACAGATGCCTCTGCCCCAGCTGCTCCTCTATAACCTACTTTCTCTCCAAGGCCTGGAGACTCAGTTGCTCCTCCAGAGACATATACTCAAGACTGGGAAGAAGATCCTGCTGATATTTTCCTTCATGCTCCTCCAGAGATCCAAACCTCCAAAAAGAAGAGAAAATATGGTGAAGGTCCTTCTGCTAGTAGATCAATTCCTGTTCATGCTGCTGAAAAACGATCTACTGCTGTTTATGCTGAAGTCTGGTCTCCCACTTACAAATCCTTGATTCTGGATACTCTAAAACTGGTAATGGACTTTGATGAGAACTGGAACCTGCACTATAGCTCCCAAGAATGGGAATTATATGAGAAATTCTTGACCAAGAGAAGAATTTATGACAGAGAGTATGGAAGGAATAATCCTGCTGCTCCTCCTAGGACTCCCAGATATTATCCTAAGCCATTCAGCTACCAAAGGAGACAACAAGAGAAATTGGACAGACAACAGAACCTAGGCTAAATTTCAAGGAATTTTGAGAGTGTGAAATGAATGACTGTAGAATTGATAATTTTGGATATTCTTATTTATATAATTCTAAGTTTTTGCTCTCATTATCTTTTTCATAGTTTCTTGCTTACTTGAACACATTTTTCTACTTAGCACTTTTTTATGTCTATAATTCACCTTAGTGTAAAGGGTTCTGACTTCAACAAATAGGGGGAGATTGTTGGGTACTATGTCCACATTAACCTAGATTTGATGAAGTCACCATGAAACTAAGATGAATTAGGTTGTATTTGATGCTTTGTTTGAGTTATGTGGCTGTAGGACTCCAATGGGAAGTGTAGACCAATGTCAGTCTACGATGGGTCACCAAACACAGGACCATACAATGTAATCCCTCATTGTATGACCCAAAGTGTTGACCCATGTGTATCCTCTCTATTGGGATACACTTCATTTTCAAGCAATTGGACTATGAGAATAGAGTTGGATGCTGATTTCACCAAAGAAGAAAGAATTTCCACCTTGAAATTTTTTCTAAGTATTCTACTCGTGTAGGTCATTAACTACTCGAGTAGATTACTTGCTTTTTACTCGAGTAAGAATTCATATACTCGAGTAGATCACTCTTCTTACTCGAGTAATACAGATTTCACTCTCCAAGTTTTTCTAAGTTAAACACTCGAGTGAGTATATATATACTCGAGTAGTTATAGATTCTGACTCGTAACTGTTTTTTATCTCAAGAGTAAATTTTCTATATACTCGAGTAGTATAAGTTATATACTCGAGTAGTTCACTTACTACTCGAGTAGTTCAAGCTTCATACTCGAGTAAACTAAATTTCTCCTCCTAAAAAAGTCATTTACTCGAGTAAGTCTTTTCCATATACTCGAGTAGATCTTATCCTCTCGAGTAGTTCAGTCTGACTACTCGAGTAGCTCATTCTCCAGTGTTCAGAAATTTTTTTAAGTCTTTTCACTCGAGTAGTTCGTCATATCACTCGAGTAGTTTTTCTCACCTACTCGAGTAGTACAACTTGTACTCGAGTAGTTCAGCTCCACTTCCCGTGAAACTTTTCTGCATACTCGAGTAGATCTTCTAAGTACTCGAGTAGTTGATTATATGTACTCGAGTAGTTGTCTTCAACCTACTCGAGTATCCATGAATTATATACCCGAGTAATATTCCTTTACTTACTCGAGTAGTCCTTTACCTACTAGAGTAGTTATATACCTACTCGTGTATATCACTACCTTTTCTCTGAAATTCTTCTAAGTCCATAATTGACAGATTTTCAAATCCCGTGACATGATTGGTCCACGTGTACATCATTAAAACTGATTATGACCGTTATTCAAAATCTTACATAAGGTCCTGTCTAATCGACAAACCCTAACAGATAATAACAAGCTTTCAAGATCAAACATTATTGAGAAATTTCTGCAGCCGTTTCTCTCTCCAAGTCGTTGTTTCCTCTCTCTCTCTCTTCACGGAAAGAAAGCCGTAGCTGCCACTGTTTTTCTCCGGTAAGGGTTTCGATTTTCAGAGGAATCAGACTGAGGAAGTTTTATAGATCGAGATCGTTTCTGTTGAGATTATATTATCCAGCAGGACTCGTATGTGTGGGACCGCGTGTTTGGCTTCCCCATCGTATTCCAGGTCTGGGTGTTGACCCCGGTGGGACCCTTGTGGCGGAATATCCCCGCGGTTCTGTGGTTGGGGTTAATCTCACACCGCCTGCAGTCTTCACCCCTTTGTGTTCAAGTACCCCACCACCCTTCATCTCAACACCTGGGTTTTGAGATGAACTGTTGGGTTGGCGGGTTCTAACTTGGTATCAGAGGCGGGTTGTCCTGCTGCAGGGGTGTGTTGAGATTATATTATCCAGCAGGACTCGTATGTGTGGGACCGCGTGTTTGGCTTCCCCATCGCATTCCAGGTCTAGGTGTTGACCCCGGTGGGCCCCTTGTGGCGGAATATCCCCGCGGTTCTGTGGTTGGGGTTAATCTCACACCGCCTACAGTCTTCTCCCCTTTATGTTCAAGTACCCCGCCACCCTTCATCTCAACACCTGGGTTTTGAGATGAACTATTGGGTTGGCGGGTTCTAACTGTTTCTTAAGTGCTCATCCTCTTCCCGATCGTGTAAGATAAAGAAGAATCCAGATCTGTTACCGAGATTTTCTTCATCCTTCTGAAAGTGCCGCAAAGCTTACAAGAAGAAGATCCTGGTTGCTTGCTTGCAGATCTGACAGAGAATTCATAGTTTGTATTTTCTAAAACAATTTTCATTCTTATAGGAGAAGTTTTCTCCGAGTGTAGGAGTTTTCAACTCCGAGTTTGTAGGAAGTTTTTCCTTCCGAGTTGTAGATCCAGTTGGTTGGATTGAGATTGTAGGAACTTTGTTCTGAGGGTAGAATTGTTTTTCAATTCGAGATAGTGGAGTAGCCGAGCCTAGTATATTGCTAGATCAGTGAGGGAAAGTGGATGTACCCAAGATCGGGGAGCCACTATAAATTTTGTCTCGTCTGTGATAATTTGATAGATAGATATGTGCTGTGGTCTGAGATTTTTTATTCTGCAAAAGACGCACAACTCACCTATTCACCCCACTCTAGGTGATTTAGGTTGACAACTATTATCTTTAAACACAGCAATCCTAGAAAGCACAAACACAGCAAAAACAAAAAGAATGGGCAACCAGACAACACAAGAAATTTATAGTGGTTCCCCAATATGGGTACATCCACTCTTCTACCACCCTGGTAGGAATCCACTCAGATTTTTGATCAGGTGCCTGACACCAATGAGATTTTGATCTGGTGCTCAAAAACCAAACCTCAAGCCTTTTGATTAGGTGACTTGCAACCAGGAATAACTTTTGAAGGGAGTTATAACTCTTTATACAGTGGGGGGGGGGGTGAGAGATGATTGTGTCTTCTCTTTCTCAATATACAAATGAGAAGACTTGTGGATATGATTTTAGCAAATAACTCCCCTTGTGATGTAGAATGGTTCAGGGAAATCTGGAGCTTTGATTCAGGGTGATAGGTCTTCAATCTCTAGGCCTTGACCAGAAAAGATCTTCAGGAACTTGTTGACAGATGAAAGAGTTGTTGTCCTTTGAAGTGTCCTGGAGAGTTGAAAAATGAAGACTCTTGATTTTGATTGATTGTATTCTTCTTTTTAGGTAGCAGATTCTTCTGGTCTAGGGCTTCTTAAGTTACTGTATCAGAGTGCTGAGAGAGATAGCAGAGAAAATCTTTGATTTAGACTAACTGTGTGTATGTTGTCTGTCTATGTGTTCTCTCGTCTACTATGCATGAAAGGAGAGAAAACTTCTTTTATATTTTCTGTCAAAAATTCTCTTTCGAAATTTGCAATCCTCTGCAATCAATGCTGGCGGCCTTGAAAATAAAACGACATTGAATTATTTCCCCAACTGTCAAATGGAAAAACGACAAGCAATAATCCTGGAGAAGACCATAATTAATGCTTTGTCTAACGGTTATATTCAGAGAATATTAAAGCATTAATTACTCAGGAATTATTGCATTAGGAAAGGGACAGAAGACTGGAAATGACTAAGTCTGGATTCGTCGAACAGATAACAGAAATCGTCGAGCTGAGTCCACAGTTCGTTGAGCTGAGAAGTTGTGTTCATCAATCAGATGGCTTATGTTTGTCGAGCTGAGTTCCAAGATCATCGAGCAGAGAGTAGAACTATATTGATTAGAAACTTTGACAATTCTGTGTATGTAGTTCATCGAGCTGATAACTGGTTTCGTCGACTGAAGTTCAGCAAAGTATTTCTGGACTTAGAATATTTCAGATGCTTCTAGAATGAAGTGTTGAAGTGAAGTATCCAGAAATCGTCGACCTGATAATTTGTTTTCGTCGACCTGAGAATTTGTTTCGTCGACCAGAGAATTTGTTTCGTTGACCAGAGAATTTGTTTCGTCGACCAGAGAACCACTAACTGCTGCTTCTTAACTCTTGCCAAAGTGGTCAAAGTTCGTCGAGCTGAGAATCTTGAATTCGTCGACTGGAGATGATTCTGGACTTAGAAAAATTGTGAAACATCTGGAATATCAAGTGGAAGTAGAGAACCCAGAAATCGTCGATCAGAGAACTAAGTTCATCGACCTGAGAATAAAGTTCGTCGAGCTCAACTCAGAGAATTATCTCTGAGATCATCGAGCTGAGCACGACTATCGTCGACCTGAGTTCGACGAATGTCGAACTCATTTTACTGAGTATTTGAAAAAATTTCTAAGTCTTGAGTCTGGCTGTCTGATGATGGCTGGTCCATGCAGTGTTGACACTAAGGACTTGGCCTAGACTCTAGGACACAACTATGACCCTGGCTATACAAGATGGGTCACAAGATCCTAACTTAGTGAACCTATCCGAAATCAAACTAGGGATCCGACACAGTGTCCTAGAAGATGTTTTTGGATGGGGATTCGGGCAGATATTCTGTGGGAGCCGGAGTCGTGCTCATAAGCCCTCAAGGAACCAGGATCGAGCAAGCAGTCGAGATCCTCTTCCCAGTTACCAACAATCAAGCAGAGTACGAAGTCATGGTGGCCGGCTTGCGTCTCGCCAAGGAGTTGGTAATTCGAGATATCAGGGCCTTCACCAACTCGATGGTAGTCGCGTCCCAGATCAGAGGCGAGTTTGAGGTGAACGATCTGATTTTGCAGCGGTACATGATCAAAGTGAAAGGTCTGATTGGGGGGGTTTCAATCTTCCTTCGTCGAGCACGTACCCCGAGAGGAGAATTCAGAAGCTGACTACCTTGCTAAGTACGGTCCCCGGGACGGGGGAACCGTGACTGAACTTTTTCGACTGTCCATCGAGGAAGGAGAGACGATGGAGATCGAGCAGAGGGCATCCTGGAGGGATCCATTTATTTTTTTCCTGACGACGGGTCAGATTCCTACTAGCGAGGGAGACCAGAGGAAGTTTCGTTACAAAGCCGCATACTATTTGCTTCAAGAAGGAGAGCTCTACTGCAAGACCATCTCAGGTCCTCTGGCTCGGTTCCTGTCAGAGATTGAATTACCATGCATCCTGGAGGAGATTCACTCCGGAGAGTACGGCAGCCACTCAGGGGACTCGCACTCTTGAACAAAGGATTCTAAGACATGGATACTTCTGGCCCACCATTCGGAAGGATGCAGAGGCCTTCTCCAAAAAGTGTCTCCAGTGCCATCTCTTTGCGCCTCTTCAACTACAGCCAGCTCCACACCTTCGCTCGATCACTGATCCATGGCCCTTCGCCATCTGGGGGATGGACTTGATCGGCCCCATTCCTCAGGCCAGCGGGCAGAGGAAGTTCGTCCTTATCATGATCGACTACTTCTCCAAATGGATTGAGGCAAAAGCTTTAGTCAAGACCACGTCGCAGATTGTGAAGAACTTCATTTGGGGAGAAATTGCATGGAGGTTCGGGATTCCTCTCGCCATCGTCACCGACAATGGGCCGCAGTTCGCCAGCTTGGAGTTAGAGGACTTCTGCAAGCAGCTAGGGATGGATCTTCGATTCGCCTCTGTATATCATCCTCGCAGCAACGGACAGGTGGAAGCCGCCAACAAGTTGATCATCAACCTCCTGAAGAAGAAAGTCACCAACTTGAAAGGCAATTGGGCGGAGCAACTCCCCTCGGTTCTCTGGGCCCTGAGAATAACTCCAAACTCGGCTACGGGGGAACTCCCTTCAAGTTGTCCCACGGGTCCGAGGCACTAATCCCAATGGAGTTCGAGGTTCGTAGCCTGAGAGTCATAGCAGCCGGAGATGGCGGCGAAGAATGGCGCTTGGAGAATGAAGACGCCCAAAGACTCTCGCTGGATTTCGTAGAAGAGCTTCGTGACTTGGCCTCCATCCGCCAAGAGGAGATCAAGCGGCGCATGGCAAAGCACTTTGACAAAAACGTCCGCCTAAAGCATTTCCTCGCGGGGGATCTGGTTATAAAGATGGTGGACTCCGCAGGAAGAGGAGCAACAGTTGGCAAGCTACATCCAAATTGGGAAGGTCCCTTCATTAACCAGGAAGCCTTGGCCACCGGAGGTTATTATCTGCAGGATCAGGTTGGAGAGAAATTGGGAGGTACTTGGAGCGGGGATGACCTGAAAAGGTTCTATCCCTAGCGGTTCATGCTGTACTTGTACTTATATATGCTTTCACATATATACAATGACAACTGTTCTGCTTCTGTTCATTATTTTTTCATCTCAAGTTTTCTGGGAACTTAAGGTGTTGCTCCAAGATCAATCCGAGAAGTCGGCCATCAACTTGTTCCCCCTGGATAGCCCAGTGCGGATGATGGGATGATGCCTCGGGATATAAGCATCCTTGTAAGACCGGACCCCTGCATTTATGGCCGTGATCAGCTCCCCCCTTGCATGTCGGACTAGCTACCCACGATTGCATCTCTCCTCTGACTGGAGGAACTAGAGGGAACAGGTTTGGACTCCAACCTCTTGGATTTGAGGAAAGATCAACCTTGCCAAGCTCTCCTTTCGGGCAACGACCCTTCGATTATTTTTCAAAGGCAGGATAACTAGCCAGAGTGCCAGGATAGGCCCAAGGGAATATGTTAGTCGCGAGTGCGTCCTGGAGGACCCTCGGAAGAACATTGCCCCTCGCCCGTACGTTTATGCTCGTGGCCAGATGGCAGAGCTGAGGATGATTTCCGTGGTGGGATTGGGAAACATACGTTCGACCTGTTTCTCCTAGATAGCCCAGTTCGGACGATGGGACGATGCCTTGGGATATAAGCGCCCTTGTAAGACCGGACCCCTGCATTGACTGCCGAGATCAGCTCCCCCCTTACATGTCGGCCTAGCTACCCCCGTTTGTATCTCTCCTCCGACTGGAGGAACTGTCAGGAACAGGTTTGGATGCCAACCTCCCAACCCGACCTCGGCAAGATCATCGCTTTATTTTCAATTTCTTCATCGTCAAAAATACTGATGCACGTAATTTATTGTCAACCTCTTAAAGCAGCCGGGGAAAATAACTCCTATAATGTATCAAGTCCTCGAGTGGCAGGTCGCCATAAGTCCAAGTCCCTGCATGAGCTCATCTCCTGCATATTGGCCAAAGACCTCCTCGAGTGAGATCGAGTTCCTTGCTGGAGTGATGTCGTAGTCCGAGATCTCTGTACGAGCTCCTCTCCTACAGACCGACTACTTGCCTCCCCTAGTCGACTTACACCACTCTAGTTGAGCAAGGCTCCTGAGAGCTGTCGACTCCAACATATCAAGTCCTCGAGTGGCAGGTCGCCGTAAGTCCAAGTCCCTGCATGAGCTCCTCTCCTACATATTGGCCAAATACCTCCTCGAGTGAGATCGAGTTACTTGCTGGAGTGATATCGTAGTCCGAGATCTCTGTATGAGCTCCTCTCCTGCACACTGACTGTAACGGCCCGGCCCGTACAACTAAGAGGCTGCCGCACCCGAATGGGCCGCACAGCGTGGCCAGGCCACCGGCACCGCTATAGGGCTGCAGCCCAATACACCCCAACGCCTCTCCGGCCTGTTTCTCAGCACAGTGCGTTGTGCAGCTCAGTTGGTGATGAGCTCTGTTGGAAGAGAGTGTTATCAAGGGTTGCGGGTTCGATACCTAGCGCCAACAACGCACTATGCTGAGAAAACAGGCCGGAGAGGCGTTGGGGTGTATTGGGATGCAGCCCTGTAGCGGTGCCGGTGGCCTGGCCACGCTGTGCGGCCCATTCGGGTGCGGCAGCCTCTGAGCTGTACAGGCCGGGCCATTACATAAAAAGTGCACTGTGCTGAGAAACATGCCGAAGAGGCGTTGGGGTGTATTGGGCTGCAGCCCTGTAGCGGTGCCGGTAGCCTGGCCACGCTGTGCGGCCCATTTGGGTGCGGTAGCCTCTGAGCTGTACGGGCCGGCCGTTACACTGACTACTTGCCTTCCCGAGTCGACTTAAACCACTCTAGTTGAGCAAGGCTCCTGAGAGCTGTCGACTCCAATATATCAAGTCCTTGAGTGGCAGGTCGTCGTAAGTCCAAGTCCCTGCACGAGCTCCTCTCCTGCATATTGGCCAAGGACCTCCTTGAGTGAGATCGAGTTCCTCGTTGGAGTGATGCCGTAGTCCGAGATCTGTACGAGCTCCTCTCCTGCAGACCGACTACTTGCCTCCCCGAGTCGACATACACCACTCTAGTTGAGCAAGGCTCCTGAGAGCTGTCGACTCCAACGTATCAAGTCCTCGAGTGGCAGGTCGCCATAAGTCCAAGTCTCTGCACGAGCTCCTCTCCTGCATATTGGCCAAGGACCTCCTCGAGTGAGATCGAGTTCCTTGTTGGAGTGATATCGTAGTCCGAGATCTTTGTACGAGCTCCTCTCTTGTAGATCGACTACTTGCCTCCCCGAGTCGACATACACCACTCTAGTTGTGCAAGGCTCCTGAGAGCTGTCGACTCCAACATATCAAGTCCTCGAGTGGCAGATCGTCATAAGTCCAAGTCCCTGCACGAGCTCCTCTCCTGCATATTGGCCAAGGACCTCCTCGAGTGAGATCGAGTTTCTCGTTGGAGTGATGTCGTAGTCCGAGATCTCTGTACGATCTCCTCTCCTACAAACCGACAACTTGCCTCCCCGAGTCGACATACACCACTCTAGTTGAGCAAGGCTCCTGAGAGCTGTCGACTCCAACGTATCAAGTCCTCGAGTGGTAGGTCGCCATAAGTCCAAGTCCCTGCACGAGATCCTCTCCTGCATGTTGGCCAAGGACCTCCTCGAGTGAGATCAAGTTGCTCGTTGTAGTGATGTCGTAGTCCGAGATCTCTGTACGAACTCCTCTCCTGCAGACCGACTACTTGCCTCCCCGAGTCGACATACACCACTCTAGTTGAGCAAGGCTCCTGAGAGCTGTCGACTCCAATGTATCAAGTCCTCGAGTGGCAGGTCGCCATAAGTCCAAGTCCCTGCACGAGCTCCTCTCCTGCATATTGGTCAAGGACCTCCTCGAGTGAGATCAAGTTCCTCGTTGGAGTGATGTCGTAGTCCGAGATCTCTGTACGAGCTCCTCTCCTGCAGACCGACTACTTGCCTCCTCGAGTCGACTAATTCCCACCCCCAGTTGAGCTTGACTCCTGCTGGGTGTTGACTTTTTCCAAACCGCAAACCAAGCTCAGCTCCTCATAGGTTATCGGCTCTGGCCTTCGAGCCCGTCAGAATTAATTCAAGAAAAACAAAATAAATCATGCAGGAGCGAGCAGATTCTAGCGAGTATGCAAGCAGGTATGGGCGAGTATGCGAGTACGAAACGGCAAGCGTGCGAGTACGCTATGACGAATATATGTGCAGAACACAGGCGATTATTGGGATGCGAGCTATGAAGAGCGATTACGGTCGTGCGAGTATAAACTATGCGACTATGAATGATGCCAACACACGGGTAAAGCGAGCCTATGAGACTAGTGAGTATCATCAGCAAGCAAACATGAAAGCAGAAAACGACATCATGGTAATTCAGACTTGTATATATATTTTTCAAAAATGTTACAAGTTACAAAAGTTATCTATTACAAAAATGTCGCTAACTGGTATATGCGAGTATGATAAATATCAGCGAGCAACTAGGACTCATCGTCGCCAGTATCAGGCCGATATTCCTCATCTTCGATGTCAGCATCCTCTTCCTAACCACTCTCCTCGCTCTCCTCCTCGTCGTTGCTGCTGCTACCGCAGTCGTTGCTGCTGGAGCCCGACGACGATGAAGGTATGCGATCTGGCGAGGTTGTTGCCTCGGCGAGCAGCTCGGGGATAAGCTCGTCCACGGTGAGCTGCGTCTCCCCCTCGTCGAGTTTCCCGCTGATCCTCAGCCTCGCGAGCATGACATTGCCGACCGCACGGGCTATCTCGCGGCAAACCGACGACCTCTCCTCCCACAGGACGTGAGATCTCTTGATGGCATAGTGAGGGTCGTCCTCCGGCCACGGCTGAGGAGCAGAAGAACTCGCGCCGGCTTCTAGAACAGCAAGGCAAGATTCCATCTCGGCTGCGCGAATTTGGGCTGCCTCCAAGTCAGCCTGAGACTTGGCGAGTTTTGCCTCGTACTCAGAAAGTTTCTTGTCGGTTTCTATCTCGGCAGCCTGTGACAAAGAATAGAGAGTCGGCAAAAAGAATCCAAGTCTAGCAACATCAACATTGCACGTAGGTGGCGACGTACCTCATCATCTCGCCAGCCGACGGACTTCATGCCGAGATCAATCGCCTTCTTGCTGACGATCTTCAGGGCCGTGGTCGTCTCCAGCAACTTCCTCGCCGTGTAGTGGTTGAGCTCGACGGCTCGCGCAAGCGAGCAAGATGCCTGCTGGGCGATTTCCTCCTCACTGAGGTCCAGCATCGACTCGGCGTCGCCTCGCCCATATAGCGTGTGGAGAACGGAGAAGGCCTCCCACTTGTCCTCCCAGTCAGCCGACCAGGAGGGGAGTTTGGTGCTCAGCGTCACTAGGTGTTCGTCCGCCGACCAGGTCACCAGCGGGCGACCATAGGCATCCACCGCCTCTCGCCCCAAGTTGAAGTTGGGATAGAAGTGGGGAAGTCGAGCATCCAGTGGCTGCAATTCTTGGTTGTCAGGTTGCGGTGATGACACCTTCGGCTTTTTGGTCGCAGGGCCCGGCGACCTGGCTTCACCTTACCCTTGGCGAGCCTTTTCTTCTCGCCGACATCAGCCGGCGAGTTGGTCTCAGGAATCAATGTTGCGACTTCCTTTTCCGGAGGGAGCGGCTTCTCCGGGAGCTCGAACGGCACTACAACGAAATGACGAGTAAATCAATATCGAGCTTCTCATATTGCGGCGAGTATATAAAAAAGTGATTCTCGCCCAAGCTTACCCTCCTTGGAATGAATTTCCAGCAAGGTGTTGACGTTTAGTCGCCAAAATATCACGTCGAACCGGCGACCAAGGAACGACTCCACCAGTTGCTCGCGGATGCCCTCCAATATCGGCGGGAGGAAGGCGACATCGGCTGGTTGGTGCGGCCTTCCCAGGACGCCATCGAAGTCGTCTTTGACGACGACTAATAGCTTGCTCCAGCGGTGGACCTTGTTTACCGTCCCCACTAGAGTGCAGACGTGGCTACTGAAGTAGACCACACCCTCGACAGTCGCGGCGAAGGCGAATATCTTGCGGAAGACTGAAAGGTCGAATGCGACCCTCTCCTCGCGCAAGTAGCAGAGGAACCCCGTGATGATCGCAATGCGGTTGGGGTTGATCTGCATTGGGACGATGCCGAAGTATCGCAATATCTCGCAATACTCCGGCCATAATGGAAGTCGCAGGCCAGCGTCCAAATGGCAAAGGGGGATGACCAGCGCGCCCTCTATGTATGTGTTTAGTCGCTCGCTGCAACTCGGGAGCCTGGTTGAGTATCCCTCAGGCAAGAGTCTTTCCCTGAAGTTCTCTAAGTCGCGCTCTATTGTGATCGATTTCTTGAAAGCCGCATCCGCAAAGTTGGCGGCATGGGTTTGGCGGCGAGCACTGACATCGTCTCCAACCATTTTTGCGAGTTTTAATGAGAGGAAGAAGAGAGAAAGGCGAGGAACAAAGAAAGGTTGCAGCGTGCGAGCAGAAAAAGATACTCGCGAGCTAGGGGTTGAAAAGCGCAACAGCGTACTTATGTCCTACCTACCCCCTCTATTTATAGGCGCCGGGGGGGGGGGGGGGGTATATCTTCATTACAACGAGTATCGGCCCAAGTCGCGCTCTAAGAGAGCAAGTGGACTCCGTTGCGTAGATCACACGGCGCAGATGAAGCATGTCGCAATAATGATCGAAACCTACAGAACAAACCCGGCACATCACAGACAGGATATCGCAAAAACAACAATAAAGCAGAGAATATGAATAAAGTGCGAGATGTAAAACTCGCTTATTACAATCAATAATTGTTCACAGGTCGCACTCTGCGAGCTTCAAATAAAAGAAAGAAAAATTCTAAGGCCTAGGTCTCTCTGGAGGGTGGGGATGTTGCCCATCCCAGCCCATCTCGTGTGCTCGCCGAAAGTGCTCTTTCACCAGCGCCATCACGTCATCGCCAAGCCGCAATTGCTCCTCCAATGGTGTCGATAAATGCCGCCCCGGAGTCGCCGACCGATATGTCAGAACGAGAAAGTCGTCACATTAGGGATTAGACACTTAGCCGACATATGCAACATTGGTGGCAGAACATACCGCGGCGAGGAGATCTAGATCAGCGAGGAGACCTAGATCGGCGAGGAGAAGCTGTGCGAGTTGGCTCATCTCGCCGACCCGAAGATGACCCGCCAACATGCTCGGCTGCCTTACCTCGTCCATGGCCTCCATGGCCAGGATCTCCCACCCTCGGCGGGAAGTAGCTCGGCCGCGACTTGACCGGCTTACTGCCTGCAGGCTGCGATGAAGGGGGCAGGGGCAGCGACGAACTCGCCGGTTGCTGTGGGTCATTCAGCGGAGGAGGCGGAGGAAGGCGTGTCGTGGCAACTTGGGAGGGCGCGACAAGAGGCGGCGACAGCGGCAAGGATGCAGTTACCGACGGGATGGTTGCGACATTCGGAAGAGGCGGCAATGGGGGTAGTGCAGAGTTCTCCGTGGGCAGCGAAGATCTCGCCGCGGGCAGCGCAGAACTCTTTGCGGGCAGCGCAGAATCTTGCGTGGAGATGGACGGGGCCTTACTCGTTGGAAGATCCTTGCTCACCGGCGGAACCTTCTTTGGCAGAGGATCCTTCGGCAACGGATCCTTGCTCGCCAGGGTCACCTTCCTTGACGGAGGATTATTCAGCGATAGTTCCTTGCTCGCCGCAGGAATCGAGGCCTCAGGTGTCCTCTTGGCACCGACAAGGATCCATACAGTGTGCGCGGTCTTTACTGGTCTCCCCGCAGGAAGGGTGACCAACGGAGCGGAGCTTAGCGGGGCGACATTCAGAACAACGTCAGCACCCCCCGATGGGTAATCTGCGAGTATCAAATCAAAGTTAGCGAGAAGTGGCAACGACCATCAATGTAGAAAATGGTATCTCGGCAATATGACAACCTGACAGGTCGACGACTTCAACCTGCTGTGGCACCGAAGTGGAGGCGATTCCCAGGGCCATAGTAGCGGCGAGTTCCGGGATGTTGAGCGAGCCAAGGAGGCTCTCGTCAGGGAAGACAACATTGGGGATGTCGTCAAGCCCCAGGTCGCTAAGCAGTTGCTACGTGCTAGCAGAGCGCGCGGGGTTGGTAGTGGAAGCCGCGACTTGTTCAGGAGGTGGCGGCGAGTCAACCGCGTCAGAGGCGGGCTTCTTCTTGGGTTTCTTGGTCTTCTTCTTCTTTAGGGGGTGGGGGGGGATAAGTCGGCGACGGCGTCTTCCTCGCACGTCCTTTTTGGCTTAGCAAAGCCGAGAGCACCAGTCAGCGCGGCGAGGCTGTCATGAAGAAATTTACCGGCGTCCGACATCACGCGCGAGTTCTGAAAATCCGGCTAAAGAACCAGGCCCCCCTATTTATAGAGATTGACAGGCAGTTATAAGAGGCGAGCAACACAGATACTCGACACCGTAGCTCGCCGAATAAGTGCTGGATGTTTCTTTCTGAGCTCCTACGTCGCTTAGAAAGAGCGGAGATTGTGTATAACCCGTATTCATCGAGGATAGGTCCTATCACAGCCAGGTCAACAAAAGTCAAGGTCAACAAGTCAAGACAGGAGTCAAAGACAGCATACAAGATCACGGAAGGCCTGGGCGGGTATAGGCGAGCTCCCCTCGCATACTCGCCAGGTAGGCGACTAGGCGAATACTCGCCCAGCCTGTGCGAGTTCCTCTGGAACTCGTCTAGTCGCCAGGGTGTGGGGTATAAATATGACCCCCCCCCCCTCCTTGGATTTGCCTATAAATAGGACCCCAAGGGTATGAGGTGAGGCACCTGGAAATCCTCGACAGGATACTCACGCGCTTCATTTTTGAGATACTAGCTGAATCTTTGGATTCCTTTTCCTTAGAGAGCAACTCGCGACCTTGCGACTTTGTCATCTAGCTTCCCTCGTACCCAGTTCGGCCATCTTTGGTTGAGAAGGGGATGCTCCTTTCGAGCATCCGGGTACGTGGTGTGACCTTCCTGCCGCAACATCTGGGGTCCTGTTTGACCAGATTCTTCATCCTAGTCACCCTAGCCGTCTGATCTAGCTTCTGAGCCGGTAACCTTAGGCGGCTTTGGTCCGAATTCTGAGGTTAGGATTTTTCCTGGCTTCAACATGCAGCATATTTTATAACATATTGCAACCAATATAAAAGTGCATATGTCCATAATATCCAAACAGTGCACTCTAAACAAAGTATCTTATAAGAGTATCTACTTCAAAAACTGTGCATCAACACCCAAAAAAATTATCACCATGCACGGAGCCAACAAAATATAATTTGTCCAAAAATATAGTTCAAAAAAACAAAATAGTCCACAACAGACTTCGCCCGCCGTGGCTTAAATGCCACTCTTGCGACGGGCTTTCCTTTAATCAAGAAACAAGATTACAGCTTCCTAATACACCTTTACAAGAGAAAGAAATAAAGGGTACAATGGGGAAAGTTGGCGGTTAAGGAAGGAGTTGCCAGAGGCTAAGGAAAAGAGGCTGATGGCAGGTCGCACAGCTTGATGGCAAGCTGTGGAGGACTAGAAAACTGAGTCCGCAGGGCTTGCTGGCAAGCTGTGGAGGACTGGAAAACTGAGTCCGCGGGGCTTGCTGGCAAGCTGTGGAGGACTGGAAAACTGAGTTCGCAGGTCTTGCTGGCAAGCTGTGGAGGACTGGAAAACTGAGTCCGCAGGTCTTGCTGGCAGCGGCAGTTTTCCTCCTGCGCATCCCCCCATAATGAGAAGTATTAAGGGCTATTTATATGCCCGTGGAAGATCTTCTAGAAGCAGGGCCCAGTGACGTCATCATAGAGACTTGTGCGGACTCGGCGAGCAAGCTGTCTGGCTGGGCAGACTGGGAGAAGGCAGGCCGCCTCCTTTGGGCTGCTGAGGCATAGGGGGCGGCCTGAGGAGCAGGAGGCCGCCCCTGGTGGGCGGCCTGGGCCAGGAGGCCGCCGGTGTCACAACCCGCATTTCCTCAGCAAGCACGTCGTATCAGAGAAAGAGGAAAGACGGGTTATGATGCCACGTCGTGCAGCGGATAGCATGAGTACTAAACAAAAGTAAGAGTAACAAGGCTAACATATTTAGCCAAAAGTGAGGTGTAAAACAAGAAGAACAAGCTAGTAAAATTGAAAGGGGAAAGCTAGCTAAACTTGCACAATCAAAGAACAAGAAAACAAGATTGGCAAGGGTGAAGAAGACCGCTTGCCTGAACCGAGACGACACCGCGATGGCTGCTCCTCTCTTTCCTTCCCTTGCCTTAGCTTTTCTCCCTTGCTTTCTCTTTGAGAATGAAGGAGAAGGTGAAGAAAGGGATAAGTGAGGAGGAAGAATCTCTTTCTCGGTCTTATATCTTCAAGGACAGAGCTGGACCGTTTGATCCAGAATCAGAGAAACGAATGGCACAAAAAAAACTGAAAAAGTCGATTTTTGGCCCTGACACGCCCTGTGACACGCCCGTGTCACAGGCCGTGTCCCCTTAAGCGGCAGTCAACCGACTCAGTCCAGCCAAAATACGGCCGTGTGACACGCCCGTGTCACGGCCGTGTCCACTGACATGCCCGTGTCTGAGGCCGTGTGCATCAGGCTGCACACCCGCAAAAGTACCCGAGACTCACACGGCCCTGGAACACGCCCGTGTTCCCGGCCGTGTGCACTTGGACACACCCGTGTCCCGCAAACACGCCCTAGCTCAAAACATCGAGCTGAGTTCGAGGACCACTGACACGCCCTGTGACACGCCCGTGTCACAGGCCGTGTCCTCACTCGACACTCGACACTCGACGATCGTCGAGCAAAATTCGTCGACCGCACGACTCGACACAACCCAGGCATGATACGCCCTGGGACACGCCCGTGTTCGGGGGCGTGTTCCTCCCGAAACTTCGTCGAACGAAGTTCGACGACCACAAAGCCAAAACACATCACAAGCTGGACACGCCCGTGTCCCAGGCCGTGTCACTCAAAACTTTGACCATTTTTCACTATTTTGAAAAGTGTTCCTTTCCCATCCTAGACCATCTCTTCCTTCATGACTTTTTACCATTTTTTTGTTGTCAAAACCAGGAAACATGCTTTCATCTACTAACTCCACATCTTCCATACAAAATTCCATACAATCAACCCATTTTGAGCAACACGACTCAAGCTCGAGAAAGTGCATGCATTCCCTAAGAGGCCTCACCGAGTCCCCAAAACTAGACTCCGGCTTGCTGGGGAACCGTACAACTAGGCTACCAAAACAGCCACTCGAAAGCCCGCGTGAAAACCATGCTCAAACAACGGTCAGAGCCAACGCAACGCCCATCAAGCGTATGCAATCATTCAACGAAAAAAAAAACAATCTGGGGCGTTACAGCCGGCCTGGGACAGGAGGCCGCCCCTGGTGGGCGGACTGGGCTAGGAGGTCGCCCCTGGTGGGCGACTTGGAACAAGAGGCCGCCCCTGGTGGGCGGCCTGGGCCAGGAGGCCGCCCCTGGTGGGCGGCATGGGACAGGAGGTCGCCCCTGATGGGCGGCCTGGGCCAGGAGGCTGCCCCTGGTGGGCGGCCTAGAATAGGAGGCCGCCCCTGGTGGGCCGCCCGGGCCAGGAGGCCGCCCCTGGTGGGTAGCCCGGACCAAGAGGCCGCCCCTTGTGGGCGGCCGGGCCAGGAGGCCGCCCCTGGTGGGCGGCCCAAGCCAGGAGGCCACCCCTGGTGGGTAGCCTGGAATAGGAGGCCGCCTAGACCAGGAGGCCGCCCCTGGTGGGCGGCCTGGGATAGAAGGCCGCCCCTGGTGGGTGGCCTGGGCCAGGAGGCTGCCCCTGGTGGGCGGCCTAGGACATGAGGCCGCCCTTGGTGGGCGGCCTGGGCCACGAGGCTACCCCTAGTGGGTGTCCTGGAATAGGAGGCCGCCCTGGTGGGCGGCCTGGGCCAGGAGGCCGCCCCTAGTGGGCGGCCTGGGCCAGGAGACCGCCCCTAGTGGGCGGCCTTGGCCAGGAGGCCGCCCCTAGTGGGCAGCCTAGGACATGAGGCCGCCCCTGGTGGGCGGCCTGGGCCACAAGGCCGCCCCTAGTGGGTGTCCTGGAACAGGAGGCCGCCCCTGGTGGGCGGCCTGGGCCAGGAGGTCGCCCCTGGTGGGCGGCCTGGGCCAGGAGGCTGCCTTTGGTGGGCGGCCTGGGACAGGAGGCCGCCCCTAGTGGGCGGCCTAGGCCAGGAGGCCGCCCCTGGTGGGCGGCCTGGAACAGGAGGCCACCCCTAGTGGGCGGCCTGGGCCAGGAGGTCGCCCCTGGTGGGCGACCTAGAACAGGAGGCTGCCCCTGGTGGGCGGCATAGGCTAGGAGGCTACCCCTGGTGGGTGGCCAGAGACAGGAGGCCGCCCCTGGTGGGCGGCCTGAGGCAGGAGGCCGCCCCTGGTGGGAGGCTTGAGGCTGGAGGCCGCCCCTGGTGGGCGGCCTGAGGCAACATGCCCTCCCTATAAGGGAGATGGAATCTCTCTTCTGGCGAGCCGGAGAATGAGTCCGTCGAGCCCGCGACGGTTGAGTCGGTCTAGGGTTGACGCCGGCTGGGCGACCTGGCAGACTGAAGGCATAGATCGTGCAGATCACCTCCTACTGCTTTAGATTGCCTACTGCAAGGAAGTATGCTGCGCGGTTAGTAGGCCTAACCGCGCGGCCTACGAGGGTGAGATATGGAAACAGCCCGTTGTCCCGTAGGGCACGCGGTTGCTACGCGATGTAACAACCCAAAGTTCAAAATGGAAAAATTTTGGGTGACAAGGCCTAGGACACGGGCGTGTCCCAGGGCGTGTCCTTCTTGGGTGAGTAGTCGACGAGTGGTCGACAACATTCGGTCGACGATCGTCGAGAGTAGAGTACACGGCCTGTGACACGGGCGTGTCACAGGGCATGTCCTCTGGGATCAACGAACTCAGCTCGACGAAGTGGAGCTGGGGCGTGTTTGGTTCCGTGTAGGGGCACACGGCCAGTGACACGGGCGTGTCCGAGGCCCGTGTCCCTCTCGTGTTGAAAGTGATTTTTGTAGCCTGGTGTATACGACCACATACACGGGCGTGTCTGAAGGCATGTCAGTTGACACGACCCATGACACGGGCGTGTTACATGGGCATGTACTGCTCTAGATAAGTCAGTTGAGCACCGCTTGAGGTACACGGCCTGGGACACGGGCGTGTCATAGGCCGTGTTAGGCAAAAAATATGGTTTTGTGGCAAATTCGTGGTCGTCCGTTCCTTCAGCTGGGATCCAAGGGCTGAGCTGCCTCCGTGCTTCCTTAAGGTCGTAGATGAGATGAAAGAACTCATTTGCATAAGTGCCTTCATCTTTCTAAAAACCTAGAGAGAGAAAGGGATAGGAAGAAGGAGGAGGAGGAAGTAGAGCTGGTCACCAGTGGTGCTGCGGAATTCCGACTAGAGATCTGAGGCCAGCGTTGCGGAGTAAAAGCTGTTGCAGGTTCTTTCTCGCCAGCTAGGAGCTCATGGCACCGAAGCGGTCTTCAAGGGTAACGACCTTTCTTCCTAGCCATGTGAAGGCTTCCTTTTGGCATATGCATATGATTCCCCAACCAGAGGGTGGCTTGTTGTGGGAGTCTTTGGGTTGATTCATGGAATCCCCAATTAGTTGGCATATAGATCCGGAAATTGAGTACGGAATAGGCATGCTCTGTGAATCCCATCTGGACAGGTTGGTCTGGATGGGTGATGTTGCATACGAACTGGAGAAGACTCTGTGATAAACGGGTAGTTTAGGAGTCGACGGGTTGGACCTGTGAAGGGAAGTAGCAGGAAGTACTGGAGTGGTAGTCCAGGAAAATACCTGTATAATGCTTGTGCTTTTGGGTTCTACCTATGAAAGGGAGTAACAGGAAGTATTGGCGGGGTAAGCCAGGAAAAGCCCTTGACATTTGTGTTATTTGCGGAGTCATACCTGTGAAGGGAAGTAGCAGGAAGTACTGGTGTGCCCAGGAAAGATCCGCTAATGTTGTGATGAAATTGGTGTAAGAGGAAGTACTGGTGCATCCAGGAAAGCACCCAGGCTTGAATGCCAGAACAGGATTGGTGAGACCGACCCGCGCCTTTTGTAGCCGCGAGTATGTCGTACTCGGTGATGGCAAGGCGATTTGAGCAACGGGGGGTGGAGGATCCGACCTGCGTTATGTCTGTCCGACGTGAGACCGGAAAGTGTCGTCTGTTGGAGCGTATAGCAAGAGTCGTAGGCCTGCGCGCCATGACACAATGGGGGGCTACGGGCCAATCCCGGTGAATTACGACTAGAACTCCGGCTTCACGCCATGGAGTGAAATGCTCAAAGTTTTACCGTTGGGTGGTGACCTTGATACGGTGGTGGGCGACTGGTTCGCCGGTACACCAAGAATGTGCCCTGAGTGCACGGATCGTCGGGACGAATGGCTGACGGTTGTGATGGAATGTGTCCGTGAAAGCACATTATATGAGATTTATATACGCTTGTGAAATGCTATGCCTGCAGGGAAGAATACCATTGCCCCAGGAAAGGGGTGGGGTCGCTATAATTTGGTCAGCTGAATGCTGACCATTGCCTCTGTTTTCCACCGTTGGGTGGGCTGTCCCTGTGCAGGTGTTGGAGAGCCGAGCTTTACGCATAAGTGCTAAAGTCCCTGATGCATTTGCTGCTGCTGCTAGCCCTCGAAGGCTAAATAAATGAAATGCAAATGTTGTGTTTTCTTTTGATGTGGCCGGCCTGCGCGCCAATGTTTGAGACCACTGTTATGAAAGCCATGTAAGGCCATAAGGCCAACCATTTGTATTTGTAAGACATTTCTATGAAATATATAAATGTGAAGCTTGTATATATTGGACATTCAGGTGTGGAGTTCCAGTTTAGTGTTTAGGCTTCCGCTAGAATGCAATGTGTTAGGGTGCGCTGCGCTACTCTAGTATCATACCGTAACTTCACCGACTGTTTTGTGGTGTATGCTGTGGGGCCCCGGCTGGACCTTCTAGTATATACGATGTAAACGGATAGGGTTGTTACATTTTTGGTATCAGCGCTCTCTCAATCTTTCCCTCTCGAAGTCGTGGTCGACTTATTTTGTAGGGTGGCGAGCAGGTGTCTGTGCACACCATGTTAAAACGATTGAACTCCTGAATGTCCATGGTAGGAATGCAAATACATGTGTTTGAAGAACCTATGCATTCCTATCTTGTTGTGATTGCTTGTGTACGATCGCTAATGTATGTGTCTTGTCCACCTTTAGGTGACGCGGAGTGGTGTGGGGCAATCAGAGCCCCAACGGTCTGATGAAAGCACGGCACCAGTTGAGGTGCCGACACCTCCGCCTTCTGCAGAGACTATGCGACGAATTGTTGAGGCTTTGTTTGCTATAGTTCAAGGACAGCCGAATGGGCAGGCACAAGGGCAGGCGCAGCCGGCCGTGAGGCCAGAACAGGTGGCGGCGAGGCCAGAACCTGAAGCGGCTGTGAATCCTCGAGCAGCTGAGAAGCAGTTGAAGTAATTTATGAGCTTCAATCCGCCTACGTTTTCGAGTGTGGGAGATCCTGCACAAGCTGAGGATTGGTTATCGCGCGTTAAGCGGATCATGACAGCGATTGGAACAGAGGAACATCAAAAAGTCATCTTAGCCACCTTCTTGCTGGAAGGCGAGGCACGGTTGTGGTGGGACAAGATGGAGCTGCATCATGTAGCGGGAAGACCGTTAACACAAGTGTCGATGGAGGAATTCTCTCGGCTCTTCCTGGCGAAGCACCTCCCGGCGGCACAGCGTATAGCCATGGAGTACGAATTCCAAAGGCTTACGCAAGGTGAAGGCAGTGTGGAAGCTTACCTGCATGAGTTTACACGCTTGGGGCGGTATGCGGGTTCGATTTTTGCTGATGAGCAAAGGAAGACGAATCGGTTCTATGAAGGGTTGCGGGACGAGTTGAAGTTCCTGCTTTCTAGTTCGGTGAACCAAGGCTTCCAGATGTTAGTTGACACTGCTTGCGTGTTGGAAAAAGAGATGAAGAGGGTGCAAGGGAAGCGGGCCTTGGCTGTGACACAGCCGGAGTTTAAGGTGCCCCGACCGACGAAGTCATTTTATAAGAAGAAATGGGGCAAAAGGCCCAAGACGACGGGACAAGCTCCTTCTTCAGTTGCATCGGGAGCAACGTCGGGGGCCACCTCAAGGCCAGATACTCGTACATGCTTCAATTGTGGACGGGTAGGGCATATAGCCCGTGAGTGTCGGGTGCCTCCAAAGAGTGAAAAGAAGGCGGGAGCGTCATATGCGGGAAAAAGGAAAGGCGGTGGTGGAGTCCTCTGCCTCGCAGGCGCAGCCCCGGGTCTACAATCTTGGCCTGCAGGAGGCCATCAAGCAAAGTGACGCCGTCATAGGTACGGGTTTAGTTTTGAGTATTGTATTGCTTGTATGCTTTGTTTATTATATAGTTGTATGCGGTTTGTGTGTGTGACATGATCTTCACAGGCTTTGTGATGATTCAGAACATGTTGGTGCGAGCATTGTTTGATACAGGTGCGTCTCATTCGTTTCTCTCTAAAGAGTTCATAGCGCGGCTTGGCATACCTAGTTGTGCGAAGACAGATAGCGTCAGAGTGATGTTGCCGAACGGTTGTATGATGCTTGCGGATCAAGCTTGCGATGTGGCGGTTCAGATAGGAAGTCGGGATTTCTGTTTGACCGCATCTGTATTACCGATATCGGAATTTGACGTGATCTTTGGTATGGATTGGCTCGCGTAGCAACATGCCTTGATTGATTGTAATGCTAAAGAGATCACGTTGGGCCATAATACCGAGCAGGAGACTAAGTTCGCGGGTATACGAGGAGTGGGCTGGATGTTAATGTCTGCACTCCAAGTTGTCAAAGCTGTTCGGAAGGGCGCGGAGTGCTACTTTGCGCTGATTCAGGCTGTTGAGCCTCAGGCCAGTGTTTGTGATGTTCCGATCGTGTCAGAGTTTGTAGATGTATTTCCCAAGGATCTCCCTGGGAAATACGTTACGGGCACTATGAGTTCACGGTAATGCCGTTTGGGCTGTGCAATGCGCCATCGGTGTTTATGGACTTGATGCATCGAATATTCTGAGAGTATCTGGACCTGTTCGTGATAGTGTTCATTGATGATATTCTGGTCTACTCTCGATCGAAAGCTGAGCATGAAAACCACTTGCGGTTGGTGTTGAATACCTTGAGGCAGAATCAGCTCTACGCCAAGTTCTCGAAGTGCGAGTTTTGGCTATCGTCGGTGGCTTTTCTAGGCTATGTGGTAAGTGGAGCGGGCATAGCAGTGGATCCAACGAAGATAAGGGCCATACAGGAGTGGCCGGTGTTGTCTTCAGTGGCCAAGGTCAGGAGCTTCCTTGAACTAGCGGGCTACTATCGAAGATTTGTTGAAAACTTCTCGCGGATTGCTTTGCAGCTAACCACGCTGACGAGAAAAGATCAGAAGTTCGTTTGGACGTCGGAGTGCACGCGAGCTTTTGAAGAGCTAAAGATTCGGTTGACCACGATGCCTGTGTTGACATCGCCATGTGGTACCAATGGATTTGTAATCCATAGTGATGCCTCAGGGAGCGGCTTAGGCTGCGTTCTTCTGCAAAATGGAAATATGATTGCTTATGGCTCACGCCAGCTGAAGGTGCACGAGCGAAACTATACCGTCCATTACTTAGAGTTGGCAGCGACGATCTTTGCCCTAAAGCTGTGGCGACACTATCTTTATGGTGTGAAGGTGGAGATCTATACAGATCACAAGAGCCTAAAGTACCTATTGGAGCAGAAGGACTTGAATATGCGACAATGAAGGTGGTTGGAATTTCTTGGGGACTACACCTTTGAGATTCACTATACTCCCGGAAAGGGGAATGTTGTCGCGGATGCCTTGAGTCAGAGAGCTTCGGCAAGAGCAAGCTGGTTGCAGAGGCATGATGAACGTCTCATCCAGGAGTTAGAAGCGTTAGAGATTTCTTGTGTTGACAAGAATTCCACTGTCGATGCATGTTTGAACTGGACGGAGGTGCAGTGTGACCTTGCGGACCGGATTCGACGAGCAACGGAGCTGGATGAAGATCTCCTACACTATGCTAAAGATGGGCCAGAGGGCAAGTTCTCCTGGGATGACGGTCTTTTGCGGAAAGAGGGCCGTTTGTGCGTCCCAAATTTGGGTAAATTGAGGGAAGAACTGATGTATGAAGCGCATTATACGAAGTACTCAGTTCACCCTGGGAGCACGAAGATGTTCAGGGATATGAAAAAGCTGTTCTGGTGGCCAGGGCTCAAGAAAGATGTTGCTCATTATGTGGCCAAATGCCAAACCTGTGTTATAGTAAAGGCGGAATGCCAGAAGCCTGGCAGTTACTTGATGTCATTGCGGATTCCAGAATGGAAGTTCGACGATATTTCCATGGATTTCGTGCACGGGTTGCCGAGATCTCAGCGCGAAAATGACTCCATTTGGGTGATTGTCGATCAGCTAACGAAAGTGGCACACTTTCTGCAGAACAGACGGGATGATTCGGTGGAAACTTTGGCAAAGTTGTATGTTGACCAGATTGTGCGGCTACACGGTGTTCCTCGGAGCATCGTATGTGATAGAGATGGGCGGTTCACATCAAATGATTGGAGGCTAGTTCATCAACTGTTGGGCACAAAGTTACAATTCAGTACGACTTTTCATCCCCAAACAGATGGCCAAACTGAAAGGACCAACAGAACGATGGAAGACATGCTCCGGATGTGCGCCCTCGACTTTGGAAGGAGATGGGAGGATCATCTCTACATGATGGATTTTGCCTATAATGACAGCTACCAAGCGAGCATCGGGATGACACCGTATGAAGCTCTGTATGGACAGAAGTGTCGTACTCCTTTGGCTTGGGTAGAAGCAGGCGAAGCTAGAGTTTATAATTGTAATGAAGTCGATGAAGCAAACTCGACCATACGAACTATTCGAGAGAGGCTACTCATAGACCAAGATCGACAAGCGAAATACTACAACGCCAAGCACCGGAACGTGGAGTTCGCGGTAGGCGACTGGGTATACTTGAAGATCAAGCCCTTCAAAGGCGTATCCAGGATTCGACGTCTGAAAAAGTTGAGCCCAAGATACCTTGGTCCATTTGAAGTGGTCGAGCGAGTCAGGTAAGCTGCATATCGGCTAGCTCTGTCGGCAGACTTGGGTGGATTACATGATGTGTTTCACATCTCGGTACTTCGGAGGGCCGTGAAGGATCCAACTCAAGTGATCGAGACTGATCGTGTGCTGGTAGAGTATGGACTAATGACGAAGGTTAGGCCCATTCAGATCGAGGATCGTGCTGAGAATCAACTGCAGAATAAGACGGTCAGGATGATCAAAGTCCGATGGGAAAATTGCGGTCGTGATGAGCTTACATGAGAGCGAGAGCAAACCATGCGAGCTAATTTTCCCGAGTTGTTTTTGTAAAAACGGTTGAGTAGTGACAAGTTTGTTGTGACCTAAACATTTTGATGTTATAACTTCTTGCTTGCTGGTTCCTTCCTGTGTACAAATTTCGAGGACAAAATTTCTTGTATGACACGACCCAAAGTTCAAAATGGAAAAATTTTGGGTGACACGGCTTGGGACACGGGCATGTCCCAGGGCGTGTCATTCTTGGGTGAGTAGTCGACGAGTGGTCGACAACATTCGGTCGACGATCGTCGAGAGTAGAGTACACAGTATGTAACACGGGATGTCACAGGGCGTGTCCTCTGGGATCGACGAACTCAGCTCGACGAAGTAGAGCTGGGGCGTGTTTGGTGTCGTGTAGGGGCACACGGCCAGTGACACGGGCGTGTCCGAGGCCCGTGTCCCTCTTGGGTTGAAAGTGAATTTTGTAGCCTGGTGTACACGGCCACAGACACGGGCGTGTCTGAAGGCATGTCAGTTGACACGGGCGTATCACATGGGCGTGTACTAGTCTAGATAAGTCGGTTGAGCACCGCTTGAGGTACATGGCCTGGGACACGGGCGTGTCACAGGCCATGTAAGGCAAAAAATATGGTTTTGTGGCAAATTCATGGCCGTCCGTTCCTTCAGCTGGGATCCAAGGGCTGAGCTGCCTCCCTGCTTCCTTAAGGCCGTAGATGAGATGAAAGAACTCATTTGCATAAGTGCCTTCATCTTTCTAAAAACCTAGAGAGAGAAAGGGATAGGAAGAAGGATGAGGAGGAAGTAGAGCTGGTCACCGGTGGTGCTGCGGAATTCCGACTAGAGATCTGAGGCCAGCGTTGCGGAGGAAAAGCTGTTGCGGTTCTTTCTCGCCAGCTAGGAGCTCATGGCACCGAAGCGGTCTTCAAGGGTAACGACGTTTCTTCCTAGCCATGTGAAGGCTTCCTTTTGGCATATGCATATGATTCCCCCACCAGAGGGTGGCTTGTTGTGGGAGTCTTTGGGTTGATTCATGGAATCCCCAATTAGTTGGCATATAGATCCGAAAATTGAGTACGGAATAGGCATGCTGTGTGAAGCCCATCTGGACAGGTTGGTCTGGATTGGTGATGTTGCATACGAACCGGAGAAGACTCCATGATAAACGCGTAGTTTAGGAGTCGACGGGTTGGACCTGTGAAGGGAAGTAGCAGGAAGTACTGGAGTGGTAGTCCAGGAAAAAACCCGTATAATGCTTGTGCTTTTGGATTCTACCTGTGAAAGGGAGTAACAGGAAGTACTGGCGTGGTAAGCCAGGAAAAGCCCTTGACATTTGTGCTATTTGTGGAGTTATACCTGTGAAGGGAAGTAGCAGGAAGTACTGGTGTGCACAGGAAAGATCTGCTAATGTTGTGATGAAATGGGTGTAAGAGGAAGTACTGGTGCGTCCAGGAAAGCACCCAGGCTTGAATGCCAGAACAGGATTGGTGAGATCGACCAGCACCTTTTGTAGCCGCGAGTACGACCGTACTCGGTGATGGCAAGGCGATTTGAGCAATGGGGGGTGGAGGATCCGAACTGCGTTATGTCCGTCCGACGTGAGACCGGAAAGTGTGGTCTGTTGGAGCGCATAGCAAGAGTCGTAGGCCTCCGTGCCATGACACAATGGGGGGATACGGGCCAATCGTGGTGCATTACGACTAGAACTCTGGCTGCACGCCATGGAGTGAAATGCTCAATGTTTTACCGTTGGGTGGTGACCCTAATACGGTGGTGGGCGACTGGTTCGCCGGTACACCAAGAATGTGACCTGAGTGCACAGATCGTCGGGTCGAATGGCTGACGGTTGTGATGGAATGAGTGCGTGAAAGCACATTATATGAGATTTATATACGCTTGTGAAATGCTATGCCTGCAGGGAAGAATACCACTGCCCCAGGAAAGGGGTGGGGTCGCTATAATTTGGTCAGCTGAATGCTGACCGTTGCCTCTGTTTTCCACCGTTGGGTGGGCTGTTCCTGTGCAGGTGTTGGAGAGCCGAGCGGGACGCATAAGTGCTGAAGTCCCTGCTGCATTTGTTGCTGCTGTTAGCCCTCGAAGGCTAAATAAATGAAATGCAAATGTTGTGTTTTCTTTTGATGTGGCCGGCCTGCGTGCCAATGTTTGAGGCCATTATTATGAAAGCCCTGTAAGGCCATAAGGCCAACCGTTTGTATTTGTAAGACATTCCTATGAAATATATAAATGTGAAGCTTTTATATGTTGGACATTCAGGTGTGGAGTTCCAGTTTAGTGTTGAGGCTTCCGCTAGAATGCAATGTGTTAGGGTGCGCTGCGCTACTCTGGTATCATACCGTAACTTCACCGCCTGTTTTGTGGTATATGTTGTGGTGTCCTTCTTGGGTGAGTAGTCGACGAGTGGTCGACAACATTCGGTCAACAATCGTCGAGAGTAGAGTACACGGCCTGTGACACGGGCGTGTCACAGGGCGTGTCCTCTGGGATCGACGAACTCAGCTCGACGAAGTGGAGCTGGGGCGTGTTTGGTGTCGTGTAGGGGCACAGGGCCAGTGACACGGGCGTGTCCGAGGCCCGTGTCCCTCTCGGGTTGAAAGTGAATTTTGTAGCCTGGTGTACACGGCCACAGACACTAGCGTGTCTAAAGGAGTGTCAGTTGACACGGCCCGTGACACGGGCGTATCACATGGGCGTGTACTGGTCTAGATAAGTCGGTTAAGCACCGCTTGAGGTACACGGCCTGGGACACGGTGATGGCGTGCCCCCTCCTCCACCATTTGAAGACGATGCTGACGATGCTGATGATGATCCGGTTGATAAGGCAATACAACTCAAGGATGTGAGGCGGCACGATGACGCTAACGGAAGGCTACACTACAACCTCCGTCCGCGGCGTGCTACCGCCACCGCAACACATTAGCCTTATTTATTTCCTTCTTGCACTCTATTTTATATTTGGAATATAAAATTATCCTATGTTTAAGTGATAATTTTATATTCATTGCATGTTTTATTATTTTTAATTTTGAACATTTTTCATGTTGGTGTGCCTTTAGCCATTCGGATGGATGAGATTACATCTCCATCATGAAGGGCTAAGGCTTGTTTGTAACTCCTATATAAGGAGGCTTTGTTATGAGATCATTAGAAAGAATTGAAAACCTAATCTCCTTTGAGAAATTTCGGCCAAGAGGAGCCTTCTCCTAGCCGCCGCCCCCCTAGCTTGTGGTGTGAAGCCGCCGCCCCCTTTCTCCCTCCATCCGTTCGGTGCGACTCCGGCGCGGCTTCCTTCGGTGCGACTCCTTGGAAGAAGGTTGCAAACCATTCGGTGTGACGCCGGTGGATCCGTGGAGAGAGTGATTCTCCCACAGTTATCTTGTGTGAAAGCTTTCCGGTTGGGTAATCTCTTCCCCCTCCCTTGTGTGATTTCTTCTCTTTAGTTGTGGTGGTTTTCGCAAATCGTTTTCTCCGGATCGTTAATTTAATCGCTGCAAGTTTTGAATCGAAATCGCCGTTGCAAGGCTTTTTACTTCCGGATCGGGTGGATCCTATTTGCCTGAGCGGATCTTGGCCTATAGCCTTGGTCTTGTTCTCAAAAAGGAGTGGCAACCTTTGTGTTTTCTTGGGGAATATTCTGACTCAAATTTCCGATCGTTGTTTTCGAGTCGACCATTCCTCCTTTGTTGTTTGTGCTGCGTTTTGTGATGAGGAACTATTGTGGGCGATAGGTGCTGTGTAGGTGCGGTAGATCTACGACGTGTAGAGCGGAGATAGAGCGTTAGATCCGTGGAGATCTCCGATCCGACATCCCTACATCAATTTGGTATCAGAGGCGGTCGTTTCAATTTTCACGTTGCAAACATCCTCTCTGCGTTTCTTGTTGGAGATCGGATCGTTAGAAAATCAAAAAAATTATTTTTTGTGGTCTGCCAATAGCGGGCTGAAATTTTTATTTTTCAGTAAAATTTCAAAAAAAAAAAATTTTAATGATCTACGTGTTATTCACATTGGAATATATAAAAATATCTTATTTTCAACATAGCTTCAACCCTAGGAAAATTCATCTTGCCCGGGGCCTCCCAAACCTGAATGCGCACTAGGCTAGGAACGGAGTACACAACCCCGTCTACGTCAAGGATGGCTGCGAACGAGCATGGTGATCCCAACACCGAGGCTATAGCGGGTCTTCGTGCCGAAATGGCTGAGCTTAGGAACGTCTTAGCCCAGATCCTACAAAATCAGGAAAGGCCACCCCCACCTCCCGTTAATGTTGGGCAGCCCAACCGGCACTAACCGAACTTTGACTCGGATTCTGAGGGAAACTCTCCCCGTGTGTCCACTCGAGAACCCCGCCCCGAGCGAGGATTTGATATCACGAGGGCCATCAAGATAAATGCCCCCACCTATGATGGCATGGGAGATCCATAGATCTTCCTCCATTGGGCTATAGACATGGAGTGCTATTTCGAATGACACAACCTCACGGACCCCCAAAAGGTTCAAGTTGCCAGGATGAAATTAACGGGACGTGCCAAAACTTATTGGCTGAATGAAGAACGTAGGTTAGGAGCTGGGCACGGGGTCCCACTCATTGGATGGGCTGTGATGAAGAACCTGCTGACCGATCAATACGTTCCCGTGTACCATCGGACGCAGATGTTCGATGAGCTTGCCACCCTTCGGCAAGTCTCAATGTCTGTTGCTGAATATATGGGAGAACTTAAGAACCGTATGGTACGATGTGACCTTCGAGAGCTCCCCGAAGTCACTTTATCTAGATTTCGAAAGGGACTTCACCCCGACATTCAGCGGAAACTCTTGCGTTACGGTCATACAGACTTGAATACGACTTTCAATGCCGCCTTGGACATTGAAAAGCACCTAGCATCTAAGGCTCACTCCCGTTATTCTAGTAACGGAGATGCGTGCATTTGAGCGGGGGAGGATTGATGGCGTACCCCCTCCTCCATCATTTGAAGACGATGCTGACGATGCTGATGATGATCCGGTTGATAAGGCAATACAACTCAAGGATGTGAGGCGTCACGATGACGCTAACGGAAGGCTACGCTACAACCTCCGCCCGCGGCGTGCTACCGCCACCGCAACACATTAGCCTTATTTATTTCCTTCTTGCACTCTATTTTATATTTGGAATATAAAATTATCCTATATTTAAGTGATAATTTTATATTCATTGCATGTTTTATTATTTTTAATTTTGAACATTTTTCATGTTGGTGTGCCTTTAGCCATTCGGATGGATGAGATTACATCTCCATCATGAAGGGCTAAGGCTTGTTTGTAACTCCTATATAAGGGGGCTTTGTTATGAGATCATTAGAAAGAATTGAAAACCTAATCTCCTTTGAGAAATTTCGGCCAAGAGGAGCCTTCTCCTAGCCGCCGCCCCCTAGCTTGTGGTGTGAAGCCGCCGCCCCCTTGCTCCCTCCATCCGTTCGGTGCGACTCCGGCGCGGCTTCCTTCGGTGCAACTCCTTGGAAGAAGGTTGCAAACCATTCGGTGTGATGCCGGTGGATCCGTGGAGAGAGTGATTCTCACACAGTTATCTTGTGTGAAAGCTTTCCGGTTGGGTAATCTCTTCCCCCTCCCTTGTGTGATTTCTTCTCTTTAGTTGTGGTGGTTTTCGCAAATCATTTTCTCCGGATCGTTAATTTAATCGCTGCAAGTTTTGTATCGAAATCGCCGTTGCAAGGCTTTTTACTTCCGGATCGGGTGGATCCTATTTGCCTGAGCGGATCTTGGCCTATAGCCTTGGTCTTGTTCTCAAAAAGGAGTGGCAACCTTTGTGTTTTCTTGGGGAATATTCCGACTCAAATTTCCGATCGTTGTTTTCGAGTCGACCATTCCTCCTTTGTTGTTTGTGCTGCGTTTTGTGACGAGGAACTATTGTGGGCGATAGGTGCTGTGTAGGTGCGGTAGATCTACGACGTGTAGAGTGGAGATAGAGCGTTAGATCCGTGGAGATCTTCGATCCTACATCCCTACATCACACGGGCGTGTCACAGGCCGTGTCAGGAAAAAATATGGTTTTGTGGCAAATTCGTGGCCATCTGTTCCTTCAGTTGGGATCCAAGGGCTGAGCTGCCTCCCTGCTTCCTTAAGGCCATAGATGAGATGAAAGAACTCATTTGCATAAGTGCCTTCATCTTTCTAAAAACCTAGAGAGAGAAAGGGAGAGGAAGAAGGAGGAGAAGGAAGTAGAGCTGGTCACCGGTGGTGCTGCGGAATTCCGACTAGAGATCCGAGGCCAGCGTTGCGGAGGAAAAGCTGTTGCGGTTATTTCTCGCCAGCTAGGAGCTCATGGCACCGAAGCGGTCTTCAAGGGTAAGGACCTTTCTTCCTAGCCATATGAAGGCTTCCTTTTGGTATATGCATATGATTCCCCCACTAGTGGGTGGCTTGTTGTGGGAGTCTTTGGGTTGGTTCATGGAATCCCCAATTAGTTGGTATATAGATCCGGAAATTGAGTACGGAATAGGCATGCTGTGTGAAGCCCATCTGGACGGGTTGGTCTGGATTAGTGATGTTGCATACGAACCAGAGTAGACTCTGTGATAAACGCGTAGTTTAGGAGTCGACGGGTTGGACCTGTGAAGGGAAGTAGTAGGAAGTACTGGAGTGGTAGTCCAGGAAAATACCCGTAAAATGCTTGTGCTTTTGGGTTCTACCTGTGAAAGGGAGTAACAGGAAGTACTGGCATGGTAAGCCAGGAAAAGCCCTTGACATTTGTGCTATTTGCGAAGTCATACCTGTGAAGGGAAGTAGCAGGAAGTACTGGTGTGCCCAAAAAAGATCCGCTAATGTTGTGATGAAATGGGTGTTAGAGGAAGTACTGGTGCGTCCAGGAAAGCACCCAGGCTTGAATGCCAGAACAGGATTGGTGAGTCCGACTCGCGCCTTTTGTAGCCGCGAGTACGCCGTACTCGTTGATGACAAGGTGATTTGAGCAACGGGGGGGGGGGGGGGGGGGGGGGGTGGAGGATCCGACCTGCGTTATGTCCGTCCGACGTGAGACCGCAGAGTGCGGTCTGTTGGAGCGCATAGCAAGAGTCATAGGCATGCGCGCCATGACACAATGGGGGCTATGGGCCAATCCCGGTGCATTACGACTAGAACTCCGGCTGCACGCCATGGAGTGAAATGCTCAATGTTTTACCATTGGGTGGTGACCCTGATACTGTGGTGGGCGACTGGTTCGCCGGTACACCAAGAATGTGCCCTGAGTGCACGGATCGTCGGGATAAATGACTGATAGTTGTGATGGAATGTGTGCATGAAAGCACATTATATGTGATTTATATACGCTTGTGAAATGCTATGCCTGCAGGGAAGTATACCACTGCCCCAGGAAAGGGGTGGGGTTGCTATTAATTTGGTCAGCTGAATGCTGACCGTTGCCTCTATTTTCCACCGTTGGGTGGGCTGTCCCTGTGCAGGTGTTAGAGAGCCGAGCGGGATGCATAAGTACTGAAGTCCCTGCTGCATTTGCTGTTGCTGCTAGCCCTCGAAGGCTAAATAAATGAAATGCAAATGTTGTGTTTTCTTTTGATGTGGCCAGCCTGCGCGCCAATGTTTGAGGCCACGAAAATCATGATCCGCCCCAAAGGGGAAAAAAAGGAGATAAGGAGAGATAGAATCTGAGGTCTCCCCTTAGTGGTTTGATAATGCCTATCATTTTCCTGCAATGGTAAAGTTAGTGAAGGCATAAATGGATGGTATATATTGCGTGTACCTGAGTTTGCCTTTGCAGAATAAAGAAGACGTGAATGCCTTTCATTGAGCTCTGCAAAATAAAGATGAGAGGAAAACATAGGATCATAATAACTTGCAAGTACCTGGTGGAGGCTTGCAAGCACCTGTTACACTTTGCAAAAGGAAGAGTGAGGATTATACAAGAAAGAAAAATGCACTACAAGTACTTGAAAGGATCTTGCAAGTGTTCGCTGGTTTCTACAAAAGAAAAGTTAGAAGTAAATACGGGATATAAAAGTAGCTTGCAACTACCTGTGAAGAAGCTTTCCAGTGTCTGCTGATCTCTGCAAGAAAAGAGTTAGGAGCAGAAAAAATATGTGAAAGTAGCTTGCAAGTACCTGTGAAGAAGCTTGCAAGTGTCTGCTGATCTCTGTAAGAAAAGAGTTAGGAGGAGGCAAAATATGTGAAAGTAGCTTGCAAGTACCTATGAAGAAACTTGCAAGTGTCTGTTGATCTCTGTGAAGAGACTTGAAAGCATCTACTGATCTCTGCAAGAGGAGAGTTAGAAACAGATGTGGTATATAAAGGAGGGTTGCAAGTACCTGTGAGGAAACTTACAAGCATCTGCTGATCTCTGCAAGAGGACAGTTAGAAGCAGATGTGGTATATGAAGGATGGTTGCAAGTACCTGTGAGAAAACTTGCAAGCATCTCCTAATCTCTGCAAGAGGAGAGTTAGAAGCAGATATGATGAAAATACTAAGTTGTAAGTACTTGGATAAGGCTTGTAGGTGCCTGCTAATCGCTGCAAAGAGAAGAGTGAGCAGCAGACATAATATAATGAGCTAAGCTGCAAGTACCTGGAGGAGGCTTGTAGATGCTAACTGTTGATAAGATGAGGTTGATATGATCATATAGCAGAGGAAATGTCTGATGCACTTTGTCGATAATTGAATGACGATCAAACCAGAGTAGTGATCTTCTTGCTATATTAGAGATATCTTCAACATGAAGTCAAGATCAATAAGTCGAGTGTTGACTGTTGATATGACATGATGGATATGATCAGATTAACAGAGAAGAAGCTTGATGCATTCTGCCAATCTGAATTAGATTCCAATAGCAAGACTTGATGATCAAGGAGAGTCAAATTCTTTGATAAATGTTTGATGCCATTATCATTTGATAAGAGTAATGGAGCTTATCTAAGTAGAGAGCTTGTAAGTCGTCATCTGATAGAGATTATGCAGGCAACGCATACAAGATGAGCATAAGCAAAATGAATGCTTGCTAATCCTTTTGGTAGGTCGGATTTAACCTGTTTACCTGTGAAAGGGGCAGTTGATAAAAAAGAGGTCTATACTCGGAGATGACCAAGAAAGACTGGATGCTTCCACAGGAGATCACCCGTGGGCCTTATGCATCGCTTTCCTGAGAAAGGTCATCCCGAGTATAGTACTTACTCAAAGCGGGCTGGCCACGCATCCTTTAGAAGGGCACAAAGGAGAAAAGCACGGGAAATCCTGAGAAGGATTGCTAGATGCACTACTCTCATGCCTTGGGTTACAACATCACTGATCAATGAGACTAGTTACGCCAAGTGGCCTAAAGCATGTCTGTGGAAAGATCAGTGGAGTTGTGGACCCCGCGAAGGAACGGAATGAGAGTACCAGAGAGTATTCGGCCATCACAGTTGTGAGATGATCGAAGAGACAAGACTATGCTTGGTCGTCATTGCTTGTCAAGCAAAGATCACTGTAACTCTAATGTATCCTTAACGGAGCACAACAGAGCTAACACATGGGGCCTCCCTAGCACACACTCTATGTCAGATGCCGGCTAGGATCCGAAGTCCCGTATTCCTCCGCATGAGAGTTGGATAGCCCCCACTACACATATGCGAAAACTCCTCACGATATGTGGTCATTGTGGCCTTATGCCGGAATCCAATCTCGAGGGGGCCTATAGCAAGACTCGACGATATCTCTGTGGTGCAGTGATCTCTTTGGCAAAGAGAAAAGTGGAGGAAGAAGCATTACAAGAAGGGAACTGTGTCAGTACAGGATCTCTGAAGAAAAGCTTTATTGAAAAGTAAGAATGAACACTTAGAAGTGTTTTGAAATGAAAATGTTTGAAAGGGTAGGAGTAGAGATAACCCCTCATGGTTGCAATATAACCGTAAAGTAGAGAACTATGAAGTCCTTTGCCGGCTTAGAATAGCCTTCCAAGCACGCCCTCGACATCGGCATCGAAGGTTTCAATGGCTTTGCGAACAACGAGGAGAGGGGGCTCTTCGAATAGGCTCACTCCTCTTGAGCTACAAGGAACGTCTGCAACTTCTTTGCCCTTTGAAGTTGTTGGATCGGGGCGATCTTCTTTGGGAAACAGGTCACGCATCTTACCCTGCCGGAGCATCCTTTGCACTAGTTGGCGGAGTGCTCGGCAGTTCTCAGTCAGGTGGCCTGACTATTTGTGGAATTCATAATAAGGTTCTGAGTCTCTAAATCTTTGATCTACTGGTCGATAAGGCTTTTTGTAATTAGCCTTATCTTTCATGATTTGGCTCACTTCTAGCATGGTATCATCTAGTTTAGATTCATGCAAGTCATCTTCTTGCTGATGGTAAACTGCAGCTTCTTGAGAAGATGGAGTAGGTTGTAGTAATGGGTCTCGAGTACGGTCATGGTCTTGGAAGGGATATCGATGGCGCTGAAACCTTCTTCCCTTCCTTGAGTGAGTTGGAAAATCGTTGTGAGGAGACCTCGGAGGCTGCTTGTGAGAAGGATCTTTCTCTGATATTAGCTTGGAGACGAAGCCTGGGTTGCTCTTTTCGCCTCAGATGTATGAGTTGGCTAGAGCAAACAACTTTTGGTATGTTTTTGGGGCTCGGACATTGGCTTCAAACTTGAGCGGCCCTTCATGAAGACCGTGGATGAGAGCCACTCGGTACATTTCTTGGCTAACAATCTCGATGTCCAAGATCTCTCTTTGGAATCGATCAACGAACTGAGACCAAGTTTCATTTCCACGTTGCTTGATCTCAAAGAGGGCTTCTGGACCACCCTTTCTCTTGGTGGAAGTAGAGAATCTTAGCAAGAACTCCCTTCGCAGATCAGCAAAGGAACTGATGGAGTGAGGGCGAAGACCATAGAACCAGTCCATCACTTGTTCATCAAAGGTTGTGACAAGGAGCTTGCACTTGGTAGCATCTGAGAGAGTTTTGAGAGCAACGACAGACTCAAAAGCTTGAAGATGCTTCACTGGATCAGTCTCTCTAGTGTAGATTGGTAACCGAGGCTCTCTGAAATTAGCTGGAGTTGGCTCATGCCGATCATTCTCTGAAAATGGTGAAGGCTCTTCCTGCTCCCCTACAGCATAAGGATAGAAGGGAGCAAAGGTTGTGGCTGCAAAAGAAGCAGGAGGAGGATAGAATGGAGCAGCTGCTGCAGGAGGAGCAAAGGCATAAGCTGATGGGTAAGGATGACTTCCCTGAAAGTTGAAAAATCTTGCAGGACTTCCCCGGGCTGCTTCCTAGAAGAAGTTTTGGCAAGCAGTAAACGCTTCATCTTGAGGTCGCAAAGGGGCTACAGGCCCTTGCGGAAAGGTTGGAGTGTAAAGAGGAGGATAGACCGGCGGATAGGCCGGTGGATAAACTTGAGGAGTCTCGGATGCTGGAGCTGGATTGATCGGAGCAGCTGGAGTAACTGGAGCTGCTGCAGGATGAGTGTCTAATCATTGTGTGACTGCAGCAAGAATTTGGTTGATTGCTTGGAACTGCCGAGCATTTTCACGGCGTGATTGCTCGAAGGCCTCCCAGAGTGGATCTTCACTGGGACTTGGAGCAAGGTTCTCGGCTGGTTGGTGGTCTGTCATGGCTAACTGTCAGTTTTCACCGTCTGTTCGGATTTGAAGGCCGCGTGTTAACTGTTGATGCTCGGAAACAAAAGGGGGCAGGTTGTCGCGGGCACCAGTAACTAACGGGGTGTGTTCGATCTCACGGGCAAGGTGATTGAAGAAGGTTGCGGGGATAGAGGAGAGAAGGAAGCTTCCGAGTGCTCGAGAGTGGCGCAAACGCTTGTTCAAGGGTTACAAGGATAGAGAGAGAAGGGCGTTGATCTGAGTGCATACATGTTTGGGAAGGTTGATCAGGAGCTGTTGAGCAGATGGTTGAGCAGCGGAGAAGCTTGATGAGCAGCAGATAAGCTTGATGAGCAGCAGAGAAGCTTGATGAGCTGCGGAGAAGCTTGATGAGAAGCGGAGAAGCTTGATGAACAGTGGAGAAGCTTGTTGAGCAGCAAAGAAGCTTGTTGAGCAGATGAGAAGCTTGCTGAGCAGAGGAGAAGCTTGCTGAGCAGAGGAGAAGCTTGCTGAGCAGAGGAGAAGCTTGCTGAGCAGAGGAGAAGCTTGCTGAGCAGAGGAGAAGCTTGCTGAGCAGAGGAGAAGCTGCTGAGGAGAGGGGAAGCTTGCTGAGCAGAGGAGAAGCTTGCTGAGCAAATGAGAAGCTTGCTGAGCAGAGGAGAATCTTGCTGAATAAAGGAGAAGCTTGCTGAGCAGAGGAGAATCTTGCTGAGCAGAGGAGAAGCTTGCTGAGCATAGGAGAAGCTTGATGAGTAGAGGAGAAGCTTGCTGAGTAGAGGAGAAGCTTGCTGAGCAGAGGAGAAGCTTGCTGAGCAGAGGAGAAGCTTGCTGAGCAGAGGAGAAGAGAGGGGCCGATAGCAGCGGCAACAACAGACTTTGTCCGCTGCGGCTTAAATGCCACTCTTGCTACTGGCTTTCATTTAATCAAAAAATAAGATTACAGCTTGCTAATACACCTTTACATGAGAAAGAAATAAAGGGTACAATGGTGGAAGCTGGCGGTTGAGGAAGGAGTTGCCAGAGGCTAAGGAAAAGAGGGTGCTGGCAGGCCGCACAGCTTGATGGCAAGCTGTGGAGGACTGGAAAACTGAGTCCGCAGGGCTTGCTGGCAAGATGTGGAGGACTGGAAAATGGAGTCTGCAGGGCTTGCTGGCAAGTTGTGGAGGACTAGAAAACTGAGTTCGCAGGTCTTGCTGGCAAGCTGTGGAGGACTGGAAAACTGAATTCCGCAGGTCTTGCTGGCAGCGGAAGTTTTCCTCCTGCATGCGTCCCCCCCCCCCCATAATGAGAGGTATTATGGGATATTTATAGGCCTGGGGAAGATCTTCTAGAAGCAGGGCCCAGTGACGTCATCATGGAGACTTGTGAGGACTCGGCGAGCAAGTTGTCTGCCTGGGCGGACTGGGAGAAGGCAGGCCGCCTCCTTTGGGCTGTTGAGGCATAAGGGGCGGCCTGAGGAGCAGGAGGCCGCCCCTGGTGGGCGGCCTGGGCCAGGAGGCCGGCGAAGTGGGACAGGAGGCCGCCCCTGGTGGGTGGCCTGGGCAGGAGGCCGCCCCTGGTGGGCGGCCTGGAACAGGAGGCCGCCCCTGGTGGGCGGCCTGGAACAGGAGGCCGCCCCTGGTGGGCGGCCTAGGCCAGGAGGCCGCCCATGGTGGGCGGCCTGGAACAGGAGGCCGCCCCTGGTGGGCGGCCTGGGCAAGGAGGCCGCCCCTAGTGGGCGGCCTGGGACAGGAGGCCGTCCCTAGTGGGCAGCCTAGGACAGGAGGTCGCCCCTAGTGGGCGGCCTGGGCTAGGAGGCCGCCCCTGGTGGGCGGCCTGGAACTGGAGGCCGCCCCTGGTGGGCGGCCTTGGGCCAGGAGGCCGCCCCTGGTGGGCGTCCTGGGACAGGAGGCTGCCCCTGGTGGGCGGCCTGGGCCAGGAAGCCGCCCCTAGTGGGCGGCCTGGGCCAGGAGGCCGCCGCTGGTGGGCGGCCTGGGCCAGGAGGCCGCCCCTGGTGGGCGGCGTGGGCCAGGAGGCCCCCCTGGTGGGCGGCTTGGGCCAGGAGGCCACCCCTGGTGGGCAGCCTGGGCCATGAGGCCACCCCTGGTGGGCAGCCTGGGCCAGGAGGCCGCACCTGGTGGGCGGCCTGGGACATGAGGCCGCCCCTGGTGGGCGGCCTGGAACAGGAGGCCGCCCCTGGTGGGTGGCCTGGAACAGGAGGCCGCCCCTGGTGGGCGGCCTGGAACAGGAGGCCGCCCCTGGTGGGCGGCCTGGGCCAGGAGGCCGCCCCTGGTGGGCGGCCAGAGACAGGAGGCCGCCCCTGGTGGGCAGCCTGAGGCTGGAGGCTTCCCCTGGTGGGAGGCCTGAGGCAACAGGCCCTCCCTATAGGGGAGATGGAATCTCTCTTCTGGCGAGCCGGAGAATTAGTCCGCCGAGCCCGCGATGGTTGAGTCGGTCTAGGGTTGACGCCGGCTGGGCAACTTGGCAGACTGAAGACATAGATCACGCAGATCACCTCCTGCTGCTTTAGATTGCCTCCTGCATGGAAGTATGTTGCGCATTTAGCAGGCCTAACCACACGGCCTGCGAGGGTGAGCTATGGGAACAGCCCGCCGTCCCGTAGGGCATGCGGTTGCTACGCGACCTGGGCGGACAGAGGAATCTGTCTGCCTACACTTTGGACTTGTCGCGAACTCCAGGAAGAATCTAAAGGTCACGACTAGCGAGCTGGCGACCTTGTGAAGGATCGCCGATTTCTGGGTTAACAGTCACCATCTGCATCGTCTTCACCATTGTCGGCATCATCCTTGTCTTCTTCTTCAGCACCTTCCTCATATTCATCATCTTCTTCCTCATCACCACCTTCTACCTCACCTTCGTCCTCATCTTCTTCTTCCTCTGGCTCGTTATCATCAGCTGCCTTGTGCATAATGCGAGGGTCCACTCTAACGCATTCGGAGTTAAGCAAGTAGCCTCTTTTATCAAATTGCTTTCTCATCTTCAATTTGGACTGCGGCCTAGGGAGCTTAGCTTTCTCTAGTAATTTGTAGAGGATAGTCCTTTGATCATCTAATTCCTCCTGCACATAAAGATGGTGGCATCTCTGGTAAGCCTTCATATATTATATATCTTCCATCATGGCATCGGGATCACCTCCTCCATCTTCTAGCGGAATAGAAATATTCATAGGTTTGTCATCTTGTGCTTTAGAGGGCTGCACCTTGGGAGGATCTTCAACTACTTTTATGCACACCTCCACCACCGTCTTGGTTATGTGACCCTTCAACTTCTTAGTCACATCGTCTTCATCTTCCCGCACTCCAACAACACGACACAGATCCATACTAATAACGGGAAACCAAAGTTGTTTAGGGTTCTTCTCCCGTATCTTCTCCTTCAACCGAAGTGCGATGACTTTCCCAACATCAAACTGTATTCCCTTGAGTATACAATAGAGGATAGCAACTTTATGGAGAGGCACGCTGTTAAGATGTTTCGTTGGTAGGATGGTGGCGTTGATGAACAGGAGCCAAGCCTTTGCTTGTCTTGTTAAGCATGTGGCCTTCAGTGAGTTGGATGATCTGTTAGACCATTCTGGCCCTGTAGTGAGGCAAACCACTTCTGCCATTTCCTATGGTGTGACCTTAGTTAGGATAGTAGTGTGGTCATCTAGATCATGGTCATCCAATTCAAACAACGCAGAAATCCGTTCAGCCAAAAATACTATCTCCTTCCCTCTCACAATAGTTGATTCTCCCTCCGATGTTATTGTGTTTGCATAGAACTCGTAGACGAGGGAGAGAACAGCCTCTGTTCTTGGGTGGCAGAAATATTCCCATTGTAGGGCACAGATTTGGTTTACACATGCTAAATTCCAAGCTCTCATATCCATTTTAAATCCCCTCTCCATGATGAATGGGGTGGTTCTCAACTCTCTGAACCTTAACTCGGCCTCTTCATTTTGGAATTTTATACCCTTCCTGTCCAGTGGCTTATCCTTATTTTGCTTCTTCCTCTTCAACCCCTTGTCTAGAGTTCGTAGTCTATTAAGCATGGATTCAAATGAAGAAGCTTTTATAAGGAGAAAGATATGCATTTGGTTTACCTGAAGGGGCCGTAGAAGCATTCTCCGGCGCAACCTTCTTCGCCCGCCTAGTCTCCCTTATGGCTGTCACGTGCCCGGAACACCCTGCTTCCTCCTAAATCTTGGTCGGCCTTCGTCAACTTTGGTGGTGGCGTCGCTGCAACCACCCGCCGTCCGCTGCTCAGAAATCTCGAATGGAGAACCACCGCCCGACAAAGCGCCCTTTCCTGCTTGTTGAATCACCTTCTCACGCTCAACGAATCGCCTCTCACGCTCGACGAATCTTCTCTCCTGCCCGCTCGACGAATCGCCTCTCCCGTGACCTAGGCGGCGCTGTGTGTGAAATCGGGCTGAGCTTATTTAGGAACAGGTAATATATATTAATTGAATTAGAGTTTTTGTGTAATTAGGTTTTGAAGGAGATAAGCCCGCTTAATTATCCTAACCGCCGTTTTAAAATGAACTGAAACGTCCCCCTGGACCGATCGCGGCAGTTCACGCAAACCGGGTCTCGGTTCGCCTCCAAGCGCGATTCTGCTTGAGCAAGCAGAACACATTAAATGACAACGCCAAATCATGTTGTTGCAATAACTCGCTGAACTGCGCGGTTTACTCAAACCAGGTTCCGGTTCAGCTCCTAGCGCGACAGACCTGTGCAGGCAGTGAAAGAAATAGTACCTAATCACCTAGAGGGGGGGGGGTGAATAGGTGAACATATTCTTTTTAAAATTACAGGCAGAAACACTGAATAATAAGACCTGTATTTGCAATTCTCTACAGTAATTCAGCACAGATAATACAGGAATCACAGAATTAATCACACACAGAGTACACACAGATTTTTATAGTGGTTCCCCAAGGTCTGGGTACATCCACTTTCCCCCTTCGCCTATCTATTAGTGTACTAGATTCGGCCTAACTTCTCCACTTCTTCTCAGATCCTCAGATCTTACAACTCAGAACCACAAATAGGTTCCTACAGCTCAGAGTGACTCCACTCCTACAACTCAGGCACAAAGCCTTACCACTCAGTCTTCACCAAGACCTACACTCAGGCTAAACAGCCCTACCTCAGCCTTCAATCAAGGCCTACACTCAGAGAATAGAATCTCCTACACTCAGGCACTAAAGCCCTACCTCAGCCTTTATAAGATAGGCTTACAGCTCAGATCCCTTAGGATCCTACAGAAAATAAAGTTTACAAAGTATATAACCACAATTCAGAAAGAGAGAGATGAATTGACTGGCTTCTTGATGAGTTCTTGGAAGAACTAGGCAGAGATCAACCACCCTTGGCTTTCTTCAAAGCTTCTTGAATTAGAACACATTAGGGTTGAGTCTCCTCTGAAGATGATCTTCTCTCAACTTCTGTCTTGAGAATCAGATCTCAATCTGAAACTTACTTTTCAGCCTGGTTCAACAGCTGTTCTTCTTAGAAGGAGCTCTCTCTCTCTCTCTCTCCAACTTCTTAGATCTTCTCTTGAAGGTCTTCTTCTTGTTGTGTTGTTTTTCAATTCATTGATCACTTCATTTTCTGTCAAAGGAGAAAGGTCTTTAAATAGTCTTCCTCCAAGGTAACCGGCTGATCCGGTTTCTAACAACCTTCTGACAGCTCTGACAGTTGCAGTTGACCGGTTGAAATGGCAGCTGTCAAGTCATCCAGTCACATCTTGAAATCTCTGTCACTGTCTGAAAGTGTCGAGACAGATAGTCTTTATGTGTCGACACAAATAGACTAAGTGTCGACACAAGTAGACTAAGTGTCGACACTAGCCTTCATGGTGTCGACACAACTCCTTGTGTTGTTATAACAGCTTCTCGACACTGCTTCTTGAGAATGTGTCGACACTGATTCTGTTGTGTCGACACAAGCCTTCTGTTGAATGTGTCGACACTGGTTGAGTGTGTCGACACAAATACTTAATCTTCAATACTTAGTTGATTTCTGCTGTGTGTCGACACAACTCCTTTGTGTCGACACAACTTCTTGTGTTGAAACTTGCTAAGTGTCGACACATCTTCTTTATGTCGACACATGCCTTCATGTGTTGAAACTTTGCTGAGTGTCGACACATCTCCTTTGTGTCGACACATTCTTCATGTGTTGAAACTTTGCTGACTGTCGACACATCACCTTTGTGTCGACACTTGTACTTAAACTTTGTTGAAGTTCGCTGAGTGTCGACATAGCCTCCTGGTGTCGACACTTTTGATGTCGACAAAGTTTCTCTGGGTGTCGACACTGCTTCTAAGTGTCGACACTGATTATGTAGACAATTCTTCATTGTGTGTCGACACTGCATGTATGTGTCGACACATTTCTTCTGGTGTCGACTCTGCCTTCCTGGTGTCGACATAATTACTCCAAGTGTCGACACAGCTTCTCTATGTGTCGACACACGCCTTCTTAAGTGTCGACACTTTTCTTCTAGGTGTCGACATATGGACTTAGAAACTTTTCCTGCAATTACTTAACCTGCACACATAAACTCAAAGCACATCAAATACACCTTGATGTATATCATTGAGTAGGGTGAGGCTTCTTCAAATCAGGTACATATATTCCAATGTACCCAACAATCTCCCCCTATTTGGAGAAGTCATAACCCTTAGTCAATGATATACACCATACATAACAAATACTCAATATAATGTATAACAATATTAAATGACAGGGTAAGAACTAAACATGTATAAACAGAACATGTATAAACAATTATCTCAGAACAATAATGTAATAGATTGAACATATAACATTGTTCTTACAACTTCAAACATTTTCATTAATCAAAAGTTTACATAGAGTTAAATGCAAATGATTACAAATTGTAAACTTAAGAAAATTTCTCTCCTATGGCTGCTCTGGTTCCTTGATAACAATGCCCTTTCCAGATTGAATCTTTGCTTGGACTGGAGCATCATTGTCATCAACAGGCTTCTTCCCTTTAAGATCTTTCTTTTTCTGTTCTTCAGCCCTTATCTTCTGTCTTTCAAAATAGTGATAAGGCTTAGGGAAATACTTGCTAGGCTCCTGTGCATTAGGAGGTAGCTTCCCTAATTTAGCCTTCCTTCTGTATTGTACTATGGCCTCTTGCCTAGCCTCATGTTTCTTCCATTCCTGGTCAGAATACCATTTGCCTCTCTCTAGGAAATTATCCTTAGCAGCCTTCCAAGCAGTCAATATGATATTCCTAGAGGTTGGGCTCCATTGCTCAAAATCTGGCCTTAATTCAGCTTGCTCTCTGATCCTTTTCTTAGATAATTGGGCCTCTTGTTCTTTTAGAACTGCCTCTGGCACAGGCTGTACAACTTTTTCAAGAATAACATTCTGATTACCCTCAGGAGGACTATACATAGACTGTACCTCCTGATGTATCATGTCAAAATCAGCAGGAGGGTATATCACTTGAGCCACTTCAGCTTGCTCTCCTCCAAAGTATGCAGGATTTATGCCAGACTCTGCAACATTATCATCATCACATAAGGGTGGATATCCAAGGGTAGCTCTGATAGAGTTTGAAATCCATTTTGCATGATCAGAGCCGGCTTTGACTAGTACCCTCTCCCCCTTTATGACTTCTCTCTCTATGTGATCCCTAAGATCATCTTTCTGGAATCTGATTTGAGCATTCAAATAGTTAACTCCATCTTTATAAAAAGGTTTTAACCTTTGGAGTTTTTCAGTAATTGCCTTCTGAGAATCTTCAATGGCAGTTTTAACAGTAGTGAGGCTCTCTTGTAGTTGCTTATCAAAGGCTTCTTTGGCAGTAGCAGTCACAGCAGTCTGGGCAGTAGCTATATTTTTCATTTCAGTGATTATGACATTATGAGAAGCAGTCAGATTATCATTCATTCTTAGCTGATTTTCCAGGACATATCCTTGTTTTACTACCAAGTCATCAATCTGTTTCTTTATATTCTCTTGATGAGTAGCCAGATAGACCACTGCATTCCCTCCTTTATGGAAACAATCAGTCATTTCCTTCTTATTTTGATTCACTTCAAATCTTATAGATTTTATGTCTTGAGCAAGATCAAATTGAAGTGATTTATGGCCTTCATCCATATAAGTTTGTAAAGCCTTCCTTTGCTCATCTAGCTTTATGCCACCATCAGAGAACTATAATCAGTAGTTGTGGCAGGCTGTGGAGCAATTGTCTGCAATGCTTTCTTGTAGTTCTGGCTTCTTCTCTTGAAAACCTGGAACTTCCTTTTCTTGGCTCTAGCAGCCTCTTCATCCTCTGAAGCAGAAGTACTAGCAATATCTACTCTATCCTTAGGACTAGGATGTAAATCCTTCTCAGTCCTTGGTAGCTCCTCAGCAATTCTTTGCTCCTCAGTCTCTTGTCTAGCAGTCTCCTCTACATGCTCCTCTTCAAGATTTACCTTCTCCCCCTCAACAGCTGCTATCTCTCTCTCAAGGTCTGTCTGTACAAGATCAGGGAACAGCTCTTCTAATGTAAACTCATGCTGAGGTTGTACAGGAGAATCTCTTATTTCTGGAGCAACTGAGTCTACTTTATCAGCAACTGATGTGTCCTCCATGACAACATCTTGTGGTTCACTATGTAACTGTGTTTGCTGATCAATATCAAGTAATGATTCAGTCAAAACTTCATCCTCAATAGGGAAATTTAATTGATTAACTTCAGTAATTACCTCTAGAATGGTTTGGGTAGCCCTTTCACTCTCTAATGGAGTTGGCTCATCCACAAGTAGAGGCTCCCCCTGGAGTGGATCCAGGTGAATTGGGCTAGCTGAGAGTAGCTCCCCCTGCCTCTGAGCATCTCCTTGTCTTGCTGGTGACTGTCCAGCATTGCCATCCTCTCCATCATCTGAACTAAACACCACTTGCTCCTCTGAGCTACTTGAGGATTCTTGTGCCACAATGGCTGTCTTCTTCTTCTTCTGAGGTGTTTCCTTTTCTGGAGTTGGCTGTTCCTTTGTCAATACTCTATCCCACCTTGAGAAAATTCTTACATCCATTCTCCTCATGTGGTTTATCTTTGAACCTGCAGCTTGGTTCATCACTTCAGGGATACTGCCTGCTAAGTATAAACTCAGAATTCTACCCAGATTGGGTTTTTTCAGGCTCTCTTTTATCTTATCAAACATAACTACTGACCAATCAGTCTTAAGCTGGAAAATTATCCTGTCATCAGACTGAACATATGAGCTGAAATTCTATCATGTCCACCAGGCTTGCTTAGTATTACCTTGCCAACTATCTCAGATAAAAACATGCCATGTATGTTCATTCCTTTCCTGTTGAACACTGATCCAATCTTTAGGTTTGAATCAAGTCCACACCATGTCAGTGCCTCCCTTGTCTTTGAAGCAGATACATCTTCCTCTTCTTTAGTTCTAGGGAGATGTAGAACTTTTCTTAGAGTCTTATGAGTGACCTTCACCTTTGCCCCATGAACTTTGGACTTAATCTTGAGTCCAGATTCATCAAGAGTTGCTGCACTCAAGAATTCGAGGACTTCCTTCTTCCAGATCTTGATTGGTTCTGATACAAGGTACTCTAATCCAGTCTCGGCAATTAGGGTTACCACACCTTGGATTTCAGGTTCCGCGTCATCAAAGGCGTATCGCACGAGCTCATATCCTTCATTAATGTTCTCTTCTAGCTTGGGCGCCATTAGGGTTTGAAGAAATTTTGAATTTAGAGAAGAGAGATGTCGACACACAAGTTTGGTCTCGAAACTAAGGTGAGCGTGTCGACAAACAATGGGGAAAACCTATTTATACCTTTTTAGAATTGAAGGTGAAAAGGCGCGTTAAAATACTTGAATTGTGTCGACACTGTGGAAAAGTGTCGACACTTACTTCTAATGACTCGACAACTATGTGTCGACACAAATATAGTCGACAGAATATATGTGTCGACACTTATATATCTCAGCTCGACACTTAGTCGAGACTCTACTAGACTAATTCTGTGTAAATCCTAAGTGTCGACACCACCCTGGATGTGTCGACACCTACACTGCATGTGTCGACACTAATTCTCTGAAGTGTCGACACAGATTTCCTAAATGTGTCGACACCATTTCTCTGAAATGTCGACATCACTTCTATGTGTCGACACAGACAACTCTGTGTGTCGACACTACTTTACTTGGCAAATTTTTGTAAACTATTCTAAGTTTATCATTCCTAATTCAATTTTAAACTTATTGAATTTGGTTTCATCTAAGGGCTTAGTAAACATATCAGCTAACTGATTATCTGTCTTAACATACTCTAGGGAAATGTCTTCTTTTTCCACATGTTCTCTTAGAAAATGGTATTTAATTTCTATGTGTTTAGTCCTACTATGGGAGACAGGATTATTTGCAATAGAAATGACACTAGTAGAATCACAAAATAAAGGTGTTCTACTTACTTGAATACCATAATCTTCTAGCTGATGTTGAATCCATAGAAGTTGAGCACAGCAACTTCCTGCAGCCACATACTCTGACTCTGCTGTGGAGATAGCCACACTGGTTTGCTTCTTGCTACTCCATGACACCAGCCTTCCACCTAGAAATTGACAGGTTCCTGTGGTACTCTTCCTATATTCCTTGCAGCCTGCAAAATCTGCATCTGAATAACCTGTCAGTTCAAAATCTCCATTCCTAGGGTACCAAAGGCCTAGATAAGGTGTGCCCTTAAGATATCTCAAAATTCTTTTGACTGCTGTCAAATGAGATTCTTTAGGGCAAGCTTGGTACCTAGCACAGACACATGTAACATACATGATATCTGGTCTACTAGCAGTCAAATACAATAGGGAGCCAACTATCCCTCTATACAAAGTTTCATCTACAGGTTTCCTGCATCATCTTTGCTTAGAGACATAGTTGACCTCATAGGAGTTTTCATGGTAGTGGATGATTCCATACCATACTTCCTTATCAACTCTAGGGTGAACTTAGACTGGCATATGGATAATCCATCTTCAGTCTGTCTAACTTGGAGACCCAAGAAGAACTTAAGTTCCCCCATACTGCTCATTTCAAATTGTCCTTGCATGAGTTTTGCAAACTTTCTGCAAAGACTACTTTCTATAGACCCAAATATTATGTCATCTACATATATTTAGACTAAGATAATCTTGCCTCTGGATTCCCTGAGAAATAGAGTCTTGTCTATTTTCCCCTTTGAGAATTTATTCTCAATGAGGAAATTAGACAGGGTTTCATACCAAGCCCTTGGGGCTTGTTTTAACCCATACAAAGCCTTCCTAAGTCTATAAACATAATCAGGTTTAAGAGAATCAACAAAACCTGATGGCTGCTCTACATAGACTTCTTCCTTCATATTTCCATTCAGAAAAGCTGACTTAACATCCATTTGATATACCTTAAATCCTTGAAATGTTGCATAGGCAAGGAACATCCTTATTGCTTCCAGTCTTGCTACTGGAGCAAAGGTTTGATCAAAATCAATACCTTCTTCCTGCCTATATCCCTTTGCAACAAGTCTAGCTTTATTCTTTATGATGATTCCATTCTCATCCAACTTGTTCCTAAAGATCCACTTAGTTCCAATGATGTTGTGGTCCTTGGGTTTAGGAACTAGCTCCCAGACCTTGCATCTTTTGAATTGATTCAGCTCCTCTTGCATAGCCTCAATCCAATGAGGGTCTAGGATAGCTTCTTCAAACTTCTTTGGCTCTACTTGGGATAGAAAACTGGAGTAAAGAACTGTACTTAGATTCCTGCTCCTTGTTTGCACCCCTTGTCTAGGATCACCAATTATTTGATTGGCTGGATGATCCTTTAAATGTCTGTTTGCTGGAGGCAGCCTGTCTTCAGGTTGTACACCTTCAGTCTCTTCATTTAGCTGCACCTCTTGGTCTTCTTCAGCATCTGGAGTATCTTGTACTCTCCCTGGACAACAGCCACCATCTTCCACTTGCTGACTTGCAGAAGAACCTTCTGTTAAGGTAAGCTTGTCCATTCTTTCAGTTACACCTGTAGAGCTGCAAACACTTCTTGGCAATTCATTGTTAATGAGTCTAGCTTCATCAAAAACTACATGAACAGACTCTTCTACAACTTGAGTAGTCAAGTTGTAGACCCTATAAGCCTTACTATTATTGATGTACCCAATAAAGATCCCCTCTTGGGATTTGGCAGCAAAATTGGTTAGATAAGACTTACCATTGTTAAGGATATAGCACTTGCAACCAAAGATCCTGAAATAGGATAAATTTGGTTTTCTGCCCTTCACAATCTCATAGGGGGTCTTCTTGTGGCTCTTGGTGATAGTAGCCCTGTTGATCACATGACAAGCAGTGTTAACTGCCTCAGCCCAAAAATATTCTGGGAGAGATGTGTCACTCAATAGGGTTCTACCAGCCTCTATCAAGGTTCTATTTTTCCTTTCAGCAATACCATTTTGCTGAGGTGTTCTTGGTGAGGAAAATTCCTGAAAAATTCCAAATTTTTCACACAGTTTGTCATACTTTCAGACTGAAATTCAGTACCATGGTCACTTCTGATTTTGACCACTGTACTGTCCAATTCATTCTGAATTTGTTTAACAAAACTATATAAGATACTTGGAGTTTCAGATTTTTGTCTAAGGAAGAACACCCAGGAAAACCTTGAATAGTCATCTACAACCACAAATGTGTAGACCTTCCTACCTAGGCTGTGAACTGGCATAGGACCAAAAATATCCATATGCAAGAGGTATAGACACCTCACAGCATCTTTGTTCTCAAGGCTATGAAAGGTGGATTTGGTCTGCTTGCCTTTTTGACAAGCTGAGCATATCCCATCCTTGATACACTTAACCTGAGGACCATTCCTCACTAACTCTTTGCTAAAGAGTTGGCCAATTGTCTTATAGTTAAGATGAGCCAGCCTCTTGTGCCATTTAACGCAATGTGAGACTTTCTCATCAGCTACAAGACAAATAGGAGAAATAATGTTCTCACACATAATGTCTAGACAATAAACATTTCTCTTCCTATATCCTGTCAGAATGATCTTTTGATCACTTGACCTTTTGATATGACAACCATCCTTGACAAATGAGATGTCATATCCTAAATCACTCAGCTGACTTATGCTAATGAGGTTATGTTTCAAACCCTTTACATAAGCCACTTGAGTAATTATAATTTGGTTACTAGAAATGTTACCAAAGCCTTTGATGATTCTTTTTTCTGAACCACCAAAGGTAACTTTAGGGCCATCCTTGATTGGAGTATAGTCCTTCAGCAATCCCCTAGTTCCAGTCATGTGCCTGGAACATCCATTGTCCAAGTACCATATAGGGGCATGGCCACTTGGACTCACCTGCAAAACAGATTACTTAACCTTAGAACCCAAATAATTCTTGGGTCCTTGGTGCAGGTTAGTTTGACTTTTAACAAAACTACCTGTAGCTCTTCTAGCAGGTAGTTTGCTACTCTCCTTGACACTAGAATTGTGCCAACAATCTATGGCAAAGTGGCCTATCTTGCCACAACACCAGCACTCAAACCTGTTGTACCTTTGTTTAGGTACAACCCTGGCTGAATTTTCTACTGCAGCCTTCTTGTTTAGTGCTGGGGCATTGCCCTTAGATTTGGACTTAACTGTCCAGGCAGGTTTTGTAAATCCCAATCCAGTTTTACCCTTATGAGATACAAACTCATCTATCAAAGGTAAAACAGATTTTGGTTTAGAAAAACTTGCTACAATCTCTCTCTCCTTCTGAAGTCTAGCCTCCAGATTTCTAATTTGATCATTCTTAAATGTAATAGTACCCATCTGAATAACAGTAATGTTCTTCAGCCTGGCTATTTCATTCAGTTTCTGATCAAATAACTTGTCTGAATCAGCAGCAGCCAATTTAAGACTAGCAATCTCCTTTGCCTGAGTTTTGGCCAAGGTTTTGCTTTTCTTCAACGCCTGCAACAAGTCCCTATATTCATCAATCAACTGATGAATATCTCCTTCAGATTCAGACCCACCCACATCACTTGATGTAGATGTATCTGATTCTGACTCAGTACTAGAAATTGAACTGGAAGAACAACTTTGTACCTTACTTGGTCCAGGCTGATCCTGGATTTTGTCTCCTTCAGATAAGGCCATCAGCCCTTTGCACTGATTGTCCTCATGCTCATAAATTGAATTTATTAACTGCATGAACTCATCTTCCTCCTCTTCAGCAAATAACCCAATATAGGCTTCAGCTTCTGAATCTGTTTCTGAAGATGACTGATCAGTCAAACTTTTGTCTTTCTTGGCAACAAAGAACTTTTCCTTTTTGCCCTTAAACTGTGTCTTCTTTCTATCCGTTGACTCCTTCCTCTTTTCAGGACAGTCAGCCACCACATGTCCCTGTCTATTGCAACAATAGTATACAATCTTTGAGGATGTAGTTTTACTTGGCTTGGACTTTCTTCTGTCATTCCTTGATGACTTCCTGTTCTAATAGTAGTCATCTTTTGTATGTGAAGTGGATGGCTTAGACCTCCACTGCTTCTTCTTCAGAAACTTTTGAAAATGTCTTGTAAAAGCAGCAAAGTCTTCATCACTTTCACTGCTATCTGAATTCTTGCTTTCTGACTCATCTGTCTCAGCCTCAGCAACTTTTTGAGGTGGAGATGGAGACTTGCTTTTATATTTCCTAGTGGCTTCAGTCTTGAAGGCCACATCTCTTTCCTTGTGCTCCACTCTAGTAGTCTTCTCTTCCTCCTTTCTAACCATTAACTGCATCTCATAAGATAACAATTTTCCAAACAAAGTTGGAGGAGGTATATCAGCTAATTTGGCCATTTCCCTAATGACACAAATCTTGGTGTCCCAGTCTTTAGTCAGGGATCTTAAGAACTTGTCATTCAGCTCATAGTTGCTGAATTCTCTTCCATAGGACATCAATTCATTTACTATCCTATAGAACTTCTTGTAGCATTCAGTAATGCTATCAGACTTTCCTTGTCTGAAGCTTTCATATTCCTGATTTAACAAAGACTTCCTGTCTTGTCTTACTTCTTCTGATCCCTCCATATAGACAATTAATGTGTCCCACATTTCTTTAGAAGTTTTACAGTGAATTAAATTCTGAAATGTTGCATCATCAATTGCACTAACAATAATATTCTGGGCCCTCTTGTCCATAGTGGCCAGAATAATTTCATCTTTAGTCATTTCTGAATAGTCTTTGGGAGTTCTCTGATTTGCATCCAGAACAGATACTTTCATCGGCACATATGACCCTTCTTTGACTGTAATGTATATTCTTGGGTCAGAGGCTTCCATAAAAAGTCTAACCCTCTCTTTCCAAATGCCAGATATCTCTTTTCTACAGATTGACAATTCCATGGACCCCAGCTCTTTGTGATTCTCACTAGAACCTATTTTCTTGAATCTTGATTATTCTGAATCTGCCTACAGGATCTTACTCAGACTGTTATGTCCTTTTTAGTAACCTTCCTTTGATACCACTTGAAAGAAATAGTACCTAATCACCTAGAGGGGGGGGGTGAATAGGTGAACTTATTCTTTTTAAAATTACAGGCAGAAACACTGAATAATAAGACCTATATTTGCAATTCTCTACAGCAATTCAGCACAGATAATACAACAATCACAGAATTAATCACACACAGAGTACACACAGATTTTTATAGTGGTTCCCCAAGGTCTGGGTACATCCACTTTCCCCCTTCGCCTATCTAGTAGTGTACTAGATTCGGCCTAACTTCTCCATTTCTTCTCAGATCCTCAGATCTTACAACTCAGAACCACAAACAGGTTCCTACAGCTCAAAGTGACTCCACTCCTACAACTCAGGCACAAAGCCTTACCACTCAGTCTTCACCAAGACCTACACTCAGGCTAAACAGCCCTACCTCAGCCTTCAATCAAGGCCTACACTCAGAGAATAGAATCTCCTACACTCAGGCACTAAAGCCCTACCTCAGCCTTTATAAGATAGGCTTACAGCTCAGATCCCTTAGGATCCTACAGAAAATAAAGTTTACAAAGTATATAACCACAATTCAGAAAGAGAGAGATGAATTGACTGGCTTCTTGATGAGTTCTTGGAAGAACTAGGCAGAGATCAACCACCCTTGGCTTTCTTCAAAGCTTCTTGAATTAGAACACATTAGGGTTGAGTCTCCTCTGAAGATGATCTTCTCTCAACTTCTGTCTTGAGAATCAGATCTCAATCTGAAACTTACTTTTCAGCCTGGTTCAACAGCTGTTCTTCTTAGAAGGAGCTCTATCTCTCCAACTTCTTAGATCTTCTCTTGAAGGTCTTCTTCTTGTTGTGTTGTTTTTCAATTCATTGATCACTTCATTTTCTGTCGAAGGAGAAAGGTCTTTAAATAGTCTTCCTCCAAGGTAACCGGCTGATCCGGTTTTTAACAACCTTCTGACAGCTCTGACAGTTGCAGTTGACCGGTTGAAATGGCAGCTGTCAAGTCATCCAGTCACATCTTGAAATCTCTGTCACTGTCTGAAAGTGTCGAGACAGATAGTCTTTATGTGTCGACACAAATAGACTAAGTGTCGACACAAGTAGAGTAAGTGTCGACACTAGCCTTCATGGTGTCGACACAACTCCTTGTGTTGTTGTAACAGCTTCTCGACACTGCTTCTTCAGAATGTGTCGACACTGATTCTGTGTGTCGACACAAGCCTTCTGTTGAATGTGTCGACACTGGTTGAGTGTGTCGACACAAATACTTAATCTTCAATACTTAGTTGATTTCTGTTGTGTGTCGACACAACTCCTTTGTGTCGGCACAACTTCTTGTGTTAAAACTTGCTAAGTGTCGACACATCTTCTTTATGTCGACACATGCCTTCATGTGTTGAAACTTTGCTGAGTGTCGACACATCTCCTTTGTGTCGACACATTCTTCATGTGTTGAAACTTTGTTGAGTGTCGACACATCTCCTTTGTGTCGACACTTGTACTTAAACTTTGTTGAAGTTCGCTGAGTGTCGACATAGCCTCCTGGTGTTGACACTTTTGATGTCGACAAAGTTTCTCTGGGTGTCGACACTGCTTCTAAGTGTCGACACTGATTATGTAGACAATTCTTCACTGTGTGTCGACACTGCCTGTATGTGTCGACACATTTCTTCTGGTGTCGACTCTGCCTTCCTGGTGTCGACACAATTACTCCAAGTGTCGACACAGCTTCTCTAGGTGTCGACACAAGCCTTCTTAAGTGTCGACACTTTTCTTCTAGGTGTCGACATATGGACTTACAAATTTTTCCTGCAATTACTTAACCTGCACACATAAACTCAAAGCACATCAAATACACCTTGATGTATATCATTGAGTAGGGTGAGGCTTCTTCAAATCAGGTACATATATTCCAATGTACCCAACAGGCAGAGAACTAAAAATGACAGTGTCATTTCACATTGTTGCAGACCCCCATTTTCACAACATCCGGTTTTTCCAAAATTGCTGAATTTTTCAGAATCTCATGCTCATCCATCAGCGTCTCGCCATTCTAACCTTATAGCTATGAAAACGAATAAATTATGAAAACTGAAATTTTTAACACTAATTCAACATGCAAATATATATATATTTTATACTAAGATGTAATGGGTTGCCTCCCACCAAGCGCCTGATTTATGAGTCCCGACAGGACTTTACCTCATTAGAGAAGCTCTACATGCGACACTGCTCGGTCAATGCTGCCTCCCAAATATAACTTCAATCTCTCTCCATTCACCTTGAATTCAGTCCCATCAATTTCATTTAAAATAGTCACTGCTCCATAGGGATGCACAGTTTTAACCTTAAACGGGCCCGACCAGCGTGACTTAAGCTTTCCGGGGAACAATTTTAAGCGAGAATTGAATAAAAGAACAAGTTGTCCCGGCTCAAAATATTTTTCCTTCATGCGTCGATCAAGCCATCTTTTCGTGCGCTCTTTGTAAATTCTCGAGTTCTCATATGCTTGCATCCGGATCTCCTCGAGTTCATTCAATTGTAAAAGTCTCTTCTTACCGGCATCACGAAAATCGTAATTTATTTTCTTAATAGCCCAGAATGCCCGGTGCTCCATCTATAAAGGCAGATGACAAGACTTTTCATAAACCATCCGGTACAGGGTTAGTCCAATGGGGGTTTTGAAGGCAGTACAATATGCCCATAATGCATCAGCAAGCTTTTGTGACCAGTCTCTACGGTTGATGCTCACTGTCTTTTCTAGAATTTTCTTAATCTCCCTATTGGATACTTCTGCTAACCCATTCGTCTGGGGATGATATGCTAGTGCGACTTTATGAGTTATCCCAAATTTATTTAGTAATGCGGTGAACTGATTATTGCAGAAATGACGTCCTCTGTCACTAAGAATTGCCCTCGGTATCCCGAATCGATTGAATATATGGTGTCTTAGAAAGTTAAGGACTACTTTGGCATCATTCTTGGGCGTCGCGATTGCTTCCACCCACTTAGATACGTAGTCTACAGCCAATAATATGAATAAATTACCAATCGAGTTCACGAACGGTCTCATTAAATCTATACCCCATACATCAAATAATTCGACTTCCAACATTATATTCATGGGCATTCCTTCATTCCTATGTATATTCTCACTTCGTTGGCATCTATCGCATTGCTTCACAAATACATTGACATCCCTAAATAAATTAGGCCAAAAGAATCCAGCCTCTAGCACCTTCATTGCTGTCCTTGTTCCCTTGAAATGACCTCCGTAGGGGGAGCTATGACATTTCTCTAATATCACTCTCATCTCCTCCTCGGGTATGCATCTCCGTACAATTCCGTCAGCGCCAACTTTGAATAACAAGGGGTCATCCCACATGTAAGACCTTACCTGATGTAAAAATCGCTTCTTTTATTGGTAGGGTAGTTCCAGTGGTATAATATTGCTTGCTAAATAATTTCCAAAGTCCGCATACCAGGGTGCTGAGCTTTCAGCTATGGCCAACAACCACTCATCAGGGAATTTCTCATCGATCTCAAGAGGTACCGATTGGGTAGTGTTCTCAATCCTAGATAGATGGTCTGCAACCGGATTTACCATTCCTTTCCTATCTCTGATCTCCACATCAAACTCTTGCAGTAGAAGTACCCACCGGATCAATCGAGTTTTCGCATCCCGTTTCTCCATAAGATAACGAATTGGGTGCAGGATGAAGATCCGAAGGCATTAGGAAATGAATTTATAGATGATACTGATATGGCTGTCAGATTGATAAGAGACCGCATGTTGGAGGCTCAAAGTCGACAGGCAAAATATTACAATAAAAAGCACCGGATGGTGGAGTTCCAAGTGGGCGAAAAAGTGTTCCTTAAGATTCGGCCGATGCATGGAGTGTCGCGGGTGCGGGGAGTGAAAAAGCTCAGCCCAAGGTATGTTGGGCCTTATACTATATTGGAAAGAATTGGCCCGTTGGCCTATCGGTTGGAGTTACCACCGGAACTAGAAAATCTTCACGACGTGTTCCACGTATCGTCGCTTCGAAAAGCACTATTGCGGACCGACCAATTTATTCCCACTACTGATGGTGCGGTGGCGTCAGATAGGTCTGTGCGACTAGAGCCGGTACGGATTGTTGACAGCGAGACAAGAACATTACGCCGCAAAAGTGTTCCCTTAGTGAAGGTGCTATGGTTGAATCATGGGAAGGAGGAGTACACCTGGGAGCCAATGGATTTGATGCAGCAACGCTACCCGGAGTTGTTTGCCCAAGGTAATCTTATTTAAAAACATATGATAAACTTCCTGTTAAGTTTTTCTCCACACAGCCTAAGCCTGATTTCGGGGACGAAATCTTTTATTTTGTTTATAGGATTTGTAACGTCCCGAATCGCTCTAGGCCCCTAGTGTGTGAGTTTTTGAGTCAGGAGGGTTGACTCGAGTCCTGAGAAGTGCAGGGAATTGGGCTGCACTTGTGGAGAAGGGGAGAAATCAGTGCAGAGAGAAGTGACACGGGTAGCGACACGGGCGTGTCCCTACCCGTGTGCGTCGAGTTCCACTCGACAAGCCGTGTCGAGACTGACGGGCTGTGTCGACACCAAGTGACACGGGTAGTGACACGGTCCGTGTCCCTACCCGTGTGCGTCGAGATAATCTCGACGAGGCGTGTCGAGATCGTCGAGAGTCGTCGAGATCGTCGAACGGGGTCGACACTAAGTGACACGGGTAGTGACACGGGCGTGTCCCTACCCGTGTGCGTCGAGTTGAGCTCGACGAGAAGTGCCGGGATGTAACTCAAGTAGTACACGGCCAATAACACGTCCAGGCACACGGCCGTGTCATGTGGACACGGGTCGGGACACGGGCGTGTCCTTACCCGTGTCAAACATTGAACCGACATGGAAACCGCCACGACCGTTTCACGGAAGCAGGACACGGGTACGGACACGGCCGTGTCCATACCCGTGTCACATTTTGTATATAAGGGGCAGAGAAAACCCTAGCCGTTTTCATTCCCATTTCTTCCCCTAATTCCTGTGAGAACTCCTGGTGAGAGGAAAACTGCAGGAGCAAGTTCTACCGAAGGAGATCCGCCATCGCCGTGAAAGAGAAAATGCCGCCAAGGAGAACTACGCGATCCATGGCCGGAAATGGTGGTACCGCTGGAGCCAACGTGAGTTTCCTACCCTCTCCCTTGGTGCTAGATCTTAGATATATAGGAGAGACATCGGCTCAAGAGAGCTTGATGGAGAGGAGAAGATTTCTAGGTTTGGCCATGCTAGGATTTGAATCCTAGAGTTTAGATCTCTTCAACCCTTCCCCTTTTCTTCAATACGACGATGGTGAATGGTTTCGTGAGGAGTTTTGGCCCTTGAGGTTGAATAAGGGAGGAGGACATTTCTGGAAAATTTAGGAAGGATCGCTTGAGGAGGAAGACGGACCGATGCCGTTCATTTTTCTTAAGATGCGCGCAGAATTTGTATTCTGCGCGCAGCGATCTTCTAGGCCATTTTCGTGTAGGATATGGGCAGATCTGGGCTTTTGGCTAAACACGAAAGTTGTAGCCCTTGGAAATACCTTTCCAACGAGTGGTTGCACGACTTCAGGTGATGTCTGTGGCCCCAGGAAAACCTAATCGAGTTTGCTTGTCCGGCAATTCCTGTACACAGAAATCGTGTTCTGTGCGCAGCGAACCTTGAAGCCGATTTCGAGTAAGTTATTTTCAGATCTGGGATGTGACCTGAATATGAAAGTTGTAGATCATGAAAAGGTCTTTCCAACGAGGGGTTACACGCCTCCATCGGATTCCTGTAACTTCAGGAAACTCCGGTCGAAGTTGCTGTCCAGTGCTAATCCTGCGCTGAAATTCTGGGTCTCTACATACATTGTGGATTTGAAATTGGTGGTCCAATGTCGCAATTAATTCGAGATTTTGGTGAAATAATTTATGTTAACCACCAAAGTGTTATGGATGATAATATTTACTATTTTAGAAATCAATTTATTATCGCAAGATAGCTTGAGGCCTGTTGATTTCCTTATGTTTAATTGGATTGATTTGATAATACTTCGGTAAGTTGTCGTAAGAGCAAATCTTGTTTATATCATGTTGAAATCACTTGGGATGATATATAGATGGGTAACCCATGGCCATGCATATATTATATATCGGATTGAATTTAGGAGTCCATCAATAGTGTGTCATCTCCTATTGTCATTTTATAGTAAATGTGCAAGTGCGGTGTTGACCGCCATTTGTTTTGGTCGTGTTGAGGTAAGATGTGGATGGATGGTTGGGTTGTGTCCTCGTGCTCACTCCGAGGCCCCTTCCATGATATGTTGATGTGGAATTTGCATGTGGTGTGAGTCGACACGCGGTGTCGTAATCCTGGGTTAAGGATAGTGTGGCAGGTCTACGGGCTCGCCAGTCGTCACACCGACGGGAGTTGGCAGTTAGACTTGGTCGGTTTGGGCTGTGTCCTCGGTGTTCACGTCCCGAGGCCCCTCCGGCCATGTGAGCGGTTGGGCTGTGTCCTCGTGCTTCTTCCGAGGCCCCTTCCGGGTCACGCAAGGCCAGTTCGGGCTGTGTTCTTGGTGCACATCTACCCAAGACCCCGCTGGGCCATAGTACGCATGGGCTCCGCTGTTGTGTTCTTAGCGTTGAGGCGTACGGAGGCCTAGGTGAAGTAGTGTGATACCCGCCTAGTAGTAGAAGTGCCCGTTCTACTATCACCGCCTGGCCACGGCGGCTGATGCCTGAGAGGTTAGCTACCTGCTCGAAAAGTGGGAACTATAGTCTGTGTCGACATAGCAATTGCATGGGTGTGCATGGGTGAGTCATTGCATAGCATTCATAGCATTTCATATCATTGCACAACAAGATCCTCATCGTATAAGTTTGTATGGGCACTCTTATACGATGAGTTACTTTTATGTAACCTGATCATTAACTTATAAGTTTGTATGAGCATTCTTATAAGTTAAGTTACTTTCCTGCAGTTACTTATACTTGCTAGTTTAGTGTAGCTCTTACATAAATGCTGAATTATGATACTGTTACTCTTACACTACTGACACCTGCTTGTACTTCCTTTACTTGCATACTTGTTATATACTATACTCTTGTTCCTTTTCTCCGCCCGGTGCCGAGGAGTCGCCAGGGGAGCGGATGTGAAACCACTTAGTCGTTTCGACTAACGGTTGCTACGTATTCCTTTTTAGGAGGTCACGCCGCAGGTGGAGCAGCCGCAGACTACGCAGCAGGACAGCCAGGCCAGGATGACAGGGCCTGAGGTGACGGTGCCGTCGATACCGTCAGTTACTGATGTTAGTATTTGATACTCTGATGTAGCCCGTTTGGGCAATGTTTAGTTGTACTCTGATATATGGTAGAAGCATGTTTTAGCTTCTCCTTATTGATGTATTTGGACATTATAACTTAGTGTGGATTTGACTTCTGGTAGTTTATTTATTTGGTTGGGTTGGCATGTTATATTGATATTGTTGTAGCCGGCGGAATAGGCGTCTTGTGGTACAGGTTAGCCCGTGTGCTAATGCTACCGCAAGGCGGCTGTTTCGGGCATAAGACTCCCCCTTCGTGTCGTGTTTTGGGATCCGGGTAGGGGGAGCTTTACATCAAGAGGCCAGGAGTCTAAATGAGATCACTACTAAGTCTCTATTGAGAAAGCTTAAATCTTATGAGCAGCTGATGAAGACTAGAGAAGCTGCTGAGCAGAAAACCTCCACACCAGGGAGAAAAGAGCCAAGCATTGCCTTCAAAGTAGTTGAACGATCAGAAGCTCCACCTGCTAATGATGAGCTTATAGCTCTTCTGGCAAGAAGATTCTACAAGATAGCAAGAAAGGATTTCAAAAGAAAATCATCCAGACAGGATGACAAACCAAGTTATGACAAAATACCTACTAAAGAGATTGTGTGTTTTGGATGCAGGAAACCTGGACATATCATTTCAGAGTGTCCAGAGAATAAGAATAAGGAGAAAAGAAGAGAAAAGGAATCCATAAGGCATTACAGCAAGCCCTCCTCTAGCAAGTACAAAAGAAAGGACAAGGGCTTTGTTGCTGAAACCTAGAGTGATTCAGAAGAAGAATCCTCATCTTCCAGCTCAAGTGAAGAAGAAGAGAAAGCAAAAGCAAGAGAAGTTTGCTTGATGACTATCAATGCATCAGACAGCCTTTCTGAAGATGAGCAATCTGAAAAAGAATCAGAATCTGAAGAGGATCAGGTAATCTCTTCATTTGATTTTAATTCAGATAGCTTTAGAACTGAATTCAAACTATTATGTAATGATTTGATTAATTCTGAGAAGGAAATTAAAATACTCAGAGATAAGATAACTGAACAAGACAATCTTCTATCTGAAAACATAAAATTAAAGGATGAACTAACTATTGCAACTGAACAAATCATGTCACTAAAATCAGAATTAGCTGAGGTAAGGAAACTTGAAGAATCCCTAAATGGGAGAAGCATCAAGTTGATGGACATCACAAACACATTAAATGCCAGACTAAATGACAAGTTGCGCTTAGGTGCTTCATCAAGCCAACCTCATCTCCTTCAGAAAAATATTCTGTCAACCCCTATAAAATTCATAACAAAAAAGGGTAAAGAAAAGCTAAATGAAGATAATCAACCAATTGAAATCACTCAGAAGACCAAGAAAAAGAGAAATAAAAATAAGAAATCTTATAAAAACTAGTTCAGTAGTTTTCGTCGAGCTCAAACCGACGAAATGCTTATAGTTCGTCGAACTCCAATCGACGAACTTTGAACGCAGAATTCTCTTATAATTATTCGTCGAATTACGATCGACGAAACCAATACAGTTCTTCGAACTGTGATCGACGATATTGGGGCACAGAAAATGAATACCTTCATTCTCTAAGCGGAGTTCGACGAACTCATCTCTTTTCATCGAACACAGATCGACGAACTTATCAAGATTCATCGATCCCAGTTCAATTTAACAGAAACTCAAATTTTCCTAAAACTTATAATCAACCAAGATCCTTCATTAACCAATTTAATCAGTGGATAATTCCACCAAGAAAATTTCATCCCCTAGGATATAAGAACCAACCTGAATATTCTTATATTTCCAGTTTTAATTATAAAAAGAAACAAGGACCCAAGGTAACTTGGGTCAAGAATATCTAATCTGTTTTAATGCAGGTGAAAGACTATCCCACCACAGAGGAACATTGCTACCTGGATAGTGGCTGTTCAAAGCACATGACTGGCAGCAAGGATAACCTAATCAACTATAAGTCCAAGCTAGGTCCAAAAGTAATATTTGGTGACTCCAACTTTGGCCAGACTGAAGGCTATGAGAAGGTTAAAATTGGAGCTGTCACTTTCAGGAAGGTAGTATATGTAAGTGGACTGAAGCACAACCTTATATCCATAAGTCAATTATATGCTGAAAGGTTTCAGGTATCATTTAATAAATCCTCCTTTATTATTTTTTCAGTAGATAACCAAGTTGTGTTAACTGAAACTAGAGTATGAAACAATTATGTAGTGAACTTTAAGTCTGCTAAGTCAGAAATATGTCTATTTAATCAAACTAGCAACAACAATGAACTTTGACATAAGAGATTAGGATATGTTAATCTGAAAAATATTGCTAAACTCTCTAGGGACAACCTTGTTAGAGGATTGCCTTCTTGACCCTACAAGAAGGAAAGCTTTTGTAGTGCTTGTCAAGTAGGCAAGCAAACCAAAAATAGTTTTAAGTCACTTAATAAGAGTGATTCACCTAGGATTCTGTATTTGCTTCATATGGATCTTTTTGGACCCATTGCTGTACAGAGCCTGGGAGGGAAGTCTTATACCTTAGTGATTGTTGATGAATTCTTAAGGTTCACTTGGGTGTTCTTCTTCAGGAACAAGTCTGATGACTTTAAGGTTCTTACAGATTTTCTTAAGAGTATAAGGATTGAGTATTCTACTCTAGTTGCATTGATCAGAAGTGATCATGATACTGAGTTTGAGTCTCTTCTCATGCAAGAATTTTGTGAGAAGGAAGGTATCATACATCGTTTCTCTGCTCCTAGAACTCCTCAATAAAATGGGGTAGCAGAAAGAAAAAACTTGACCCTGATTGAAGCTGCAGGCACATTACTTGCAAATGTTTACTTGCCACTATCCTTTTGGGCAGAGGCTGTAAGCACATCAAATTATGTACTAAATAGGAGTCTGATACATAAGCTTAAGGGCAAGAATTTCTATGAATTACTTAAAGGGAAGCAACCTAAAGTAGATTACTTTAGAATTTTTGATTGTTTATGCCACATTCATAACAATGACAAGAAATATCTTAGAAAGTTTGAAGAAGGTTACAAACTTTCGGTTTTTCAAAATGACTTTTGAGCCATGCATTCGATATACCTTTTGGGCGCACCGCCGCCAAATCTCTAAGCTCAATGTCTTCAGTATTTTGCCCGCGGTATCCATTTTTTATTTTCTTGTCATTTACTAATATTTTGTCCGTGCTCCGTCCAAGTTCAGTCATGACAGTAAGAACATGTTCCTTCGCAAGTTGACAGTTTTCAATGTGCCTAGCTAGTTCATAGGTGAATCAGAGAAGGTGATGTCTCAATACTAAGTTGGACTGCGTGTCATTCAAGTATATATTATTGGCTAAGTTCAACCCTTACTTGGCCATAAGGGCGAATCTTCTCAAAATGTACTGACTATGAATTTGCTTCACATTCTTCGAGTTGTATACACAGAGAATGTACTTACAAAGGATTCTCCTTATTTCAAACCCCCCCACATGAGCATATAACAGTCAATATATTGCATTAAAACTAACAACCCATTACTTAGCACTCTCTCCCCCATCACAATCCTTTGTTGCTTAAAGATTGTGGTCATCATCATGTTGAACTTCATCTATAATGTTTACATTTAATGCTCCATCCGTATAGACTTATTCAAAGATATGATACATTTTTCTACTATATACTCCGGATGCCTGCTTCAACAAGAGATAATTTCTGGCCTTAATGGTAATTTTACCTTGTTTGCACCTGAAATCCTCTTCATGTTCGAATCGCCTCCATGATGAAATCAACTTATTAACACCATTGTAACACTTTACTAAAGAGCTAGTGGCTTTGGAGCATCCGTGTAGATCGTTGTTTGTGGATTCACTTCTCTGGGTTGATAAAATGCCAAGATCGATAATGTCTTTATTATAAGCAGTGTACCACTTATGTCTGATCTTATACAAGTCACATAAACCACCTATTCTCCTACAAAATTATCCCGAGAAATCATTGCACTCCATTGAACATCAAACTCATACTCGGTATCACATTTGCTCATGCAGTGATAAAATAAACCTCTAATAGAAGGATCTTGGTTGAAGGACGACACCTTAGATGGTGCATTTTTTGATAAATGTCATTGACATAAAAGGTGCAGACTATTACTAAAGACTCTCGAGATAGCGACGGTCATCGCTTGATCTTGATCAGTAAATATAGTGCTAGGTTGCTTACCACCTACGAATCTCAAAAAAGTTTCAAATAACCAACAACATGCATCAATGGTTTCCTCAGCCAAGAAGGCGCCTCCAACGAATACATTCTGCTAGTGATGATTCACCGCAATGAACAGAGCACATGCTAAATTATATTTGTTCAGTCGAGAAGTGGTAACAACTATAATTACATCACCGAAACAATCATAGTCCACTTTATTATGTCCATCCATCCAGATAAAGCTAGTGAGTCTGTTAAACTCATCAGTGCACAAATCATAGGAGAACATGCTATCATTCATTTGCAAGTCCTTGAATATCTTCAGCAAGCTTAATGAGTCACCACTCTCTATGAGCGTTTTTTCACGTTGAACATAGTTGTAAGCATCGTTTTTACAAAATCCAACATTCTCAAAGCCTCCAACTTGTTCAACAAGAAAATTGTATGTGTGGATAGTTCTTATGCCACTTCCAATCATATTCTTAAGTAAGCCAACATGAACATTAGATAATTTTCTGTGAGACCGCAACAAATGAGACTCGTTTTTCACAGCTAAGAGATGGTTATGCTCCTCTACTAGTTTTGCAACTGTCCAATTTTTACTCCCTGTATCAACGCTGAAATGTATGCATGCCAAACATCACGTTCTACTGTCTAATCTATGAAATTTCACCTGTTCAACAAGTTCTTCTTTGGAACGCTTATAAGCACCTTTGGAACACTTATACTCTCTTGATTTGATGATCCGAGTGCGTATCCAGTATACTATGTGTGCTTTTCGAACGCTAAAGTCTTTTTTGTGCGCGTACTCACAGTACATATTGTAAGCTTCATCCTTTGAATGAACAATGAGGAATACGACACTGACACTACTCTGAAAGAACAAGAACAAATAATTTAAAATAAGGGATTATCAAAAAACAAGAACAAAAGTGATGATTTTGTACATAACATATTTTATTCCGGCCGGACGAGCAGAAATAAGTCGTCAGAAAAGTAACAATATCAGAAAATCTGGTCGGAATATAGATCCCGAAAAAAAACGGAGAAACAAAACAGAGCAAAAAACACTGAAATCGGAAAAGAGTGGGCCGACAAGTAGATCGGCGGTGGCGGAAATACCTGAGAGGGTTGAACCTCCTCCTTTAACTTTTTGTCAGGATGGGCGGCGCAGTCCATCGAACCCGCCGGCGTGAAGGTTTGCTTCGACGATGGTTTAGTCTTCTCCTACGGCGTTGTATGCTAGGGCAATTTGCAGCGACGATGGTTCAATCTTCTCCGATGGCGTTGTATGCTAGGGCAATTTGCAGCGACGATGGTTCAATCTTCTCCAATGGCGTTGTATGCTAGGGCAACTATAGTTTCTGCCGTGTTTCCCGCTCTCAAGGCGCCAAGTTTGAAAAATTTCGTGCAAAGAAGGGAGAAGAGAGTGTTGCCCGGTTCTATTTAAAAGCTCACAACTCAAATATGAGTCTAGCCCACGCAAAAATTTTGGGACTTATTTTCACCATTTAAGATCCGGTTTATGAGGTCGAATTCGCTTGACCGGTGAAAATAAGACTATATTTGGTTCGGCGGTGACGGGTGCATTCGGTGGGTCGAAACGTCACTTTGTAACCGGAGGGGGAGAGGTGGGGGTTGAAACGAAGCGGATTGGGGCCGTTTCCTCCTTGCTGCGGGTGCAAACAGAGCAAACGCCGCCGGCGGCCGTTTGTTTACCCGCCGTCCGACAGCATTTGCTCCAAACGGAGCCGACGAAACGCCGAACCAAACGAAGCCAAACAAAATGGGACGATTTCAAGTTCACGGTTCCTCCCAAAAACAATGTACTAATTTTTTGAACCCGGTACCAGCCGGTATAATCCCCACCAAAACAACGTTTTCTTTCAGGCCTTTCAACAAATCAATACGACCTCGTAGAGCAGCTTTTGCTAAAACTCGAGCAGTTTCTTGAAAACTAGCTTCAGATATGAAACTTTGAGTATTCAGAGATGACTTCGTGATTCCCAATAAGATTGCCCGATAACAGATTGCTTCGTCCAAAATACGCCCTGCTCGCTCTGCTCGCAACAATCCAATTAATTCCCCAGATAAAAAACATTAGACATTCCATCTTCTGAAACCAACACATTTGATGTTACTTGACGTACAATAATTTCTGTGTGTCTATTATGGATCTGTACCCTCTGGGATCGATAAACTTTTTGGATCTTATTAACCAAAGAGATAAAACTTTGGGTTATGGTTAATTCAGCTCCAATCAAGAATCCCCAGGGGATCTCAAGAATCTTTTAGATACGTTCGTCCCAACCTTCAACTCTCCTTTCGAGGTTCATCGATATTGAATCAATTGAACGAACTTCTAAGATTTGTTCCACTTTTGGAAGACCTTGCGTTATATCACCGGATCTCGATTTTTCATATATAAATGTAATTAATGTATCTCCTTCATAAAAGGTTTCCCCACAATGATCATGAACAGTTGCTCCTCGAGTGACCAAATAGAGCTTCGCTGATCTTATAACTAAAGAATCAACATCAACACTGAAAATTTGACCACCCTCAAGTTCGGGCCTAGATTAGCAATTTTGATAAAAACCGAACCAAACAAAATGTTATTGGCCTGGCCTCCTCAAGTTCACGGTTCCTCCACCTCCGGCTTTCCGTCAACTACCAGTGAACGGGACGATTTCGTTTACCTTCTCTCCGGATGGAGGAGGCATGACTGCGGACATGGCCGAGCAAAACGACGACACTCCACCGCACTTGTCGCCGACATAACAAACGCCGATTTCTTTTTCGCCTGTTACAAATTACTTCGTAAAACCAGAGAGTGACAAGAAGACATCCGAATGGACACGTGCTGCCTTCTCCCATTTCTTCACTGCATGTCAAGGCGACCCGCCGCAATAACCTTCACACCAAACCCTTTCTTCTCCCATCCTTTGCAATGGCTAGGTTTCCGGCGTCTGGATTCCTCCTCTTGCTCTCTCTCCTTTGCATGCAAACTCCATACCGCTCAGCGCGGGTAGGGTGGGAATCGGTGATTAGGATGCCGACGGAGGCAACCTCCTCTGCCGGCGAAGAGGAGCCGGGGACGAGGTGGGCCGTCCTCGTCGCCGGCTCTTCCGGATACGGAAATTATCGCCATCAGGTGGGGTTTTTGAAGGAGAGTCGTTATTGCTTCAATTATGAGCGGGGAATGAAAGATTTGGTACTGAATTTAGCTGCTGTTGTAGGCCGATGTGTGTCACGCGTACCAGGTACTGAAGAAAGGGGGCTTGAAGGAGGAGAACATTGTCGTTCTCATGCACGACGATTTGGCGAGCAATCCGCTTAACCCTAGGCCAGGCATCATCATCAACCATCCCAATGGTCAGGATGTTTATGCAGGGGTCCCTAAGGTACAAAAATTGAATTATACACATTTTTTTTATATGGAAGCTGCAAGTTTGTAGATTTATTTAAACTTGGTAAGCTACTTGACTATTTTAGTCAACCATGATCAATGGATGTTTGCTTTCTCCTGTCAACCTTATTTCTTTTAAGTGCCTCTAGCTCCAGATGCCATGAAAGCAGCTTCAGTTGAATTTTGGTTGACTAGAGTAAAATGTTATTTGGTTCCATGAAACCTTCATAAAAGGAGTAATTGCAAGATTGTCAAAATCTATAAAGAAGATGACATGGTACAATCATAACAGAAAATAGGTTATTAGATGTACCAACTATTAAGATCAACAGTAATGAAAACTAGCAATGGAGAGAAAACGGCAGCAATGAGCATCGTCCATCATGCGAATAAACTCCAGCAATGGGGAGAAAAGAGGGCGAAAAGCCAAGAGGGTAAACAAAAGGAACTGAATGTGAGACAAGGTCAAGACCACAAATCAATCAAGACTGGATTATATACCAGGGACAAATTTCAGCATATCGACATGGCATACCTGGATTCCGGGATGAGCAGCGACCACGCCGAAGAAGAGGATAGCGCCGCATAGATCGCAGTCGATTCCAGTCTTATCCCGAGCTCTTCTTCGATGGAGAAGAATATCCTTCGAAGAACAGAAGAGTGGCGGAGCGACCGTCCGGAGCTACTAGGTGATCACCGGAGTCCTCACGAAAAACGGTGTACCCAGGTGAGGACTTTGGAGAAAGACGGCGTACCCAGGCGTGGAGATAGATGTCGGCGGGGTACCCAGGTGAGAAAGATGTTGGTGGCGTACCCAGGGTCGGGACGAAGAAATGCTTCTCGCTGTTGCCATCATGAAACATGCTAGGTGCCTTTGGCGCGAAGAGGAACGGAGGAATCACAATCGGGGGAGAGAGCGAGCCGCTGAAGAGAGAAATCACGCCTGAGGGAGGAAAAGCTGAAGTCGGGGAGATTTTCAAAGAGCAGCTTATCCTTTGTTTTAAAATAATTACTACTCAAAAAGTCGTGCTATCAAACGCCTCTAATATTGTGTTTGCGGATGGAATATAGCTTTTTCATCCACAAATGTTCCCCCAAACAAAGCCTAGATTAGTCAACCTAGCTATGGTGGTATAATTCAAGCATAATATCTGCACTTGGAGTGGTTGAAGTTTAGAGAGAAGAAGAATCCTTTAGGCTGTGTTCGTTTCGCGGGAATTAAAGCAAGAGAATTGGAATTGGGTATGAAAAACCAATATTTGTGTTCGTTTGGCTCCTCTACCAACCGGCGTTCCAGCAACGCTTCTCCCCCGTCGGCGTTCCAGGAGCAGCCTGCCTGCGTTCCAACAAAGCTTCTACCCTGTTATGCTCATCTACCAACCGGCGACGATCTTGAGTTTTCGAAAACCCGCTGGATTTGGAAGCCCTAACCGGACAGAGGTCCATTTTAGGCGAGCTTTTCCAGTGTATAGAGGTCCATTGCCGACGAACTTGACATTTCAATAATCAATATATATATATATATATGTATATGTATATGTATGTATGTATATATGGCTCCTGCCTGTTAAGTACTCAACCGACGTCAAACTTGACATTTCAGGCGAGCTTTTCCATTTCCGGCGCCTCCCAGGCTGCGTTCTTTTTGGAGAAGACGATGAACAGTAGATTCCGCCCCCTCCCAAAAATTTCAATTTAGAATTCTTTCCTCTCAAAACCTTTTCCAATCGAAACAAGAAGAGGAAGGTTTTGACCCTTTTCCAAAACTGATGGAGATCCGGCGGGTGAGGAAGGTGGGCAGTGTTATTGAATCCGTGGGAGGGAGAGAGTAAGTGAGGGAGAGAGTAAGAGAGTGAGAGAGAGGGGTTAGGGTTAGAGAATTAGAGGAAGAGAGAAAACATACATTCATCCGGGGTAAACATTATAAGGTCCACGCGTCCTCTTATAATGGCGAGGAGCGAATACAAAAGGAAAAAGCTGAATTTAGGAAACACAGGAAATACTAAAAATGCGACAGTCAAACATAGAACATAATAAATATTAATTAGAGCATAATAATTATTAATTATCCACCACGATCTCAGTGGGCCCCAACGGTATACGCGCCCGACGCATGTGGACTTGCCATTTGGGTTCGTCGTCGTGCAGTTCCGTAACAATGCCGCCATCTGGAAAATGTGTCTTGTCCTCAAAGCAGTAATCGACGAACTGGCGGCGGAAATCATCCCGGGGAAGCCACGTCACGTCTGAGTCGGGGCGACCGGTCCAAGCCACTAGAATCTCCTCTGATGTATGGTCCTCTGGAATGTTGCATCGGCGATCAAGGATCGAGGCGGGATAGTAGGGCGCTTCTCTGGAAAGGTCGAGATCGGTCGGAAGGTGATCCGTGGTGGCGTGCTCGCCCACCACCCGCCGTAGCTGCAATACATGGAAGACCGGGTGGATGAGGCTCCCGCTTGGGAGGCGAAGGCGGTAAGCAACAGACCCGATGCTGGCGAGGACCTCAAATGGCCCGAAGAATCGGGGGGCTAGTTTTGGGCACGGCCGACGGGCCACCGAAAGTTGACGATATGGGTGGAGTTTCACGAAAACCTTCTCTCCTACTTCGAAGGAGAGGTCCCAACATTTCTTGTTGGCGAAGGAAACCATCTTTTGTTGGGCCCGTGGGAGGTGGTGCTTCAGATTCTTAGAAAAAGGTATATTACATAAGAATACTGACCCCTCTTGGGGTAATATATACAAGACCAAACAAACAAATAAGCCCATATACAAATACACAATATCTAACACCCCCCCCTCAAACTCACGGAGGATCATACATCGAGAGTTTGGACATAATGTAGTCATGCTGAACCCTCATCTGGGGCTTGATGAACAAGTCCGCAATCTGATGCTCGGTGGGAACATACTGGGGAACCAATGTACGTCGGTTGTACTGCTCACGGAGGAAGAAGACGTCGACGCCAATGTGCTTGGAGAGGGAAAACTTCACTGGATTCAGAGTGAGCTGAATGACACCAGTGTTGTCACAAAAGAGAGTGGTCGGTCCTGAGGAGACAATGCCAAAATCTACAAGAAGCCAACGCAGCCAGATAATCTCCTCGGCCGTAGACGCCATGGCGCGCAGCTCAGCCTCAGTACTAGAGCGGGAAACACCAGACTGTTTCTTGGACTTCCAGGCAAGCAAGGAGTAGCCCAAAAACAGACAGAAACCAGTGACGGAGCGACGATCAGAAGGATCACTAGCCCAAGTAGCATCAGAGAAAGCAGAAAGATGGAGGGAACTGCTGCTGGAGAAGAACAGACCACGGGTAGGAGTCGCACAAAGGTAACACAGTACACGCAGCAAGTGAGCATAATGGACTGATGTAGGAGTGCTGACAAACTGGCTCAACACATGAACTGCATGAGCAATATCTGGCCGAGTGATGGTGAGATAGACCAGGCTGCCGACCAAATGACGATAGCGAGTGAGATCAGCAAGAGGGATCCCCTCATCAGCCTGAAGCTGCAGGTGAAGCTCCATCGGTGTGGCAACAGTGCGGGTGTCAGAAAGAGCAACCCGAGCTAGAAGATCAATAATATATCGCTGCTGAGAGAGCTGGAACCCTACAGGGGTGGAAGAAAACTCAATGCCCAGAAAATAGCTCAAAGGTCCCAAATCTGTCATCTGAAATTGCTGCTGTAGGTGATGCTTGACGAAGTCAATGAAAACCGGGTCATCACCAGTGATGATCATATCATCCACATAGAACAGAAGAAGAGTCCGGCCTCGGGAAGAGGTGTGAACAAACAGGGCTGAGTCGTGCTGGCTGGGCTGAAAACCAGCGACTATAACGACAGAGCTGAAGCGCTCGAACTAGGCTCGAGGAGCCTGTTTGAGACCATAGAGAGCACGACGCAAACGACAAACCATGCCAGGAGGAGCAGCAAAACCGGGAGGAGGAACCATGTAGACCTCTTGCTGTAGGTCACCGTGAAGAAACGCGTTTTTCACATCCAGCTGAAACAGAGACCAACGATGGACAGCAACAACAACAACAAGTGTCCTGATCGTGGTCATGTGTGCCACAGGAGCAAAAGTCTCATCATAGTCTCGACCATGCTCCTGCTGAAAACCCCGAGCAACCAGGCGAGCCTTGTACCGCTCAATAGAACCATCAGAGCGAGTCTTGATCTTATAGAACCACTTGCAAGTGATGGGAACAGCACCAGGAGGAAGAGGCACAAGATCCCAAGTAGAGGTACGCTCAAGAGCAGCCAACTCATCAAACATAGCAGCCTGCCACTCAGGAACCTGAGCAGCCTCGTGGTAGGAACTAGGCTCTGGAGTACTGGTGGAGGTAGCAGGAAGAGCAGTGAGGTCGAGTGACTGGGTGGTAAAAACGAGGCGATCTGGTGGATGTCGATCTCGAAGGGGGTAACGTCTGGCAGGCGGATCATCCACGGGACTCTCACTGAAGGCTGGTGGCACCTATGGGGTAGTCGGAGCACGACGAGTGTAGTGGTGGAGAATAGGAGGTAGAGGGCCGGGAGATGGCAGAACATGAGGAGGTGGAGAGGACTCAGAAGAGGGAGATGACGATGATGACGGTAGCTCTGCTGGTGACTGGTCTGACGGTGGTGGCAAAACAAGTGGTGGTACAGTAGGAAAAATAAGGAACTGAATATCAGCCGGGGTAGTGGATGAGGGTGAAGCAGAGGTAGATGAAGAAAGGAAGAAAGGTTGGTCCTCAACGAAGGTGACATCACGAGAAATGCGAAGACGACGCGCAACAGAGTCATAACAACGGTAACCCTTGTGCTCTGAGCTGTAGCCTAGAAAAACACATGCAACAGACTGAGCAGAGAGCTTAGTCCGCTCACGTGGGGGTAATAAGACATAACACAGACATCCGAACACACGAAGATGAGTATATCGAGGAGGATGAGAGAACAAACACTCACCGGGACACCGACCCTGAAGGAAAGTGGATGGCTGAAGGTTGATGAGATAGACAGCGGTGGAGACAGCCTCAGCCCAAAAATGTGGGGGAACATGGGAAGCCAAAAGAAGAGTGCGAGCGGTCTCAATGATGTGACGATGTTTCCTTTCCGCAGTGCCATTCTGGGAATGAGCACCAGGACAGGAGAGCTGCGGAAGCGTGCCATGAGAGACGAGAAGGTCACGAAACTCATGCGATAGGTACTCCCCCCTCTGAGTCGGAGCGGAAAACACGAATAGAGGCGGAGAACTGAGTACGAACCATGGTGGAGAAAGTAACATAAACCTGAAAAAACTCAGCACGAGAACGCAACATATATATCCAAGTAAAACGAGAAAAATCATCAATAAATAAGACATAATAGCGGTGTCCACCCTTGGATGCAAAAGGAGCAGACCCCCATACATCAGAATGGACTAACTCAAAAGGAGCAGAAGACCTAGACAGACTAGACTGATAGAGGAGTTGTAGCTGTTTTCCAAGCTTACAACCCGTACAAGAGTGAGTAGTGTCAACAGATACACGACCCAAAACACCCTGACGAACAAGAGTTGAAAGACGAGCGCCACTGGGATGACCAAGACGATGGTGCCACTGACGAAAGGAAACAACGGGAAGACATAAAAGAGGAGCAGCTGGGGACGGTGTTACTGATGGCAGACGAAGGTACTCAAGGAGATATACCCCACTATGGTGACAGCCAGCTCCAATGAGGGTCCTTATAAGACGATCCTGCACATGACAAACAAACTTATCAAAAACAACAAGGTAACCACTAGAGGCAAGCTGGCTGGCGGAGATGAGGTTCATGGAGAGCTGAGGGATATAGACAACATCAGGAATGTGGAACTGAGGGGTGTGGAGAAGGCCACGACTGGTAATAGGAAGGGTGGTGCCATCAGCAATAATAACACGTAGGTCAGAGGAAACAGGCTGACAGACATGAAGATGGGTGGCATCATAGGTCATATGAAAAGAGGCTCCAGAGTCAAGTAACCATGAGGACAGAGAGATACCTGACGGGGCAGAGACCGCTGAGGGATCAGCAGAGGTAGAGGCCTGACCAACTGTGGCTGCAGAGGTACTTGAGAAGGTGCCTGAAGACAGCTGCTGAGCTAGCTGTAGGAGCTGCTCAGAGAAAGAGGCTGTCGGAGGAGGCACAGGCGGAACTGGAGCTGCACGCTGCTGGGTGTCACGAGACTGGATGTTCTGTTGGGAGTGCTGAAGCTTGCGACACTCAGACACTCTGTGGCCCAGTGCATGACAATAATGACCGCGAACAGACCGCCGTTGCGCAGCATTGGGACCCTGGGAAGAGGGTCCCTGGGTAGGAAACGGAGCAGACGGTCGCGCAGGAGTACTGAGCCCTGGAGAAAGTGGCAGCGGAGGCTGCGGAGCAAACTGAGGAGCAGCCAAGACAACATGGGGGGAGGTAGTGTGCTGCGTCCCCTCCATGGTACGAAGACGAGTCTCCTCCGCCAGAATCGTGGACAGAGTGTCACGAAGTGTGGGTGGAGTACCTCTATGGAGAAACTGTAAGCGGGCAGACTCAAACTCCGTGCGCAGACGCATCAAGAAATCGTAGACACGGCAGACATCTCTGTACTGAGCAGTGGCAACACAGTGACAACAGGACAAGCAATGGGGCGGCGCCATCTCGTCACACTGACGCCAGAGGGAAGTGATCTCAGCAAAAAACTCCTGAACTGAGCGGTCGCGCTGGTAGGTAGCTGCAAGAGTCTGTAACAATGAATACTGAAGTGCCTGACTGGAAGGCTGATAGAGATCGGAAAGATGATCCCAAATCGCCTTGGCAGTAGGGAACTCACAGATGGCCAGGCGGATGTGAACCTCACAAGACTGGCCAAGGATAGCAATAGCCCGGGAGTCATCGTCCTGCCACTTGGCCAACGCCTGAGCGGAGGAAACACCGGTGCTGGCCGGGGAAACAGAAGACTCAGTTGAAGAGGCGGCAGAGAGCAACGGTGCTGGGCAGGATCCATCTAAATGGCTCCAAAGGCGTAGGCCTCGGAGATGCATGCGCATGGTGGAAGACCAAGCCTTGTAGTTCTGCCCATTGAGTAGCACATCAGGTTTAGGAAGATAGCCACTGGGAGTCGAGGCGGGATCCATTGAAGGCCGACACCGAGATCTGGTTCGAGCGGAGGAGGGATCGACCGGACACAGTCGACGAGCGGGAGATCGAGCGGGAGTGCTGCGGAAGAGGGAAAACGATCGACGCAGCCGAACGCCGCAGTCGAACGCCGCAGTCGAGCAGGAGGAAACGATCGACGAGTCGATCGCCGCAGTCGAGCGGGATCGATCGATCGATCGATGTCGACGATTGACGCAGGAGGAAACGATCGACGCAGGACGAAACCGGGAGCGATCGGCGGCGCTGCGGAAGAGCGCAGCGGAAGCGTGGTGGACCCATAACCCACAGGTCCCAGGATCGGAACCTGGCTCTGATACCATCTTAGAAAAAGGTATATTACATAAGAATACTGACCCCTCTTGGGGTAATATATACAAGACCAAACAAACAAATAAGCCCATATACAAATACACAATATCTAACACAGATGATCCAGAATAGTGTCCCTGTTGCGAAGAGCGGTGGCCAGGCTCTCTACCTGGCATTCCCCTGGAAGGTGGCGGACGATGGATGGAGGAGGCTGGCCGTAAACGACTTCAAACGGGGTGGTGCCAGCCGACTGGTGGTGGGCGGTGTTGTACGAGTACTCGGCCCACCCGAGCCACTTGGCCCAGCTACGCGGTTGCTCCCCTACGAAGCAGCGAAGGTATGTCTCCAAGCACCGGTTGGGGATGATATGCTATACTCATGCGAAGCCGGGCGCCCTGTAAGCAGAACAGTGTCGTCCAGAAGGTACTCAGGAAGAGTGGGTACCGGTCGCTTACGATCGATCGGGGAAACCCGTTGAGGCGCACGACCCCCTGGATGAAAATGTCGGCGACTATGGCTGCAGTGTATGGATGTCGGAGGGGAATGAAATGCGCATATTTCGAGAACCGGTCCACCACAACCAGAATGCAATCGTACCCCTGAGAGCGAGGTAGTCGTGTGTTGAAGTCCATGGCGATGTCATCCCACACGCGGTCGGGGATCTGGAGGGGCTGAAGTAGACCCCCCGGAAACACGGCTTCGTACTTGGCCTTCTGGCAGAACAGGCAGGCGACCACAAAGGCTTTGACCTGTCGGAACATGTGAGACCAATATAGAGAGGCTGCCAACCGTCGGCATGTCCGGTAAGCACCGGCGTGCCCCCCCGTCAGAGAAGAATGAAACTCAGCTAATAACCGTGGAATGCTGGGGGAGGAGGGGGCGAGTACGAGGCGTCCCTTGAAGAGTAGGTGGCCGTCCACCAAGGAGTAAGGTGGGTGGGCTGTGGCTTCCGCGGGGAGTGCTGTCCGGATCCCGTTGAGCACCGGGTCCGCTTCCACTTCCCGTTGGAGGGCGTCTGCATTCTCCCAGACCAGGCGGGAGATGACTGCAAGTATGAGGCTGCGAGAGAGAGCGTCGGCCGCGCGGTTCGCCTTCCCCGACCGGAACTCGATGCTGAATTCATAGCCCAGTTGCTTGGCCACCCATATTTGCTGGGCGGGTGTAGCAATCTTTTGCTGTAGGAGATAACGGAGGTTGTGGTGGTCGGTGCGGACCACGAATCGTCGGCCCAGGAGGTAGGGCCGTCAGTACTGCTCTGCGAGGACGAGGCCCATGAGCTCGTTCTCGTACGCTGATCGGCTGCGGATGGTATCCGAGAATGCGCGACTGAAATAGGCCACCGGGCAGCCAACTTGCATTAGTACGGGGAGGAAGCACTGAGAGAAGTCCGACATAGCTAATACTGGGTACGAACCAGAGCTTAATGGAGAGCGACAAAAGCGGCGGAGGCCGCCACCGACCACTCGAAGGGGCCCTCGGCCGACTCCTTCAAGAGCTGGGTGAGGGGCCGGGCCATCGTGTCTTAGCCCTGGATGAACTGCCGGTAGTACCCTGTCAGGCCTAGGAACCCGCGAACATCGCGGAGAGACGATGGGGTTGGCCACTAGAGGACCGCCTTGATCTTGTCGCTGTCCATCGCGACTCCTGGAGCGGAAATGGTGTGCCCTAAGTAACACACCGTCAGATCCCCAAAAGAGCACTTTGTTGGGTGGAGTTTGAGATGATGGTGCCGGAGAGTAGTCAACGTCTGGCGGACGTGATGTAGATGCTTCTGCCAAGAAGAACTGTAAACCAAGATGTCATCAAAAAAACTACATGCTGGCGAAGTACCGGGCGAAAGTTGTTGTTCATCGTGACCTGGAAGGTGGCCGGCGCGTTGGTCAGAACGAATGACATAACCAAGAACTTGTAGTGGCCATCATGGGTCCGAAAAGCTGTCTTGGCGACGTCGGCCGACCGAACGCGAATCTGGTGGTAGCCCACACGGAGGTCCAGCTTGGTGAAAACGGTGGCGCCGTGGAGCTCGTCTAAAAGTTCCTGGATCACCGGGATCGGGTACTTCTCCGCGACTGTGGCCTTGTTGAGCTCCCGATAGTCCGCGCAGAAGCGCCAGCTACCATCCTTCCTCATGACCAAGAGGATCGGGCTAGAGAAAGGGCTTGCACTGGGGCGGATGAGGCCCCCCATCAACATGTCGTGCACGAGGCTCTCGATCTCTTCCTTCTGCACATGCCCGTAGCAGTACGGGCGGACCGAAACTGCTGACACGCCGGGCTGAAGAAGGATGGTATGATCGTGTGGTCGGTCTAGTGGCAACCCAGATGGTGTCGTGAAGAGGTCCGCAAACTCGGACAGAAGGTCCTGCATAGCCGGCGGTGGTGATAGGGCCAGTGGCGCCACGTTCGAGATGGACCAGAGCCAAGCCGTAAAATCGATGTCCGCCATCCTCTGAATCGTGCAGGAGGAGACAGGGGAGCGGTGCAGTGTAACATCTCCCATCAGGCAGCACTCCCGTCCGTCCTGGAGAAACCACATCGTCATGGTTCCCTAGTTGACTCGTACGTCGCCCAACGTGCAAAGCCATGCCACACCCAGGATGGCGTCGATCCCGCCAAGGCCAAAAATGTAGAAATCCGCTGTTACCGAGTAAGGGCATACTGAAATCGTGACCGATGGGCAACGACCTTGGATCGAGCGTCGGCGGCCATCGCCTAGGCTGACTGTGAATTCCGGCGAAGGTTCCATCGGAAGGTGGAGCTGCTGGGCCACATGAGAGGAGAGGAAGTTATTGCTCGTCCCGCTGTCTACCATAATGACGATGTGGCGGTCGCCCAACTTGCCTGCCAATTTCATAGTCTGAGGCCCTGTAATTTCGCCCACAGAAAAGCACGAAAGCTCCAGCTGATGAAGGCCTGCGTCAGTAGCGCCCTCGGTGGTTTCCTCGCGGATTTCGAGGTCATCGAAATCCACCAAAGTGATCTCAGGTTCGAAGTCACTGATAATGGCGCGGAACTCCTTGACCGCACAAACATGGGTGGGAGAGTAGGGCTGCCAGCAGCGAAAACACAGCCCTTTGCGTTGGAGATCATCGAACTCGTGGTTGGAGAACCTGAAAGATATGGTACCTAAACACCTAGAGGGGGGGGGGGTGAATAGGTGACCTAATCCTTTTTAAAATTTTGTTTGGCAGCACAACAGCTATTTCACAGAATTCTACAGCTAACAGCAATTACAGCATAAACAGTCAATTCACAGCACAGCACAGAAGACACACTAATTTTATAGTGGTTCCCCAATCTTTGGGTACATCCACTTTCCCCTTCGCCTATCTAGCAGTGTACTAGATTCAGCCAAACTTCTCCACTAACTCAGAACCAAACTAGGTTCCTACCTCAGGCCCAAAGCCTTACACTCAGCCACAAGGCCTACACTCAGCCACCCAGGCCTACACTCAGCCAATTAAGGCCTACACTCAGAGTTCTTCAACTCCTACACTCAGGCAACAAGCCCTACCCTCAGCCTTTATAAAATAGGCTTACAATCACTCAGATCCAATGGATCTTACAAGATGTAATTGAAATAAAATTGCTAACTCTACAACTCAGAAAAGATGAGAGGAGTTGAGAGTTTCTTGAAGAGTTCTTGGAAGAACTCAGCTTGATCCAAACTGACTTAGCTTTCTTCAAAGCTTCTTGAGTAGAACTGAATTAGTCTGAATCTTCTGCTTCTTGAAATCCAGATGACTCTGAATTCTTCTTCTCAGCCTTAGTTCCAAAGACTGAATTCTTGGATGGAGCTCTCTCTCTCCAACTTCTTAGATCTGCAGTTGGACTGCCTGATCTTCTTGTGTTGATCCTCAGTGTATCACTTCTTGATTTAATCTGATCAACCACTTCAGTTATTCTCACAACATGTAATGATAATGAACAACCTTCTATATCCCTTTCTGTAAACTATGGGGCCTATTTATAGGCTTCCTTCATGGTAACCGGCTGGTCCGGTTCATAACAGACTTCTGACTTCTCTGACAGTTGATGTAGACCGGCTGGATCGGCAGCTGTCATGTCAACCAGTCACTTCTTGAAATTCTCTAACTGTCAGATAGTGTCGAGACTTTCTGTTCTTAAGTGTCGACACTTATAGACTAAGTGTCGACACAAGTAGTGTAAGTGTCGACACAAGTCTACAAGGTGTCGACACAATTCCTTGTATGTCTCGACACAGATACTTCTGCATGTGTCGACACTGAAATTGAGTGTCGACACAAGTACTTGTTCTTCATTCTTTAACTGTATTCTTCTAAGTGTCGACACATCTCCTTTGTGTCGACACATCTTCATGTGTTGAAACTGTCAAGTGTCGACACAGCTTCTTGGTGTCGACACAAGTCTTCAAATTTGTTCCTTCAGCTGAGTGTCGACACATTCCCTTAGTGTCGACACTTGTACTTAGAATATTTTGTAAACTTTTCTGTTCTCTGCTAGTCTTCAACTAAGTGTCGACACATTGTGCTGAGTGTCGACACTTTCTTCAAGTGTTGACTCTTCTGGTTGTGTGTCGACACATTGTGCTGAGTGTCGACACATTCTTCAAATACTGAGTCTTTAGCTAAGTGTCGACACATTGTGCTGGGTGTCGACACTTACTTCAAGTGCTGACTCTTCTGCATAGTGTCGACACATTGTGTTGAGTGTCGACACTTGTACTTAGATTCTGCAGACTTTTGCTGAGTGTCGACACTTACTTCAAGTGTCGACACTTTCTGGTGTTGACTCAGCTCTTCTAGGTGTCGACACTTCTGCTAAGTGTCGACACAGCTTTTCTGCATTCTTCTACACTGAGTGTCGACACAGCTCCAAGTGTCGACACTTTCTGACTGGTGTCGACTCTTCTTCCCAGGTGTCGACACAATGACTCCAAGTGTCGACACTGCTTGTCTGGGTGTCGACACAAGCTTTCTCAAGTGTCGACACTTTCCCTCTGGGTGTCGACACATGGACTTAGAATTTTTAGCTTCAGTCCAGTGTATTCCTAACCTGCACAAGTAACTCAAACAAACATCAAATACACTATGATGTATATCATTGAGTTAGGTGAGGCTTCTTCAAATCAGGTACATTTGACCAATGTACCCAACAATCTCCCCCTATTTGGAGAAGTCATAACCCTTAGTCAATGATATACATCACTCATAATTAAAAATTATAAAATGAAGTAAAACAGATATATGACAACAGAGTTAAACTTAAACATGTAATAAACACACATGTATACTCATACAACATTGCAGAACAATTAAGAAACATACATATTTCAGAACAATCATACTATATTTATCATATACTGTTCCAATATTGTTCCTTATACATTTTCAATGAAGTACTACAATGTTTTTCACTTAACAGATTACAACAAACATCAAGTTAATTCCTAATCTATTTCTGATCAGGTTCTTTAATAACAATTCCTTTTCCAGCTTTAACTTGAGCTTTTACAGCAGCAGCAGCAGCAGGCTCAGCTTCAGCAGTCTTCTTCCCTTGGGAGTCCTTCTTCTTCTGTTCTTCAGCCTTGATCTTTTGCCTTTCAAAATAATGATAGGGCTTAGGAAAATACTTGCTAGGCTCCACAGCTGTAGGAGGTAGCTTTCCTAACTTAGCCTTTCTTCTATATTGGACAATTGCTTCCTGCCTACTCTCATGTTTCCTCCATTCAGCCTCTGAGAACCACTTGTTCCTCTCATGAGCATTGTCCTTGGCTGCTTTCCATGTAGTGAGAATGATGTTCCTAGAAGTAGGGCTCCACTGTTCAAAATCAGGTTTTTGTTCAGCAAGTTCCCTGAACTTCTTCTTTGATAGCCTAGTCTCTTCTTCTTTGTCCAAAGCCTCTTGCATAGCAGCTGTGATAGGTTGAACAACCTTTTCCAGAATAATATTAGGCTTACCAGCAGTTGGACTATACATTGTGCTTATATCTGCATGAATCATTTCAAAATCTGGAGGTGGATAGATTACATCAGCCACGGCCTGTTGCTCACCTCCAAGATATGTTCCTTGAATACCAGATTCAGCTACTTCATTGTCATCACACAGGGGAGGATATCCAAGTGTAGCCCTGATTGAATTTGAAATCCATTTGGCATGCTCAGAACTGGCCTTGACTAACACTCTCTCCCCCTTTATGACTTCTTGGGCTACATGATCTCTCACATCATCTTTCTGGAACCTTATTTGGCTGTCCAAATATCTTATCCCCTCTTTAAAGAAAGGTCTTAGCTTGGTAAGCTGTTCAGAAATGACCTTCTGGGAGTCCTTGATGGCAGTCTTGACAGCAGTTAGTTCAGCTTGAAAAAGTTTATCAAAATCAGCTTTGGCAGCAGCAGAGGAGGTTGATGGTTCATTAGACTTATTCTTGATTTCAGTGACTATTGCATTGTGAGATGCAGTCAAATTATCATTCATCCTCAATTGATTTTCCAACACATATCCCTGCTTTAGGGCAATATCTTCTACCTTCTCTTTTATGATTTCTTGATGTTTAGCCAGATAGACCACAGCATTACCACCCTTGTGGAAGCATTCATTCATTTCCTTCTTATTCATGTTCATTTCAAACCTTATTGATTTGATATCCTGAGCTAGATCAAATTGTAGAGATTTTTGGCCTCATCAATATATTTCTCTATGCCCCTCCTTTGCTCATCCAGCTTTACTTGCATTGCAACCATTAGGCTAGTATAATCAGTGGATGGAGCTTGTTGAACTAGTGAGTGTTGAGCAACAGTTTGGAGAGCCTTCTTATAGCTCTGACTCCTTCTTTTGAAAACAAAGAACTTCTTCTTCTTATCTTGCTCAGTTTCATCATCTTCAGATTCTGATGTACTTGCAATATTCACCCTATCCTTAGGGCTTGTTGGTTTTTCAGTGTGCACATCTTGTGCCTTCTCAGTATCTAGCCTTATAGGCTCTACTTGAATATCCAAATTCTCCCCCTCAGCAGCAGCATTCTTCTCTGTATCAGCAGCATTCTTTTCCATATCAAAATCATCTTGATCTAAATTCAGAAATAGGTCTTCCATTGTATATTCTGCTGGAGACTGTGCAGGAGATGTTCTGGTTTCATCAGCTACAACAGATGTGTCTTGGAGAACAACATCTGGTTCTTGAGTTGCTGGCTGATTTTGCTGATGGTCATCAGACAAATCAGAATTTATTATAGAAAAATTCAATGTATTAAGGTCAACAAGTACCTCTTGAATGAGGAGGGTGGCTTGCTCACTCTCCAGTGTAGATGGTTCTGCTACACCTGGAAGCTCCCCCTGGATGTTAGCTGACTCTTGAGGAGCAGGTGTCTTCTCTGCAGCCTTATCCATTGGACTATCAGGAGTGAAGACCACATGTTCTTCACTGCCTGAGCTGCTGGATGGACTCTTGAGACACAACAGCAGTCTTCCTCTTCTTCCTGGGAGGAGAGACTTTCTTCTGAATTTGTTTCTCTGGAGTAGGAACTTCCTTGGATAACACCCTTTCCCATCTAGAGAATATTCTTGAGTCCATCTTCCTCATATGATTGATCTTAGTTCCTGCAGCAGTGCTCATTACCTCTGGAATTGATCCAGCCAGGTAGAGACTTAGTATCCTGCCCAGATTGGGCTTCTTCAGGCTTTCCTTCACTTTTTCATAAACCACCATTGACCAGTCTGTTATCAGATTGAAGATGATTCTGGTCATGACTTCAAACATGGAGGCAGACACCCTGTCATGGCCTCCTGGCTTGCTCAGTATTACCTTGCCCACTATTTCTGACAAGAACTTGCCTTGATTATTCATACCTTTTCTGTTAAAGACTGATCCCACCTTCATCTTTGGATCCAGTCCACACCAAGTAAGAGCTTCCCTGGTCTTAGAAGCAGTTACTTCCTCTTCATCTTGAACTTTAGGTAGCTGAAGTACCTTTCTTAAAGACTTGGGTGAAATCTTGACCTTGGTGCCATGCACCCTTGACTTAATTCTGTAGCCTGAGTCATCTACAGCCGCGCCAGTAAGGAATTCAATGACTTCCTTCTTCCATATCTTCGTTGGTTCTGAAACCAAGAACTCCAATCCTGAATTGGCAATTAGGGTTATCACTGATTTGATTTCTTGTTCGCAGTCGTCGAATGCGCCACGCACCAGTTCATATCCTTCGTTAACGTTCTCTTCCAGCTTGGGAGCCATTAGGGTTTGAAGATTTAGTCTTGAGATGAGAGAAATGTCGACACAAGAGTTTAGGTCTCGAAACTTTGAAAGCGTGTCGACAATCAAAGACAGAACCCTATTTATACCTTTCTAGTTTGAAGACGAACAGGCGGGATGGAATCCTAAAGATGTGTCGACACTGGCAATAAGTGTCGACACTGACTTATAATGTCTCGACACTTATGTGTCGACACAAATTTAGTCAACAGATTTGATGTGTCGACACTTGGTTAAGTGTCGACACCACTATACTCGACATGTAGTCGAGACTTTACTTAGAAAAATTCTGAGTAAAACTTAAGTGTCGACACTTTATTGGATGTGTCGACACCTACTCGACATGTGTCGACACTAACATTCTGAAGTGTCGACACTAACTTCCTAGATGTGTCGACACCATTTTCCTGAAGTGTCGACACTTACTATTCTGTGTCGACATAGACTTGTCTATGTGTCGACACCTTTTTACTTAGCCAATTTTTGTTCTGTATACTTAATCTAAGTTTATCATACCTAGTTCAATTTTGAACCTATTAAACTTAGCTTCATCTAAGGGCTTAGTGAACATATCAGCTATCTGATTATCAGTTCTAACATATTCAAGTGTAATATCATTTCTTTCTACATGCTCCCTAAGAAAGTGATATTTAATCTCAATATGTTTAGTTCTACTATGTGATACAGGGTTGTTAGCTATTGAAATAGCACTAGTAGAATCACAATAAAGTGGAGTTCTACTTACCTGACATCCATAGTCTTCTAGCTGATGTTGAATCCACAGAAGTTGAGCACAGCAACTTCCTGCAGCTACATATTCTGACTCAGCTGTGGAGATGGCCACACTGGTTTGCTTCTTACTACTCCATGAAATGAGTCTTCCACCTAGGAACTGACAGGATCCAGTTGTGCTCTTTCTATCTTCTTTGCATCCTGCAAAGTCTGCATCTGAATAGCCTGTTAGATCAAAATCTCCATTCCTAGGGTACCAGAGGCCTAGATAGGGTGTGCCCTTTAGATATCTCAAGATTCTCTTGACTGCAGTCAAGTGAGATTCTTTGGGGCAGGCTTGATACCTGGCACAAACACATGTAGCATACATAATGTCAGGCCTACTTGCAGTCAAGTATAGTAGGGAGCCAACTATCCCTCTATACAAGGTTTCATCTACAGGTTTCCCTGCATCATCCTTGCTTAGAGACATACTTGACCCCATAGGAGTCTTCATGGTACTGGAGGAATCCATACCATATTTCCTTATGAGTTCTAGGGTGAACTTAGACTGACATATGGATAGACCACTTTCAGTCTGTTTAACTTGGAGACCCAAGAAAAACTTCAGTTCTCCCATACTACTCATTTCAAATTGACTCTGCATAAGCTTTGCAAACTTTTTGCAAAGGCTACTTTCAGTAGACCCAAATATAATGTCATCTACATATATTTGGACAAGTATTACTTTGCCTCTAGATTCCCTAAGGAATAGAGTCTTATCTATTTTCCCCCTTGTGAACTTGTTCTCAATGAGGAAACTAGATAGGGTTTCATACCAAGCTCTAGGAGCTTGCTTTAACCCATACAATGCTTTCCTAAGTCTATAGACATAATGTGGAAGAGTAGAATCAACAAAACCTGAAGGCTGCTCCACATATACTTCTTCTTTTAAATTACCATTAAGGAATGCTGACTTCACATCCATTTGGTATACTTTGAATCCTTGGTAGGTTGCATAGGCCAAGAACATCCTGATGGCTTCCAGTCTGGCTACTGGAGCAAAGGTTTGATCAAAATCAATACCTTCTTCTTGCCTATATCCTTTTGCAACCAGTCTTGCCTTATTCTTAATGATGACACCTTGTTCATCTAACTTGTTCCTGTAGATCCACTTTGTTCCTATCACATTGTGATCTTTAGGCTTAGGAACCAGATCCCACACCTTGCATCTTTTGAACTGATTAAGCTCCTCCTGCATTGCTTCAGTCCACTGTGGATCTTGTATAGCTTCTTCAAATTTCTTTGGTTCTATTTGAGACAGAAAACTTGAATATACTACAGCATTCTGATTTCTGCTCCTTGTCTGAACACCTTGTCTTGGATCTCCAATGATCAGCTCTACTGGATGATCTCTTAGATGCCTGTTGGCTGGAGGCATCCTTACTTCTGGTTGAACTTCTTCAGCATCTTCATCAAGCTGAGTTCCTTGTACTTCAATAGCTCCTTGTACATGTAGTTCTCCCCCTGGACATAAACCATCTTCTTCTACTTGCTGTCTTGCAGCAGGTACATCTTCTATGGTTAGCTTGTCCATCTTCTTAGTAAGACCTGTAGGGCTGCACACACTACTAGACAACTCATTGTTAATTAGTTGTGTTTCATCAAAAACTACATGCACAGACTCCTCTACAACTTGTGTGGTCAAGTTGTAGACTCTATAAGCCTTACTATTATTGCTGTACCCAACAAACACTCCCTCTTGGGACTTGGCAGCAAACTTAGTTAAGTAAGACTTCCCATTGTTAAGTATGAAGCATTTACAACCAAAGATCCTAAAATAGGATAGATTTGGTTTCCTGCCTTTCACTACTTCATAGGGGGTCTTGTTTAACCTTTTAGTGATGGTAGCCCTATTTATCACATGGCATGCAGTGTTAATGCTTCAGCCCAGAAATATTCTGGCAGTGATGAATCACTTAATAGGGTTCTACCAGCCTCTATCAAGGTCCTATTTTTCCTTTCAGCAATGCCATTTTGCTGAGGTGTTCTAGGTGAAGAGAATTCTTGAAATATCCCATAGTCTTCACACAGCTTTGTCATGCTTTCAGACTGAAACTCAGTACCATGGTCACTTCTAATTTTGACCACTGTACAGTTCAATTCATTCTGAATTTGCTTAACAAAACTATAGAAGACACTAGGTGTTTCAGATTTCTGCTTTAAGAAGAACACCCAGGAAAACCTTGAGTAGTCATCAACAACTACAAAGGTGTAGACCTTCCTACCTAAGCTGTGAACTGGCATTGGACCAAATAGATCCATATGCAAGAGGTATAAACACCTCACAGCATCTTTGTTGTCTAAGCTTCTAAAGGTGGATTTAGTCTGCTTGCCCTTTTGACAAGCTGAGCAAATGCCATCTTTGACACACTTAACTTGAGGACCATTCCTCACTAACTCTTTACTAAAGAGTTTGCCAATAGTCTTGTAATTAAGATGAGCAAGCCTCTTGTGCCATTTGACACATTGAGAGACTGTCTCATCAGCTACAAGACAGACTGGAGAACAATTGTTCTCAACCATAATGTCTAAGCAGTAGACATTTCTCTTTCTATATCCAGTCAAAATGATCTCTTGATCACTTGACCTCTTGATATGACAACCATTTTTAACAAATGAGATGTCATACCCTACATCACTTAATTGACTTATACTAATGAGGTTATGTTTCAAACCTTTAACATAAGCCACTTGAGTAATGGTAACAAGGTTAGAAGAAATGTTACCAAACCCTTTGATGATTCCTTTTTCAGAACCACCAAAGGTCACCTTTGGACCATTTTTGATTGGGATGTAGTCCTTCAGTAGTCCCCTAGTTCCAGTCATGTGTCTGGAACATCCACTATCCAAGTACCATGTAGGGGTATGACCACTTGGATTCACCTGCAAAACAAATTAATGAACCTTAGAACCCAAAGTAAACTTGGGTCCTTGGTGATTGTTAGTTTGCAATTTGACATAGCTACCTGCTGTCTTTCCAACAGGTAACTTGCTACTCAACTTGGCACTGGCATTGTGCCAACAATCCAAAGCAAAGTGGTCCAACCTTGCCACAGCACCAACATTCAAATTTGTTGTACCTTTGCTTAGGTACTGACTTAGCTGTCTTAACTACAGCAGTCTTGTTGAATGTTGGGGCTTTGCCCTTGGACTTGGACTGATCCTGAACAGTCCTAGCTGGATTAACAAAACCCAGTCCAGTCTTTCCTTTATGATGAACAAAATCATCAATCAAGGGTAGCACTGATTTAGGTTTTGAAAACCTAGCTACTAGCTCTTTCTCCTTCTGAAGATTAATCTCCAGTTTCTTAATTTGATCATTCTTAAATGTGATAGTTCCCATCTGAATCACTGTAATATGTTTCAGCCTGGCTACCTCATTAAGTTTTTGATCATAATTCTTTTCAAAATCTGTTGCAGCTGCCTTGAGATCAGCAATCTCCTTTGCCTGACTTTTGGCTAGGATCTTGCTTTTCTTATAGGCTTGCAACAGTACCTTATATTCATCTAAGAGCTGATGAATATCTCCCTCAGATTCAGAAACACTTCCATCACTTGATGAAGATGAATCTGACTCTGAACTAGAACTGGACTCAGAATTTTGAGTTAAACCTTGTACCTGACTGGGTCCTGGCTGCTCCAGGTTTTGGTACTTTCAGTCAAAGCCATCAGTCCTTGGCTCTGGCAGTCTTCTTGCTCATAGATAGATTCCATGATCTGCATAAACTCTTCTTCTTCTTCAGCAAATAGCCCTATGTAGGCTTCAGCATCTGTCTCTGTGTCTGAAGAAGAAATGTCTGAAAGAGTCTTCTCATTCTTTGCAACAAAGGACTTCTCCTTCTTTCCTTTGAAGTGAGTCTTCTTTTTGTCACTGGATTCTTTCCTTTTTTCAGGACAATCTGCAATTACATGACCCTGTCTATTGCAGCAGTAACACACAATCTTAGACCCAGTTGCCTTGCTAGTCTTTGTCCTATGCTTGTCCTTCTTTGAAGGCTTCTTCTCCTGATACTGAACTTCTTTCCCTTTTGAAAAAGAAGGTCTGGACTTCCACTGTTTCTTTTTCAGGAATTTCTGAAAATGTCTGGTAAATGCAGCAAAGTCTTCATCACTTTCACTGCTTGTAGATTTAGTGCTAACAGACTCATCAGATTCTGATTCAACTACCTCTGGAGGAGGAGTTGATGACTTAGTCCTGTTCTTTCTAGGTACTTCTGACTTAAAGGCAACAGTCCTTTCCCTGTGTTCAGTCCTTGTTGACTTTTCCTCCTCTTTTCTTACTGACAATTGCATCTCATAAGATAACAACTTGCCAAACAGTGTGGGAGGAGGAATTTCTCCCAACTTTGCCATTTCTCTGATGGCACAGATCTTAGTGTCCCAATCTTTGGTTAGGGACCTCAAGAACTTATCATTCAATTCATAGTTTGTGAACTCCCTTCCATAGGACATGAGTTCATTAACAATTCTGTAGAATTTTTTGTAGCATTCAGTGATGCTATCTCCTCTTCCTTGCCTAAAGCTCTCATATTCTTGATTAAGCAAGGATTTCCTATCCTTGTCTTACTTCTTCAGAACCTTCCATGTAGACAATGAGGGTATCCCACATTTCTTTTGCTGTTTTACAGTGAATAAGGTTCTGGAAGGTGGCATCATCAATTGCACTAACTATGATGTTCTGTGCCCTTTTGTCCATTGTAGCTAGGACTAATCTCATCCTTGGTCATCTCAGAAAAATCCTTTGGAGTTCTCTGTGTAGCATCCAAGACTGAAATCTTCATGGGCACATAAGGCCCTTCCTTGACTGTGATGTAGATCCTAGGGTCAGAGGCCTCCATGAACAGCCTTACCCTTTCTTTCCAGATTCCAAAAATCTCCTTTCTGCAAATGGGCAGTTTCATTGAACCCAATTCCTTGTGATTCTCTGAAGACCCCATGTTTCTTGATTTTCTTGAAACTGTTTCCTGACTTATACTGAATCTGCCAAACTGGATCTCCTCAGACAGTTAGTCCTTTTTGAGGAACCTCCCTCTGATACCACTTGAAAGATATGATACCTAAACACCTAGAGGGGGGGGGGGTGAATAGGTGACCTAATCCTTTTTAAAATTTTGTTTGGCAGCACAACAGCTATTTCACAGAATTCTACAACTAACAGCAATTACAGCATAAACAGTCAATTCACAGCACAGCACAGAAGACACACTAATTTTATAGTGGTTCCCCAATCTTTGGGTACATCCACTTTCCCCCTTCGCCTATCTAGCAGTGTACTAGATTCGGCCAAACTTCTCCACTAACTCAGAACCAAACTAGGTTCCTACCTCAGGCCCAAAGCCTTACACTCAGCCACAAGGCCTACACTCAGCCACCCAGGCCTACACTCAGCCAATTAAGGCCTACACTCAGAGTTCTTCAACTCCTACACTCAGGCAACAAGCCCTACCCTCAGCCTTTATAAAATAGGCTTACAATCACTCATATCCAATGGATCTTACAAGATGTAATTGAAATAAAATTGCTAACTCTACAACTCAGAAAAGATGAGAGGAGTTGAGAGTTTCTTGAAGAGTTCTTGGAAGAACTCAGCTTGATCCAAACTGACTTAGCTTTCTTCAAAGCTTCTTGAGTAGAACTGAATTAGTCTGAATCTTCTGCTTCTTGAAATCCAGATGACTCTGAATTCTTCTTCTCAGCCTTAGTTCCAAAGACTGAATTCTTGGATGGAGCTCTCTCTCTCCAACTTCTTAGATCTGCAGTTGGACTGCCTGATCTTCTTGTGTTGATCCTCAGTGTATCACTTCTTGATTTAATCTGATCAACCACTTCAGTTATTCTCACAACATGTAATGATAATGAACAACCTTCTATATCCCTTTCTGTAAACTATGGGGGCCTATTTATAGGCTTCCTTCATGGTAACCGGCTGGTCCGGTTCATAACAGACTTCTGACTTCTCTGACAGTTGATGTAGACCGGCTGGATCGGCAGCTGTCATGTCAACCAGTCACTTCTTGAAATTCTCTAACTGTCAGATAGTGTCGAGACTTTCTGTTCTTAAGTGTCGACACTTATAGACTAAGTGTCGACACAAGTAGTGTAAGTGTCGACACAAGTCTACAAGGTGTCGACACAATTCCTTGTATGTCTCGACACAGATACTTCTGCATGTGTCGACACTGAAATTGAGTGTCGACACAAGTACTTGTTCTTCATTCTTTAACTGTATTCTTCTAAGTGTCGACACATCTCCTTTGTGTCGACACATCTTCATGTGTTGAAACTGTCAAGTGTCGACACAGCTTCTTGGTGTCGACACAAGTCTTCAAATTTGTTCCTTCAGCTGAGTGTCGACACATTCCCTTAGTGTCGACACTTGTACTTAGAATATTTTGTAAACTTTTCTGTTCTCTGCTAAGTGTCGACACAGCTCCTTGTGTCGACACTTTCTTCAAGTGTAGAGTCTTCAACTAAGTGTCGACACATTGTGCTGAGTGTCGACACTTTCTTCAAGTGTTGACTCTTCTGGTTGTGTGTCGACACATTGTGCTGAGTGTCGACACATTCTTCAAATACTGAGTCTTTAGCTAAGTGTCGACACATTGTGCTGGGTGTCGACACTTACTTCAAGTGCTGACTCTTCTGCATAGTGTCGACACATTGTGTTGAGTGTCGACACTTGTACTTAGATTCTGCAGACTTTTGCTGAGTGTCGACACTTACTTCAAGTGTCGACACTTTCTGGTGTTGACTCAGCTCTTCTAGGTGTCGACACTTCTGCTAAGTGTCGACACAGCTTTTCTGCATTCTTCTACACTGAGTGTCGACACAGCTCCAAGTGTCGACACTTTCTGACTGGTGTCGACTCTTCTTCCCAGGTGTCGGCACAATGACTCCAAGTGTCGACACTGCTTGTCTGGGTGTCGACACAAGCTTTCTCAAGTGTCGACACTTTCCCTCTGGGTGTCGACACATGGACTTAGAATTTTTAGCTTCAGTCCAGTGTATTCCTAACCTGCACAAGTAACTCAAACAAACATCAAATACACTATGATGTATATCATTGAGTTAGGTGAGGCTTCTTCAAATCAGGTACATTTGACCAATGTACCCAACAGAACCGCTGAGGGGCGACCGGTCAGGCTGGCCGAGCGGCTGGAGGAGGGCGAGGTGCCAGTGGCACTGGATTAACGGTTTTCCACGGTCGGCCCCCCGACGGGGGTCTGCCTGGAGGTGGCGGGTATTGTGGCGATAAATCCACCTCTACGAGGCGGGCCATGTCGAGGGCCTCGGACACCGTCCGGGGGTGATGAGTGCTAAGCCAGGAACGGTGCATGAAGAAGCCGAGGCAGTGATTCGGCCGTAAGCACGGAACATGGGTGACGAGGGCTACGAATTCATCAATATAATCATCCAACGCACTGGTTTGGCGTATCCCGCACAGCCGTTCGATGGCGGAGTCGGACTAACGGCTGTCGTAGCGGCGAATCATCTCCTGCTTGATCTCTGGCCAGGAGATTGTTGTGTTGGATTGCCATAGCCAGCGGGCCCAATGTAAGGAGGAGCTGTTGAGTCCCACGACGGCGGTGGAGACCTTTTCCTGCTCGGGAGTGTGATGTAAGTCAAAGTATTGTTCCGCCTTTGCGATTCACCCCTTCGGCTCTACACCGGTGAAAGTGGGGAGGTCAAGTGAAGGTCTGGACGTGGGGGGGGGGGGTCTCCCCGTTGTGCGAAGAGGGGGGCGGTCCAAGGATGGACGTGCCGTTGGTAGGGCACGCGGATCCGCTGGCGGATGTGGTGGCGGGCGGTTGGAGCGTGTCGAATTTGGCATGAAGGGCGAGCAGGGAGGCATGCATGGAGGCCACAAGGGACTCTTGGGCGTCGATACGACGTTGGAGGGTTTCATTGGCGCTCTCCGGTTGTGTCTCGACCGTGGATCGGGTCGCCGGAGCCATGGTGCGGCGCGAGCGCGGCGGAAAAGCTGCGAAGGTGTGCAGCCGGCTGAGCGGCGCGGAGGTCCGGTGGACTGGAGGCGGCATGGGGCAGCGGCCTGAGAGCGGCACGGGCTGCGGATGTGGCGTGGCGGCGGTCTGGTTGCGGTGCGAGCAGCAGTGCGGAGGTGCGGTGCGGAAACTGCGTGGGACGCATATGTGTGGAAGAAATCGCGAATGCGGCGTGGGCTTTGGCTGACGCTGGTTCTCCGGCTGCCTGCGGTGGCGGGCAGATGGCCAGGTCAGACCAGTTTGATGGAGATCCAGCGGGTGAGGAAGGTGTACGGTGTTATTGAGGGGGGAGGGAGAGAGAGAGAGAGCGGGGGGGGGGGGGGGGGGGGGGGGGGGGGGTTAGGGTTAGAGAATTAGAGGAAGAGAGAAAACATTTCATTCATCCGGGGTAAACATTACAAGGTCCACACGTCCTCTTATAGTGGCAAGGAGCGAATACAAAAGGGAAAACTGAATTTAGGAAACACGGAAAATACTTAAAATGCGACAACCAAACATAGAACACAATAAATATTCATTAGAACGTAATAATTATTAATTATCCACCGCGGTCTCGGTGGGCCCCTGCGGTACACACGCCCAGCGTGTGTAGATTTGCCATTTGGGCTCGTCATCGTGCAGTTTCGTAACAAAAACCCACAAATTTTTGGTTTTGGTCAAAACCAATTCCCTCCGTATAAAACCTACGAAACGAGCAGAGCCTTATTTCTATTCTGATTCGCTCTATTAGCTTTTAGTATTATTACTTCAACCTTGCAAATTGCAATTCTATCTTTGAAAATCTTTGAATTCATTTGAATAAATTAGCGAACATGTGAAAGATGAAAACTTCAAGTTTCACTTTTCATTACTGGCAATGATATTGAGTTATGGAGGGCTTCATTCTAGTTGACATCTATATATTTCATTTTTGCCCATGCAGGACTACACTGGAAAGGAAGTTACTTCAGAGAATCTGTATGCGGTTCTTCTTGGTAACAAGAGTGCGGTTAATGGTGGAAGTGGCAAGGTTGTGGATAGCAAGCCAAATGATCGAATATTTATATACTACTCCGATCATGGAGGTCCCGGTGTTCTTGGTAACCAGAGTGCCATCCCTAGGTTCAATCACTCCTTAATTCTATCATTTGTTTTCTCACAATCATGTTGCCAGGAATGCCAAATTTGCCATACCTGTATGCCGATGATTTTATCAGTATGTTGCAGAAGAAACACGAATCGAACAGCTACAAAGAAATGGTTGGTCCATAATTTTTATTTTAATGGATTGAAATATGTGCTCATGGAAGGTGAAAATGTGGTAATTTACTCCATTGACAGGTTATCTATGTTGAAGCCTGTGAGAGTGGGAGTATATTTGAAGGCATCATGCCAGAAGACCTCAATGTATATGTGACTACTGCTTCAAATGCAGAGGAGAGCAGTTGGGGAACATACTGCCCGGGGATGTTTCCCTCTGCACCTCCCGAGTACTTTACTTGTCTGGGGGATTTGTACAGCGTGGCTTGGATGGAAGATAGGTTTGTTTTCGTGGTTTCCTTCATACTGAATTGTTCATTGATAATTCCATTTACATGGTTTCACTTGCTCACATGCACAAATTAGAATTAGTTTAGGATAGTTCTGCAACATATATGTTTTATCACCCTTTGTTTCTCAATCATTATTCGAGAAATATTAGTAAAATTGAGTGTACTAATACTGTTTGTTGTACGTGACAGCGAGAGTCACAATCTGAAGCTTGAAACAATAGAAAAGCAGTACCAAATGGTATGCTCTCATTGTGAAAGTCATTGCAATTTAAATTCCATCTCCAGCGGCCTAATGAATCTTTAGATTTGCTTTGTCTGATATTGGATGAAGGCCAACTTATGTCTGATGACAGGTGAAGCAGAGGACTTCTAATTATAACACTTACGCTGGGGGATCACATGTGATGGAGTATGGGACCAAAAGCATCAAGACTGAGAAGTTGTATTTGTACCAGGGATTTGACCCCTCAAATGCTAACGTTACTGATAATAATCTCCCAGAAACCGCTACGGCACATAGGGTCATAAATCAGAGGGATGCTGATCTCCTTTTCATGTGGAAATTGGTTAGAAGTTTAATTCTGCTAAATATTTTTTTATTCTTCAATAGAGCTCAGATTTTCCGCATTTTTTCCTTCAGGATACTCACTCAACTGTTTCCATGATTTTATTTTGTTGGCAATGTATTTCTTAGAGAACTTAAGAATTTATTGCCAAAAGAACAGTTTCACAGAGAAAAATATTTGTTCTCTTTTTGGCCAGAAATAATTTCCAAATAAAATAGTGGTCTTGAAAAACATTGACTTGCAGCGCCAATCAACCACACTTCTATATGTTAGCTGGTCTTTAGGTTTGCTTAGTTTTAGCAGATCCCGTTTTCTTAATTTGTAGTAATTTTACATGAATAGGAGGAAATTCTGGCGTTTGCCCTCCTTCACAAATGATAACTGACTAGTTCATAATTTAGCCTTTGATAGGATTCTTTAAGCAAAAAAGCAGTTCCTAGAATGTGGATGCAAAGACGAGGATTTTTTTTGATCAAAATAATTTGTTTAAAGATGTCTACAATAAGTGATGTAGGGTAGGCTAAGGGGTGCAAAAAACCTAGCACTCGAGCTGTAAATGCAAGGTGTTTCTCTAGTATGACCCTAAATGCAATGCGCTTGTCAGTTACGGTGACAAATAAATTTGAGCAATGAAATTTTCTAACACCACGCAAATATTTAAAATTGACAGCAATTAATTAATTCAGCAATTTTATAACGACTTTCCTCTGCTCAAAGGGCCAAAGCAAAGCGCGCAGCGAATAACTCCTGCAAATTAATAGCGTATCGAAAACAATTTTCTATTAGCAAGAATCACAACACATATATTAATCCACCAATGAAAATGTCAAATCAAATATGCAAATATCACAAGAAACTCACAAAGTAGCGGGTTGAACCGAGACACTGAAGAATTTGAGTCCGAATGTGTAGATTGGCGATCGGAGGGTGGAATCGGTGGCTCGAAAGTGGCGGTGATGGCTGACTCGACGACGAGTTGGGAGATCGGGCCGGAAATGGAAAGATCCGGCCACTAGGAGGGAGATCCGGGTGGGGAAGGCGAGATCCGATATTTAGGGATCGGATCCGGGTGGGGGTGTTGAACGGGAGGTGAAAATAACGGATTGGGGCTAAAATTCCAAGATCTGAATTGATCCAAGGAATTAGGGCTAAAGGGGAGTGGATCCACGTGCGGGAAGGAGGGAGGCCAAACCGGCGATTTGGGATGAGGGTCGGCCGTAGGGGGGAAACTGGGTGGTCGGCGGTGGCTAGGGTGGAGGGGAAAGAAGAGGCGGTGGCGGCTGGTGCAAGGTTGTGAAGATCGAGATCTTACATAGGATCAAGAGGCATCCCTAAGATCGTAAAACGTATGATCGACACGGATCGCAAGATCGTATTATAATAAAAATTAAAAAAATTATACACATTGGAAGAATTATTTTTATAAAACAAAAGCATCAGAAAAATGTAAAACAAAAACATGAGAAATATATAACAATCAACATTCGACAAATATTAATATAAAAGACATTGTAATTAATGCATAGTTGCATATCATACCATCACATCAAAATATAATATTCCAAAAAGACAAACTCAAAAGTTATCAATTCATCTTTAAATAAAATCACTCAAGTCAAAATTCAAATTTTCCTCAAAAGCATCTTCCTCTCCTTCAACCATCACTTGCTCTTCTTCCTCTCCTGTGGCCGCAGCAAGTTCTTCAATAAAATCAAGAGTATCCAACTCCGCTTCATTTGGAGCATCTACTTCATAAGTGTCCCGAAGATCATTCAGATTGTCTTCATCTTCATCTTCAACAATCCACTCATCATCTAAAAGGATATCATCAAAATTAAAAGGGTGATGTTATATGTAAACCAATAATGACTATATACAAACCTTTACTATATACAAATCAATGCAATATTTTTTTGTTATACACAAACCTAATGGTTATATACAAACCAATTTAAAATAAAAATAATTTAATTTGTTAAACCAACAAAAAATTAAATTTAAAGACAACCCATCAATATCATCTTTTCAAAAACAAATTAGTTTTATAAAAATTAAAATTAACCGATATCAATTATATTAGCCTTTCAAAACATTCTAACTACAACCGCCAAAAAATTGGAATCAACTACATGCTACATCCAAACTATTCTGGATATTCTTCATGTTCCAAAATCAGATATACCTGTACAATGAAAATTAGAGAGTCGATCAAAAGCTTAAATGATCATTTAAAAAAAATTCATCGTTCTTACCTTTTCATCCAATAAGAGACAATATTTTGCCTTCCATTTCTACCCCTTTCAATCAAATAATTGTTAGATCATCCTGCAATAACCCCCCAAAAATTAGATACATGCAATTATAGTAAATTTTAAACAAAAAAAGTTTGATTACCTTTTGAGTTAGAAGTTGTCCACATTTACGATCACCCTTGATGTGTCAACTTGTTGATTTGGGTTTGGTAATCGGTATTTGTATATATCCTCCCATGTGCTTGCTATTAGATCATGATTTTGTCTCCAATAAGAGACAATATGTGGTAGAGGACACCCTTCATGCATCACCAACTGTATGAAATGATTTCCATTTATATAACTCATTGCAATTAACTTTTGTGAAGCGGGAGGCGGAGAATTCATTGGAAAAAAGGTGAGACTTTGAAATCTAGAAATTAGGACAAAAGCTATATTATAGCATGAAGCCACAACAAGCCCCATGTCCGACATAGACATCCATTTATTTGGGGGGGCCGGTAGCTCAGTACAATCAATAGAAGATAATAATTCTTGCCACCTCTCTTTGCCGAAAAGATTAATATACATGCTCTCTTTAACCTTTAATTCGTTGGAAAGATCCAACTGTACTTGTGCCCAATTTTCACCCATCTCTAATGCACGGCCAACAACAAGAAATCCGCAATGTCCATCCCCAATGACATTAATCGCCTCTCTGATGTGCTCCGCTAAATGAGATGGCGTTTGCTTACAAACTTCAATGTAGAACCGTTGACTTGAAATTAGAGTTTGTGTTCTCATATGGTAGCCGATCTTCTTTTTTGCTATTGCCTTCTTTGTAAATTTTTTTTGAGCTTGTGTTTTCTTCTTCCATAACATGTTCAAATAAAGAGGGATCACGTTTTGTAGATTTAGGATCATCCTTCAACTTTTTGTAGCTTCCTCTTGATCTTCCCTTTAAACTTAATGGTACTTTTGGCTCTCTTGTTTGTGATGAAGTAGGATCCATTATCTCCCTTAGTTTTCTTTTTATTTCTTGTCTTTGTTCAATAAAAGTTTCATTAAACCTTCTATTAATCCCCTCAAACTCTGCAGCGATATCATCTAAAATATGAACTTCACACTCTTCCTTTAGAGATAATTGCTTCCAATGGTGATGTATCATGTATAAAGGGAATGATGTAGATTGAGTAATAAATGAGACTAACTCATGAGCGCAAGGTAAGCCCATCGAATATCGTATCTTGTGTGTACATTCCCAATGTTTTAAATATCGGATGTCGGACACATATTAGATTGTGTTTTAAAATGTCGGATGTCGGAAGTCGGAGACATGTCGGGGATATTTTAAAATATCGGATTTCCATATATTATAAATAAAAATTTTATTTAATGTATACTAACTATAATTCTATGTTATAAAAATAAAAAAATAATATAACTAATAAATAAAAAATGAGTCATTTATATTATGAAATAAATTTAAATAGTATCTAAGAAAAAATATTATTAACAAATACAAAATGATACATTGTAAAATATATTTAATACTATACACTACTTTTATTTTGATAACAATAAGTTTATTGCAAATAAAAAAGATTTAAAAGTTAAAAATACTTGATTTATTATAGGTTTTTTCAAACTTATAAATTTATATTAACAATATGAAACAATCACCTAATAAATGTACTAAATATAAATCGGGCATGTCGGCTTATATTTTACAAAAGGGCATAATCTATTATTTTGAGAAAAACATATCGTTTTTCTCTAAAAAATGACATGTCGGGAGACATGTCAGACATGTCGGAGGACATTTAAAACAGTGCATTCCTATGCTTGACAATAATTTGTAGCCTTCACTTTATCTTCTTCTTCTTTGATAACTTTTAATGCAGTTAGTGTTATACAACCAACAAGATTTGTGTAGAGTGGTCTAGTGTACAAGGTGCTTACTTGGATCACGCTATGTCCAAATGATCTCTTAATTTCGGTGTGTTGGATAGTAATCATTTGGTCAAATTTTTTCCATACCGTTGTTAAATTTCCAATAGAGACCTCTAGAAATTTTTTTAATATAGAATGTCCACTCTCTACGCAATTGGTTGTAACATTTCCCAAGTGTAAAAATTTATCTACCCATGCCCACACATTCATTAAAGCCAATTCTCTGTCTGTCACTAGAACAAGTGGTAAGGAACACGAATCCAAAATAGATTTAAAGAATTCAAGCGCCCAACAATAGCTACGCTCTATCTCATCTGGCATAAAGGTAAATGTCCCAAAAAAAAGATTGGTTTGTGGAAGTCACACCAACAATTGATAACAACGGCATACGATATCTGTTGGTTTTGTATGTGCAATCCAACTGAAATACAGATGAAAACATCCGACATAACTTTATTGAGAAAGGATGTGAAAAGAACATGTTTTCTAGTTGTGAACCATCCTCTTTCACCCTGTTATAACACACATACCCACCATCTGTAACACATTTATAAAGAAACTGAATCGGTGTTCTGCCTCCCAACTCATTCTTGTGAACTGCAGCTTTATGATTATAAATTGTCCTTATTGTTGTTGTATTTGATGTGTTCTTTTTCTTAAGGGAAGAAAGGATTTTGCGGGGTTTAACACCTAAAGCATACATATTTTCAACAAATTGTTCTTCATCTTTATCCAACCTACCAGCAAAGGAATGTGCCTCTAAATGTACAGAACCATGTTTGTGTTTGCCACACAACACCTCAAATGTCCATTCATCCACACATATGTTCTTCTGTCCTCTGATTTGAAATGGACATCCACATTTTTTGGAAGTTGTCTTACGCATGTTTTTCCTCACTTGTTTGAGATTGATACGGTTATACCCGGCTCTATCACATCCCAAAAGAACACGTGGTCGTGGTCTACCGGTTACTTTATCAGAACCTAATATCGTCACAACATAGCTCAGACTTCTACCGATTTTACGTGCCCAATCAATTAATTATTCCTTAGACGCAAAAATTGATTTTGTTTGGAAGAAAGATGTCACATCTACAAAATAAAACACAACAAAAAAGAACTATATTTTACCCAATCTACGCAACAAATATACACAAAAGTTGGATATAGTCGACAATACCATATTCCGGAAAAGTGCAAGGAATTTTCGCATCCTCTTCCTCCTTTAATCCAAGTGATAACATTGTTTCCTAAAAACAAAAAAAAGGTTTGCAGACTAACTTTGAATTATGAAACATAAGATAAATAACATATCAATATAAAGAGAATTCTATTAACTATTGGAGATTCATTTCTTATTTCTTATCTCCAATGACTCTATAAAGCATAGTATTCCCCCCAAAATGAAAAACTTCAATCATGAATGGACAATGTATGAATGCTTTAGCGATAGAGTAGAGTAATATATAGATGTAGACTAACTTTGAATTCAGTTTTTCTTTGTTCACCATCAAATATTTCTTATTATAGTTAATTTAATCAGTATAAGATACACCTAGTATCCATAAAACTTCTCAGATTTAGTTGCTTGAGCAGCAAGTGCACACCAAGGACGATGTACTTCAATCATAAGAACTCAAAAAATTGTCCAAATGCAAGCAGAAAAATACTCACCCTCCGAGTTCATCTTTTTATAACTCCCTATGATATCTACGAAGGTAAAACTTAAAACGAATTCACCGTGAAACTAATCAACAACCATGGCGTTGGAAGCAAAGAAACATAAGTTGATCCTCTCGTCCAATTATGCGATGCAACCACAAGAAGGTACCCATAGGATGATCATTCATACAAACAGTATAAATTAGATATTCAGGCATGGTCCAGACCTTTTTCCCCGCAGACACTCTACCCTAAACCAGAATACGAATCCAGAAATGGGCGTCAAATCAACGAGGCACACGTCGGAAATGAAGAACCGCTGATATTCTAAGAGATCTAAAAAATGAAAGAAAAAATAGTTAGGGTTTAGGGTAAACCTTGTTCCCGTGACTAGGAGAGATATTTGTTGAGGGTGAAAGGGGGCCGACCATGGTGCCATCGTCGGCCATGAGAGGAGTTCGCTGGCCACGCCCATTACACGCCGAAAACAGGCAAAAGAGGGGTGGCGCGAGGTGGGGAGCAATGTATCGGCGGATGCGGGAAAGCGGGATGCGGGAAGGACGGCCCAGACCGGAAGAGTGGAAATGAGGAATAAGGTTAAGTTTTAGGGTTTTATTTGGTTTATGTATAGTGTTTTAAAACACCTAAAATTTTCTAAAATTTTGGTTTATATATAGCCATTATTGGTTTACATATAACATCACCCAATTAAAATTATTCGTACTCATTTTTTTTATTTTGCCCAATCTTGAATTTGTCATCACAAAGATTGACATCATTCATGGTCTTTTGCTTTAAGCGATTTCTTCTTTTTGTATGCGCCTAAAAAAATCAAATAAGTTAATATACATAACATAATTTAAATGCAACATATAAAAGATTTCTTATTTTTTAAATTATACCATTTCAAAGGCACTCCAGTTGCTCTCACATTCAGATGAACTACATGTCAAGCTTAGCACACGAAAACAAATTTCTGAAGCTCCGGATGTTCCCATATGAATCCCACCACGCCGCTGAAGTTTTGATATTAACTCCAGCTTTGGTAACTATTGATCCTAAAAATTGTCTCTTATTCTTAAAATTTTCAAGCTGACTATCAATTTTTGTAATTTAATCTAGATTTTCCTCCGTCATTCTTTCTATACAGTCATATAGTCCACGTTTTACTTCATAATCAGCCTTAAATGTAGGACTGTAATGAAATTGGGGGTTCAAATAATAGCCAGCAGCATGCAAGGGTCTATGAAGTTGTTTGTCCCATCTTGCATCAATAACATCTCATATAGGTTGATAACTAAACAATTGAAAAAATTCAAATAAGTTAAAACAAGACACAAATAAATAATGCTATATTTTTTTTAAAAACACTTACTATTTTTGCACACCATCAAAGACCTGTGCAATTTTCTCTTTGGCTCTGTTTGGTTGGACTGTTGCTGATGGTTAGCTGCTGATGAAAAACTGCTGATAGAAACAGTGCTGATTCTGGAAAATGAAGTTTTGTTAAAAAACTGTTTGAGTGAAATGGAGTTTGCAAAACAGAGTTTTCAAAATGTGCAATCATCCAAACCAAACTAGGAACATTAGTATTCTACAGAAATAAAACAAAAAACCCTAGGTTGTACTACAAACCTGCAATTGTGATGACATTAGCATAACAAAAATTTCTGAAATTAACAAATCAAATTTGGTAAAAAATTTCTGAAATTAACAAATCAAATTTGGTAAAGAAGCATAACAAAAATTTCTGAACAATTTGGTTAAAAATTTCTGAAATTAACAAATCAAATTTAGTAAAGCGGACCTTGAAGAAGCGAACCTTGAAAAGGCGGACGGGAGGCGGGAGCAACAACGATCGGGAGATCTGGAGTAGCAGCGATCGGGGCGGCAGAAGAGCAGGGAAGAAGATCTGTGTGAGCAGAGCATGAAGAAGATCGGTGTGATGTCGGGGTCGGGTAGGTTATCCGGAAGAAGAGGAGCGCGGCTTTTGCGGTTGACTGCAGAAAAAAGTTGCGGCTTGCAACATGAAGAAAAGAGCGGATGTAAATAAACGGTGGTTTGGAGAAAATTCGAACCAAACGCTGTTTATTATCAAATGGCGGTGCGTCCCATCCGCACAACAACTGATAAACTTAACCAAACGCCACCTTTGGCCCTATCCATTTTCTCATAAATGAATCTCATGGCAGACTTCTCATCTGAATCAACCAATCGAAGCACCTTCATCAATGGATATGCCCCCTTCAAGCAAATTACAATATTCTTCCAAAACTCCCTATCCATAATCACATCGTCAATCAATTTTTCATCTCTGGAAGCTGCAAACCGACTACCCTTCCATTCATATGAGTTAAACATTCTTATCAAAGCTAGTTTCTTGTCACGAAGGCATCCCAGAGTTAAGTATGCAGTGGAAAACGAGTCATTTCTGGCCTCACCAAATCTTTATCTTTTGTAAATTTTTCAAGATCGATATGAGATTAGTTCTAGAATAAATATAAGTTGTAATTTTCCTCGCCTTTGGAATTGTCTCATGATGCACAATTTTCTTCTTCTCCATATCCTCCAACATCAAGTCAATGCAGTGCGCGACACATGGTTTCCAATACAACTTTTTTCCTTTTAGCCATCAACATTTCTCCGGCAGCTTTGTAGTTTGCAACATTATTTGTCACTACTTGGATAACACTATCTTCACCAACCCCCTCAATAATGTCGTCAATCATCTTAAAGATCTTCTATGTTGTTTTAGTCATATGAGAAACATCAATAGATTTGAGGAAAACTGTTCCCATAGACCTGTTTACTAAGAAATTTATTAGTGTTCTTCTTCTTTTATCCGTCCACCCATCGGTCATTATTGTGCATGCCAACTTCTTCCAATGAACTCTATGTTCAGCAAGTCTCCATTGTCAAATCATACTGTTGCTTCAGATATTTGACCCTAATTTCATGATAAGATGGTGGTTTGAAACCCAATCCATGTCTTGAAATAGACTCACACATCTTGTGGAATTCATCACTCTTTACCACATTAAATGGTATTGCGTTGTTGTAGATGAATGAGGCAATATCATTACATGCTTCCTCTCGCGCCCCCTTTTTAAAAATGTTGTTAATTGTTGATTGTGTTTTTTCACTTCTCTTGAAAAAACTATCAGAATTTTTATCATCTATTTTCCTCTTCGCACTTCCACTCGACTCTTCTTCCGCAGGGGCGATTGTTTTCTTCAATAGTCGATCTTGCAAACTAACTAGAACATCCCATAATTCTTTTTTCACATCTTCTGGCACGACTCTACAAGCTCAAACATCTTTTTGTGTTCCCACCATATGATGTTTTAACCGATAGATCCCTCCGGTCACTACTTTCTCGCGAAATTTGCATTTTATTTTCCTAACATCTCCCTCTACTGGAAAGCCATACTTCCATCCAACATCACTTCTAGATCCTGCAGCAATCTTTTGCGTTCTAGATCCCATACGAGCATCAACATTGTTGCTCCCAGATGCACTATTCGAACCACCACTTGAAGCCATTTCTAAAACAATTAGTAGTGTTAAGTTATTAACAATTTAAAATAATTTGAACAAAATAGTAGAAAGGAACTCATTGACTCATTGCTAGTGTTAACAATTTAAGAAACTCTATACCTAAAAATAATTTGATGTCTTTTAATAATGTTAAGCATACATTACTTTTCAACAAAAAAAAATCAATACACAATTAACAACAAATCATGCACAATAAACCAACAAAAATCAATTGAGTCAAAGATCCATAATTCCTAAATCTAGAACAACACATCTAGATTTATGTATGTGGAACCACAAATCTAGGGTTTGAATAATCTGTAAGCAAACAAATCTACCAAGCACAAAAAACAATAATGAGAAAAATCGGTTTAGGTGGGATCTGATATTATACCAGCCCAGGAGAAAAACTTCCGAGTAGGGATTCTGCTGCTGAGAACGAATGATGAAGAAATCGGTTAGGAGGATGGGGAAATCGAAGTATCGATAGTCGATCGTCGAACAACTACCGCCGATAAGGCCAGAAAAATGGAGCACCTACAAAAAAAACCAGTTAGAAGAAGAAGAAGACGACACCTGCTGCAGAAGACGCTGACACCTGCTGCGACGGATCGGGACCGGGATGACCTAGAACGATGGATTGATAAAAATTAATGAGCAGCGAGATCGGGAAATTTACTTATGCCGGATTTTAGGATCGATGCGCTCGGCGATCCTACCGATTTACGATCTTACCCTGCGATCCTAACGATCTTAGTGCCCCGGCGATCCCACGTAGAACGTGGATCAGTCGCCTGTGTAAGATCGTAAGATCGGACGATCTTACGATCTAAATCGCGATCTTAAAAACGTTGGGCTGGTGAAGGGGTCGGCAGCCGGGTGAAAGGGGAGGGTCGACGGCTGGCCGGATAGGGGAAAAACAGGGGGGCGGCCTGCTGCAGGCAGTTGGCTAGCACAGGAGTTCGGCAAGTGTTTTTTTTGGGGGGGGGGGGGGGGCGGGGTTGTTGCGGCTGGAGGTTTTAGGGGGGGAAGAGCTGGCTAAGGATGGGTTGTACCTTGGGGTGAAGTTTGAGCACATAGGAGTCGTCACCTAGGGTTGCACGACGTCGGCACCGGGGAGTGATCGCTGGAATGCGGGAATAGAAGTCTCCAAATTCTGCAATGACTGAATTCAGCCTCTACAACTCCTATTTATAAGAAGAGAACAAACTAGGGCTTCACCATCAACGACTATGATTGACCGGTGGGGTCGGCCACTAAATACATAAAAAGTAAACTCAAAAAAATAAACTAATATTTGTTTTTGACTCGCGGCGACGTGTCGGACGCAACCACGGAATCGGATCGGTGATCGGATCAAGCCTTCCTGCGTGAATAAATGAACGTGGGTCCCACCTTGCGGAGAACCCCTCCAGGTGCACAATCTGATGGATCCCCATCAACTCCCCTCGACTGAAAAGCCTTCATCTCCGATGAATGGAGATGATCGTACTGAAGTCGAAGTCCAGGGGCGAGTCGATCAAGCTCTGCCGGTAATATCCAAGTGTCGTCTGCGTCGGGGCAGCCCTGCCAATGTACTAGGTAGCGACATCGCGTCCCGTCCGTGGTGGGAACAAGCTGATGGGATCTGACCTCTGTGATATACTCATCCCTCATCTATCAAAAGTTGGATCCTGGTGCGATTAGTGGTGCCGGAGGTGAAACCGGAGAAGACGAGTCCCCAGGTGGGTGGGTGGCAACATGGGGTGGACTGTGGTGGCCATCAGACGTAGGTGGAGTACGAGAGTGGTAAGTCAACGAAAGTGCGGGTGGGGATGGTTGTGCATCTCCACTGCTCGGGTCCACATACTCGTGAGGCTCGTAGTACGACATCAGATCCTCAACATTAAACACTGGATGAATTCCCATACTTGCCGGATATCGAGCCGGTAGGCGTTTGTCCCAATACGACTAATAATTGAGTAAGGACTCATTCGCCTGACGCCTAACTTTTTGGCAGGCACCGATGGGACCTTCTCTGGGCGGATTCACAATATTACTTTCTCACCTTCATTAAATACTTGTTCTCACATTCGCTTACCTGCATGAGTTTTATAGTTTTCATTGCTCGTTATTATTCGTCGGCGAACCGACTCTTGTAATGCATCGAAATGATGAACAAGTGACCTAACTGACTCTTGCAAATAAAGCGAATGACGCAAATAAAGCACAACATACTCGACACACTTCCTAAGGGATGACCTGACAATGACTTGGATATTACTAACATGCGGTGACCTATCGGGAGGCTTACTTGCAGTCGAAATGAACGTGTGAGACACTACCATTCCAATTCGAACTCAAACTATGCGATGCATCAGACGGCTCACTAGGAGGTATGTATGAGAATTCGTCGCAAAGGCGACGATTACCTGAGTAACAAGGGCAACAATATCAGGATGTGACACCTGCGCGTGGCGAGGGATGCTAATAAGAAAGTACTCATCTGGTCGGTCAGCAGGTGGTATGTCTAGGAATTCATCACAAGTGTGGTGGATCATATGCTTAACTCCCAATACATCGGGAGGACGCTCCAGTGTACCCAAGAGAATCCCTACATACTCAATGCCACACTCTAGACCCTCTCTCCAAAGCAAAATAGGGGACATGAATTGGAGAGATGCCCATAAGACAGCGCTCGTGGATGACTCGTACATCGGGATGTCAATCTCACAGGGGAGTGGTGGTTCATCAGGAGGCTTGTGAGGGGGATCATTAAAGAACTCATCAGTTGGATCATGATCCTCCAAGTGAATACTAATAACCACGGTAGTGTCCCCACAAGAGGGTGGGACAACCACCAAGATTTCGACCCTAGGCTCGAGGCTTGCGGTCCTGACTTTACACCAAATAAGCCTAAGGGGAGAGTGAGAAGAACTCATACTCAAGTGGGAGTTAGCTGGCGGGGTGTTAAGAAATGGGTCTATGACCATGGGGGTAACGAGGCCAACATCGGGTTTATAAGATGGGTAGACCATCACAGTGTCACTGAGTCGCTCAGACTCACTCTCGTGACCAAACTCACTAAACGTGCTCATGATGCTCTCCACCTGTAACACAAGGCCAGGGTCAGACTCTGCTTCAAAATCGTGTAGGACCGGAGGCTCATCAAGAGGAGCACCAAAATCAGCCGGCGGATCGCTCATGTCTATGAGAGTACTCCACACATCGAAGGTTTGCCTTAAATCCGGGCATGTCACTCTACAGGTTTCCCTAAGGCATATTTCAAGCGATCCATTTGTGTGTGTACACGATCAAATTAATCAAGAACCAATCCTTGAAATTTGGCTTCAGGTATCTCTATTGGTGGAACACTAGAATGATCCAAATGTGTGCCACTATCCACATAATGGTGACCTCTATAGGGGTCTGGATAGTCATCACAATGCTCATCCCTAAAGCACTCACGACGTGTCAGAGGGTAACCGTGACCCCGACGAGTGTGTGGCGATGGGCGTGAGTGATCATCAGAATAGTATGAAGATCTCTCCGGAGGGGCCCTACGAAGATACTCAACTCCGCCAACATCAATTCGTGGTGTGGTGTAGTGACAATAACATGAAGCTCTAAAATCATAGTGACCATCTCTAGCTAATCATGGCGGGGGGTTGACACAATATCTAGAAGGGGCAGAATGCGAATAAGGATGATCGTCATAATAATATGCCATGAGAACCTATAGACACCCCACTACTGCATATTTAAGGGTAATGCAAATCGAACCTCCCTCTGATATCAATTGATGCAGCATGAGTCTAACGATGGAGGACGACACAAAAGACCTAACTCAACAAATGAAATTGCAATCTAGATGCAGTGCAGATGTGTACAGATAGTACAGTCCAAATAAAGATCGACTAGCAAGTGATAAAATTTTAGCAAAACTAAGAACACGACATCCACAATTGTAAACAACGATTAACGTAAGAGATGATTATGATTTGCCAACAAAGTGAGGCGCGATTCGATTGAAATGCGCGGTAAAGATCCCGCAAATCAAAACACAAATCAAGTGCGATAACATATAACGATTTCACAAACCACAACAATAGTTCAATACCGATGAATTCAATAAGAGTACTAAAACACTAATACCTTGATTCGCTTATGCACGCGGCAGCTCGGCTTCTGGACAGAGTACCGTTGGCGGGAGTGCTTCCGACTTGATGGTGGTTCCACGGAGGGGCTGCGGGTACTAGGAAAAATCGGAGAGAGGAAGGGGCTCTGGGTGGCCGGATTTGGGCATGGAAAGGCTGCGGGATGGTCTGGCGGGACTCGGACCGGCTAGTTGCCACAAGCAACTCTGATCCTTTGGCCAACCCTAATTGTGCATATTTATAAGGGGAAATGAAAGAAACAAAATTAGGGCTCCCGATCCGACGGCTATTATTTGTTTGGGCCGATCGGGTAAATACATCCAAATAATAAAAAATCTAATATATAAAACTGACGCGGAACGATCCTCCGGGCGCATCCGCGGACTCGGATCGCCCAAGCGGGTCGCCGAACACTGCCTCCTGCAGGAATAGGCGCGTGCATGCCGTCGATTGCCATCAGATATTTTAGTTGAAATCATGCAAGTCATTCACTCTCTGCATGTGGGCCCACCTTGATGTTGTTCCGTCGTTTATACTTACGCCTCCACAACATATTTGTACCAGTGGGCCACACATGAGCTTTGATAGAGAATGGGGTGGTTTGTATGTTGAGGCGAAGGTGGTTGGGGACAGTAGCTTCAATGTTGTTGCTGTTGTAGTCATCCATGAGGAATTTGAGGATAGTGATCTGTACCCAATAAGAATATAAAAGGAAATTGGAGTTGTGGAGGTGGAGCTGATGTAAATCAATGAAGGTAAAAATGAGGAAGATTGTTGCAAAAAAGGTTCGCCTCACACCGCCCAACATGCTCCCTGGTTCTGGGTGCCACTCCTCCCCTAACCGCGTGATTTGGGGAGTGACGCCACAATGGTTTACATAAACTTTTCATCATAGTTGAGGCAAAGGCGCTACTCTTGTTGATATTGTATTTTACTAGATATGAGCGACTAATGCTCTTAGTAAGGGATTGGTGTCTGAGGTGCTGAGGTGTTTGGGATTGGTGTCCCTAATTTTTGCCATCTTTAAGAAATCAGTCCCACAACTATTTACTTTAAGAAATTAGTCCCCAAAGTTCTCCTTTTAGATTTTACTCCCTCAATTGATTTAAGCTAATGCCTCTAACGGATTAGGCACTTTTATTGCCTAAGTGGCAATCTTGAGCTTTTAGGAGAGAAAAAATGTTTAGTTGCAAAGAGAATATCTGATTTTTTATATTTTTTTATTGAGTTTAATATTGTGTAGTAGACATGAAGGAGGAAGAAACAAGCAGTTCAATTGACATTTTTGTTCTCCACACCTCTGTTGTATCAATCTTCCAGTGGCATTGATCACAATTCGCAACACAACTTTTTCTTATGCGAGTCGAACAAGGAGAAGACTAGGAAGAAGAACTGATGAAGAGCGATGTTAAAATGAAGAGCTCTCCTTCTTTCTGGCTCAAACCAAGCCCCACATCTCTCGATATTCTACTTTCTCCGTATCTATAGATGCTATCAAAAGACAACAGCCATGTGTTCAACTGAGGAAGGTAAAGGTTGAGAAGGCCCCATGATGTAGGGCAAGCTAAGGGGTGCACAAATCCAAGACCACTAGGGATGAAAATAAGAACTAGGCACGCTAAGGCCTATTCTATATTCACGCTCCCGTCGATTGCGGCGACAAATTAGTACGAGCAATGATAAAAATTAACCTATTGCAATATATTTAAAAAAGAGAGAGTTTTAATTGCTAAAAATCAGTACGAGCAATGATTAAAATTAATCCATGCAATAATATTTAAAAGGAGAAAGTGTATTCTGTTAGCAAAATAGTTAATTGCTAACCTCCGCTCGGAGGGCCAAGGCAAAACGCGTGGCGAATGAATTTCACCTGCAAATCACAAGCGATCTGAGACGATCTATCCACAGACAATTTATCTAAGCAAATATAAGATCCAAACAATAATAATATGCTGAAAATAATCGTCCAGTACAACAAGTGACTCACCGAATGAGGAGCTGTCCAAGGCATTGGATATTTCAGAGATGAAAGCGCTTTGACGGCGATTTAATGAATCGGAGGAGGGATGACAACGTAGACGGCTGGATTTGGCGGTGGGAAGCAGAATCGGGCCGGAAAGGGATAGATCCAGCTATATGGAGGCGGATCCAGGGCTGGGAGGGTGGATACGACGGTTTGGAGCGGATCCGGGCTATGGGTGGTGTGTTGGGTAGATGGGGTGGTTGGATCTGGGCTGGACTACCCATATCTGGACAGATCTAGTGGAGGCGGGTGTTTTTGGAGGTGGTTCCTTGGAGAGGGGGGGGGGGGGCAGTGGCAAACTCACTGTTGTGAACAGCAGGATTGGCTGTCGGGGGCTGGGAGATGGGGGAGGCAGTGGCTATAGAAGGTGGGAAGGCCAACATTGGTGACTGTTGGGGTGGATGGAAGGACAGAAGCTGCGGTTTAGGGTTAGGAGAGGGGGCGACGATTGTGGGGAAGGAGAATCAGCAAAGCAGTGGCTGGGAGGAAGGAGAATCATCGAAGCAGTGGCTTTGAGGGGAGTATGTTGCAGCGATAGAGGGGTTAAGGGTGGGGAAAAGGTGTCCAGGGTTCGGTAATACTTTGGGGAGGAAGATAAACACCTAAGAGTCGTCACCTAAGGTTCCACGGAGTCGACACCGTTGGATGATTGTGGGATTTCGGGAATGAACTCTCCAAAATCTGCAATGCCCTAATCATCCGTCTTACAACTCTGTGTAATAAAAAGAGAAATAAAGCAGCCCACCATCGACGATTATGATTGACCGGAGGTGGGGTAACCCGATTACATCAAAATAAATGAAAAAAATAACAAAGTAATAGATGAAATGGAATCAGAATGCGAATCTGACACATCCGCGGAGCGGGATCGACGGTCCGATCAAGTTCTCCCACGCGAGTACTGAAGTCGAAGTCCCGATGAATGGAGACGGTCGTACTGAAGTCGAAGTCCAAGAACGAGTCAATCATGCTCTGCTGGTAGTATCCAGGTGTCATCAGTGCTGGGCGGCTCTACCAGTGTACTGAGTAACGACACAAAGGTCCTTCTGTAGTAGGAACATGCTGGTGGGATTTGATCTCCGTAATGCTCTCAACGCTCAACTCACGAGTGGTGGATCCTGGTGCGATCGGCGGTGCCGTGAGTGAAAACCAAAGAAGAGTCCTTAGGTGGGTGGGTGTCAGGAATGGGTGAGTTGTGTGGGTGGCAAGGCAACAAGAATGGAGGTGTGGGTGGATGAGGGTCCCCACTGCTTGGGTTCATATACTCGTGAGGCTCGCAGTATGGTGTCAGATCTTCAACATTAAATACCGAGTGAATACCCATACTCGCAGGGATATCAAGCGACTGGTTACTGAGTAGGGGCCCATTCGCTTGGAGCTTAGCTTTTTGGCAGACCTCGATGGGAGTCTCTTAGGGCGGATTCACACCATTACCTATTCGCATTCCTGAAATACTTGTTCTCGCTTGTGCATATCTGCATGAGTTTTATAATTTTCATTGCTCGTAATCATCCGTCGGTGCACCAACTCATGTAAATATCGTGCAAATGACTCCAGGCTTTTTGGCAAAGTGCACCTCAAAATATAGGCTTTTGGCAAAATGCACCCCGAAAGTTTAAAATTGGCAAAATGAACCCCCCAAAATGATTTTTTGGCTATGTGCGCCCTAGAGTGTATATTTTGGTCATTTTATTTTTTGCCTATTGAGGTGCACTTTGCCAAAAAATCATTTTGGGGGGGGGTGCATTTTGCCAAAAGCCGATATTTCGAGGGTGCATTTTGCCAAAGAGCCATGACTCAACGAACTCATGTAGATAATGTAAATGATTCAAATACAAACAACAAACACGACACATTTACTAGGGATAATCTAGTAATGATTAGGGTGTATTTAAAATGTCGTGATATATCAGGATGTTCTTTTGGTAGAATATAAAAAAAAATATTCGTTCAATGGGCGAGGAATACCTAAATGACTTCTTGAGACATCAACACTGAGCTGCAAAACTATGGGATCCCAAATACAATCCAAGAGTTGCGAGCCATCAGGAGGTTCACCTGGTGGTAGATAGAAAAATCATCGTGCATAATGCCATCACCCAAACGACTGACGCAGATGTGACAAAGAAGGCAACGCAGGGGTGTGTCGAGTACCACTCAAATGATAAGGCCCGTCAGGTGGCTTTCCTCCGTATATAAGAAAAGTCATCTCGAACGTTCAGCTCGCTAGTGTGATGGCACAAGCAAAGCATGCGAAGTTGAGTGCTCCTTGGAAGGGAGCTCGTCAAATGGGTATCTCGGGGACTCAACGAAGGGTTTCTAAGGGGGTCAATAATGACATGATGGTCTTTTAAAAGAAAACTGTCACCAACAATAGTGTCTATGAAAGTAAATGAGATATCCACAACAAAGTCAGTGCTTGACCCATGACCCTCCCAAGAGTGTAGTGGCTCATCAGGAGGCTCATCGGTTGGTTCAACAATGAAGTCAATAATAGTGGGATGATCCTCTAGATAAATGTCGCTGATAGAGGTAGTGCCCTCATAAGCGAGGGAGGCAGTCAATATGAGGTCAACACTAGACTCTTGGCTCTTGGTCGCAATGTGGCTCAGGACAATACTAAGGGAAGAGTAAGAAAAATCCGTAGTCAATAGTGGTCCATTAGGTATAATGTCGAGGTCTGAATTTCTAGTCGAAGGGGAAACCAAGTCTAATTGAGGTGTAGAAGGTAGAATATACCACTACAGTGTCATGATCAGAATGGTCTCCAAGGTCAAGTGGGAACCGAGTCTCATCCAGACGAGATGAATCAAATCAAGTGTCATGTCTTTCATGTCAGTGGGAGCACAACTAGACACGTCAGTGACTTGACCTAAATCCCCACGCTTTCTCCTATTGATTCTTCTTATGGAAGATATCATGTGATCAAAATGAGCATCCTAGCGATCAAGTTAATCAAAATTAACCGCTGAAATTCAGTCTCAGGTATCTCAGATTGCGGAACACTATGAGGGTCCTGACATGTGATGTGATCTTGGCGATGGTGATCCCTATAGGGCTCTTGAGAGCCATCTAGATGGTTGTTTTTAACATAATCAGATCGTGCTCGTGGGTGGACGTAATCCCTATGAATGGGCGACGACGAGCGAGGATGATCAACATGATAATATGAGGAGCTCTCTAGAGGAACTCTATGGGGTCGAGCATGTACGAACTCTGATTCCTCTAATAATGGAGAAGTGTAACGATGACACTAACGGTACTCAGTACTACCATCATAAGGTCATGGAGAGGTGTAATGATGATAATGTAAGGATCTTTCACCATGGTGTTCGTCTTTAGCATAATGGATTCGTCTCAAAGGGTCGACACTATCTCTGAAAGTGGTGTGCTGCGATCGAGAATGATCATCGTAGTAACGCGAGGATCTCCCTGAAGGAGCTCTATGGGAACAGGTGTAAGTGGACTCGAGATCCCCAAATAGAGGAGAGGAACGCCGATGATAACTAGTCATAGATGAAACTAAAAACTCTATATAACCTACGACTACAGAGCTTACAAGCGGCCCGACTTGACCTCTAATACTAATTGATGTAGGGTAGGTTAGGGGGTGCACAATCCATGACCACTATGGATGAAAATGAGAACTAGACATGCTAAGCCCTATTCTATATGCAATGTTTTTGTCGAGGGCGGCGACAAATTAGTACGAACAATGATAAAAATTAACCACACAATAATATTTAAAAGGAGAAAGAGTATTCAGTTAACAAAACATTTAATGGCTTTCCTCTGCTCAGAGGGCCAAGGCAAAACACACGGCGAATGAATCGCAACTGCAAATCACAAGCGATTCAAGACAATCTATCAACATGCAATTTATCTAAGCAACATAAGATCCAAACAAATAATACTAATACTAAAAATAATCGTCCAATACAACAAGTGACTCACTGAATAGAGGGGCTGTCCAAGACAATGAACATTTTAGAGATGAAAGCGCTTTGACAACCATCCAATGTGGAACCAGAGGCTGGATTACAACGTAGCGGCTGGATTTGCAGGTGAGAGAAGCGAAATCGGGCCGAAAAGGGGCAGATCCGGCCATATGTAGGCGGATCTGGGAGGCGGGAGAGAGGATTCAGCGGTTTAGAGCGGATTCAGGCTATGGGGAGGTGGGACAGGTAGATGGGGGTGGCTGATCTAGGCCGGACTTCCTAGATCTGGACAGATCTAGTGGAGGAGGGGTTGTTTGGAGGTGGTTCCATAGAAGGGGCGGCGGTGGCAAAACAGGCGGCTGTAGGCAGCAGGATTGGCTATCAGGGCGCTAGGAGAAGGGGCGGTAGTGGCTGTAGGGGGTGGGGAGGCCAGCGGTGGTGGCTGTTGGGGTGGAGGGAAGGGCGGCGACTACGATTAGGGTTAAGAGAGTAGGGCGACGACTGTGGGGAAGGAGAATCAGCAAAGTAGCCCTGTGAGGAAGGAGAATCAACAAGCAACGGCTGTGAAGGGAGTATGGGGGGCGGTAGAGGTGTTAGGGGTGGGAAAAGGTGTCTAGGGTTAGATAATACTTGGGGAGGAAGATAAGCGTCTAGGAGTCTCCTAGGGTTTCCACGAAGTCGGCACCACGGGATGATCGTCGATTTCCGGGAATGAACTCTCCAAAATCTGCAATGCCCTAATCAACCCCTTATCACTCTATTTATAATAAAGTGAGAAGTAGGACATCCCACCATCGATGACTATGATTGACCGGAGGTGGGATATCCCGATTATATCAAAATAAATGCAACAATAACAAAGTAATATATGAAATTGAATCGGAACACGGATCTGGACGTATCCGCAGAGTCTGATCGGTGATCCGATCAAGTCTTCCTGCGCAAGTACATGAACGTGGGCCCCGCCTTGCGACGAACCCCTCCTGATGCATGCTTTTTTGTATCCCCATCACCCCACCACCATACCTGCAAAGAACTAAGGAAACAAAACTCACGTTATAGCTAGCTAACAATGGTTGCTAACGAATATTGGTTGTCTAACGGCGTTAAATAATTCACTAATGCAGTCTAGGGATGAGAATCTTCACATCTAAAAACTCTTAGGACTGATATCTTAAAGCAAATATTTGTGCGACTGATGTCATAAAAGTGATACAAATTTGGGTTATTTAGCCTTTTCCTAAATAATGTTAAAATCCTAAAATTAGATAAATTAAATTCTTCAATTGAAAAAAAATAAAGATATAATTAAAGTAGTAAGTAAAATATATACTTGGAGAGGAGAATAAAGTCATAAATATACAAAAAACAGTAAAAGGAAACCGTATGACAATTATAAGTGTTTACATTAGACCCACTAAACACTTACGATAATCAAAGTATTGTCTTAGTCAGATATTGTGCACGGTGCAAAATGTGCGACGACAATAGTACCTTGCCGCAACTCTATTGATCCCGTTCAAAATCGGTTTTATGCACATGCTATGAGGGTTATTGACTGGTGGTTAGATTACTGTCACTGTTGCACACTGCGCAAGGGAGATCCCTGCAGTACTGCTAATAATGTCTATAATCTGTTTAAGGAGAAGTACACAGTCAATTTTACAAAGAGTTAAATTACATTTTCTACAACTAGTACATATTTTTTAGTAGTTGGCAAAAAAGACTTCAGCATTCACAAATCTACTCGACAAGTGATCACAATAATGATACTGACAATTGGTTTAAGGAGGGCCAGCAAGGTGTAAGGAGTGCTCTTGGTTCAATGAGTTGATTTCTACATGGATAGAAGTATTTCGTGTGGGAAAATACGACTGCTGGATTGGCGCGACGGAGGAAGTGATGGCACTGTTCGCAGACCCTGTGGCTGAAGAAAGTGGTGGGAGGGAGCAACAAGTCAGAGTAATTGTTAGAAACATGATATTCGGGGGTGGATGAAAGAGAAGATGGATACACTAAGAACACCCAAGATTACAATTTGAGAAACTTGCTCTCACCAAAACAAATTTGAGGGCTCGTTCCCGAGAAACTTGCTCTCACCAAAACAAATTTGAGGGCTCGTTCCCTCACCAAGCACAAGTTCCCTCACCAAGCACAAGAACGACTTCCAAAACAAACTATTGGATAACTCACTCCAACTGCATCTAAGCCTCTTTATATAGAGGACAAAGCACAGTTAAGAAAAAGGAAGCATATTAACATTAAATATTGCGATGAAATTTCGTGCTTCTCTTGTTGATTGTAGAAGTCTGACCTAGGTGTATAAACTCAAAAAGCTTATGGAAAAAGATGCAAGGAAAGCCACCAGGAAAAAAAATCAGTACACAGTTACCCTGCACTACAATCTAGCATGCATTCATTCATCTGATGAGGCACGGTTAAAGAAAGCCCTCAATCTTCATATTCTTAAAGCTAAAGATTTGAAAATTCATCTGTTCCAGCATTAGCAAAACATAACTCCGGTTACTCTTTTATGCTTGTAGTATGAGCAGCTGGATGACAGCTCAAAGAATAAAATGGAGGTTCTGAAGGAGATCCAAGAGACGATAAACCACCGTTTGCATCTAGATGGCAGCATTGATTTTATCGGAAAGCTCATTTTTGGATCAGCCAAGGGTCCATCCATTCTTGGAGATGTTCGATCCTCCGGTCAGCCATTAGTGGATGATTGGGATTGCCTGAAATCTATGGTAATGAAATTTTTCTCAAGCTCGAGTATCACCGCTTGCTTGCATCTGTTTATGAACTGGGTTACCCAATAATTAATGCAGGTTCGGATCTTCGAATCCCATTGCGGCTCTCTTACACAGTACGGAATGAAGCACATGCGATCTTTCGCAAACATTTGCAACTTGGGCGTCTCCATGAAAGGGATGGAGGCCGCTTGTGTTGGTGCTTGCGGAGGCTATAATTCTGCGAAATGGAACCCATTGAGCCATGGTTATAGCGCATGATCACATTACGCCTGTGGAGGTTGGTTGGGTTTTTTTATGTATGTGTGTTGATTAGCTTGTGATAGTAGGCCGGATATAGCTATAACCACTTGTAAGTGTTCCTTTATAGTTTTCATTGCAAGACCTTTCTCATTTCCTAGTTAAGTAGATATGCATACATCTATTTTAGGAGATGAGCTGAAATGGAGAGTAAATTAATAGGCTTTCATTCTGGCACCATTCAACTAGAGGAAGTAAAATAAAAATAAGAGGTGACATTACCATGACAAATATTCAAAGAAAACTGGCCTAGGATGCTAGGGTGAGAAGAGTCGTTGAATTTTAATTCAGAATGGAACATGTACCCTAAAGAACACCAAAGGTTGACTACGGAACCGTGTCACATCGGGATTATAATGGATTTTGGTATACAATGCAAACACATTGCTTTCAAAGTCTATTTAAATTGTTTCCCTAGGAGCTGCAGGAGTTGGAGGAGTCCTACGTAGCCTGAGATTTTGTCTTTACCCTTACTGGTTTGTCAAACCTTACGCCTATAATACTATAGTCGTACCATGTTTCTGTTACTGATCGGTTTTGGATCTTTCGCCATTTATCATATTATATGTACTGGGTTTGTATTAGGAGTGAGTCTTATTATATTAGGGTATTTTATTATTACTTGCATCTTCATGTATTTATGGGTGTGCCACCTGGGGGTTCTATAAATAGACCCTTATTGCCTTGTATGAGATTATGAAGAAATGAAATCTAATTCTTGTCTCTTGTTGTGAGATCTCGGTGGCTCTCTCCTCCAACGAGCAACCCCGCCTAGGCAGCCGCGGTTCCGGCTCCACGGTATCCCCACTACCGCCATCATCTCCGCCTTCGACCACTACTCTGGCGAGCTACCACGGTTACGGAAGTAGGCCCGTAACAACTTGGTATCAGAGCCACTCGGTCCTCTTCCACCGACGCACGCCAACACCTCGCCAACACCATTCAAGCCATCCTGCATCAAGTCGTCCTGCATCGACATAGTCGCTGCCCTCTTGCTTCAAGCCGTCCAACATCGACACTCTTCTCCCCGGTGCAACCTCGTCAACAACAACCATCTACAAACCAGCACTACCGCTGACCCCTGTTGCTCTCCCTACACCCAAGTGCATCATCGACCGCATGCCCTGCTCTCTGCCATCCCCAAGCCGCACGCCCTCGAGCCCCTTCCCTGCCTTATCGCCGTAGCGGCCGCTTCCTCGAGTCCTCTGCCCTGCTGCGCTGCATAGAGCCCCGCACACTGTTAACTTCGCCGCTGCCGATACTTAAAAAAAAACACTTGGCCGCGGCCAGTTTCATTATTACCCCCCCCCCCCCCCCCCACCCACACACACACACACATTCCAATTACACCCACTTTTATTACTCTTTTACCCCAACTCCAATCTTTTTTTAGCCGCTGCCAGTTTCATTATTAGCCCACACTTTCCAATTATTTTATTCTCACTTTTCTCTCACACCACTCCTCACAATTTTCCACAACTTTATTCTCACTTTTTTTAATCGAGCCCTGTGCACTTAACCTTCCTAAATTTTCTCTTACCAAGGCATCCCCTCAAAAAAAAAATCACTTTTAATTAATTGATAGAGTGGATTCATTATTTATTAATGGCTTAATTGCTTCTTACTCAAATTACTTAACTCATCATATGGGGAACACCAAGTTAACTGCAGCGGATGCCGCCGCCATCCAATTAAGGCTACGAGAAATGATGAACTCCACGGACACACTCCTCCGGAATGCCGACGCACTCCTCCATCACATTAAGCATCCGACAGCCGCCTTTCTGCCGCATCCCGTGTCCCTACCGCTTCCACCGCCGCCTCTCTTTGGGCAATCGTCATCTACGCCCTCCGCTGACGTGTTATCGCTCTTAGAAGTAATTGTCCTTCCGCCATCACCTGTTGTGGCGGTACCGCCCCACCTTGGGCCACCTTTGTTAGACTTCATGGCAGCCTTTTCGCCAGCACTTGCTCCACCGGCCACCGCTCTGCCGACCCCGACTGTCACCTCACCGCCTACAGATCCGTTCCTTCTGTCGGTCGTCGCTTCCCCGACCTACTTGTAACAGTTGCTCCTCACTGCTCCACTGATCTTGCCAATGCCATTTCTTTTGCCACTCGTTTGGACGCGGGCACCACCGTTACTCACCTCCGCCGCCGCCGTTGCTACACGATATCATGCATTGTTTTGGCGGGAGATCAAGCTACCAGATGATCCAGTCGCCGCGTGGAGTTCGAGCTTGAGGGCAAGCTCGATTTCAAGGGCGGATGAGATGTTACAGACCGGTTTTGGATCCTTCGCCATTTATCATATTATATGTATTGGGTTTGTATTAGAAGTGAGTCTTATTATATTAGGGTATTTTATTATTAATTGCATCTTCATGTATTTACGGGTGTGCCACCCGGGGGTTCTATAAATAGACCCTTAGTGTCTTGTATGGGATTATGAAGAAATGAAATCTAATTCTTGTCTCTTGTTGTGAGATCGTGGTGGCTCTCTCCTTCAACGAGCAATCCCGTCTGGGCAGCCGCGGTTCCGGCTCCACGGTATCCCCACTATCGCCATCATCTCCGCCTCCGACCACTACTCCGGACCACGGTTACGGAAGTAGGCCCGTAACAGTTTCATATGCATCTCCCTTATGTTTTTCAGAAAATGCAAACACTATTTTCATATTTTTGAATAGCCTCCATTTGGAACCATCATTCCGCAAAACGTCTTTTTATGTTTGATTCAAACTGCAGAGAGGGAACTTCATTCAAAAACGTTGTTTTATCTTCATCTCCAAATGCTCCATCTCCGACCTCCACCAACCCAAACAAGCTCCCAGTAATGAGTGCCACTATAGAATCCCAGCAGTTGAAATCCCAGAGGAAGTGTCTGTAGAAGATTGGTAAACTGTAAAAACCGTGCACATAACTCACTGAATTAGGTTGCGGCCAACCACAAATTGCGTGGGCCTTTTTTTCCATCCACATGAATCCCAGCGGTTGAGAGGACATATCCCAAAAAAATGTACAGGTAATAAGAAACAACATTTTTGAAGTTCATATAAAGTTCATTTCTCTTGGGCCGCTTGACCTAGTTTGATTCTCACTATGTGAGTTTTGTCTATTTATTTAATAGTTTGTTGTTTGATTGATTGTTATTTAATAATATAGTCATTGACGCTTAATGTTCTTAATATAATGATGCTTAAATTGATTCAAAAAGGGGATGCTGCTTAGTTTGTATTTTATTATCATGTTTGGAGCTACAACACATTCATAAAAAATGCACAGTTTTGATGAGACTGAGATATATTATTTTCAATTTATTAATACGGAAACTTCGGTATTAAAAATGGTGCGGCTTCACCTAACCCAACAAGTACTCCATCGAGTTAAGTTTGTTGTACGCAATGTTGTAGGGACTTGAGCCATTTTTCCCGGAAGAACACTATCATTCAAGCCCTGAAGACTTGGTGAATCCTCAGCTCCATTGGACGCTCTTGTGAGAGTATCATAAACTTAGGTTATTCTTGTACTCAAAGCTTTGTATCGGAGAGGTGGTCTGTCACCCTCCGAGAAAACTGTCAATCTTGTAAACTCAACGAAATAGTGGATTTTGACCCGACACAGTTCCGATCACGTGACTTCACCCTTTCCGGATTTCTCGCGTCAAAAACTCTTGTCATTTGCTGCTGTTTTTTCGTTGACTGTTTGCGCACCCGATCCAACCGAGATAAGCCGATCCGATTCTTCGGACCGGAGAAAAACTGGATGACCCACAACAATTATAAATAAAAATAACTGCATAATTTAAAAATTAATATTTTTTTACTATTAATAAAAATAAGTATATATAAGTGATGGGGATGAAGCCCCATTTAAAGCTCTAGGGGGTGCATTTAACCACTCTCCCAATGATTTCTTCTATTATGGAGATCATGAGTTTGACCGGCCAACCCACTCCCCATGATCTTCACCACAATAGGAGAAATCATGGGGGCCTCCCAATCAACAACTACCGCCGCCGTCGCTCGCCGCCGCCGAGCGTCATTATTTCTAGACTTCACGACCGCCGCCGTCTTCAAACGCCACCGCCGTTATTTCCCGAGTCCACGACCGTCGCCGTCGTCGTCCGTTTCTCCTGCGGCCGCCGCTGCCGCCTCACAACACCGCGCCCACCGCCACCATTATCTGTTTCTCCTGTGGCCGTTGTCGCCGCCGTCTCCCAACGCCGCGGCCGCCGCCGCCGTTATTTCCTGACTCCACAGCCGCCGCCACCGTCGCTCATTTGTCCAGCGGCGGCCGCCGCCGTCACTTCTCTCTTCCTCGGACGTCGCCACCATCGGCCGCTCGCCACTTTCCGCTGCAGGCATGGCCGCCGCCTGCTCTCCCGGCCGTTGGCGGCGATCTCCCGCCTCGCCGGCAAGTTCGCCGCCTGCCGAGGGAGCCCGTCTCCACCGTCCGATCACGCTCCCACAATCACCGATGTCGGTTACGTGGGTAACCACCCACGTAAACGCCTGCATGATCTCCCGTAGTGGAGATAATACGTTGCCAAAATAGAATGGTCTGCGTATAACGAGATTAATATCCATATTAAAGCATAGTTTTGTAAAAATAAATATAATATTTTGATCTATTGATAGCAATCATGGTGGTTATGGGCTGCAGATAACCGCGTAAGCTCCATAACCACCCATGAAGCCTATAAATGGGGCCCCAGACCCCCTTTAATGAGGGATTCTCTCCTTCTTGGAAAAATCCTCCTACGGATTCTCTCTCTCTCATTCCTCCCTCATTCTTCATCTTCTTCTTCCCCTTCGAAGAGCTTCAAGCATTTTCGTAAGAACAGGGCGCTCGCATGCATTTCTCCCATGCGCGCTCCCGCGCGCGCCGCCTCCTTGCGCGCTCTCGCACGCGTTTCTCCCTTGCACGCTCCCGCCCGCGCCGCCCCCCTGCGCGCTCCCACGCGCGCCGCCCCCTTGCGCGCTCCCGCGCGCGCCGCCTCGTTGCGCACTCGAGCGCGCATTTCTCCCTTGCGCGCTCCTGCGCGTGCTGCCTCCTTGTGCACTCTTGCGTTTATTTTTTCCTTGCGGGTTCCCGCACGCGCCGCCTCTCTCCCACGCATTATTGCGCCCGTCTCTCCCCTGCACGCTCATGCGCGCTATCACATGCGTTGCGCCCTTGCACGGGTCTCTTCCCCCAGCGCTTCACGCACCTTTCTCCAACAAGCGCCCAACGCGCTCTTCTCTGGTAAGCGCCCTGCGCATTCTCCTCCAACAAGCACCCTGCGCGCTCTCCTCCTACAAACGCCCTACGCTCTCTCTTTACCAGCAAGCGCTCTGCGTGCCCTCTTTCATCTAGCGCTTCGCGCGCCCTCCTCCAGCAAGTGCCTAACGCGCTCTCCTCCAACAAACTCGCTGCGCGCTCTTTGCCAACAAGCGTACCACGCGCTCCAGAACAAGCACTCCATCTACCGATAAGATAACCAAACCATGCTTCTCCAAAAGATAATCAAAGACAAGAAGCGGATGGTAAAACGTGCTAAACGCGCACCCGAGGCTCAAAGCTCCAGACATCAGAACGTGTACAGCAAGCTGCTCCCGCCTCCAGGAATTATTAGAAGAATCCAAAATACAACGAGCACATCGCTCCCCACAACACTCAAAGAAATAATTAGTCATGTAAGTGGTGGCCTGTCACCCTCCAGGCTCTCTGTCTCTCCCCAATAATTGTAACGAGAGACGGCCTGTCGCCCTCGAGTTCTTGAAAAAGCCCTGTAACAGCACTCAGATCTAGTGGAGGTTTGGTCGGCACAGATCTGACCATGTGGTTTTTCACCTCTTTCCGGGGTTTTCCACGTCAAAAAATTTACCTTGTCAACCTTCTATTTTCATTGACTGTGTGCGCGCTCGATCGTTCCGAGAGTTAAGACGGTACAAAAATTTCGGCCCGGCCGAGACGTCGAGTTAGTCCGCAACAATAAGAATTGTATTATAACATATATTTTAATTTCCGCCACATGTTGCTCTAATTTTTTTTAACTAAAAACAATAAAGCTAGAACTATCACATAGGGTGCAGCACATATTTACGCACACATTTATGCTCTGTTTGGGGCAACGATTTTGGAACAGCGTACCGCTCCTTTTTAAATTGCCGCGCTAAACAAAAAATTCACCCCCTCCAGCAGGAGAAGCCCCCGCTCCTCAATCATATAAAAATGACGATTTTGAGTCGTGATTTTTTTTTTCGCGACTCGCGATTCACGGAAGTCACGGTTCACAGAAGTCGCCGAACAACCCGTGCTGCCTTCACCGGCAGTTGCCGAACAACCCTCCGCCATCTCCGCCATCCCGTGCAGAGCCATCTCGGTATTGTTCTTCCCTGTGTGCGTCAGCCATCGGGAAGAAGACCCATTTGGGTATAGCGTGCAACATGACCCCGTGCAAGCCCTCTACTTCGACGCACGCCGGCCTGAGCCCTGATCTTCCGATCTGTCGCATCTTTCCCGGTAGATGAACAAGATCGTCTTATTTATCACTCCCGTATGCAGAGCCATGTGCTCCACCATGAACAGATCTGGCTTTTGCTCCATGCACAGATTTCCAGCTTTTGCTCTAGTTTTTTCTCCATGCACTTCGACACACGCCAGCAAAGCCATGTGCTCCTCCTCCCCGCGGGCAAAATGCACAAATTGTACCCCATTTTTTGCTCTGGTAAGAATGCACAAATCTCCGGCGAAAATGCACAGATTGATTTTTTCCCATAGGTTAACTGACAAAAAAATTGATTTTTTAGGTCAAACAACACTACAAACGTCATTCTTTCAAACAGGTTCACAGATTCTGTCATCAATCTGCAAGATTATTCCAACACTTTCTCACCACTGCTTCTCCAATCACCCCCACCGCGCCAGACAGAGCTTTAAAGTCCTAATATGACTATCCCCCCCCCCCCCCCCCCCAAAAAAAAACCTAAAATATCTAAATATAAAAGCAATCCTACTATGACATTTCGCACCCCAAAAACCCTAAATATATAAGTTCTATTGTGAGTCACCCGGTTTTTCCCCGGTCCGAAAAATTGGACCGTCTTAGCTGGGAGTTGGACGGGGCACAAACAGTCAATGGAAAATAGTAGCAATCACATGAGGCTTTTTTTTTAACGTGGAATACTCAAAAATGGTGAAAAAACCACATGGTCAAATCCGTGACGGGCCAAAATCAATTATTTCGTTAAGCTTAGAATTGAGAGTTTTCTCTGATGGTGACGGACCACCTCTCTGTTACAAAGCTTTGGATACAAGAACAACAAAAAATAAATTAAGCCTACAATGCTCTGACGAGAACGTCCAATGGAGTGTTCCGTTGTGGCTTCTCCTAGGACGGAAAATTAGATATGTCTTTGGAACTTGGATGAGCGCTTCTTTCTGGAGGAAATGGTCGTTGAAGCTTTGGATTTTGCGGAGCTTGGAGGCCAGCGTTCTGGTGAGTATTCTTCTCTTGCACTCAATGTTGATCTCTAAGCGGCCTAAAGAGGGAACAAAGTGAATTTCTAGTGGAGGAGCGATTTAAGTCTCATGTACTCGTTGGAAAACCTAAGAGCTCTCTAGCCTCTGGAGTTTCTTCTCTTCAAATGAGGCCCTGAGGGTCTTTTATAGTTTTGTAGAGGGATTGATTGGTAATTGCGACCGAGCCGATTTTGAGGTGACGAATGATCGGCGTTGTTCCGTTCCGATTACCGGGATCGCCAATTTTTATGAAATGACGGAAGTGCTCCCCCCAGGGCGGTGTTAAGATAAATTTTCTCCTAAGTATGAAAGAGGATTAGCCATCTTTGACCTGGAATTCAACATGTGCTCTTAAAGGAAGCTTCCAGGAAATTGTCCAAAGGAAGATTCATGTCAAATGACATGTGTTTTTGACCAAGGGAAGCTTCATGGAAGCTTCATGGAAGCTTCATTCACATGTCATCTACCACACCTACCTCCTTGATTTTGGACCTATAAATAGGGATGAAGGAGGAGAGGTAAGGCATCCACTTCTCTCCAAACACAAGCATTGAAAGATCTAGAGAGGCTTTTGCGGCAATCGTCTTAGTTTGGGAGAGCTTTCGGACGTCGTTGTACGACGTTGGCAAAGAGTACTTCGCCTACACGGATTGGATCTGGAGCAGATATTGGCAAAGATTCGAAGAGGCATCTTGGAGTGGATTTGTGTAATCCGTCTCATCCGCCGCTGTCGGTAACTTGCAGTTTTTCTGTTGCTATTTTATGTATTGTGTAGTGTGAAGCTGGTGGAGATCCTTTGTGGATCGGTGGAGGGAAAGCTTGTAATCCGTGCGTGTGTTTATCGCACACTTTTAGTGGAGGCTTTCCGGGTTGGACTCCGATCGTCCCGTGGTTTTTCGCCCGATTTGGGTTTTCCACGTTAAAAATTTCCTGTGTGTTCTTCTGTGTTTTTGCTGCACTTTGTTTTCGTATTGCGCTTGCTCGAATTAAAACAGGTGCTCTGGTCGGGATTGGTTGCTCGCATTCCCAACAAGTGGTATCAGAGGCAGGTTGAGTGTTAGAGCCGTTCAGTGACAGAGCAGGTACCGGGCTGACCTTTGGGATTTCAGGACGAGTCGATCGGGATCTCGGGTGTGCAATTGAGAGTGATAGTTTACGACCATTGGCCCGCTGGCTATCCTCTCCAGCTGCATACTTTGAGATAGTCGACTCAAAGATCAGTGGTCTGTCCGGCCAGTTAGCAGAGCATAATGGAGTCATCATCAGGTTCGGAGCAGATGATAAAGTTGAATGGTGCCAATTATCACCAGTGGCATCTACTGATGGAGGATCTGATATATGTGAAGGGCTGGCATGCTCCTATCTTTGAGGAGATGCCAAAGGACACGGATCCAGCAAAATGGAAGGTGGAACATCGGAAACTGTGTGGGTTTATCAGACGATTCGTGGAGCCGAACGTCTACAACCATGTGGCTAGCATCAATGATGCAAATGATCTGTGGAAGACTCTCGAGACCTTGTATGCCAAGAGCACGGACATCAACAAGTTATATTTGCTGAAGAAGCTTGGAGAGTTCAGATACCGGGAGGGCTCTCCTATTTTGGATCATGTCAACGAGTTCCAGGGCATTATTGATCGTCTCACTGCTATGAAGGTGACATTCGAAGACGAGGTGAATGCATTGTGGCTTCTCAAGTCACTTCCAGATTCTTGGGAGATGGTCAGAGTTTCTCTGATCAATTCTTCCCCCCAGGGGATTGTTTCCATGGAGATCGCCAAGAGTGGGATCTTGAATGAGGAGGTGAGACGAAAGTCTCAGGGGACTTCAGGCTCTTCTTCACGAGCTGACGTTCTCTTTACTGAGTCCAGGGGGAGAGGAAGGAGTAAGAGTCGAGGAAGGAAGGAGGACAGGAGTCAGAGTAGGGGCAAGTCGAAGTCACGTTATCAGAACGTGGAATGCCACTACTGTCATAAGAAGGGCCACATCAAGAAATTCTGCTACTCGTTGAAGAACGATCAGAAGAAGGGGATTGCCACTGAGGGCAAAGATGAGGGTCATACCGCAGCCACCATTTCGACTGAGGAGGACGACATCATTATCATTGGCGACGATGTTACGGCTGCACTCTCGTGTGACGACCGATGCTGGATCGTTGACTCTGGAGCCTCTGCGCATGTCTCCCACAACAGGGAGCTGTTTGCCACTTACACCACTCATGACTGTGGGGTGTTGAGGATGGGCAATGGGGATACGTCTAAGGTACTTGGGCGTGGAGACATGCATTTGAAGACAAGCACTGGAGCCCTACTAGTTTTAAGGGATGTACGACATGTGCCAGACATCCGTTTCAATCTGATATCTGTTGGCAGACTTGGAGATGAAGGACACCTAAGTGTCTTTGGAGGAGATTTCTGGAAGCTGATCCGGGGATCACTTGTGATGGCCCGGGGTTATAGAGATTCTGGACTGTACTACATGGAGGGGAGGCCTGAAGCTGCTCAGGCCAACTCCGTCAGGGATGAGGCAACCACTTCCTTATGGCATAGGAGGCTTGCACACATTAGCCAGAAGGGTTTGGGATGCCTGGCGAAGAAAAAGCTCATTAGTGACATTTCTGGTGATCATTTGGAGAGGTGTGACCATTGCATGGCTGGGAAGCAAAATAGGATTTCATTCCAGAGCCACACGTCCACCAGGAGATCGGAGCCTTTGGAGCTGGTTCATACAGATGTTTGCGGACCTATGAAGGTCCACACTAGAGGAGGAGCTTTGTACTTCGTTACCTTCATCGACGATCATTCAAGGAAGCTTTGGGCCTATGCTATCAAGACCAAAGATCAGGTCCTCGATACTTTTAGGAGATTCCACGTTGAGGTGGAGAGACAGTCTGGGAAGAGGCTGAGATGCATCAGGTCCGACAACGGGGGAGAGTACATTGGTCCGTTTGACGAGTACTGCAGGGACCATGGCATCCGACATGAGAAGACCCCGCCGAAGACGCCGCAGCTGAATGGCGTAGCTGAGAGGATGAATCGGACACTATTGGAGAGGATTCGGTGCATGCTATCTGAGTCAAAGCTGCCAGGGATGTTTTGGGGCGAGGCTCTTCTTACTGCAGCGCATGTCATCAACCTCTCGCCGAGCTCAGCGTTGCGGGAGGATGTCCCAAATAGGGTCTGGTATGGGAAAGATCCCTCTTACAGTCACTTGCGGGTATTTGGCTGCAAAGCCTTTGTACACGTCCCCAGGGACGAGAGATCAAAGTTGGATTCGAAGACCCGGCAGTGCATTTTCTTGGGGTACGGCTATAGTGGAGAGTTCGGGTACAGGTTCTTTGATCCAGTTGAGAAGAATCTTGTACGTAGCCGTGATGCTATTTTCTGTGAGGATCAGACTGTTGGTGATCCTGAGGGGACTGTTGAGTCTGAGGTTGATTCTCGCACTACTGCAGAGTTACCTATGGTTGGAGTTGATGACACTGAGGAGGCTATTGAGCCTGTGCCAACACAGGGTACTGATACCCTTCCGGATCATGATATTACCACTGATGGTGAACCAGGAGTTGCTGAGGACATTACTGATGATGTGCCTGCCCCGGCACCTGAGCCCGCCCTGCGGAGGTCAGATCGGACCAGGCACCCGTCCGCTAGATATTCTGCATCAGAGTTCATACTGCTGACTGATGCGGGGGAGCCTGAGAGTTATGACGAGGCTGTGGAGAGCACCGAGAAGCGTCAGTGGATGGTTGCTATGCAGGAGGAGATGCAGTCGCTGCAGAAGAACCACACATATGACCTGGTGAGATTGCCTAAGGGCAAGAAGGCCTTGAAGAATCAATGGATCTTCAGGGTAAAGCAGGGAGACTCCTCCACACCTCCCAGATACAAAGCTAGGCTGGTGGTGAAAGGTTTTGGACAGCGGCAGGGTGTCGACTTCGATGAGATCTTCTCGCCTGTGGTGAAGATGTCATCTATTCGTGTTATACTAGGCCTCGCTGCGAGGCTAGACTTGGAGATAGAGCAGATGGATGTCAAGACCGCCTTTCTGCATGGCGATCTTGAGGAGGAGCTATACATGGAGCAGCCTGAGGGCTTCAGCGTCAGAGGGAAGGAAGGTCTGGTGTGCCGCTTGCAGAAGAGTCTATATGGCCTGAAGCAGGCCCCGCGGCAATGGTATAGGAAGTTTGATTCCTTTATGGGGGAGATCGACTTCAAGAGGACCACCCTTGACCACTGCGTGTTCATCAAGCAGTATGCTTCAGAGGACTTCGTCATTCTGCTGTTGTACGTGGACGATATGTTGATCGTAGGGAGGAACACTGCTCGCATTGCTGAGTTGAAGTGGCAGTTGAGTTCCACTTTTGAGATGAAGGATTTGGGTGCTGCGAAGACCATTTTAGGGATGCACATTCGCAGAGACAGGGGAGCCAGACTTCTTTGGTTATCACAGGAGCGGTACATCCGCAAAGTGCTGCAGAGGTTTGATATGGATCAGGCAAAGAAGGTGAGCGTGCCTCTTGCAGCTCACTTCAGGCTTACCGCTGATCAGTGCCCCAGCACACTCGAGGAGATCGAGGATATGCAGAAAGTTCCGTTTGCATCTGTAGTTGGAAGCCTTATGTATGCGATGGTGTGTACGCGGCCAGATATTGCGCATGCCATTGGGACAGTCAGTAGATTTCTCTCCAATCCTGGGAGAGAGCATTGGAGCGCAGTAAAGTGGATACTGAGATACCTGCAAGGGACTTCAGACTTGACGTTGAGATTTGGAGACAGTGAGCCAGAGTTGTTGGGCTACACTGATGCAGACATGGCTGGAGATGTGGATTCCAGGAGGTCGACGTCAGGGTACTTGATTCTATTTGCAGGGGGAGCTGTCTCGTGGGCGTCGAGGCTGCAGAAGTGCGTTGCACTGTCCACCACAGAGGCTGAGTTCATTGCGGTCACTGAGGCTGGGAAGGAGTTACTTTGGATGAAGAGGTTCATCAAAGAACTTGGATTCACTCAGGACCGATACACACTCCTGTGTGACAGTCAGAGCGCTATTCACCTGGGGAAGAACCCCACGTTCCACTCGAGGTCGAAGCACATCGACACTCGGTATCATTGGATACGAGATGTCCTGGAGCAGAAGGAGCTTGATCTTCAGAAGGTACACACGGATGACAATGGGGCAGACATGCTGACCAAAACTGTGCCAAGGGGAAGTTCGAGCATTGCGTTAGAATCGCCGGAATGACGGTTTCTTTCACCTCGATGTGAAGGAGGAGATTTGTTGGGTACAGTTCCCGTCCTTTGTGGAAAAAATTGTTGAGTTCGAGTCTCATTAACTCGAATTTGGTGTTGTTGATCAAATGTAGAGACATTGATGGAGGACCTGGCGGGAGGCAAATTAAAGACTCTGGGGAAGATTATCAGAATGACAAACTTTCTTCACTTAGTCGAAAAGGGGGAGATTTGTTAAGATAAATTTTCTCCTAAGTATGAAAGAGGATTAGCCATCTTTGACCTGGAATTCAACATGTGCTCTTAAAGGAAGCTTCCAGGAAATTGTCCAAAGGAAGCTTCATGTCAAATGACATGTGTTTTTGACCAAGGGAAGCTTCATGGAAGCTTCATGGAAGCTTCATTCACATGTCATCTACCACACCTACCTCCTTGATTTTGGACCTATAAATAGGGATGAAGGAGGAGAGGTAAGACATCCACTTCTCTCCAAACACAAGCATTGAAAGATCTAGAGAGGCTTTTGCGGCAATCGTCTTAGTTTGGGAGAGCTTTCGGACGTCGTTGTACGACGTTGGCAAAGAGTACTTCGCCTACACGGATTGGATCTGGAGCAGATATTGGCAAAGATTCGAAGAGGCATCTTGGAGTGGATTTGTGTAATCCGTCTCATCCGCCGCTGTCGGTAACTTGCAGTTTTTCTGTTGCTATTTTATGTATTGTGTAGTGTGAAGCTGGTGGAGATCCTTTGTGGATCGGTGGAGGGAAAGCTTGTAATCCGTGCGTGTGTTTATCGCACACTTTTAGTGGAGGCTTTCCGGGTTGGACTCCGATCGTCCCGTGGTTTTTCGCCCGATTTGGGTTTTCCACGTTAAAAATTTCCTGTGTGTTCTTCTGTGTTTTTGCTGCACTTTGTTTTCGTATTGCGCTTGCTCGAATTAAAACAGGTGCTCTGGTCGGGATTGGTTGCTCGCATTCCCAACAGGCGGCTCGGGCAGGCAGCTTACCCGACGACGATGACTGGAGGTGGCGGAGGTGGCTGGAGGCGGCCGACGCTCGCGCACCGGCTGCACACACGTGCTTTCGCTTGCGCGTCCGGGTGCGCTTGGCTTTGCCCACCTTTCAGGGTGTTTTGGGTCTCTTGGCGAGGGTGACTTGGTGTGCAGGGCTCGTTTTGTCGGGTTGGATCCCCTCCGTGTCCTTGGTCGAATTCTTTCTGGTTTGACTTCAAAAATTTACTGGGAACCCCATCAATCTCTAATATGATTTCGTCTCCGTTATTCTCATTTGATACGACGCTTTGTCATGAAAGCCTAAGTTTTAGATAAGTGTAACGTATTTAAAGGTACATGCATGCGGACCCTAAACCCTAAAAAGCCAAAATACAGTCATTTTTAAAAAAATTAATCTCAAAATATTAATATATATGTATTTTTACGGTAGATCTCATGTGTATGTTTAAATATGAAAATACGTGTGTTAAAAAGTGATTTTTTAAAATACAGTTACAGTCGTTTTATGACCGTAAATAACACTGTAAGTACAGTGACAGTTGTAATTTTAACTGGAAATTCTGTCCTGCACCATCCCTTCACCTCTCGAAGTGGCTGTAGTAAATAAGAAAAAAAATGTAGATCAGGAAAAGCAGCGGTAGTCAGGAGACCGCTCCTCCGGCGAATGACTGCGTTGTCGGCGGCGATCCCATTCCTCACCCACTTGAAGCGTGAAACAATGCAGGATATCGTGATCCCTCCCGGATGGTTAAAGTTGAACCCAAACTCCTCTGCTTCCCTTAGAAGCTCTCCAAAGAGCGGATGATTGCAATATATAAATCACTGGCACCTAACACCTCTGCGGTGGCCCCACCTCCTCCTCGCCGCCGACGTAGACCATCATGTGAACCTTTGGCGGCGGCGATGGCTTCTTGTCGCCGCCACAACCAGGCACCGGTGGTGGTACTTCATGGACCGTCTCGATCGCCGGAGATGAATCACCGGCCGGCCTAACTGAAGGCCTCCGAATTTTCTGAAGTGCATGCTGAAATTGGCGCTCTGCTTTCCTCCCCTTTTTTCTTCCCTCTGCAGTGGTTCCGTGGGGGTGCATGTTGAGATTATTATAATATATGAATATTGGACCCGCAACTTGATTATCTTCTTTGTAGATATGAGGACAAGAGATATGCATATTGCTCATTAAGGCTCCGTTTGGGAGGACTTATTTTCACCGGTCAAGTGGTTACGACCGTATGAATCGGACCTGCGGTCGTAACCGCTTGACCGGTGAAAATAAGTCCCCCCAAACGGAACCTAAGCCTCCAAGTATTGAATTTTTTTTATTAAGCAGTTCATAATGGTCTTAGGTTTCATTTGTGAGGACTGATTTTTACCGGTCAAGTAGTTACGACCGTATGTGTGGCCATAACCGCTTGACCGGTGAAAATAAGTCCTCCCAAACGGCTCCGTTTGGCATTGTGGTGGCGGTCATGAACATGAGGGGTTAATTTGTCATTTTAAGGAACTTCATTCACTTTTATGTTCAAACGGATGATGTTCGTTAGATGATGTTAAACGAAGGAAAGTTTAACCCATGCGTTTACGATCACTACCATTGTGCTAAACGGGGCCTTAGAATCCCCCATGATGTGAAGATGATCAATATTGAGGTGAGATAAGCAAGAATAATTCTGCCGCGAACTGTCAATTCTTCAGCTTCAAAGGAAAACGCTTTTGACCCCGTAGAAGTGAGGGAATTAATGCATATTAACATATCTAATTACTTTAATAATGTATTTATTTATGACTGTATGTAATTGCTTAATTATGTAAGCAGCGATTTAATTATCATTTTTAAATAATTAATATTTACATTAATTAAAATTTTGTTGTTTTAATGAATATAATATTTTCAGCATAGATTATTTATTTATTTAAATAAACACTGCGATATTATATAACAAATAAACTTTGACCACATTCTAAAGATGAGATGACATCACCCTTCAACCATCTTCACTATCTGCCCCAAGCAAAACTTCAAATTGAATCCTTGGGGGAGTTAATTGTCATTAGATTGCACACTTCAAACAATTGTTGTCATCAAGTGACTTGAACACCTCTTTCTGTTAAATTCTTTAAATATGTACAAGCTGCAGCAGCTAAGCTCAAGGATGCGATGTCTGCACAAATAAATGTGTGAGATGTTATAAATATTATAAGTGTGATGTAATGTTATAAATATTATCAGCAATCAGTTCGGCTTATGTAGTAAGTGAGCTCTACAGTGTGAAGCCCAATAAGCCTGTAATGTGTAGTGGGTTTAAGCGGTGTTATTATAAAAATGATGTAAGCGGCCACATTTAAACAAATATGTAAGAATCTGATATATGTTGTATGAAGAATATTGGGAATGTGAAGTATCTAATTAAGGTATTCTGTGAGTTGTTACTCTTTGAATCTAACATTGATATCAAAGGAGTTGAAGAGCTAGATTGATTGTCATCAGAACTGTAAAGTTCTAACAGTTTTTAGGAAGAAATTGCTTAAGTTAAGCATATAATCAAGTTCCTCATGGCATCCACCTCTTCACTTATCCCATCCAACTTTGTTTACTCACAAACGGGTGTACCAATATTTGATGGAGAGGATTATGGACTGGCAAGTTCAAATGCAAACTTTATTTCAATCACAAGGATCATGAAATCTTGTTATTGATGGTTTTCAAAGACCCACAAAAAACACTCGTTAAACACTTGGGATGCAGCTGTCGTTAAAGAATACACAAAAAAACTTTAAAAAGATGCAAAGACTCTACTTAACATTCAACAAGGTGTTAGTAAAGCCATCTTCGCACAAATTATAGCAGCTGAATCTGCACAAGAGGCTTGGTCAATATTGCAAATTGAATATAAAGGAAATGAAAAGATAGTGCTTCTAAAATTGCAAATTTAATGGGCAGATTTTGATAATATGTACATGAATCCAGATGAGTCCATGTCTTCCTACTTTTCTGGTATTAATGTTATGGTGAATAATATTCGAACTCTTGGAGATGTAATAGAGGAAAATAAAGCTGTAACAAAAATTTTACGCTGATTACCTCAAAAAATAATTGTGGTAACAACAATTGAAGAATCTAAAGATATGAATAAGTATTCATTGATAGAGCTTCGAGGTTCCCTTCAGTCACATGAACAACGATTCAATAAAACTAAAAATCAACCTGAGGAAGCACAAAATTCAAAATGGATACATAAAAAACTCATTCATTCTCTACAAAAGAATGATAAGGAGGCTAATACCAGTTTCCCATCACAAAAAGGATTTAGTGGTACTTTCGGAGGAAGAATGAGAGGTAGAGGAAGAGAGAGAAGAGATGTTAAAGAACAAAATGATAGCCAACAATTCACAGAACCAAGAAAACAATTTTGTGTTTTGTGCAAATGGACAAATCATAATATGAAGGACTATTTTTATAAGTGTAAAACTTGTAAGAAAGCAAACCACTTAGATAGAGATTGTTGGCATAAGCATAAAGCATGCAAAACATCAAAAACTTTTATAACTGATTTTACACCCCAAAGTAGAGGTTTGGTGCTGATAAAGCTAAAAGCAATCACAATAGTGATATTTGAATATTAGACAGTGATTGTTCTAATCATATGAGTAATATTCATGATATGTTTCAGCATATATCTCCAGTTACTGCAGAAGTGATGATTGGAAATGGTCGTACCTTAACAATTGAAGAAAAGGGTGATGTAACCGTCCTCAATCCACAAGGTATTCCAGAAACAATTACAAATGTGTTGTATGTACCTCAGTTACAACATAACTTGTTAAGAACTGGATAATTAATTCATAATGGATTGATGGTTATATTTGAAAAAGGTCCATGCCAAATATTGGATACATGTACTCATCAAGAGATAACGGTGATTCAAATAGCTCAAAACAAAAATTTTCTCTGCAAAATGCAAAGTCACATGTCGTATGTGTGTAAAGAGGAGTTAAAGTTAACAGAATTATAGCATAGAAGATATGGGCATTTTAATACAGCTGACTTATATCAATTATTTAAACAATCATCAGCTAGAGGTCTACTAGCTATTTCAAAGCAAAGAGATCCGTGTGAAAGTTGTATCTTTGGAAAGCACACTCAATAAGGTGTGCCAAAGGAGGCTATCTGGCGAGCCACTCACCCATTACAATTATTACACATGGATGTATGAGGACCAACTCCCACTCCCTCCTTTCAGATAATCATTTCTTCTTACACATAGTGGATGATTACACTAGAATGCAATGGGTATTCTTCATAAAGGAAAAATCAGAAGTGTTTAATCAGTTCAAACAATTTAAAAGCCTTGTGGAGAAATAGATTAATCTACCAATTAAGGCGATAAGAAGTGCAGGGGTGGAGAATTCATAAGGAGTTTATATCATTCTGTCATGAAGAAGGGATATATAGACAGCTTTATACTCCAATGACACCTCAACCAAACGACATAGCTGAAAGAGAAATCGATCAATTATGGCAATGACTAGAACAATGTGGAGTATAAAACAGTTGCCCAAAGAATTTTGGGCAGAAGCAGTCAATTGTGCTATATACTAATTAAATAAAGCTCCAAAAACATCACTCTGTGCAGTGGCAGTACTCCTTATGAAAAGTGGTATAAGAGGAAACCTTCTGTAGCACACTTTCGTATATTTGGAACATTAGCTTATGCTCATATCCAGTTGTTAAAAGAGATAATCTAGATTTAAAAAGTGAAATGTGTATAATGGCAGGATATAGTCAAGAATCCAAAGCATACAAATTATATAATCCCATAACTAAAAGAGTTTTAATTTCCATAAATGTAATTTTTAAAGAGGATAAAGCCTGGAATTGGGATGTTCAAGTGGATCAGTATCAATCATCAGATAATTGGCCCACGGTTGTCGAAGAAGTCTCCTTGGATCAAGAAGATTCATTTCTACCATCTAGTGAAAGCCAATCTCCAAGCTCACAACGTATATCAACAGATAATATTGATTCATCATATTCACCTAAGAAATACAGATGAATTGAAGAATTATATGCTAAACTATATATAGCATGTATGGTGACAGAACCTTATACTTATGAAGAAGCGAAGACCAATCCAAAATGGATTGAAGCTATGCAACAAGAACTTCAAATGTGCTTGAGAAACATCATACATGGAATCTTGTAGATTGGCCTGTTAATAAAGATATCATAGGTTTTAAATGTACAAAATAAAATATGATCAAGAAGGAAAAAATGCTAAGTATAAAGCACGAATTGTGGATAAAGGCTATGCACAGGTTTCTAGAAGATATTCACTACACCATATCATGCATATGCTCGCGCTTAATTTGTAGCGGTTAAGTATGTTGGAAACGTGCGTATGGGCCGATGACCTCTCCTTTCGAACAAAAAAAAAAACTTCAACAACTCCTAACTTCCTCTACACCGGCGAGACCACACACTACCCGCTGCGAGCTGCACCACCGGCGAGCTCCTCTCCACTTCACTTTACTGTTGGCGAGATGATCCAGGCGAGATCAACCCAAGCTCCGGCGAGAACACCACCAGCAAGACTCTTACTCCGGCGAGTGCACAACCCAGCCAACTCCACAGCTCCGGCGAGAGCTTCCGGCGAGTGCAGCAGGCGAGACCGTATTTCCTGCGGGAAATACTTTGCGGGAGCTTAATAATATATTCTCTCTCTAACTCTCTCTCGCCTATTCTCTCTCTTGAATTCTCTCTCTCCAGCACTCTCTCTCGCTTATTCTCTCTCGCCTATTCTTTCTCTCTCCTGAACTCTCTCTCAATTCTCTCTTTCTCGCCACTCTCTCTTTTCTCTTTCAAACTCTCGCCTCTCTCTCTCTATTTAACTCCAGCAAAACAACAATGCTTTTTTTTCAACTTTTCAGCCAGCACTATTAGAATGAACAAACAGCCTATATATAGGCAATACACACCACTAAGAAAACGCCATGTGGCAGCACAATAAATGCTCACCAACTTCAACTTCTCTCTCTCTCCACTAGAAAACAAAACAAAACCAAATATTTATTGACCCGGTCAACTCTCAAAATAGCTCCAGCAAACTCCCCCTCAAACTTGGCAGACCATGCCGAGTTTGCTTTTCAGCTTCAAGAACGTCTCTACTTTTAATGCTTTAGTGAAGATGTCCGCAACCTGCTCTCCGGTTGGGCAATACACCACCTCCACTGTCTTCTGCTCCACTTGTTCACGGAGGAAGTGATACCTCGTCTCGATGTGCTTGCTCCTCCCATGCAGTACCGGGTTCTTCGCGAGCTGGATGGCCGACATGTTATCCACTAACATGGTCGTTGGCCCATCCACTTCATGATGTAGGCTCTCCAGAAGATTCCTCAACCAGATAGCTTGGCAGGTTCCTGCCGCAGCTGCAATGTACTCTGCCTCGCAAGATGATAGAGCTATCGTAGCTTGCTTCTTCGAGCTCCATGAGAATGCTCCCGTTCCCATGTTGAAGACATACCCGGAAGTACTCTTCCGGTCATTCACATCACCGCCGTAGTCACTATCAGAGTAACCTACCAGCGTCAGCTCCTCGCCAGTTGAGTACTTCAACCCATGTCCTCTTGTCCCATTGATGTACCTCAGGATCCTCTTCGCCGCAGTGAAATGGTCCTCCTTCGGTTCCTCCATGTGCCTACTCACCACCCCGACCGCATACATGATGTCTGGTCGGGTGAAGGTCAGGTAGCGTAGACTACCCACCAAACTTTTGAACAAGGTGGAGTCCACCGCCCCTTCCTTCGATTCTTTACTCAGCCTCATCTCTGGATCTGCAGGAGTAGAGATAGGCTTGCTATCCTCCATCCTGAACTTCTTCAGAATCTCTTCAGCATACTTTTTCTGGGATATGAAGATCCCGTCTTCTCTCTGCTGCACCTCTACTCCCAGAAAGTAGCTCAGCTCACCCAAGTCCGTCATTTCGAACTCTCTCTTCATCATACCCCGGAACTCTTCATACATCCCAGCATTGTTCCCTGTGAAGATTATGTCATCCACGTATAGGCAGATAATCATCATGCCTCCATCCTTGTCTACCTTGGTGTAGAGTGCGTACTCATGCGGGCTCTTCTGATAGTCATGCTTCTGTAAGTAAGCATCTATCCTGCCGTTCCAAGCTCTAGCTCCCTGCTTCAGCCCGTAGAGTGCCTTGTCAAGCTTGCAGACCTTTCTCTCCTGCCCTTTCACCACGTACCCTGGAGGCTGCTCGATGTACACATCCTCCTCCAGGTAGCCATTCAAATAAGCAGAGACCACGTCCATCTGCATTATCTTCCACCCGTGATGTGCGGCTAGCGCGATGATCAGCCGGATGGTATCTATCCGCGCTACCGGTGCGAAGACTTCATCATAGTTCACTCCCTGAACTTGGCGGTAGCCCTTCACGACTAGCCTCGCCTTGTGCTTCTCCACGCCCCCATCTTTATTTTTCTTCACCTTATACACCCACTTCACCCCGAGGGGTTTGTGGCCTGCAGGTGCATCTACCAGCTTCCAGGTATCGTTCTTCTTGATGGAGGCGATCTCCGCATCCATCGCCTTCCTCCAGCTTTTCTCCTTCGCAGCTTCATCGTAGGAGCACGGCTCAACATCTGCAAGCAAACAGTATAAGGAAAAGTTGTTATGGGTTGCAGCCGTCTCTTCATAGATCTCCTCCAACCTCCTAGTCCGAGGGTGAGGACGATCATCCTTAGTTCCACTGGTACTTGCTCCACCGGATCCTCCTCTGCTCGAACTTGCTCCACTTGAGTAAGGGGTGAGAGCTCCCCCTGAACCTCCGCTAGGTGGTGATGGTGGCTCAGCTCCACCCATCTCCGCTTCAGCCTCTTCTCCACCTTCTTCCTCATCATCCTCGTAGAACATCCCCTTGGTGTTCTTCACCTCCTCATTCCAGCTCCAGCAGCTTCCTTCTTCAAACACCACATCTCGTGAGATAATGGCCTTCTCCGTCTCCGGGTTGTACAACTTGTAAGCCTTGCTCGCAGGAGCGTAGCCTACAAAAATGCACTTCTCACTTCTATCGTCCAGCTTCCTCCTCCTCTGGTCCGGGATGTGAGCATAAGCTACACACCCGAAGACCCTCAGGTGCTTCACACTGGGCTTCCTCCCACACCAAGCTTCAAACGGTGTCTTGAACTTCACACTCTTGATTGGGCAACGGTTTAGCAAGTACACCGCTACCTGTACTGCTTCCGCCCAGTACTTCTTTGGCAACCCCTTGCCCTTCACCATGCTCCTCGCCATGTTCATAATGGTTAGGTTCTTCCTTTCCGCCACTCCGTTTTGTTGAGGCGAGTACGCCGCCGTCAGCTGGTGTGAGATCCCCCATTCTCTGCAGTAGTCATCAAACAGCCTAGAGGTGTACTCCCCTCCTCTATCTGTCCGGAGCACCTTCAGTGGTTGCCCAACTTCCTTCTCAGCCATCGCCTTGAACTCTCGGAACTTGTCCAGAGCCTCTGCCTTCTCCTTCATAAAGTATACCCAACACTTCCTACTGAAGTCGTCGGTGAACGTGATGTAGTATCTGCTTCCACCTATTGAAGTAGTCTCAAACGGACCAGCAATGTCCGAATGGACTAGCTCCAGTTGCCTTGTAGCTCTCCGAGACTTGCCACCTTCAAATGTCTCCCTTCTTTGCTTCCCCTTCGTGCATGCCTCACAGACCCTTTGAGGAGGTGTGATCATAGGCAGCCCTTCCACCATCTTGGATCCAGACAACAGCTTCAGGCCTGTGAACCCCAGATGCCCCATCCGGTGGTGCCACAGCCAAGCTTCCTCCTCTTCTCCTGTCTTCGCAAGACATGCCGTCTCCTTGGCATCCAAACTTAGAGGGAAGAGGCGGTTCGTCGCCATCTTCACTCTTACCACCTCTCTTCCTTGGCTATCCTTCATCGCTAAGGTGCTATCCCTCAACAGGACGCGATAGCCCTTCTCCACCAGCTGTCCAAGACTTAGGATGTTACTCCTCAAGCCCGGTACATAGAAGACGTCGTTGATGAGCACCTCCTTCCCATTCATCGTCACCGCGATCACTCCTCTTCCTTCCACAGAGATCTTCGAGGCGTCGCCAAAACTGACATCTCCTCCATTCGGCTCAAGGCTGGTGAATAGCTCCTTATCACCACACATGTGGTTACTTGCTCCAGTATCTAGGTACCACACTCCATTCCTCCCTCCTGCAGCGCCTTGGATAGTAAGGAACATCATCGGGTCTCCACCCGTGTTGCTAGCCTCCGCATAGTGGTTGGCTTCACCACCTTTCCTGGGAGCCCAGCAGTCGTAACTCATATGTCCAAACTTGTTACAGTTGTAACATTGAGTTTGGGACATATCTCTTCCTCCTCTTTGACTTCTTCCCTGGTCTCTTCCCTGTCCTCTGCCTTGACCTCTACCTTGGCCTCTTCCTCTACCTCCTGCATCTTGCCTCCAACCATGATGTTGCTCTACCGCTCCCTGGTTGAACTGATTTCTTCCAAAATCTCTTCCACCTCTTCCTCCTCTACCTCTGCCTTGGTAGCCTCGACCACGCTGGCCTCCTCCTCTTCCTGAACTTTCTCCAAAATTGAGTTGAGTCTGAAGTGCTTTCCCCAAGCCACTCGACTCCTCCTCATCTTGCACCATCCGATACTCATGTGCTTGTAGCGAGCCTATCAGTTCATCCGTCGTCATCACTGTGAGGTCCTTCGATTCTTCGATGGCCACCACCACGTGTCGGAACTTCTTAGACATAGAACGCAGGAGCTTCTCCATGAAGCTGACCTCGTCTATCGTCTCCCTGTTTCTCTTCACTCATTTGTGAGCGTCTGCAGACGGGTCACATAGTCGCCAACCTTCTCCGAGCTCTGCATCCGCACCATCTCATATTGTGCTCGAAGGGATTGCAACTTCACCTTCTTGGCCTTGTCTACTCCTTGCATGGAGCGCTGCAAAATCTCCCAAGCTTCCTTCGAAGTCTCGGCGTCCGAGATCTTCTCAAACGTAGCTTCATCCACCCCTTGGTACAAGATGAACAACGCCTTCTTGTCCTTCTTCTTGGTTTCTCTAACCGCCATCCTTTGAGCGTTAGTCAACGCGGCTTCTGCTTCGGCAGTAAGCACCTCGACACCTTCTTCCACAACATCCCATAGCTCTTTAGAGGCGAGCAACACTCGCATCTGAATACTCCAGTTTCCATAGTTTGTTTTGCTCAACTTGGGGACCTGCCCCGGCATCCCGCTTCCCATCTCCATCTCTTCTCTACTTCAAACCTTCTGAGTCACCGTAAAGGTTTGCAACCTCCCTCTGATACCACTTGTTGGAAACGTGCGTATGGGCCGATGACCTCTCCTTTCGAACAAAAAAAAAACTTCAACTCCTAACTTCCTCTACACCGGCGAGCTCCTCTCCACTTCACTTTACTGTTGGCGAGATGATCCAGGCGAGATCAACCCAAGCTCCGGCGAGAACACCACCAGCAAGACTCTTACTCCGGCGAGTGCACAACCCAGCCAACTCCACAGCTCCGGCGAGAGCTTCCGGCGAGTGCAGCAGGCGAGACCGTATTTCCTGCGGGAAATACTTTGCGGGAGCTTAATAATATATTCTCTCTCTAACTCTCTCTCGCCTATTCTCTCTCTTGATTTCTCTCTCTCCAGCACTCTCTCTCGCCTATTTTCTCTCGCCTATTCTCTCTCTCTCCTGAACTCTCTCCTGCACTCTCTCTCAATTCTCTCTTTCTCGCCACTCTCTCTTTTCTCTTTCAAACTCTCGCCTCTCTCTCTCTATTTAACTCCAGCAAAACAACAATGCTTTTTTTTTAACTTTTCAGCCAACACTATTAGAATGAACAAACAGCCTATATATAGGCAATACACACCACTAAGAAAACGCCATGTGGCAGCACAATAAATGCTCACCAACTTCAACTTCTCTCTCTCTCCACTAGAAAACAAAACAAAACCAAATATTTATTGACCCGGTCAACTCTCAAAATAGCTCCAGCAAAGTAAACGCTACCAAAAGATTTTTATGGTAGCGTTTATAATCGTAACTGTAGATAAATAAACACTACTTTAACGTATCATACCTACAATATCAATTATTTTGTCGCGTTTACAAAAATGCTACCAATAACAATTTACGGTCGCGTTTACAACGCTACTATATATTATAAATGCTAACACACCTTAATTTTTCCCCAAAATTTTCTCACACTTCCCCAAAATTTCTAGCCTAAAATCTTATCCTGTGCTACTTTTCCCCCAAAATTTCCCCAAAATTGCCAGGAGAGCGGTTATGATAGTTTGAAATTGGTCCCTGATTTTTTAATTTAATATTAGTCCCTCAATTTTATTACAAGTTTGAAAAAAGTCGTAATTAGCTAAACCGCTAATCCCACTGATTATGTTCTCTTTTTATTAAGGCTGCCATTTATTATTCTCATTTCTGCCTTGAAATAACCTCAGCTCCTCCCTCATTGTTTCCGAAAAAAACCTTTCATTGCCGTTGTACTTTCCTACCGAGTGAGTTCGCCGCCGGATTCGTACTTCCCGTCGGCATCCAACGCCGACGTTGTTGCAATTTCCCATATACTAGGGCTCGTTGCTTCTATTAGCATCCTTTTACCAGCGATTTTTCATCTGGTTTAGTTCGACTCTCCTTCGCTCACTTCTAGGTATATACTATCAGGAGCGGACCTAGGCGCAGACATACTCGGGTGCATGCCTAACCTTCATCCCTTGAGTGCCCATCCAAAGACCTAAGTCCCAAACTCTTTCCTTGAGGAACTCATAGATGATGAAGACGAGCAAGTGGCGCGTGTCAAATGTTGCATGGATCTCCGTTTCGTGAAATTACGCGAGGTAGGCTATTTCGTGAAATCAAACAAAGATTCTCAGTTCCTACCTCTGCTCCATACCTTGACCTTGTTTCTCACTTTGTGAGTACCAGGACGGTGGCCCGTGGCTAGATGAGGTGTCGACGAGTGAGGACGACGATGCATGCCAGCAACTACAAGGGTTGATCTTCCATTCTTCCTCCTTATTTGATTCACTGATTTAGTGATTCTGCATTTCTTCCTCGCTTCTTGATTAATCCTGATACCTGATAAACTCTGATTCCTTTCAATTATTCCACTTTTCTATTTCATTAGCTCGATTATAGTTGAATGGTAGAAAGACATAAATGAAGAACATGTTGATTCACATTTTATTCTTTGATTATTCCGTTGCTCTTGGTTCCTGTAACCAGTTTTTCTTTTCATTTTTCCCAGATTACAACTTGCAAGTGATAGCCGGTTCTTTTACTTTCCCCGTCATTCGCTGATTCAGCGATTCATTGATTAAGAGATAGCAAGTTTGGGTAGACCTTGTGAAGTCTATCACAACAAGGGTTAAGGATGAATTGATGCTGGAGATTCTTTCGTCAGTCTTAATCAACCTCCAATGTGTCATTCCTAATCTTGATTCAGATTCTATTATTGCTGGATTGGTGGCAGGGATCCAATCTCCAGGAGATGTCGTTAGTGGACAAGGGAAGGGGAATGCAAGCTCATCAGGTACTTTAAGTTTAATCTTATGTTTTTGGTACTTTGCTGCTTTTGGTTCTTTTGCTGCTGTTTTATTTTCTTGTTTTGATGGTATATTATTCTTTTACTTGTAGGATGCACATGAAGAACAATAGTAATGATGCAGATGGATTATATTTTTGTGCTTTTTGTGCATGGGTGAGAGAAGAAAGAAAGGGAATGCTTTGGCCTCGTGTGCTCATTTTTTTTATTTTGATGCAACTTTGTTTCAATTTGCATATGAATGTACGTGGAATTCTGTTATAATTAAACTTCAAAATTTTGATTTGAAATAATTGCCAGCTTGATGATGAAAAGTTACAATTTGGTTTTTCAATGTGCTATGGAACCTCTTATGTCTATAAAATTTTGGGGATCTGGTTTATCGTTAACTAACAGATGTATGGAGGGGGACTGTTAACTTATTATTGCAAAAATGACTATTCACACATTTTTGTTAACGACAAACCATACTTTTTGTAAATTATTAATCACAAATAAAATTAATAGACATATGAATAACAACAAACCAACTAAAAAACTGGACATAATCAGGAGCAAATAAGATCATAAGTGATCAAAAATAACATTCAATCTCAAAAAACGGTCCTAATTAGTTAGACATGTAAATGTTGCCAAATAAAAGAATAAACGCTATCATAGAGTATCGTATCTGTTGTTGTAGAATGGAATAACCGCTACCCTTGAAAACTATAAATGCTACAATAGTTGTACTTATAGTAGCGGTTTCAAGAACGCCACAATACATTGAGTAATCGCTACCATACCAACGACCACGACGGCAGATACAACACACGCGCACCCGCTACTGTAGCCCTACAGTAGCGGTTTTTTCATATACAGTAGCGGTTTTTGAGCGCTCCCATATGCATAATATGGTGTAGTGATTATTTAGAAACATATGAACCAGTAATAAGAATGGAAACCATCAGGCTATTTCTATATATAGCTATACAAAGTCAACTTCCAGTATATCAATAAGATATTTAATCAGCCTTCTTGAATGGTGTTATAAATGAAGAGGTATTTGAGAGTCAACCGGAAGGTTTTGTAAAGAAGAATGAAGAAACAAAAGTCTATAAGCTAAAGAATGCATTATATGGCTTGAAACAAGTACCTCATGCCTGGAATTCACATATTAATACTTGTTGCAAGAAGGCTTCTTCAAATCTCCCTCAAAACCAGCTTTATATATAAAGAGATATGATGATGCTGATTATTTATTATTAGCCTTATATGTTGATGATATCAGATATGCGGGACAAATGTTTGAATGTTCACAAATTTAAAACAAAAATGATGGGAAAATATGATATGACTGACTTAGGACTGATGAGATATTTTTGGGGTTTACATGTAACCCACCAACCATCATATACCTTTTCTCAATCAAGAAAAATATACCATTGATTTACTTACAATGCTTCATATATTGGTTATGATGTTAAACCTGTAGGTACACCAATGATTACATATGCAAAATTAATGAAGAGGGATTCTTCTCAACCAGCAGTTGAAGAATTATTTTGAAGAATTGTTGGTACTTTGATATATTTAATAGCAACTCATTCTGATATCAATAATGATGTAAGTATAGTCTCTCGATATGTAAGCAAACCTTCTCAATTGCATATGATGGCGGCTAAATGTATTTTGAGATACCTAAAAGGTACTTCAGATCTTAGATTATTGTACACACGAGAAACAAATGCTAAATTACAGGATTTTGTGACAACAATTGGGCTGGATCACTAGATGACCGAACCAACACAGGTGGTTTCATTTTCTTCCATGGGTCAAATCCCATGGCTTGGAGTACCAAACAAAAAGTTGTAGCCTTATCATCTGCTGAAGCTGAATATGTGGCCATTGCACATGCAACCACTAAAGCTTTATGGCTTCAACAAATGATCAAAGAAATAATTTATCGGTCATTTTCAGAAAAATAAAGAAAAACAGAATAAGCTAAAGAAACTTGATCGACACCATGGCGATGAAATCCTTGAAGAAGACATTACGATGTATGCTCCCCCTATTTTAAACTGCGACAATCAATTGGCCATAGATATTGCTACCTATCCGATACAACATCAATGAACGAAACACAGATCTGAAGCATCATTTCATTCATCAGTTGGTGGACAAGAAAGCAATGCACTTATCTTATTGCCACTCAGAAGATTAACTTGCCGATATTCTTACAAAACCTTTGGCACAAGATCGCTTCTTAAAGCTTCGCCGACAATGCAACATCAAAACCCGAAAGGTTAAAAGGGGGAAATGTAGCAACTAACTTCAAGGATACGATGTCTGCATGCTGAACAAAATAAATGTGTGAGATGTTATAAATATTATAAGTGTGATGTAGTGTTATAAAAATTATAAGCAATCAGTTTGACTTATGTAGTAAGTGGGCTCCACATTGTAAAACCCAAGAAGCCTGTAATGTGTAGTGGGTTTAATCAGTGCTATTATAAATGTTGTAAGCAACCACATTTTTTGTCTATAAATATGTAAGAATCTGATATATGTTGTATGAAGAATATTATGAATGTGAAGTATCTAATTAAGGTATTTTGTGAGTAGTTACTCTTTGAATGTAACACAAGCACACGACAACTTCTCAAACTTGACATTAGATGGCCCATGATCCAAAATTAATGGGAAGAGACATAATATAGGGGCAACATTCATAGATAATCCACAATAGTAGAGCTTAGGCGAGCTTCGGGATGAAGTAGTGTTGAACTTTAACAACAATTAGAATATGTCTTTTGACAACCACGTCCAGATCATATGTCAGATGTCAAGACAGGTGGATGCAAGTCCTTTGGTGGAAGCAGATTCTGTTGGTATTTCCACAGTGATATAGAAGTAGTCAAGCATTTAGTTTCGCTGCCAACGCAATATGAGTTTTGTAGAAGGGCTCCGCTCAAAGTATTCTACGAATATCACAACTATATATGGAATGAGTATTTATAGTACTTCCAGCGTAGAGCAAGATCTTAGTATGACACGAACCCGTAAATCTATTATGAGTCGGCCTAACTCACGAGCGGACATATATATAAATATCTAACTATCTCCTTCTATGCCCGTCATGAACCTGGACTTTAGATAGAGAGTGGTTTGTGCAAAGTTCAACCAATTGTGAATCGTACACAACTATGTCTAACACCTGTTTCAAACAAAATTAGACTTAAACACAAAATAGTATGCATGCATAAGTAAACAAAACTTAGCTGCAACATAGAAATATTCTCAGGTACAACAAGACACAAGCCCTATATGCCTGGTGTTATAAATCAACAAAGAGCTAGAAAGTCCAAACAAACATTGCATAAAAGAAAAACTAAACAATGCTCTGATCAGAAGTAGCAAAGGATAAACTAATAACACTCTAAAACTCATCATCTAAAAGATCATCTTGATCTGGATTCCAGTCAACCACTGCTCCACCTATCCCAGCAACCTCTACAATTTTAACAGAGAATTTCATTTCAGAATGAATTCTATCCTTTAAAAATTTACAAATATCTAGGTCTACTAAAAGAACTTAGTATTGATCATTTTAATTTGGATGGGAGGACACGTTCACATAGTATTATAGTTTTACCTCAAAACCTGATATTTGTTTCAACCGAAATGATTTCAGACTTCTAGACACTACAGCTATATCTATGATTCTATATGGAATGTCATGGCTACTGCTCTTCTAAAGTTAATTGGAACCTATCAAGTTTGAAATGAAACCAATCTCCAGAAGAAGAGACAAGGCCAAGTCAGATTGTGTTATCAAGTTTGGAATAACACTCTCCTCTAAGGCAAAAGCCGAATTCAGGTGAAGTTGATAGCATCAAGTTTGGAATGAAACAACTTACTAGATCCGAGCTCAGCAACCAAGAGCATCAACAGAGCACAACATGCTTGCTTTGACAAATAAAATCAGAATAATCGAAATGTTTGGACAAAGACCGAACTAAATCGCATATTGCTAAACTAAGGTCGAACTAAATTGCCTTTAGTCACATTTCCACCACTGTTTTGATTAGCCAGCCTTTGGGCATTCCTTTCGTCAATGGATTAGCCAGGTTATCCTTTGAACGTACATCGATCAAAGGGATAATTCTTTATTCTTTCAGATAATTCAACAAGCCATGTCTCAGTCATACATGTCTTCTCTTAGTATTATAGAGGGTATTCTTAACGACTTGGACTGCTGCTTGATTATCACAATACAAGCTTAATGAGTTGACTTGTAACTTAGACAAGAGAATGTCTAAAATCAAGTTCCTGATCCAATCTGCCTCTTCACCAGCTGAAGCTAAGGCAAACAACTTGGCTTCTATAGAATATAATGCTATATAAGTTTGTCTTTTGGATTTCCAAGTGAAAGCTGCTCCACCCAAGGTGAATATACATCCACTAGTGGACTTGTTGTTCTCGACTTCTGAACACCATGACGCATCAGAATGTCCCTCCACAGAAGGTGGGTAACCAATGTAGCACAAAGCATGATCTTTAGTACCTTTCAGGTACCTCAACAACCTATCTAGGGCTTCCCAATGCTCTTTGCCTAGATTACTGGTGAAACGACTCAGCAAACTAACCAAAAAAGCAATGTCTGGTCTAGTACAACTTGTGACATGCAAATTACCAATTATCTTGGAATACCTAACTTGATCAATGCTGGTCTCTTCATTAGGACTCAGCTTGAAATTATGATCAAACAGTGTCTCAGTTGGCCTACAGTTATCATATCCCCAGGTAAAAAGAAGTTGCTCAATATAATGAGCCCGACTAAGAGTAACTTGACCCTTGTCAACTCTAACCTTCATACCTAACAGGGTATATACAGGACCAAGGTCCTTCATGTCAAAGACTTCTGGTATAGTGGATTTAATATCCCTAACTGCAGCAAGATCTGACCCCAGAATCAACATATCATCTATATATAAACATATGATGACTGTTCGATTCGACAATGAACAGTGATAAAGACATTTGTCTGAAAGACTGGACTGAAATCCGAGGCTCTTTACTACCTGGTCAAACTTCACGTGCCACATCTTAGGCGCTTGTTTAAGCCCATAGATTGATTTATCCAGTTTGTATACTTTATCTTTTAGATCTTTCTACACATAACCTTCAGGTTGTGTCATCTACATCTCTTTATCAAGCTCTCCATTTAAGAAGGCTGTCTTTACATTCATCTGATGAACTATAAAGTTCTCGATATACGCTAAGGCTGGAAGAATCCTGATAGTCAATAGGTGACACACAGGTGAATAAACATCAAAATAGTATATTCCCCATGTTGTTTATAACGTTTAGCTATGAGACGCGCTTTATACCTAGCTATAGACCCATCACTATGTAGTTTCTTCTTTAGCACCCACTTGCATCCTAGGACTTTAGCGCCTTTCGACAAGTCAACTAGATGCCAAGTATTGTTATGTAACAGCGAGTCCATCTCATCATCAATGGATTCTGCCCACATCAACGAATCTCTAGATCTCATTGATTCCTGGTAAGAGAATGGATCATCCTCTAAGTGGTAGGTGACGAAATTCTCACCAAATTTCTTAGGGATTCTCTCTCTTGTAGAAGTTCTAAGTGGAACAGGTTCTACCTCAAAAGGTTAGGAAGCAGTGCTAGAAGGGCCACCTTCAGGTTCTACGATAGATTTTGAAATTATATCATTCGACCCGGAGACAAAAAACCATGATCCTTGACAAATTTATTTTCAAAGAATATGACATCTCTAAACTTTATCACGTATTCGTGGATAGATCAAGAAATCTATCGGTTGCACTATCTTCTGCACTATCTAGATAGACGTATGCCGTTGTTCGAGGTCCCACCTTAGGCCCTTTAAGGTCTTGTACTCGCACATAGGAAATACATCCCCGAGTCTTTAGAGTATCATATCTACAAGGATGACTATGCCACAACACATACGAGGTAGAAGTGAGCTGAGAATGAGGCACTCTATTCAGAATATGATTTACAACACGAACTGCTTCTCCCCAAAAGGAATTAGACATGCTAGCTATTAAGAGCATAGAGTTCAACATTTCTGTTAAAGTTTTATTCTTACGCTCAACAACACCATTTGATTGGGGTGAGTAAATAGCTGTGATTTCAAGGATTATTCCCTTAGAGACACAGAATTCCTTGAACCCAGTAACAATGTATTCTCCTCCTCGGTCACTTCTAAATCTTTTAATTTTCAGGTTTAACTGATTTTCCACACGAGACTTGAAGGTCTTAAATGTCTCAAAAGCTTCGTCTTTTGATTTTAACAAATACACATGATAATATCTAGAAAAATCATCTATGAATGTAATTAGATACTTCCTTCCCCTCTAGTGACGTGACTACGAAAATCACAGAGGTCTGAATGTATCAAGTCAAGAAGTTTTGTGCTTCTAGAAACCAATTTGAAAGGCTTTCTAATGATTTTGGTTTGAGCACACACCTCGCACTTGTTAAATCAAATCGACAGATCTAAGGGAATGTTATGATTCTTAGCTAGGTCTAGCATTTTCCTATAGTTTACATGTCCAAGTCTGTTATGTAACAACTTAGGATCAATAAAGTTTGAACTTATTTGGTTAATGCTATCATTGTTTAAGCTAAGTCTATACATTCTGTTGATCAGGTACGCACACCCAAAATAATGTGAATTGACTGTTAAGGTCATTCTACCATTTTGAGTTGTAAAGGACATCCCAGCCTTATCTAACAGACTCATTGAAATCAGATTTTTGGTTAAAGAAGGCACTACTGTAACATTATTTAGAAAAAAATTTTACCTGATGAGAGGACCAGCTCGGCTGTCCCAACATGAGTCACCTCGGTATCTCCTCCATTGCAGTTCTCCACCTTCTCCTGGCCCGCCTTGACCTCAATGAGTAAACCTCTGTCATTCGTCACATGACAGGTAGCACGACTATCTAGCCACCACTTAAAGGACGAACTGCGGTGACTGCTTCCGATCATAGCCACGAAGGACTTGAGATCTGAGGCATCTACCAGCATGTTCGCCACATTTTGTGCGACTTCCTCCTTTTTCTTCTTAGTAGCCTTAAAATCAGCCGCCCAGTGACTCCACTTGCCGTAGTTTTGGCACTTGCCCCTCTTCTTTTTGAAAGAGGGCTTTTTAGGCGCCAACTGTGCAGAGGCTTCACCTTTGGGCACTAGTGGCTTCCTGCGAGACTTGTTGGGTCGAGAAACGAAGTTTACAGCATGTGATGACTGACCAACTTATTATAAGCTCTTGCCCATAATACTTTGATCCTCGATATGAATGAACCTTTGAGTTCATCAAATGCTATCTTTTCCTTCAGCCTGTGCATTTCAGTCTTGAAGGTCAATCACTCAGGAGGTAGCTTGCTAAGAATTAGACACACAAAGAGATTATCAAAGATGTCGGATTATTGTCCGCCAACTTGAGACGCAAACTCTCCAGTTCAACTATTGGATAGGTATTTGATGAGTTTAAATTAAATTTTGAAGTGAAGAGTCTCTCCCCAAGGAGAGTCCTTGACAACCCCTCTTCCTTCGGGAAGTGCGCATTTAAGCGATCCCAAATCTCCTTTACAGTCTTATGACCGCGTAGGTTAGGGCGAGCCTAGGGTTCAATGAATTTAGGAGGTAGTCCCAGCAGAAGTATTCGTCCTTTCTCCACTATAATTCATTCACGTCCTCTTCGGTAGTGACAAAGTCACTCAGGACCGTGTAGAAAATCTCACGTTCTTTCATACCAAGTTGGACGTGCAGCTTCCAAGCGTGGAAGTCGGAGAGGTCGAATTACTGTAGCTTGATGATGTCGTAGGACGTAACCTTCGACATCTCGCTAAAGCTAGAATAGTAAACATGAAAGAAGTCACCCGAGCTGCGCGGAGACGAGACGCTGGTCTTCAGATCCAATCCAGAATTATTTGCTCCTGTCCGGATGAATGCAATCTCCAAAGATTATATTTGATCAGATTCTTCCAAGAGAATAGCCAATAAGCCGGAGAATAAGTCTCCACTAGATCTGTTCTCCAATCAAAGGAAAGAACAACGATCTCAGCTTCTTCAGATCCGGATTAGAATTGCTTGGATCTACCCAATCAAATAACCTTGATTATCATGTCAAACATGAAGCAATTGTTAAGCGTGAAACAAGGACCAAGAACTTCCAACGGCAGCAAGATCGGACAAGATCAATGACACTGAAGATATGCGATATTTTCCAGCAATCTGCAACAGCGGAAGCCAAATCTTGCAGAACGGTGACAGGATCCATTCGGCAACAAAGACAGGGATTATATCTCGATCTGCTTTAGGAGAACTAGTGTTTCCTTCTCGATCAGCGACGAGATGCACAAGACGGAAGCGTAACATACGACTTCCTCCCGATCTGAAACAATGGAGATTCACCCGCGGGAATAGGCGACACAAAACAGATCCGCCTTTTCCGATCCACCAAACGACGATGATGACCCGTGTCGGCGGAAGGCTTCAAGATCAGCAACGGCGCCGACACAGGATCTGCGACTCACAATGAGACCAGTGGCGATCTTCTTCCTGAGCAGAAAGCACAGCGGCGGAACCAGTAATCCCCTTGATCTATATCGAGGGCCGGTGATGAGAAAGTGAGATTCCGATCAAGATCGGTAATGGAAGATCGGTGGGAAGATCGGCAGGATCTAGCTATTCCGCAACCTAGCAACGGGAGATCGGCGTCCTTCCTCCCTGAAATCGCGATCAGCGGTGCACGGGAGTGGCACAAGCTTTGATCCACGAACGGGACGGGAGCGGAGGAATCGGGAAATAGATCGCGATCCCTGTAACGTCGACGAAATCACTGATTGAGGAAGCAGTGGAGGCGGAATCGTGAAATCGCACAGAGCACCGTGAGCGGAAAACCCTAGAGGCATTACTTTGAGAATGTAGAAGGGCTCCGCTCAAAATATTACGAATACCACATATATGTATGGAATGAATATTTATAGTACTTCCAGCGTAGAGCAAGACTCTAGTATGACACGAACTGTTAAACCTATTCTGAGTATGTCGGCTAGAAGGACTTTCGACATTGTGAATGTTGGCCAGACTTCAATACGTCATTGTGAATGTCGTCGAGAAGGCTTGAAGACTTACTGTGTTTTTTGGTTGGTCTATGTAGTTGAGATCATCAAAATGATATTGTGAATATCTTTGAGATATTTCGACGATATGCTGACTGTCAACATTGGGAATGTCGACGGGAAAAACTCGGACCTTAGTCAACTGGTGAATGTCATTGATATCATCAAAAAGACATTATGAATGTCGTTGAGATCATCAAGACGACATTATGAATGTCGTCGAGATGTTTGATGTTGTTGAGATCATCAGGACGATATTATGAATGACGTTGAGATAACTAGGCGATATGTCGGATCTTCACGACAATACAATGTTCACTCCAGTTAATGTCTTGGGTTTGCGGATAATAGAGGCGCACATCTGCATTTATAATCCTAACATATAAATAGGCAGGCGATTAGAGCTTTCTCAACGCCCTTTTGAAGTTCAAGACTGAAAAGTGTTTTCCTGAGCTTAGAAGTCCGCCGCTCTTGTTCCGCGAGACCCAGTTCCAGCCGTTGCCGCCTCTTCTTGAACGAATCTAGCAATTCATGAAGACACTGAGGGCAATCCTTCTCCAACCCAGATCTTGTTGGATAAGACTGTGGGGTTTTCCGGCATTCGAGCGGACTCTTGTAGAGTCACAGATCAATTTCTGTGTGAGCTCTAAATCCTGTCTTAAGCGAAGGAGGCAACCCCGAATAGGATTCCACTACTAGATCATAGGTACTTTGCATTGTATTTCTTGACTAATGATTTTAGCAAGATACTATTTCTATGAAATCAATGTACATCCAATTTTTTCCACCAAACACTATGCCTTCATTTTGAATGTTTTTCTATACACGTTTTTTGTGCATTACACTTAATTTTATATCCACTGAGATTATACTTTATGACTCTTTCCAGTTAATATTTTAAAATTGAAAATATCAGTTTTCTATACGAGAAATTTACTTAAGATAATTGTTACAATTAATTATCTGATAATTGCATGGGATTTTTTGAGACTCCTTATATATGATGTATTTTCTAAGAATGACTTACTTTTTCACAATTCTCTGCCTTCTCGTTAATTATTTAAATATTGCTCTTTTTCGCGTTGTTTCATGAAGTGAAAGTTAGGCACTGTTTGGATCAGCTGTAGCGACTGGAGAATCAGTGGTGGAATAATCAACCGTTTTGCAGAGTGGTGGCAAAATCTGAAAAATTGTTTGGAAGACCAGCGACTGAAATGCTGGATTCTGGAGTCATGAGAAATTTTTCACTGCTTGTTGGATAAGAAGTGGGGATGCTGAATCCAACTCCTGGGTGCGGGACAGACTTCCTGCACCTGAAATTGATTTTTGGGTTCTCCAGAGCCTGGAACAGCCGGCGTGCAGGAAGGGGAGGGCTGCACGGTCCAGGATAACGAAGGGGCGGATCGTGAGACCTTGGACGGAGGTGAGAAGCCTGTCGGTGACCGCCGGAGAGTGCAGAGAGGACGATCGCCAGAGGGAATCTCTTACTTGCAGTCGGAGGGGGCGTCTGGAATAACCGGCGAAACCAGCGAAACCTAAAATCGCGAGAAACAAAGAAGAGGAAGAGAGTTCTCGCGAATTGCAGCTTGCGATTCTGGAGTCGTGAAAATTTTTCATGACTCTGGATCGTCAATTTTCTGCGATTTGAAAGCGGTGGCTTCTACCACTGCTCCGCCCGTTTTTATTGTTTGGCGCAGCATTTTTAAAACCAGTGGCACGCTGTTGTAAAAACACCGCGCCAATTAAACAGACCCTTAGAGTTCTCCGTGTTTCTTCGGTTTTCGTGCACAACCGAGTTTTTGGGTTCTAGTCGGGTCTTATACTTTGAAGAAGTGAGCATTGACAGAAAGCCCTACTAAGTAATGGTGAAACAAGTCTAGAAGAGTGATCACACAATCTATCCAAGCTTTATTTCTAAACATAATTTTATTCGGCATCTTACAATTTCTTATTTAATAGTCTTGATATATATTATATTACCTTTTAAAACCAAAAAGATATACTATTTCCAGTGAATTTTTATAAATATTCCAACTGAGTTACAAGAAATGATTACATGTTTTGTTCAAATTGTTGAAGTAGGAAGTGTGCGGTCATGATGGTGCAGACCGCACAGACCACCAAGATCACGCGCGGTTAGCTCGGATAGGCTTGGTGAATAGCCTAGACCTTGGGCTGCCTTCCACTCGCGGTCTGTCTCTGCTAGTTTCCCTATAGTGTAACTGGGCAGTTAGCTTTTGCTAACCACAGACTGCGCGGTCTGTTTAGGGAGACCGCGGAGACCAAAAGACCGCCACTTGGTGTGGTTAAGAGTCAGGTCACGTGACCGGCTTGTTATTTACTCAATTCCACACGGACTGAGAGTGGTGTCCGCATTGTTGTGCGGACTGATGGACTTAACCACATGTGCGGTCTGGTGTGGCAGTCAGCTTATTGAGCGGCCTGGTGCTGCTAGTTACTATGTCACTGGCGGTTACCCTATCCCCTTGGGGGGTGACGATATTCGTCTGCCTGCCTATAAATAGGGGTGTTGGACTCGTCATAAATAATAGAAACTATTGTGTGTCTAGCACTTGGTAGCCAAAAGACTGGTTCTGAAGATATTGTGGATAGCTGACAGCAGTCGGCGGCGATTAACAGCAAGTCGCGAATAGGCAGACTCTTGGCAATTTACCAGCTTGATATCACAGTTCGTCTTAGGCGGACTGAGATGCAGTTCAATAAGGCTGTTCACTCAACTTGAGGTTAGGCGACCTTCAGCGATTAGGCGACCAGGAGTTCCGATTAGGCGACAACTCAGTTTCAGTTCAACTGTTCGCGTCGACTTTGACGGTTAGGCAACCTCGCAGTCAGGCGACCTCGCTGTCAGGCAACTAGAAGTTGTGGACATGGTTATCTTCAGCAGGCAATATGGCAGTTTGCGGACTTGGCAGTTAGCCTTGGTGAGCAAACGGCTATGCGGTTACAGTGTGTGGTCCACTGGTTTCTTATAATTACTTTTTTGTGATCTCTATCAGGTGCATTGCAAAATCATGTCTCACAATGTATGCCTCGCACTGTAAAGAAGACTGTTAATTCAAGTGTGCCTCTTGTTCTTCATTTTGCTTCTGGTTATTTGGTTTGATTGAGCATTCCTGCGACCATTCCCGCTTCTCAAAATTTTACGAGTTTTATCTAGTAGGCTGGGAGTTGTGTTAAAATACGAATGTTGTAACACACGTTGTAAAAGGGTGTTAAGTAAACTTGAATTTATGTGCATGTGTGAAATTATTGTAAATTTACTTTTATCAAGTGAACTATATCTTTTTCAATCAGTATTCCCAAGATAATTGCTTCCAATAGTCTTTATGGGGTTCAATTCCCCCTAAGAAGTCCCGAGTCAAACCTGTAGGAATTTAACTGAAAACACTTAAGTAATGCAACCCGACCGAGGGAGTCACGTCTGCTCGAAGGGTCCAAACTCACCATGAAATAAGGGACAAAATCAAGCACACAAGAATACTGTGCACAGGCGCACAAGCGCATAGTTGGCGCGCGCAGCCCGTACGCGAGCCAACACATAAGATCCTCATACGCATACAGAAGCTGCATGTATGCGTGTGCACAACATGCGTGTGCGGGCGCGTTCCCACCGCACTAGCTCGCACGCTCATGTGCCCCATGGGTGAGAGGGGAGGCCCATGATCGTGCGCCCTGCATGGTCATGCGCACAGGCACTAGTGGACATCGCCGCCTCAGGCCACCTCTGGTCGCTACTACTGCCGGGCAACCTGCCCTAGCCGCCTGGACCGCCCGGGGGACATGTCTAACATTTCGTGAAAATTGCTGATCCTGGTGGCCAAAACGAAGCAACATCATTCACCAACTCAAGACTCAGCCAGGCATAATTATCAGCATGTCCCTCAAGAATGCTATTAAATGGCCTTGAGGCCTTCATTTGTAGATAACGCAACTCTAGGGACTAGAGAGAGCTATGAAGTTTTCTGGCGAGAACATGAGACTTAGATCGTTCATTCGCTCGGGATTCATTCCGCTCCCTCTCTAGTTTGCTTAACACTCATGCAGACACTTCAGTGAGCTCAGAAGAAGGTACAAGAGAACTCTCTCGCAGACACTTTCTAGGATGCGTCGTGGAAGCTCCGTAGACTTAGTTTTTTTTCTCTTCTATTTGCACTCAAAGCTTGTAACAGAGAGTGTTGGGTCTATTGATCCCAATATTCCATATTTGTAAGAAGTCAAACGAGTCAATGACATACACACATAATGTATTTGATGTGTGCCTTAGTTCTTTTATGCAGGTAGTCCATGATTGGACAGGTGAAGAAAAACGAGTTTGGTAGTAAACTCAAAATTCGTCAGGCTCAGCTCGCAGTTCGTCGAGCTCAGCACGTTGGTCGTCAAGCTCAGCTCAACATTCCTTGGCATAAGCTTAAGAGCCCATGATTCAAATTTCGTCGAGCTCAGATTGAAGTTCGTCGAGCTCAGTTTGCAGTCCGTCGAGCTCAGTTTACAGATCGTTGAGCTCAGCTCAACACTTGTTGAGCTAAAGCCAGAAAAATCGACTAAGGCAAAAAGCGCTGAGACCGCTGAGAAGATCAGAGTTCGTCGAGCTCAGCCCACAGATCGTCGAACACAATTCAACGCCTGTCGAGCTAAAGTCGGAAAAATTGACGAAGGCAAAAAGTGCTGAGACCACTTAGAAGAAAGTGTTGAGACCGCTGAGAAGAAAGCGCTGAGACAGAAACTTGTCTCAGCTGTTAAGAAGGAAGCGTTGAGACCGCTGTGAAGAAAACACTGAGACAGAAACTTGTCTTAGCTGATAAGAAGAAAGCGTTGAGACAAAAGCTTGTCACTGATGTTAAGAAGAAATCGTTGAGACCACTGAGAAAGAACCGCTGAGACAAATCCAGAGAAAATTCACAAGTGCAGAAGCGCTGAGAGGCAAGACAGATGACGTTGAGTGACTTAACATCACTCAACGCTTTATGAATTTATGAAATATTTTCTAAGTTTAGATGGTGATGACCATTGCTGACGTCATCAAAGTCAACTTACATGTAGCCGTTGTGGGAAAGCTGCAGTGGAACGGAAAGCTGCTTTTTTCCTTTTCTGAAGGAGGTGGTGCTTACCAATCCTTGGCTGGGTCCACACACATTTGTGCCGTTGATTCAAATTAGCGCATATAAAAAAAGGAAAAAGAAAAGGGGATTAGGGCGACGGAGAACATACGCAGGATATTAAAAGAAAACCAGAGGCGGCTGGACTTCATCTTCTCCAATAAGCTTGAAAGCACAAGTCCAGCAGAGATAGCCTGAAGGCAAAGGAAGATAGCTGAAGCTCTTCAAGCTCAGCAAGATAGTTCTGTCCTGAGCAAAGAAGTGAATTCATCGATTCAGCAAGCTGATAGTTCCTCATCTGTACTGCAAAGGACAAGTTAGCAGTAGAAGAAGACTCATCCCTTCTACAATAAGAGAGATATGGACTGATATCTGCTCAGTCCAGCAGAGTAGACTCAGAGATTAATCTCTTAGTCAGTTGTTTTATTTTTTCTTAACATCCTGTATTAATTTCCTGTAGGATTCAGTTTATCTGGATCTGAGTTGTAGGACATAATTTCCTGAGGTAGGAGAGTGTTGCTCTCTGAGGTAGGATCCAGGTGTAGATCTGAGGTAGGGCTGTCCTCCCAGCCTGAGTGTAGGGCCTTGTGCCTTAGGTAGGTGACTGGAGAGTCACTGAGCTGTATGTGACTAATTAGTCACTGAGGTGTATGGATCTGAGGTAGCGCTGTCCTCCTAGCCTGAGTGTAGGGCCTTGTGCCTGAGGTAGGTGACTGGAGAGTCACTGAGCTGTAGGTGACAAGTGTGTCACTAAGTTGTAGGCCTTGGAGGAGGCTGAGCTGTAGGTACCTAGATGGGTACTGAGTTATAGGAGTGTTACAACACTCTGAGAGTAGGGCTGTGTGCCTGAAGCTGTAGGGCTAAAGAGCCTGAGTTGTAGGCCATAAATATAAGGCTGAGGTAGGTGATCAGTGGATCACTAAATTGTAGGATCTCTGCAGGGCTCTGAGGTAGGAACCCTTGTGATTCTGAGTTTGGGTTCTGAAGTGAACCTGTGTGTAAGGCTGAGGGCCTGATGTGTAAGCTCTGAGGAGCATATTGGTGGAGTTTGTGCCTAGTCCAACAAATTAGTTGGATAGGTGAGAGGGAAAGTGGATGTACCCAATTGGGGAATCACTATAAATCTCTGTGTGTTTGTTGTGTGCTTGTTTTCTGTTTTATTGCAGGCGCTAAGGACAATCTCTAGATAGATCATCTTAGAAATCAGCAAAAGAACTAAGAAAACCTCAAACACCTATTCACCCCCTATATGTGATTAGCTAACCTTAAGTTAAATAACTTTCAGAGAGATGGTCTGTCACTCTCTGAGGAACTCCAAACACTTGTAAACAAAGCTAAATAGTTGATTTTGTCCCGCCACCAATCCAATCATGTGGTTTTTCACCCTTTCCAGTTTTTTCATGTTAAAAAAGCCTTCTATCATTGCTACTTGGTTTTACCTTAACTGTTTGTGCGCCCAATCCGGCTCAGAGTTAAGGCAGTCTGATTCTCCGGACCAGAGGGAAACCAATGTTAATTTGTGAGCTCTATAAAATAAAGTACTTAGAACACAAATATGCAAAAGAACTCGGTATTGATATTTCTTATTTATAAGATAATGTTTTTCTGTCACTGGACATACAATCCACTGTCTTATATTTATACTTTTCCTATTTTACATAAGATAATATTATTGCAGCTGGCTTCATTTTACAGATGCTTTCATCTTTATCTTGTCCTCATTGGAACTCCATCCTTCTATCCTGCAACATATCTTCTCCGCAATATAGGGCTTTTAACTCTTCTTATCTTCGGCTTTAACTTCTTATTTTGTCTATCTTTTTATCTTCTCCAGGTGTGGCTTTGCAAGATTAGGCTTAAAAGCCCCCCCTTTAATCTTGTCGGCCATCTCCTCTAACCCCAAGCTTTGCTCGTAACATTTCAAACTAATCTTTAGGTAAGGGTTTGGTAAGCAAATATATGATTTGTGAATCTAATCTGCAATATTCCAGGTAAACTTCTTTGTTTTCAACTAACTGTCAAAGGTAATGATGTCTAATGTCAATATGTTTGGTTCGGTTATGAAAAACGGGATTATGAGCTATTGCTATAGCCGATTGACTATCATAATACAGAGTAATAGTGTTTTCTTTTATCTGTTCTTTCTCTTCTTCTTCCGCTTCTTCATTCTTCTTTTATGTTCCTATTTCTGATAATAGCCTCTTTAAACACACTGCTTCAGTAGCTGCATGAGATAGATCAACATATTATGCTTCGACAGATGAGAGAGCTATGGATTTATGTCTTTTAGCACTCCAGGATATTGGATTAGTGCCTAAGAAAATAGACATCCACTAATGCTACTACGATCTTCAGTATTTCCTCCTCAATCACTATCATAATACCCTTGCAAAGTGAAATCTTCTTCTTTTTGATATTTTATGCCTAAACGTTTAGGCCCTTCAGATATCGCAAAACTCATTTTGCGGCAACAAGATATGTATGTGTTGGGTTATGCATATAACACGCAACTATACTAACAATATTATCAATGTAGGGTCAAGATTGAGTAAGATATATCAATGATCTTACCAATTGTTGGTAGTATGTCTCATTAGCTTTTGGTGATGGATCGTCTTTATATAGCTTTGCATATGTAATCATTGGAGTTATCACACTATGAGCTTGTTGCATTGAGAATCTAAGAAGCAGATCATCAATATACTTGGTTTGATTTACAAATATCCCATCAGTTTGTTGTGATATTTGTAAACCTAGGAAATAATTCATTTTTCCAAAGTCATATCAGTGCCTGTGTAGAGGATATCATCTACATATAAAGTTAGAAGTAAAAACTTATCTTTACTGCTTCTTCTGATATACATGGACGCTTCTGAAGAACTTCTAATAAACTGTTGTGTTTGTAACAAGGCATCCATATGTGAATTCCAAGCTCAGGGAGCTTGTCTAAACCATATAAAGCCTTTTTTAATCGATATACTTTTTCTTCATCTTCTTTTATCACATATCCTTCTGGTTGGCATACATACACTTTTTCATTTAATGTCTCATTCAAGAATGCTGACTTTATATCAAGTTGATATACACGTATTTGAAGTTGGGTAGATGTGACAAGTAATATTCTCACAGTCTCCATTCAACTGACTGAAGCATACGTTTCTGTAAAATCTTTTCAAAAAATTTGGGCATATCCCTACTAACCGGGATTTATAATTATCTATTTTGCCATCTTCTTTATATTTTATCTTATAAATCCATCTTAACCCAATAACAGTCTTATCATTGTGTTTACTGACTAACTCCTAAGTCTTTTTTGCTATATCATATGAATTTCTTGGTTCATTGCAACTATCCATTGTGGTTAATTGGCTTCTTAAGAAAAAGTGTGAGGTTCATTGGCTAATATTAAATCTAGATGCTCATCTGTATAAAATTCAGACACTTTCTTTTATTTATATGGGGGAGGAGATGATGAATCTTCCATAGTAGAAACTTTCTTGGATGCTTGAAGTGGAGTTGAGCTGGATGGTTGAATGGGATCTGGAGTGATATGACGACTTTACTCTCCAACAACCGATGTACACTTCCATTTATTCTGATCCTTTTGTGAATTCCAATCCCAGACCTTATCTTCTTTGAAGATTACATCAGGAGATATAATCGTTTTTTTGGGTTATAGGGTTATAGAGCTTATAACCCTTTGATTCTGAACTATACCCTAACATTATGCACATTTCACTCTTCTTATCTAATTTATCTCTTGCCTCTTTAGCGACATATGCATATGCTACACATCCAAAAATCTTAAAGTGTGATACTGAGGTTTTCGGCCATAATATTTTTCATATGGAGTGATAATATTGAGAGCACTTGTCGCAGATCTATTTAAAATATATACTGCACAGTATACCGCTTCTGCTAAAAAAAGTTTTTGGTAAAGCTTTGGCTTGTAGAATATTCCATCTCCACTATTGTGCGGTTTCTCCTCTCTACCATGTCATTTTGCTGAGGGGTCATTCTGGTGATCAATTGTCTATGAATGTCTTGATTAAGACAAAACTTTGTAAACTCTTTACTTTAAAACTCACCCCCTCTATCATTTCTGAGGGCTTTTATATGGCAATCACTTTGTTTTTCAACCAGTAATTTGAAATACAGAAAATATTGATAGGTTTCCAATTTCTATTTCATGAAATATACCCACTGCATCCTTGAGTGATCATCTACTATCAATAAAAAATACTTAATACCTGATAAAGATGGTGAAGTTGATGGCCCCCATAAATCTATATGAATTAATTCAAGTGTGAAGAAGCTCTCAAATTAGATTCCTTGGGAAATGGTAGATGATGTTGTTTTCCAAAAATACAGCCTTCACAACTCACTACAAGATATAGACTTTACAGCGATGTTTTTAAAGCGTCGCTGTTAGTTTTCTATACATTGACATTTTTTTAAAAAATGTCACCATTACAAAAATAGTATTAGCCACGCTTTTCATGAAAAAAACGTCGACAAACATATTTAGCTTTGGCGACGATTATTTTTTAAAACGAATTCAAAACATGAGATTGTTTTTTGTGAAATTTGTTTTCATGTAGTTCAGAAGGAACCGGAAGATCCTATCGACGTATTTATGTCAAATATTATATACATAGCGACTTAAACTTTCTTACGTGGCATGTTTTGATCATTATGGTCTTTATAAACAAGTTTCTAGATATTATAAGCTTCAATTAATTAGTTGATGATATCTATAGTTATGATCTTCTATCGAAAAGGTCACGCTTTGATCATATATGTATATATATATAGAAAGATAGATAGATATACGAGTGACAGACAAGGGGCTTCGACACGGGGTCATTCGGCGGGGGTGCGACCTTCAGCGGGGGTACAATATTCAGCGTGGTGTGCGTGTCGATCTGGCTGCAGGATCGTGAAGATCAACGGCGCAGATTTGTTACGACCGTACTATGGTCACTTCACGACAAACAATTTTTGAGGAGTATTGAGGGAGAATGATCTGTGTCGTTAATCATGAGATCCTACGGCCGGATCCGCTCGTGGGCATCCCAAATTATGTGTGAATATGTACCAAAAACGAACGCATTAACTTTATATGTTGAAAGAACTTCATATTTAATATAATCTCGTCATTGAAATATAATGAATAATATTCATGAAAACATTAAAATTATGGAGGAAGTTAAAAAATTTCCCCCCCAAAATTTACTTCGGTTAATTTATTCCCTCGATTTTTTGACCTTATCCCTCTAACATTTATTAATCTCAATCCTCGTGCGCTTCTTCTTCTTCGCTCCCCTCATTTTTGATTTCCTTCTTCAATCATCTTTTGCAAGTGTGAGGCTTCGGCTTCGCATCTTGGCAGGGATCAGTGAAATCTACGACGATCTGTGTCGGTGAGTATTCCGGTGTGCACAGGCGGACACCATCCCGGCTTGCAGGTCGCTAGTTACGGCCAGACGGTCTCTCTTCTGCAACTAATTTCCCTATTCAATAAGCTATCCGCTTCTAGCGGCCTGTTCTGTTCAGCAGCAGCAGATCGTACGGTCAGGCATCTAGGCGGCTTCGCGGTTAGGTGGCTTGCAGATCGGCGAATAAATTTTGCATTGGAATAACAGGTAGTCCACACAGCGTGGTTTGCGGTTTGGCGACCTATCGATTTCAGCGAACTCCGTAGTACAGTAGTAGTTCTGGCAGTTACTCTTGAGTCCGTATAGTTTGGGTTTTGCCTTGTATTGTTTCTGCTTCCTTTGGATACATTGGTGAATCATGTCTCCCCATGTATGTCTGCATTGTAAAGATTATTATAGTACAAGATTCTTGCTTTTCTATTTTGCATCTGGTTTGTTTGGGCTTGGATAGGTTGAGTGTTCCTGTGCCTGGTTCCTGTTTTCTCCTATATCAAATTTCAACACAAGTTTCCTCCAAATAGTTTAACAACTGAGGATACCACTTGATAAACTTTTTAGCTGAGCATCATGTGCTCCTTCCTTGTTGCTCTTAGAAGAGCTACTTCTAATGCTTTCCTCAGTGAAGAGTACAACTTGTTTTTTCCTCACTAATTTGCTGGTGTGGCAGCAAACCTTTGTCCAACCAGACAGTCCTGCTGGCTGGATCTAGCTGGCCTTTTCCCAAGACTTGAGCAACACTTTGTTTGTTGAAGAGGCAGCAATCCTTTGTCCCATCACTCAAGTATCTTGACCTTTTATGGATGGATTCAGCTGATCTTCATTCATGTCCCGTACACTTGTCCTTCTTCAGGATTTCACTCAACATCTCTTCATATTGGGCAGTAAGAGAAGTAAGCTTCATGGTCTGTTTACCCATCTCCAACTGCATGACTGCAGATCTTTGGTCCATTCCTCCAGGGTGTATGATCTTGAAGATAGCCTTCTTGTTCCAGTCTTAAGTCTGGAACATCCTCTGTCCATGTACCACATGGGGGTATGGGCACTTGGACTATCCTGCAAAATATAGTTTACCTTACCTTAGGACCCCAAAATGAATTAGGTCCTAGGATCTAATTAGTCTGAAATATAACTTGCCTACCAGCAGTATTTCTGACGGGTAGGCTAACTCTTGCTATGGGCACAAAAGGATTATGTCAGCCATTTAGGACAAAATGCCCCACATTGACACAACACCAACACTCATGAATATTTTATCTCCTTTTCTGAGTAGGTCCTACAGTTTGGTTAACTACTGACTGAACAGAAAGAAGAAGTGTTGAAACTGAAAAACAGTCTCTTGTGGAGTTCACCCTCGGGGAAGGTGATTGCGCTCCTAGTTCACTCCTGCAAGCAAAATAATAAGAGAGACAAGGGAAGAACTGTCCCAAGGGCTCGGCGGGGAGGACCCACCACGCACCCGGAAGACCTGAGAGTACTTCACCTCCTTAGCCACAGGCCGAGCTAAGGCTACCTCAGAAAGCACTACAGGACCAGGAAGCTAGGGAGTATGAGAGCGTGCCTTCTGAGGTCCCCCCTTGGGTTCAATTTATAGAATTATGAAAATGGCCTGCAAATAGCCAACCTCCGTTGTTTTGAAAAGCTATGTGCAGTCCAACTTGGTCTGCCAACTGCGTAGCTCCGCTGTTCCAACAAGCTATTCGCACCCATGGGGAGGGCATCCGGGTAATTTAACCTCGGGGCTTCTACTGGGACCCATCTAGGGATAGGGAGGTCAGCTCGCCACTAATTTCTCCCCGCGAGAGGCGGGTGCGACCTAGCTCTAGCGGCTCGCCTACTCTTCTTGGGCGAGGGCGAGCCGGGCCACCGCGACCCTCCATCCTCTGCCGTGGCGGACAGGCGGCCAGGTCGCGTATAGGGGAGCGGGCTGGCGGCCACTATGACCATTAGAGCGGCTCGTAGATCGGGGCTCGTCGAACCCATCCGCGAATACCGGTTCGACGAATGGCGACCCCAACTCCGGTCGACGAATATCTGAGTAAGCGAGAGGGATGAAGGGGTCAGCTCGCCTGGCTCGCTCGCTTGAACTGAGCGGGAGAGGACTAGTCTCTTGCCGCATGCCTGCATGCTGTTTGGGTGCGTGCCGGGAGACCTAGTTCGCTCTCCTGGCTTGGCGGGGCCCGCTCGACGAACACAGGGTTGTACATAATCCCCGCTCTTTTTAAGCTTGATCAAGCTCGGAAAGAACCATCCAACCCGCGTGTTCAGCGAGTACTATGCTGAGCTGACATGGAATCTTCTGGTGGGCCCCACTATTCGGCTATAAATATACCACTGAGTCCAGGGGTGAATACCTATGCCATCTCATCTTTTCAAGCGGACTGCAGCAACTCGATGCCGGTCAGCGAGGAGGTGCGAGCCCGCCTGGCAACCACGGGCCAGAAGACTCGAGAGGAGGCCCTCGAGGCCGCCCCCTGGTTAGCGCGTGGGTCTCTCAGCCCTCTCTTAAGGTCAGTAAAGGGAAGGATTGTTAGGCGGTCCCCAGCGAATAACTTCCCGGGCTCCAGTACGGCGGCTGGCACCGATGTCGCTCCCGAGGTATGTGATCCTCTTTCCTGGCTTGTTGCTCCATTTCTGACCTTATGTCTCATATGTACTGCTGCGTGAAGATGAGGGGGACAGGGGGGGGGGGTGGATCACTCCCCTTCCTTGTCGTCCGAGAGCGTCGCTACCCCATCAGATCTGCGTCGTCCACCCCTGAATACCCCTCGTTCGCCAGTTCCCCCCGAGCTAGGGAAATCTCTTGCAGCCTTCGAGGGAGAATCATTCTAGGGTCGGCCGGGTTCTTCCCATCCTTCCACCGGTATGGACGGCGTGCCAACCCCCGGTAAGCTCGCACTTGGCGCCTATTTAGTTCTCGCCCGTCCCCTCTGAATCTCCTTTTTGTAGGCTATAACGTGATCTCCTCTGAAACTGAGATGAGCGAAGGGTACTCGCCTCCGCCTGACGTGTTTTACTAGCAATGAAAGCCTCAAGAAAGTGCAGGTAGAAGGATCGTGTATTGATTTCCTAAGTGCTGGTAGGGATGTACCATAAATCAAGGCGATTGTTAACCGTAACTCAGTTTTGACTATTCACACTCCATTGTTAACCGCAACCCGAAAATATAAGCGTACCCTGTTTTTTTCTTGCCGCACCCGATTTTTTTGATGCACCCGAAAATATCTCTAGTGATGTGCGTGAGACAGCTAATAATGTAAGATGGTGCGAGGAAGATGCCGGAGATGGGAGCAGCTCGGCGAATAAGAAGACGGAGTGCGGCTTCCGCGAAATGGGGGAGATGGGGTGCGAGTAAAGTTTTAGAAGAAAATTTTTAAACCAAAAATGAGGTGCGGTTAACAATCGCCTAAATCAAAGCTTTAGATCTTCAACAATGTCTTCTTCTTCCTCAAGACTTCTCTTTATCTCCTCTTGCTTTAAACTAGGAAAGAGTAATAAAGATAATATATGTGATATTTCCACACTCCTACTATCTAAACACATCTAGACAAGATTTGGACTATTCCAGATTAAAAATCCTAATCATATGGAGAAAATAAAATAAGATTTTGGCTTCATTTGGCACAACAGTGGTGGTCGTAAACGCATGAGGGGGGCAGGCCCTGACGTCGTCCTAGCGTATAAAGGCAAATTCGGTGAATAGCTTTTGTATTCAAATCGCATGCGCAGACTTACCTTTCGCACAAGGATCGCTCGCGACTTAGTTCGCACGGGGATCGTCCGCGGCTTAATCTTACCTTAAACTAATTGGACATTGATGAAGATGATACATTATGTTTGAATGACTGATTGTGTCTTGTCCTAAGGTTCTCATTTATCATAGAGTTTGATTATGATTGAATCATTCTTGAGAGTTCTGCACAAGGAGTCACTGATAGAATCGTCGCAGGTTTTGCGTGTTCCATGTTCGAGGCAGGATCTTTCTCTCTGCGCTTTTTGCTTATAGGTTCATGGCTTTATGACTGCGGTGATGACGAACGGTCCTTCCCATGAGGGAAGAGTTTGTCTCCTTGCGGTCCTTTACCGACAGCTTCTATGCTTTGGAGGACCAAATCTCCTATGTTGATGGGTCGAGATTTCACATTCCGATTGTAATGTCGTGTCACTTGTTGTTGAAAAGCGGTGGTGCGAAGAGCCACCGTATCTCGACGTTCATGGGTCAGATCCAAATTTTCTCGGAGGGTCACGTCATTTTTTTCTTGGTCAAAATTGGTGACTCGCGGGCTTGGGATGCCGAAGTCGACTGGGATAATTGCTTTTGTTCCATAACAAGGTTATACGGTGTTTCTCTCGGTCAGGGTTTTCTCTGTTGTACGATATGCCCATAAAACGTTTGGCAGTGCGTCGATGTACAACACCATATCTGGCGAGTGGGATCGACAGGAGCCAGACTAGCCAAGACATCCTGTTAAAGTCCCAGACGAGCTGAGCCCTTGGCGTCGAGTCCACTCGACGCCTTCCGCTGGCGTCGAGTCCACTCGACGCCTTCCGCCCCAACGTCGAGTGAGGCGACCTCACTCCGCGCCTTTTGATCTCAGCATTGAGTGAGGCTTGATCACCCGACACCTCTTTTCTTGGCATTGAGTGAAGCCCAGACACTCAACACATCTTTCTTGGCATTGAGTAAGATCTCTGCAGCCCCGTCGGCTTGCCCAGGTAGGGTGGAAGCGGAACAGTTGGCAAGTGGAGCAGCAGGCCCTCACTCGCCCATGGATCTCGGCAGGTAGTCGGCGAGTGGGGCATTCCTGGCCCGCACTCACCCAGAGCTATAGGGAGGCGATGAGTGCTAGCACCATCGAGCACTCGCCACCCCATGTGAGTGGAGGTTTTTAAGGGCCACTCGCCCAATGTTGTATGAGATATTTTTACCATTTTGCCCCCGCTGGCCTACACATAGCCCTTTAGAATGGCGGTGTTACGATGTTGGCAGGCCAATCTGGACTACATATAGCTGTTCCGAACAACAGAGGTTGGCTGTTTGTAGACCGTTTTCAGAAAACTATAAATAGACCCAAGGGGATACCTCAGAAGGAATGCTTACTTGTGCCCTTGTCTTCTTGCGCTTTTTGAGGTATCCTTTGCTCAACACTTTGCTAAGGATGGGAAACACTCTAAGATCTTCCGGGTGTGTGGCAGGACCTCCGTGCTGGAGCCTTGGGTCTGTTCCTTGTGCTAAGTCTTTGGTTGTTTGGCTTGTGAGAGAGAAGTAAGCGTGCGATCACTTCTTCCCCAAGGGTTGAACTCCACAGAGACTGATTCTTCGGTTTCAACAGTCGACCATTGCCCCCCGACTTTTGTAGTCAGGTTTTTAGTCCTTTTAATATCGTTTGATTAATTACTTCAATTTGTCTGTTGGTTTGGGGATGCGCCACTGAGGTGTGTCGCAGACTGATCTTCAAGTCCTCACACATTTGTGAATGATTTTCCTATGAACTGGGTCCCGTTGTCCACTACGATGATTGCGGGGATGCCAAAATGACATATGATGTTTTTTCATACGAATTGTCTGGCATTTTCTTCAGTGATCATGGCCAATGGTTCTGTCTCGACCCATTTAGTGAAGTTGTTGATGGCCATTATAATGAACTTCCTCTGTCCCAAGGCTTGGGGTAAGGGTCCGAGGAGGTCAATTCCCCACTGTGCAAAGGGTCAAGCTCCTCGTAATGCAGAGAGGGCAACCGGTGTTGTTGAGGAACATTTGCGTGAATTGACAACTTTGGCATTTTTTGGATGAATTAAGTGGCTTGTTTCTTCATCGTGGGCCAGTAGAAGCCTTGGCGTAATATTTTACGTGCTAGGGCCCTTTCGCCTAAGTGCTCTCCGCATACCCCTTCGTGAACTTCTCGCAAAGCGTATTCTGTATCAAATTCTAACAAACATTTCAAGTATGGTCCAGAAAAGGACCGTTTATACAACTCTTCATTGTTTAGGGTGAAGGTGGCTGCTCGCATCCTTAGGCGGTGTGTCTCCCCCTCGTCTTTTGGCAGGGACAAGTGTTCCAGGTAGGCCATCAGTGGATCAATCCATGATCCTTCCAATTCTTTGATTTCTGTGATTTCCCAAATCCCTTGGATGTTGGGAATGACGATTTCTTCCACCTGGCGTCTCCTAGATTTATATTGGGTAGAGGACGTGGCTAGCTTTGAGAGGGCGTCTGCCCTGGAGTTCTGCTCTCTAGGGATGTGGAGAATTTGGATTTGCGGTATTTTGAGCAGGAAAGACTTTGCCAACAAAAGGTATTGAGCTGATTGTTCATTCTTGGTCTCGTAGTCACGTTCTACTTGTGAGATGACGAGCTGAGAGTCTGAGTAAATGATTAAGTTTCTCACATGGTAATCGATGGCGAGCCTAAGTCCTGCGATCAGAGCTTCGAATTCTGCTACATTGTTGGTAGCTATAAATTTTAGTCTAAGTCCATACTCTAAGATAGCCGCCTCTGGGATTATTAAGAGTATTCTTGCGCCCGCCCCTTCGATTCCGATGCTCCATCGACATATAAGACCCATTGAAGGTTGTTTGTAGCTGGTGTAGTGGTCGTCTCTGGCGGAAAAGTATTCTCTACAACAAAATTTGCTAGCACCTGCGACTTTATGACCAACCGAGGTAAAAATCGGATATCGAACTCACCTAGCTCCACTGCCCACTTACTAGTCTGCCGGAGGCTTCTGGCCTTTGATGAATGACACAGAGGGGGAGTTTGGTCAATACCTTTACTGTGTGGTCTTGGAAGTATGGTTGGATCTTCCTATCTGAGAAAAAAAGGTGCTAAGGCTGTCTTGTCTGTTGTAGGATATCTGGCGTCAGTGTCTGAGAGGATCTTCCTGAGGTAGTAAATTGGTCGTTGAATGTCGCCTTCATCTTTAGCCAATACTGAACTCAATGCAACGGGCGTGACTGCTAGATATAGATAGAGTGTCTCTCTAGGGACATGCTTCAAAAGGAGTGGCGGGGAGGCTAAGTATCGCTTCAGGGATTCGAAAGCTATTTGACATTCATCCGTCCACTGGAATCCTGTGGTTTTTGCCCCCACCCCTGAGGATTTTGAAAAATGGTAAATACATATCCCCAGTTTGCGTTAAAAATCGTGAGAGTGTTGTAATCCTGCCGTTCATACATTGTACTTCCTTCAGAGATTGAGGGGGTGCCATATTTTCGATAGCTTTAATATTTTCGGGGTTCGCTTCTATCCCCCGTTGGGTTACTATGAATCCTAGGAATTTTCCTGACGTCACCCCGAACGGGCATTTTCTCAGGTTGAGTCTCATGTCGTGCTATCAGAAAATTTTGAAGCATTTTCCTAAGTCTCCCACATGGTCTTCTCGCCGGATGCTCTTTATCAGCATGTCGTCTACATAAACTTCCATGGACTTTCTGATGTGCTCTTTGAATACCTTGTTCGTCAGCCTTTGGTATGTGGCTCCAACATTTTTAAGACCGAAGGACATCACTTTGTAGCAGTATATTCCCTTGTCTGTTCTGAACGTTGTATGTTCTTCGTCCGCCAGGTTCATCCTGATTTGGTTGTAGTCGGAGTAAGCATCCATGAAACTAAGAAGTTGGTGCCCTGCGGTTGAGTCGACCAACTGGTCAATACTAGGCAGGGGAAAGCTGTCTTTTGTGCAGGCTTGATTGAGGTTTGTGTAATCCACACACATTCTCTATTTTCCAGATGATTTATTTACCATCACTATGTTTGCCAGCCAAACGGGGTATTCAACCTCACCTATAAATCGTGCTTCGAGGAGCTTCCCTACTTCCTCTTCAATAGCCTCGAGTCGCTCGGGGGCGAAATTTTTTTTCTTCTGAATGACCGGCCTACATGCCGGTTTATGTTCAATGAATGTTGGATGACTTGTGGGTCTATTTCGGACATATCTTCAGAATTCCAAGCGAAGATGTCCTTGTTTTCCCGAAGGAAGGCTGTTAGTTCTTCTTTTTCCTGTTGGGGGTGGAGCGATCCAAGTTGGATGGTGCAGCCATGGATTGATTGCGAGAGAGGGACCTCAATCAATTCCTCGGTGGGCATTCCTCGCTGTAAGATCACCCCGTCTAGTAGATAAAAGTCATCGATGTTCATGGCGGTGGCTTTTTCTGGCTTGGCTTGCTTCGAATAACAAGTTCTGGCAGCTTCCTAATTCCCTCGCACCACACCTACTCCTCGTGGAGTGGGGAATTTCATGGCGAGGTGCGGGATTGAAGGAATAGCTTTGAAGATTGATTGAACGGGTCTCCCAAAGATTGCGTTGTAGGCTGAACTTGAATCTACCACGATGAACTGGATTTCGTGCGTGGCTTGCCTTGGGAATTCTCCCATGGTGACTAGTAAGGTTATTGTCCCATGGACCTGGACTGGATGGTTATGAAAGCCATACACGGGTTCTGCTGCCGGAGCGAGGTGTTGGCTAGTAAGCTTCATGTTTCGGAGGGCGGAAAGGAATAAGATCTCAACTGAACTCCCATTGTCAATGAGTATTCGCTTGATATTATAGCAGGGGTCACCGATCCCTGCCCAAATCACTAGAGGATCCTGGTGAGGCGTCCGGATCCCCTCGAGATCCTCCCCGTCCCCGAAGGTTAGGGTGGTGTTTAGCTTGATCCTCTTTTCATCGTGGGCGTCTTCCTGTGTGCTTACTGAGAGCACCTGGGTAGGGAAGATCGGTAATCCCGCGACGATTTCGATGTTCCCGATAATTTCCTCGCCGCTGGTCCCTCTTAGCTGGGCATCCTGTTGATCTCTTACCTGTCGAATTCGTCCCTCCAGCTCTGTTGCTGGGGCGGAGAACGGTTTCCGCTTCGAAAGACATGTCTATAAGTAGGTGGGAGTGGGTTGGGTCGGTGCGCCCCCTTGGGACAGATGTTTTCGCTGTCCAGACGCTTCTTTTTGCCATTGTTGTCGTTCCTTATGAGCTGTCAGATTGGAGGTTCTATCGCTTTGTACCATTGTGCAGAGGGTACAATTTTCTGAATATATTGGTAAATAGTAAAACGAGCACTTAGGCGACTCAAAAGATCATATTTGTACTGGGAAGTCATGTCATTTTTAGCATATTGTTGTTTAATAAAGAGAATTGTTATTGGTACTTCATAAATCGATATTTGTAACTCATTGATATTTTTACCAGAATTGAATATTTGTAGCCGAATTGGATATTTGTACCCATAATTCATATTTGTACTCATACAGAATAATATTTAGAAAAAACGATGAGGTCTCCTGAGAGGCGTTAGCCTGCCCGCACATCATGCATGAGGTGCGGATATACAAACCTTTCCCGACGTAACCAAAATCGTAGTCGCCCCAAACCGCCTTCGCCGCCGGGCTAACAACCATCATCGCCGCCGCCACGCCAATCGCCATCACCATCCCCGCAAACAGCGATCGCCGGAAACCGCCATCGTCGTCGGCGCAAACCATCATCGCCGACGCTGCATCGAAACCGCCGTCGCCAAAAACTACCATCGTCATCGCCGGAAACCGCCATCATCGTCGCCACAAACCGCCTTCGCCATCGCCGCAAATCGTCATCGACGTCGCCGCAAACCATCATTGCTGACAGTGCACCAAAACCGCCGCCTCCGCAAACCGCCATCTCCATCGTCGCAAACCGTCATCGCCGACGCCGCGCGTCAACCAGTATCACGTGTCTTCGGCTTCTAACTCGTGGACTTGTGAGTGGGTATTATTGGACTTAGCCTACCCTGTTGCTATACTAGAACATACACATACTACCTAAACGAACTATTTATAGGTTGACCGACGGCGAGAAGATGGGCGGAAGACGCGACGGAATAGAGGGCGCCACGGCGAGCGGCGAGATATTATCGGACCGCCGACAAGAGACTGCCAGCGGAGAGTTGAAGGTTCGGCTGCGGAAGTTTAGGGCTTGAGAGAAACAGAAACAAAATTTGTGTTGAGTATAAATATCACGTAGGTTTAAAGGAAAAAAAAAATGCTAAAATTTTGTATTATTCTGGATATGAATATCTAATTATGGGGTGTGAATAATAATGAGCAATGTTAAAAACACACCGTTTTTGGCTATTGACAGCCAAATGTTATTGACACGCCAAAAAAAAAACCTTTTGCACACCAAATGTTTATTAACACACCAATAAAAATTTAAAATGCACACGAAGAACTCTTTTCTATTTCTCAATATTGGGGCTCTATCTTGATTCTTGCTAGCATTACTAGTGAATGTATAGATTGAAAAATATTCCATTAACACAATCATTCAAAATAGATAACATATGTTCAACAAAAACGTTCATTCTATCATGGTACTAAAGTTTTGAATAAACCGCCAATAAAAAGATGCTAGCGCATGAAATCCTCAAGCCTCAGTAATCGCCCTAGGGCAAGGTCATGATTCTATCGCATTGACATTCTCTCAATCAACTCTTATGCCCCCAGAAGATACGATATATCATAGAAAGGTCAGACTATCAGTCATAAACATGTACTTCTTCAAATTTATATATAACTTATTTTCACGCGAGATCTCTAAGACCTGCTTAAGATGAATCAGGTGTCGATCCTGATCAGTGCTATAAATCAAAATATTATCAACATATGTGGTACAAAATCGAAGATTAATCTCAAGAATATATGTCAATCATCATTGTTTGAAGCTGTTGAAACCAAAAGTTTGGTCTCTCGTGGAGTTCGGGATCCCTAAAAAGTGGTGACCTCACACCTACTGCACTCAGGGGGATGTCACGGACTAAATGTAAGACCCCCCCCCCCCCCCCCCGTTTTTTCAACACCGGAGTCTTAGGCCCAGAACCGCCGTTTTGCGGTGACTCCTTCACGCCCCGAAGAGTCATCATCACAAAGCGCCGATTCTGTCGGCCAATTCGATCACAGAAAAGTAGCATAATGAAGTAATGGAAACTAACAGTCCACAGAAAAATCACATATCATAGTAATAAATCTCCACGAAGGGGGAGTGTGCACAGAATAATACATCAGAGTGCTAAAATATGGGCTTATGCCGGTACATCATATCCTCACTACAAAATCACTCATGCGGAGGAAGCGGAAAGCAGAAAAACTACTCAAGGTCGAGACTCACGGTCCCGGCTGTATGAACTCCGGAGCTAGACGCCCCACCTCCAAGCGTATCGATCTCTGGGGCTGCTCCTCCATGCTGGGCTCCACGATCCCCTAAATGATGCGGTTCGAAAACCGTTAGTCTAAAAGACTAAGCCCTATCATCCCCCACCCCTTCCCCCATGGCTCCTAGGCACCGAGCGGGAGAGAAGAAAGGGGAGGATTTGAAGGTGGAGAATATCAAAAATAGATGGCAGCGGACCTATACTAGCAATTCTATACAGATATAGACAATAAGCTGAAATATGAAAAGTAACCTTCACTTATGTGAGAACACATAAGCCAAGGGGTCTTCTGCAAGACTCCCATCGTATAAAAAAGTCTCATACCAATTTATATGTTGGGGTGTCGGTTATCACACAGCAATATATAGATATATATCAAAATTGACCTTAAGTTATAAACTTGCCCACACAAGCTTATAGACCAAGGGGTCGTTTTGCAGGTCCTAATGTATAAGCGTCCCATTCCACTTATACATTAGGTGTCAGGGGTTAAAAAAATCGATTATGCTATGACATGCAGGTGGGTATGATGTACATGCAAGTGCAACACACACACCCGACTCTGTGCACACAGACCTTTAGTTCCCCCTTTCTGGAGTCGTAACCTCCCAGGATACCTCCGTAGTGGCAGACAGAAGCAGTGGGTTGGGCCTCGCCCACCTCTAAACCAGTAAAGCACTACGGTCAGACCTATCGTACGCCTCAATGCTTGGTGCACGAAGCAGACTCCTGCGTACTCTTGCCGGCTGGCGCACCGGACTTCTGTTGGCGAAGTGCTAACCACACTTGCCGAGTTAATGTATTGGCGTCGGTGCATCGACCCTCCAATACCGAAGACCCACCACCTTAATTTTCTTTCCTTTTTTGCACATGCAAATTTAGCATAATCAAAAACCGAGCCGAAGCTCCCCGGACCAAAACGTCCGTCTCAAACAATCGAGCCGAAGCTCCCCGGACCAAAACGTCCGTCTCAAACAATCGAGCCGAAGCTCCCCGGACCCAAAGTCCGTCTTTTAAACATCCGAGCCGAAACTCCCAGCTATCTTCCGATGCTATCAGTGTTTGTGAAAGGTGCAACCCTAATTACTAAGTTACTCTTTTAGCTTGTTAAAACAGTTTACGTTAACCCAGGACTGCCCCCGGTATTCCCTGTGAAGGGCTCTCAAGGGGCACTAGGAACTATGTTGGGATTACGCCAGCGTTCCCTTTCGCAAGGTACTCATTATTATTATTGGTTGATTCCCTTACCCATTATTTTCTCATGGTATAATAGGCTAATCCTAAGGTGATTTGACTCCACCTCACCTCGGGGAGGACGATCTTTCGTCGGACCCGAACGCCTCTAAACCCTAGCCAAAACATACCCTACTCACTTTATCTCCCAATGATGCATCTAAATCTATTTATCCTTTCCAGCAACCCAACAAAAACCCAACACATGTGCTCTAATTCATATCCCAAATGATTTCCTGCAGTTTTGCTAAATGCAGACCACTTAACCTATATGACCCGTAAAATGAGAAGTATACCAAATGATCATCTAGTGCTCATATATTAATTATTGGAGGACTATATTGGCATTTGTAGCCTGAATCCATAATTTCCTAATTTTCATAATTTAACCAATAATTTAAGCTTAACTGGTGATGAGAGTTGAAAGAACTTCATAGTTAAGCGTGCTCGGGCTGGAGTAGTACTGGGATGGGTGACCTCCTGGGAAGTCCCCGTAGTGCGGGCTTGACTATCGAGTTTACCTCATCAAAGGGAGGCTGTGGCCACCAACAACCCGCCTGTGGAGGGAGAGGGGTTGGGGTGCTTGGGCTGCAGCCCGGTAGCGTCGCCTAGAGCGGAGCCGTGACGCTGTCACGTTGGATCGGCTAGGGACGTTACAATAAAAAGTGCACTTTTTTGTAACGGTTCAGGCCCATACCATGGGAACCCGCTGGCACCGCCGGCCTACCAGGGTCCAGACCCGGGCCCACCACTGGTAGTCAGCCTTTCACATTCAAGCCTACAGGCCATGCACCCAAACCCTCTCCGGCTTGTTTATCAGCACGGTAGGTTGTTGCCACTAGGTCTGAACCCAGGACCTTGATAAGAGAGCTTTCCACCACTCCCTCATCACCAACTGAGCTGCAGCTCAGTTGGTGATGAGGGAGTGGTGGAAAGCTCTCTTATCAAGGTCCTGGGTTCAATACCTAGTGGCAACAACCTACCGTGCTGATAAAAAGGCCGGAGAGGGGTTGGGGTGCATGGCCTGCAGGCTTGAATATGAAAGGCTGACTACCAGTGGTGGGCCCGGGTCTGGACCCTGGTAGGCCGGCGGTGCCAGCGGGTTCCCATGGGATGGGCCTGGACCGTTACACTAAAGGCTCAGGAAACTCGGACAGACCCTCAGATCTAGCGTGAAGGTCTCATCTCACACCCGAAAGACCTTGGAGATCTCCCCCGCCCTACCCAATGCTGAGCTAGGATGCCTTGGAGGATGAAGAAAGAGAGTGAAGAAGTGATCCCAAAGCCCTCCTCTCCAAGGCACTCCTAAGGGTCTATTTATAGTTTTTTGGGTATGGCCTGCAAATAACCAACCTTCACTACTCTGAAAATTACCAAAATAACCCCGGATTGGCCTGCCAATAGTCAAATCCCGTCGTTCTAAGCGGCTAAATGCAGTCCACCAGGGGTAGTCCCTCAAACCGGGTGGCCTGACGGCTAGGCGGGAAGCGGGGGCGGCTTGGGCAGACAGACGACCTACGAGTGGCGATCTGGCGGCCTGCTCGGCCACTAGGCGTGCTAAAGTCGGGCGAGCTGCGGCCTGCTTGGCTGGGGCGGCGGTCTGGCGAGCTGCGGACTACTGGGCTGGGGCGGCGGTCTGGCGAGCTACGGCCTAGCGAGACGGTGGCCTGGGCGAGGCGGTGGTTTGGGCGAGGCGGTGGTCTGGGCGAGGCGGCGGTCTGCTGCGAGACGGCGGCCTGCTGCGAGACAGGGCAAGGCGAGCTGCGGCCTCGCGAGATGGCGGTCTTGGCGAGGCGGAGGTCTGGCGAGGCGATGGCTTGGGCGAGGCGGCGGCTTGGGCGAGGCAGCGGTCTGGCGAACTGAGCCCTAGCGAGACGGCGGCCTGCGAGGCGGCGACATAGGCGAGACAACGGCCTGGGCGAGGCGGCGGTCTGGCGAGCTGAGCCCTAGCGAGACGGCGGCCTGGCGAGGCGGCGGCCTGGGCGAGGCGGCGGTCTGGCGAGCTGAACCCTGGCGAGACGGCGGTCTAGCGAGCTGAGCCCTGGCGAGACGGCGGCCTGAGCAAGATGCGGCCTGCTGAGGGGACCCTACTCTGCGAATATGGGGTTGTACACGATCCTCGCCCTTTTCGAGGTTGACACAGGCTCGGAAAGAAACATTCAACCCAGCGTATTCACTGAGTGGCCTTCTTAGAGCGAAAAATACTTGGCCCCTCTCACGGGAGTCAACCTGTCATGTCAACTAATGAGAGTCTGGATGACGAGACGACCTCGGGGAAAAAACACTTGGCCTCCCCGAGGTGTCAACCTGTCAAGCCAGCTAATGAGAGCCTGGGTGACGAGACGGCCTCAGAGTAAAAAAACACTTGGCCTCTCCGAGGGGTCAACCTGCCAAGCCAGCTAATGGGAGCCTGAGTGATGAGACGACCTCGGAGTAAAAAACACTTGGCCTCCCCGAGGGGTCAACCTGTCAAGGCAGTTAATGAGAGCCTGGGTGATGAGACGACATCGGGGTAAAAAACACTTGTCCTCCCCGAGGGGTCAACTTGCCAAGCAAGCTAATGAGAGCTTGGGTGACGAGACAGCCTCGGGGGTGGGACTTGCTCTCCCCGAGGCACAATCAACCCAACCAGCTAGTGGGAGCCTAGATAAGGAGATACTCTCGGGGGTGGGACTTGCTCTCCCCAAGACACATTCGACCCAACCAGCTAGTGAGATCATGAATGAGGAGATCCTCTCGGGGGTGGGACTTGCTCTCCCTGAGACACATTCGACCCAACCAGCTAGTGAGAGCCTGGATAAGGAGATCATCTCGGGGTGGGAATTGCTCTCCCCGAGGCACAATCGACCCAACCAGCTAGTGAGAGCCTGGATGAGGAGATCCTCTCGGGGGTGGGACTTGCTTTCCCGGAGGAACATTCGAACCAACCAGCTAGTGGGAGCCTGGATGAGGAGATCCTCTCGGGGGTCGGACTTATTCTCCCCGAGGCACATTCGACCCAACCAGCATGTGAGATCCTGGATGAGGAGATACTCTCGGGGGTGAGACTTGTTCTCCCCGAGGCACATTCGACACAACCAGCTAGTGAGAGCCTGGATGAGGAGATCCTATTGGGGGTGGGACTTGCTCTCCTTGAGGCACATTCGACCCAACCAGCTAGTGAGAGCCTGGATGAGGAGATCCTCTCAGGGGTGGGACTTGCTTTCCCCGAGGCACATTCGACCCAACCAGCTAGTGGGAGCCTGGATGAGGAGATCCTCTCGGGGGTGGGACTTGCTTACCCCGAGGCACATTCGACCCAACCAGCTAGTGAGATCCTGGATGAGGAGATCCTCTCGGGGGGTGAGACTTGCTCTCCCCGAGACACATTCGACCCAACCAGCTAGTGAGAGCCTGGATGAAGAGATCCTGTCGGGGGTGGGACTTGCTTTCCCTGAGGCACATTCGACCCAACCAGCTAGTGGGAGCCTGGATGAGGAGATCCTCTCGGGGGTGGGACTTGCTCTCCCCGAGGCAAATTCGTCCCAACCAGCTAGTGAGAGCCTGGATGAGGAGATCCTTTCGGGGGTGGGACTTGCTTTCCCCGAAGCACATTCGACCCAACCAGCTAGTGGGAGCCTGGATGGGGAGATCCTCTCAGGGGGTGAGAACTGGGCATCCACGAGAGGCACCACCGGCCCTGCCCAGCTAGTGAGAGCCTGGACAGCGGGACTGTATCGGAGCAAAGAGAACTGGGCATCCACGAGAGGCACCACCGACCCTGCCCATATAGTGAGAGCCTGAACAGTGGGACCGTCTCAGAGCAAAGAGAACTGGGCATCCACGAGAGGCACCACCGACCCTGACCAACTAGTGAGAGCTTGGATAGTGGGACCGTCTCGGAGCAAAGAGAACTGGGCATCCACGAGAGGCACCACCGGCCCTGCCCAGCTAGTGAGAGCCTAGGCAGCGGGACCGTCTCAGAGCAAGAGAACTGGGCACCCACGAGAGGCACCAGCGGCCCTGCCCAGCTAGTGAGAGCCTAGAAAGCGGTCTGAGCAAAGAGAACTGTCCACGAGAGCTAAAGAGGACCTGTCCAGCTAGTGAGGCCTGGAAAGTGGGACCGTCTGGGGAGTAGTGGGGGGGGGGGAGGTAAGAGGTGCCCGTGGGGTGCCCCCTGGGGTGGGGGGGGGGTGGGAGGGGACCGGGGGGGGGGATCCTGGCAGGTGGGGATGAGGGGACCCAGGGGCCCTGAGGACCGTGGGACCCTGGGCAGGGGGGACCAGGACTGTGGGAGAGAGTGGCAAAGAGAATTGGGGACCCTGGCACGACCGAGTGAAGCTAGTGAGCGGGAGACAGCGGGAGACAGCGGGAGCGAAAGAGAACAGAGGTCCAACTGAGCATACCAGGGTACACTGGGGCAGAGTGGAGAGGTCAGAGCAGGGACCGGGGGGGAGCTCTGAGAGAGGGGGCATCCATGGGGCACTACTGGACCCTGCCCAGCTGGGAGAGCCTGGACAGCGGACCCGGCATGGGAGGAAGAGAACTGGGGGTGGAGACCTAGTGAGAGCCTGGGGAGCCGGAGGAGCTTGGAGCAGGACCTGGGGGACCTCCCCGAGATCAACCTGTCACCCTCCCCAGAGAGGTGGAGCTGATATCAGCTGGACCCAACTCCTGAGACTCCCGAGAGATGGGGAGCCTGAGCCTGCCCTACCTAGCTGGGGAATCCATGGGGGAGAGATGAGTGCTCTCCCCTGATCCGATAGATCAACCTGCCACTCACCCTCTACTGGGGGCTAGGCATCCATCCCGGAGGAGAGGCCCCTCCCGCCCTCCCGGGGAGACAGCCCCCTGCCCTGAGCCTGTCGGAGACCCTGAGAGATCAGCCAGCCAGGGCCCGACCCTCATCTACCATCCAAGATGAGACATACCCTGGGAGATCAGGGGAGCCTGAACTGAGGTGAGACCTACGCCCCAGACCCGAATCGACCTGGACTGGCCACCTAGGGAGGGCAACCTACCCTGGGAGAGGAACCCCCCCTGGAGAGGTGGGGAGCCCCGCGTGAGGGGGGACCCACCGACCGCGAGATACACCTCCCCTGGGAGCTAGGGAGCTGAGGAGGCCAGCTAGTGGGGGGTGGGGAGGCCTCCCCCAGACTCGGAGAGATAGAGACACCCTCCAGCCCCTGGGGTGGGACCTTCTCCAGGTGGGGGGAGGGGGGGAGGTGGGCCTCCTCGGGGGGGGACGGAGGTCAACCTGGCCGGCCAGTAGTGAGGCCTACTGAGGCCTATCAGTGGAGCCTGGCACGGAATCCACCTCCGAGGTGGGGGCGAGAGCTGCCCCTGCCCTGAGACGGGCCTGGGAGGCTAGGTTCGAGCCTACCTGAGGGTGACCCCTGGGGGGGAGGTCCCCCCCCCCCCCCACCCCACCCTGGGGCAAATCACCCTAGGGGTGGGAACTGGGGATCCTCTCGGGGAAAAGACCTGGGGACCCCCCCAGGGCCCTCCGGCTGGGCCTCCTAGCTAGTGGGGGAGACCGGGAGGGGAGGTGGACTCGAGGTGACCCTCTCCCCCCCTCCCTGAGGTCAACCTGCCCTGGGGCCTAGTGGGCCTGGGAGGGAAGGAATCCTGAGGTGGGACCTACTCCCCACCGAGAGGTCACCTGCCCCTGAGGCTAGTGAGTGGGAGCCTGGAGCTCGAATCTATCCTCGAGGTGAGCTCACCCAGAGATGGCCCTGCCCTGCTGCCCTGGCTCCTGAGCCCCGGAATGCTATCAGAGGCATGGAGAGACCTCCACCCCCTCCAGAGGTCACCCCCCCTGCCAGCTGGGGGTGGGGGGGGAAGCAAAGTCTCTGAGGGGTGAGGAGACCTCCCCCTTCGAGAGCTACCACCGGACCTGTCCAGCTAGTGAGAGCCTGGAAAAGTGGGACCGTCTCGGAGCCAAGAGAACTGGGCATCCACAAGAGGTACCACCGACCCTGCCCAACTAGTGAGAGGCTGGACAGCGGGACCGTCTCGGAGCAAATCGAACTGGGCATCCATGAGAGGTACCACCGGCCCTGCCCATCTAGTGAGAACCTGGACAGTGGGACCGTCTCGGAGCAAAGAGAACTGGGCATCCACGAGAGGTACCACCGACCCTGCCAAGCTAGTGAGAGCCTAGACAGCGGGAGCGTCTCAGAGCAAAGAGAACTGAGCATCCACGAGAGGTACCACCGACTCTGCCCAGCTAGTGAGAGCCTCGACAGCGGGACCGTCTCAGAGCAAAGAGAACTGGGCATCCATGAGAGGTACCACTGGCCCTGCCCAGCTAGTGAGAGCCTGGACAGCGGGACCGTCTTGGAGCAAAGAGAACTGGGCATCCACGAGAGGTACTACCGACCCTGCCAAGCTAGTGAGAGCCTGGACAGCGGGACCGTCTCGGAGTAAGACCTACCCCACCCTCCGAGAGATCAACCTGCCCTACCAGCTAGTGAGAGCCTGATAGCAGAATCCATCTTGAGGTGAGACCTACCCGACTCTCCGAGAGATCAACCTGCCCTGCCAGCTAGTGAGAGCCTAACAGCGGAATCCATCTCGAGGTGATACCTGCTCCACCCTCCGATAGATCAACCTGCCCTGCCAGCTAGTGAGAGCCTGGCAGCGGAATCCATCTCGAGGTGAGACCTGCTTCCCTTCTGAGAGATCAACCTGCCCTGTCAGCTAGTGAGAGCCTGACAGCGGAATCCATCTCAAGGTGAGACATACCCCACCCTCTGAGAGATCAACCTGCCCTGCCAGCTAGTGGGAGCCTGATAACGGAATCCATCTCGAGGTGAGACCTACTCCCACTTCGAGAGGTCAACCTACCCTGCCAGCTAGTGAGAGCCTAGCAGCGGAATTCATCTCGAGGTGAGACCTACCCCACCCTCCGAGAGATCAACCTGCCCTGCCAGCTAGTGAGAGCCTGACAGCAGAATCCATCTCGAGGTGGTACCTGCTCTACCCTCCGAGAGATCGACTTACCCTGCCAGGTAGTGGGAGCCTGACAGCGGAATCCATCTCGAGGTGAGACCTACTCCCCTTCGAGAGGTCAACCTGTCATGCCAGCTAGTGAGAGCCTAACAGCAGAATCTATCTCGAGGTGAGACCTACCCCCACCCTCCGAGAGATCAACCTGCCCTGCCAGCTAGTGGGAGCCTGACAGCGGAATCCATCTCGAGGTGAGACCTACCCCACCGTACCCTCCGAGAGATCAACCTACCCTACCAGCTAGTGAGAGACTGGCAGCAGAATCTATCTCAAGGTGACACCTACCCCACCCTCCGAGAGATCAACCTGCCCTGCTAGCTAGTGGGAGCCTGGCAGCGGAATTCATCTCGAGGTGAGACCTACTCCCCCTTCGAGAGGTCAACCTGCCCTGCCAGCTAGTGAGAGCCTGGTAGTGGAATCCATCTCGAGGTGAGACCTACTCCCCTTCGAGAGGTCAACCTACCCTGCCAGCTAGTGGGAGCCTGACAGCCGAATCCATCTCGAGGTGAGCTCTACCCTATCATCCGAGAGATCAACCTGCCCTGCTAGCTAGTGAGAGCCTGGCAGCAGAATCTATCTCGAGGTGAGAAATACCCCACCCTCCAATAGGTCAACCTGCCCTGCCAGCTAGTGGGAGCCTGGTAGCAGAATCCAACTCGTGGTGAGACCTACTCCCCCTTCGAGAGGTCAACCTGCCCTACCAGCTAGTGAGAGCCTGATAACAGAATCCTTCTCGAGGTGAGATCTACTCCCCCTTCGAGAGGTCAACCTACCCTGCCAGCTAGTGAGAGCCTGACAGTGGAATCCATCTCGAGGTGAGCTCTGCTCCCCCTCCGAGAGATCAACCTGCCCTGCCATCTAATGAGAGACTAACAACAGAATCTATCTCGAGGTGAGACCTACCCCACCCTCCGAGAGATCAACCTGCCCTGCCAGCTAGTGGGAGCCTGACAACAGAATCCATCTCGAGGTGAGACCTACTCCCCCTTTGAGAGGTCAACCTGGCCTGCCAGCTAGTGAGAGCCTGGAAGCGGAATCCATCTTGAGGTGAGACCTACTCCCCCTTCGAGAGGTCAACCTGCCCTGTCAGCTTGTGGGAGCCTGGCAGCGGAATCCATCTCGAGGTGAGCTCTACCCCACCCTCCGAGAGATTAACCTGCCCTGCCAGCTAGTGAGAGCCTGGCAGCGGAATCTATCTCGAGGTGAGACCTACCTCACCCTCCGAGCGATCAACATGCCCTACCAGCTAGTGGGAGCCTGGCTGCGGAATCCATCTCGAGGTGAGACCTACTCCCCCTTCGAGAGGTCAACCTGCCCTGCCAGCTAGTGTGAGCCTGGCAGCGGAATCCATCTCAAGGTGAGACATACGCCCCCTTCGAGAGGTCAACCTGCCCTGCCAGACAGTGGGAGCCTAGCAACGGAATCCATCTCGAGGTGAGCTCTGCTCCACCTCCGAGAGATCAACCTGCCCTGCCAGCTAGTGAGATCCTGACATCGGAATCCATCTCGAGGTGTGGTCTCGCTCGACCACATCTCCCATCCTCTCCTTCCCGGGCCATTTTCCTGGCACACTTCCTTCTCCCCCTGCTGGGGTCACCTCGCCTAGACCCCTGGGATTCGTCTCATAGAGAGGGGGGAGCTAGCTCCTAGGAGGTTGGGGTGGAGCTGCCACCCTGAGGAGCAATGCTTCTCAGCATCTCCATGATGCCTTGGATGGAGGTCATGAACTCTCCCTTCCCCACAAAGGGCCCTGGGCTAGGGAGCTTGCCGAGGTCATCACTACCTCCCTGACCTCCAGTCATGACACTCTCCCGAGATCTTCTGTGTTGGTCACTCTCCACGCTCATCGCACCAAAATATTGAAACCAAATGCTTGGTCTCTCATGGAGTTTGGGGTCCCTAGAAAGGGGTGACCTCACACCTACTGCACTCAGGGGGATGTCACGGACCAAAGGCTCAGGAAACTAGGAACAGACCCTCCGCTCTAGCTTGGAGGTCCCACCTCACACCCTAAAGACCTTGGAGATCTCCCCCTCCCTAGTCAATGCTAAGCTAGGGTACCTTAGAGGATGAAAAGAGAGAGTGAAGAAATGATCCCGAAGCCCTCCTCTCCAAGGCACCCCTAAGGGCTTATTTATAGTTTTCTGGGTATGGCCTGCAAATAACAAACCTTCACTGCTCTGAAAATTACCAAAATGCCTCCGGATTGGTCTGCCAACAGCCAAATCCCGCTGTTCTAAGCGGCTAAATGCAGTCCACCAGGGGTAGTCCCTCAAACCGGGCGGCCTGGAGGTTAGGCAGGAAGCGGGGGGCAGCTTGGGTGGACAGGCAGCCTATGAGTGATGACCTGGCGACCTGCTCGACCACTAGGCGTGCTGAAGCCGGGCGAGCTGCGGCCTGCTCGGCTGGGGCGACGGTCTGGCGAGATGTGGCCTGGCGAGACAGCAGTTTGGGCGAGGCGGTGGTCTGGGCAAGAAGGCTGTCCGGCGAGACGGCGGCCTGCTGCGAGACGAGGCAAGGCGAGCTGCGGCCTGGCGAGATGACGGCCTGGGCTAGGTGGCGGTCTGGCGAGCTGAGCCCTGGCGAGACGGCGGCCTGGCGAGGCGGCGACATGGGCAAGACGGCGGCCTGGGTGAGGCGGCGGTCTAGCGAGCTGAGCCCTGGTGAGACGGCGGCCTGGCGAGGCGGCGGCCTGGGCGAGGCGGGGTCTGGCGAGCTGAACCCTGGCGAGACGGAGGTCTGGCGAGCTGAGCCCTGGCGAGACGGCGACCTGGGCGAGATGCGACCTGCTGAGGGGACCCTACTCTGCGAATACGGGGTTGTACAGAAGCCTTCGAAGATCACCAATTATCATCCAATTTTGTATACCTGCAATATAAAAAACTGAAATCATAAACATTTGACGAGAAATTTAACAAAGTTATTAAAAAAATGTTATACATTAATATGATGTAATCATGTTTATAATGAAGGTCCAATATAACCAAATTACAAGATATCTACACAAAATGTTATGATGTGAGAATTAGTTTCAACATTAAATACTGGTGTATGGATTGAAAAGGAAAAAACATACCATAAGTTCAATGTTTCTCCAAATTAATGATTTCATCAACTTGTTCTTTAGGATCACCCACTCTAGCCTATGAAACATCAGTCAAGTCCCAGCCTTCTGCCACTAAAGCATGATAGCTCATCCACATAGATATCACCGGTGGTAGTGGACAATCATCTTTCATCAACAATTGTATGAAATGATTGTCGTTAACAAATCCAATAAAGATTGTCTTCCGATTTAATGGAGGAGCTGTGTGTAATGGTAGGAATGTAAAAGACTGAAATTTGGAATAATGAACAACTGCCACATTATAACGTGAAGCAACTAGTAATCTCATATCTGAAATCGTCATCCATTTGTCGAATGGTGCATGAATTGATGTACAGTCCAAATATAACGAAAGTTCTTTTCGTCGCACATTCCCAAACATGTTATACAAAAAATTCATTTATTTTGATTTCTTCTATTAAGTCTTTTCTCACTTGCAACCAATTATCGCTCATTTCCAATGCCAAACCGACCACCTTGTAACCGCAATGCCCATCTTCAACCACATTTACAACATCAATGATATGAGTATAAATATAAGCAGACATTTCTTTTCGAACACTTTCAAGTTATCTGTTGTGGTTCCTTCTTGGAATCATCTTCTTAGCTTTCTTTTTTGAATATTGTTCCCCTTTTAGCATATGCTCGAACAATGATGGCTCCCTCTTTGTAGATTTGTAGTCATCTTTAAACTTTTTATAACTACCACGTGGTCTCCCTTTCAACTTAATTGGCAAAGTTGGTTCTAGTGTTTGAGTCTTGCTCGGTTCCAATATTTCTCTAAGCTTCTTCTTCATTTTGTTTTTTTGATAATCACTTACGTTCTTGTATTTTTTTAGCAAGCCATCTAACTCAACTTGTATGATCCCAACTGAGTCGATCTCCGTCTCTTTCATCTTTATTTCCCCAACAATATTTGGGTGCAAAATGAGTTGTCGCCAGTACTTATGAACCATCCATAATGGGTACCCGGAAGATTGATGTAAATATTGAATTGATTCATGAGCACAAGGTATCCCATTGTGAACCTCATTTTGTGCGAGCACTTTGATGAGTCTATGAAATTACCACTCTTAACCAAGTCGTCCCCTTTCTTTATTATTTCCAAAGATGTAGCTGAAACATGCCCAAGTAGATTTATATATAATGAACTTCTAAAACCTTTGTTCACTTGTATGGAACTCTGCCCAAATGATCATTTTATTTCAGTGTGCTGCAATGTTAACATCTGATGAAATGTTTTTCATATAGTAGACAAATTGCAAATAGAAACTTCCAAGAATTTTTTTAAATGACTATGACCGCCTGATAGTACACCTAGTGTCAACTACCTTCACCTATGGGGGGGGGGGGGAATAGGTGACTTGCAGCATTTTTGCGGAATTAAAATTGTACCTGCACAAGAAAACAAAACAGCACAGCACAGAAAGGACACAAGCAATTTATAGTGGTTCCCCGATTTGGGTACATCCACTTTCCCCCTTCGACCTATCTCCCAACACGGGACGACTCGGTCACTTCACCAACAAGATTGAAATCCAATCCTTGCACTATCGGAAGGAACCCTTCCACACGTAGGAGACAACACTCCCACAACACGGGTTGCACCCAACCCTTACAGCTAGGAACCAACGTTCCTTTACAACAAAAAAGGAAACTAGAATGTACAAGAAATACAAACAACTTTTGGAGACTAAGGTGTCCCTCTTCGTTCGATGACGTGTTCTTGAAGTCAATGAAGAGTCCATAACCCTAGATCTCTCTTTGAGAGAATCTCCTCGAAACCGGCGGCGGCAAGAGGGGCGGCGGCTTGGTTCTCTGGATCGGCGGCGACAACGGTGTGTGGCTGCTGTACTTTGGAGACTCAATCTTCGTAGCAAAGCTAGCAAGGTCTACCAACGGTCACACTAGGATCGATTGTCTCGATCGATTCGGAAGGGAAGGTTTTCCTGATCAACGAATCAAGAGACAAAGGATCTCTGGTTAGACGCGTGAGACGCTATGCTTGGCTAAGCTTCTGTCGCCGGGAGATCTAGAAGAAACCACGATCAAACGGCCGGTGATCGACTAGCACGAGCGGCGACGACGGCGGAGCAGGTATCACAATCTAGGTCAAGGTCGGCGGCTCGGCTTCGTTATTCTGTATATGTTTTCCGTTCAAAAATACGCGTGTATTTATACAGTAGAATACACCTTCATGACCGTTGTGGGTCCCACCAGAAGAAACCCTAATATCGGTTCAAAACAGCGCCTTAACATTTGATCTGGTCCAGCGGGATCCAGAAAATCGTCTAAGGCAAAATCGGCGAGAATCGAAGGTGATTCTCGTCGAATCGGTGAGAATCGAAGGTGATTCTCGTCGATTCGGCGAGAATCAAAGGTGATTCTCGTCGATTTTGACTTATTGGCACGCTCTGATATAGCCGGATAGAGACGGCGAGAATCAGCCAGTGATTCTCGACGATTCGGCGAGAATCACTTGTGATTCTCGCCGAATCGGCGAGAATCACTTGGTGATTCTTGTCGATTAACACTTAGACGATTTTTCGTCTTTCCGCCCATGAGCTGCTCTTTGACCCATCCTTGCTCCTTATCTGCACTTGCATAATCACAACCCTGTACTTGAAAATAAGTACACTCCAATAGAGAGAGTACACGTAGGCCAACATACTGATCTGCTCAACGAGGGATTACGTCGTGCAGACCCGTATATATTGACCTACTGCACCCTGACATTGGTGTGCACTTAGCGTGGAATAACTGCAAGCACAACTTGAAAGATTTTATCAAATACATTGTCTATTTACCTTAGCTTGTTCAGGAGCTTCTTCAAATCAGGTACGTTGTGGATACAATACCCAACAATCTCCCCCTATTTGAAGAAGCCTAAACCCTACAGGCTAAGGTGAATAGAGCGTATGAGAATTAAAATCATAAACTTGAAATTTAGTTGAGAGAGATATTCATTACCAATACCAATTTCTTGAGAGCAAACTTGGAGCCACCTTAGCCAACTTGGAGCCACCTTAGCCTTAGCCGAGAGGGTAATCTCCCCCTTTTCGGCTTCTGCAAATCTGGGTCTGTTGCATTTGACCCCTTGCTCCCCCTCAGTTCTTGCACCTGTGCTCACACTTGAGTTCCTGGCAGAGGCTCCCCTAGATGCACAAGCCTGGAGCTTTTGTAGTCTTCATTCCTTATAGTTTAGCATCCCCAATTCAGTTTTGAAAAGACTGAACTTGGCTTCGTCTAAGGGCCTTGTGAAAATATCTGCAATCTGCATGTCCGTGGGACATAATAGAGAGAGATGTCCTTGTTCTCCATGTGCTCCCGAATGAAGTGGTAGCGCACTTCAATATGCTTCGTTCTGCTGTGCGATACCGGATTGTTGGCAATTGCAATTGCACTGGAGGAGTCACAGTACATTGGTACTTCCTTGAACTGAAGGTCGTAGTCGGCTAACTGGTTTCTGATCCATAGGAGTTGTGCGCAACAGCTGCCTGCCGAGATGTACTCAGACTCTGCTGTGGAGGTAGCTACACAATTCTGTTTCTTGCTATTCCATGAAACAAGCCTTCTTCCGAGGAATTGACACGTCCCGGAAGTGCTTTTCCTGTCATCCCTACTCCCTGCAATATCAGCATCTGAAAAACCTATTAGCTCGACATCATTGTTTCTCGGGTACCACAAGCCAAGATTCGGAGTACCTTTAAGGTATCTGAGAATTCGCTTTGCAGCGACATAGTGAGATTCCTTAGTGTTCACCTGATATCTGGCACAGACACATGTGGAGAACATGATATCCGGTCTACTGGCAGTAAGGTAGAGCAGGTATCCAATAATGCTTCTGTATTTGGTTTCATCGAAAGGTTTGCCTTTCTCATCCTTATCCAGAGACACCGTGGATCCCATTGGAGTCCTCATAGAGGTTGCATTCTCCATACCGAATTTCCTGAGGAGTTCATTTGTGAACTTCGTCTGAGAGATGAAGATTCCATCCTCAGACTGTTTCACTTGAAGTCCCAAGAAATACTTTAGCTCTCCCATACTGCTCATTTCAAACTTTCCTTGCATAAGTTTAGAAAACTTTTTGCAAAGATTGTTGTCCGTTGAGCCGAATATAATGTCATCGACATAGATTTGCACCAGCAAAATCTTGCCTTTGACTTCCCTGAGAAACAATGTCTTATCTATTTTACCTCTAGAGAACTTGTTCTCAAGAAGAAAACTAGATAAGGTCTCATACCAAGCTCGTGGAGCTTGCTTTAAACCATATAGAGCTTTATTAAGAAAATATACATGATTGAGATAAGTAGGATTGACAAAACCTGGGGGTTGAGCGACGTATACTTCCTATTTCAGGTCTCCATTCAAGAATGCTGATTTCACATCCATTTGATAGACTGTGAATCCTTTGTGCGAAGCATATGCCAGGAACAATCTGATTGCCTCGAGCCATGCCACAGGTACAAAGGTCTGGTCGAAGTCAATCCCCTCCTCCTGTCTGTAACCTTGAGCCACCAGCCTGGCCTTGTTCTTTATGATGACATCATGTTCATCCAGTTTATTTCTGAAGATCCACTTGGTGACAATCACATTCTGCTTTTGTGGTCTGGGAACCAGCGTCCAAACATTGCATCATTCGAATTGATGCAGTTCATCTTGCATGGCCAAGATCCATGCTGCATCTTTGTTCGCCTCGACGAACTTCTTTGGCTCAACCTGCGACAGGAAACTAAGATGCAAAATCTCGTTAATAGTACCTCTTCGAGTTCTGACACCGTCACGAGGATCTCCAATGATCTGATCTCTAGGATGATCCCTCACGTGCCGGAGCTCTAGAAGTCTGGGGTCTGGAGCTACGACTACTTCTTGGGCTTCTCCTTCTTCTAAGAGATTTTCTTCATTTTGATCTTCAACATTCCCAGTTGACGTTGAGGTGGAAACTTTGACGTACTTAGGAGTTTCATCTTTAGCGGTCTCATCGAGACACAGCTGTTCAAGTCGTGCACCTGCATCTTCAAGGATACCGCTGGAAGAATTGCTGTTAAGCAAGCTTCCTTCATCAAATACAACATTAATTGATTCCTCTACCACTAGGGTTTTCTTATGAAGACCCTATATGCCCGACTGTGGGTACTATAGCCCATGAATATGCCTTCGAAGCATTTCTCACCAAATTTAGTACGCGGGTACTTCCCATTATTCAGTACATAACATCTGCAACCAAAGATCCTAAAGTAGGACATGGTTGGTTTCCTGCCTCTCAGTAGCTCATAAGGCGTCTTACGATGATGCTTGTTGATCAATGCTCGGTTTTGTACATGATAAGATGTATTGACCGCCTCTGCCCAGAAGTATTCTGGGAGAGAAGCATCTTTCAACATTATCGTGCAAGCTTCAATGAGAGTTCTATTTCTCCTCTCCGCAACTCCATTTTGCTGATGAGTGCGTGGGGAGGAAAACTCATAAAATATACCTTGTTCTTCACAAAACTCTATCATAGCACCAGATTTGAATTCTGTTCCATAGTCACTTCTGATTTTGACCATTGAGCAGTTAAATTCGTTCTGAACCTGCTTGACAAAACTAGTGAAGATGTTAAACGTATCTGACTTTAGTTTTAAGAAGAACACCCATGTAAACCGAGAGTGATCATCAACTATCACTAGTGTATAGGACTTGCCTCCTAAGCTATGAACTTGCATTGGACCAAACAAGTCCATATGTAGAAGATAAAGACATCGGGAAGAGTCTTTATCTGCAAAGCTCTTAAAGGTAGCCCGAGTCTGTTTGCCCATCTGGTATGCAGGACAGGGGCTATCTTTGATGCACTTGATAATGAGAGCATTCCTTACTAAGTTTTTAGAGAACAACATACTAATTGTTTTGAAATTAATATGTGTCAATCTCTTGTGCCATTATTCACAAAGAGATGCACTGCCTGTTGCCACTAGGTATACGGGGGTAGATGAATCTAAACTAAGAAAATTTAAGCAGAAGATATTTCTGCTCCTAATGTCTGTTAGTACCATCTCAGAATAGGCACATGATATTATCAGACATTTATCCTTGCAGAACTTAATATCATAACCTTTATCACATAACTGACTTACACTGATCAGGTTATGGTTTAACCCTTCAACATAAGCCACGTCGGTGATAGAGATTATACCGTTGGAAATCATACCATAAACTCTGGTAACTCCTCGATCTGACCCCCCAAAGATGACTTTGGGACCATTCTCGACTGGAGTATAATCACGCAGCAGGCTTCTTGTCCCAGTCATATGTCGGGAGCATCCACTGTCCAAGTACCATATTGGCGTTTTGGTGGCCTTTGGACATTCCTGCAAAACAAAATTAATTTCCCTTAGGAACCCAATCAAACTTGGGTCCTAGATTCTTGATTAGCATACTCCCCCTCTGGTGGTTAACCTTACGAGTGGTCGGGCTCGCATTGCTAACATAGGGAGTCTCGTTATACCTCGGATTAAACCAACAATCACGACAAAGTGACCGACTTTGCCACAACACCAACAGTCAAATCTGTTGTACCTCTTCCTAGGCTCCTACTTTACCTAGAGAGTGGTGGGTACAGCCGGGGCCTTAGATCTTAGGGTGGAGGCATCATAGTGATTGCAGTCACATGACTTCTTCACCTTCTGTTTCTTCAGTACAACAAGCTTGGATTTTGGTGCATCCTTTCCATTATGGCCGCTGAAGAATTGACCATAATTTCCCATGTGGATTTCCTCATAAGGTGCCTTGAAGACACTCTCACCAAAGTTGCAGGGGAAAGTCCAACCGTCATATCGGCTCTTTGGCTTTGCAACCGAGGGCCGGAAATGATGACCAAAGGTTGACTCAAAGTCATGTTGGTTGCAAGGAAAGCCAGGCTTTCTGAACGCAGCAGGACTGAGGGGAGCTTTTCCCTTTTCAGCAGTAGAGGCCTTCTTGGCGGCCTTATTCTTTCTCTGGTTCCTGTTTCTCCTGGATGAGGAACCAGGTACCCCTACATGCCCCAAGCCAGCTCCTTTGGCCTGAGCAGAGAAGGTATCAACAACTGGAAGAACTGTTTTTGGCATAGAGAAGCTCTTGACGATCTTCCGTTCTGCCTCAAGTTGTTCTTCCAACTTGTCGACTTCCTCCTGCTTAAGATCAAGGAGCTTAAGAGACTCTGAATGCTTTGAAGTCAGGTCTAGGTGCTCCTGTCGGAGAGAGATCAAACTGGTGATATCTTCCCTTAGGGAGACACTCTCACCCTTAAGAAATTTCACTTCCTTTTTCTCAGCCTTCAATCTCTTATGACACTCCTCGAAAGTGTTGGGCAGAAGTTCATACTTCTCGAGGAGCTCCGCTTCGCGGGCCGAAAGGGTATCCTCAGGGTCATCATCCTGAGACTCAGGATCAGAGTCAGAGTCGGAGAGAGGGGTGTGAGATTTTACCTTCCCAGTAAAAGGGGGGCATTCTCCTTCTGAGTCAGAGCGACCCACCAGCCCGAAGTAGGCTTCCTCATCATCATTGGAGTCTGAGGAATCAGATTCACTCAGTGTCTTTGGCTTTTTGGCGATGTAGCTCCTCTCTTTCTTCTTATCTCTAGAGGACTTGTGCTCCTCTACCTTCTCCTTTTCTCTCTTGCCTTGGTGGCAGTCGGCCACGACGTGTCCTGACTTATTGCATCCAAAACAAATAATGTCAGAGGAGCGATGTTTGTTTGGTTTAGATGCATACTTGTCAGAAGAATAATTTTTCTTCTGAAGCCTGGAGGAGGAGCAGTCTCTCCTTCTTTGATTTCTCATCTTGAGGAACTTCTTGAATTCTCGGGTGATGAGGGAGAAATCTTCCTCAGACAACTCTGAGCTGGAGAAGCATGGCTCGGAGTCCTCCTCCTCATCCTTTTTCTTGGCACGGTATGAAACCGCACCCTTGCCCTTCCTGGAGTGAATGGCTTTTAGGGCCACAGTCTTTTCCTTGGCTGCAGCCTTCTCTACTTCTTCTTCTGCTTTCCTGGTGTTCAGTTGAAGCTCATAGGACATCAGTTTCCCAAACAGAATTTGCGGGTCTGTTTCAGCTAGTTTGCCAAACTCTCGGATGGCGCAGATCTTTGTATCCCATTCCTTAGTAAGGGACCTAAGGAATTTATCATTAAGTTCACCATCAGTGAACACTCTTCCATATCCTTTGAGGGCATTGACAATCTTGAGGAAGTTCTCGAAGGTGACTCCGATCTCTTCCTTAGGCCCTTGTCTGAAGGCCTCATATTTCTGGTTTAGGAGGGATCTCCGATCATCCCTCACTTCATCAGTGCCCTCCATTAGGATAATCAGGCAGTGCCAGATCTCCTTTGTTGTCCTACAGTTGCAGAAGTTCTGCATCATTGAGTCATCAACCGCGCTGACTAGAATGTTCTGCGCCTTCTTGTCAAGTCCCACCAGCACCATCTCGTCCTTGTCCATTTCAGAAATTTTCTTTGGCACTTTCTTGGTAGGATCAATGGTGGAGACCAGAGTGGGGACATAAGGTCCCTCCTCCACGATCATGAAGAGTCGAGGATCAACTGCTTCCATGTAGAACCTGATCCTTTCCTTCCAGATAGGAAAGTTGAGCCTGGTGCACACTGGGATCTTGCCTGTGTACTTGAGCCCGTCCATGGTAGATGTTTTCCTTCTACTTGACACTAGTGGCATGATTCTACTCAAGGTGTGAACCTTTTTGATGAGTAACCTCGCTTTGATACCACTTGATAGTCCACCTAGTGTCAAATACCTTCACCTATGGGGGAGGGGGGTGAATAGGTGACTTGCAGCGTTTTTGCGGAATTAAAATTGTACCTGCACAAGAAAACAAAACAGCACAGCACAGAAAGGACACAAGCAATTTATAGTGGTTCCCCGATTTGTGTACATCCACTTTCCCCCTTCGACCTATCTCCCAACACAGGACGACTCGGTCACTTCACCAACAGGATTGAAATCCAATCCTTTCACTATCGGAAGGAACCTTTCCACACGTAGGAGACAACACTCCCACAACACGGGTTGCACCCAACCCTTACAGCTAGGAACTAACGTTCCTTTACAACAAAAATGAAACTAGAATGTACAAGAAATACAAACAACTTTTGGAGACTAAGGTGTCCCTCTTCGTTCGATGACGTGTTCTTGAAGTCAACGAAGAGTCCACAACCCTAGATCTCTCTTGGAGAGAATCTCCCCGAAACCGGCGGCGACAAGAGGGGCGGCGGCTTGGTTCTCGGGATCAGCGGCGACAACGGTGTGTGGCTGCTGTACTTTGGAGACTCAATCTTCATAGCAAAGCTAACAAGGTCTACCAACGGTCACACTAGGATCGATCGTCTCGATCGATTCGGAAGGGGAAGGTTTTCCCGATCAACGAATCAAGAGACAAAGGATCTCTGGTTAGACGCGTGAGACGCTATGCTTGGCTAAGCTTCTGTCGCCGGGAGATCTGGAAGAAACCACGATCAAACGACCGGCAATCGACTAGCACGAGCGGCTATGGCGGCGGAGCAGGTATCGCGATCTAGGTCAAGGTCGGCGGCTCGGCTTCGTTATTCTGTATATGTTTTCTGTTCAAAAATACGCGTGTATTTATACAGTAGAATACACCTTTATGACCGTTGTGGGTCCCACAGGAAGAAACCCTAATATCGGTTCAAAACAACGCCTTAACATTTGATCCGGTCCAGCGGGATCCAGAAAATCGTCTAAGGCAAAATCGGCGAGAATCGAAGGTGATTCTCGTCGAATCGGCGAGAATCGAAGGTGATTCTCGTCGAATCGGCGAGAATCAAAGGTGATTCTCGTCGATTTTGACTTATTGGCACGCTCTGATATAGCCGGATAGAGACGGCGAGAATCAGCCAGTGATTCTCGACTATTCGGCGAGAATCACTAGTGATTCTCCCCGAATCGGCGAGAATCACTTGGTGATTCTCGTCGATTAACACTTAGACGATTTTTTGTCTTTCCGCCCATGAGCTGCTCTTTGACCCATCCTTGCTCCTTGTCTGCACTTGCATAATCACAACCCTGTACTTAAAAATAAGTACACTCCAATAGAGAGAGTACACGTAGGCCAACACACTGATCTGCTCAACGAGGGATTACGTCGTGCAGACCCGTGTATATTGACCTACTGCACCCTGACATTGGTGTGCACTTAGCGTGGAATAACTGCAAGCACAACTTGAAAGATTTTATCAAATACATTGTCTATTTACCTTAGCTTGTTCAGGGGCTTCTTCAAATCAGGTACGTTGTGGATACAATACCCAACACCGCCCTCGACACAGTTGGTGGTAGAATTTTCAAAATGCAATAAGTTATCGATTCATGCATATATAAAATACTCCTTATAGTGTTCTATCCAAGGTGTTACAACATATTGAAGAACATTGAAATATTTTTCGGAATACTTCATTAACATAGAGTTTAATCTATCATTGTAATCATGTATTGTAGGTGAGTAAACCAAAAGTTGTCATTCAGCCATAAAAGCCTCAAATTCCTTACCTTGTGTGAAAAACTTTTTGCAGTTGGCAAGGACATTTCTGTTGATATGAACTTGACATAAAATGGTCTTTGCTTGAGGAAAGACTAATTTTATGACATTCATCAATGTGATCTCTCTATCCACAATCAAGACATTAGACAACGATGTATTTAACATGCTCTTAAAACAATTCAATGCCCACATGTAGCTGCCTTCCGTTTCATTTGAGATAAAAGCAAATGCAACATAAAAGATCATATTTGTAGATGTGATCCAAACAATGAAAAGCAACAGCAATCTGTAACGATTAGTTTTATATGTGCAGTACATGATAAAAACATCAGGAAACATATTGCATAATCGAACAGATGTTGGATGAGCAAAAAATAAGGCCGCCAAGTTTGCAGTAATAAGGTTCACAATATTGTAACAACAGGAGTCAAACAATGTATACATCACTACAGGTGCAAAAACTGTAAGATTTTGGAAGTATATAGTTATGATACATGGTCAATCGTGATTGTTTTGTAGCCATCACAACAAAAAATTGCAAAGTAAGGATATAAGGGTTTTGAAGATATACTGACCAATCTATTGGCTTGTGGATAATACTGAATGCAACACCAGCAGTGAATGTATCAGGAATGCAGCCCCAGCAAGCTGTAATCAAGAAGGAAATATTTACCCTCAAATCCCTATTCGATGCAGTTTGCAACGGGCAAAAAAAATGATCTTCAACAAAATCTTCACTGACTAACCGGGGAAGAGAGCTACCTGGAGGAGAGGGCGATCTGGAGAAGTGGGCGGCGAAATCGCTGTAGAAGAAAGAAGATCAGGCGGAGCGGGCGACCGGGAGAAATGCGGAAGCAGTGCAAATCGCGATCGGGCGGAGAGGGAGCCGTCGTCGGTCACTGCGTCGTCGCTACCGTTGTCGATCTGGAAGGAGCGACGGAGAACGCGCCAGAGCAGGGGTGAGGACAAGCACGAACCGGCAGGAGCGGCAGTCGAACTCGCGAAATAGGGAGGAGAGACCGTCGTCGGGTTGGAGTGCGGCTAAAGGTTTGAGATGTTTGGAGATTTAGGGTTTTAACTTTTTAATGTGGTTTTTGGGTGTGGCAATAGTTATTTATTGTGTGCTTTTAACATTGCCCATAACAATTCCTTTTAATAAATCTAACAAAATATAAATTATTCCAGCTAATTTATTTATTTTTTCACCGGGGTTATCCTGTCAATGAAAAATAGAATCAAGAACTATACCTAATATCCAAAACCGTTAAAATGGAAGTTAGCCAAACGGCCTATTTTAAACGCGGCATGCCAGTGGTTATCGCCCACGCCGTTTCTAAACGTCCAAGCTCGCCGCAAAACCGCATCCCCATTTATGCTCAAAAGGAAGTTTTTCTGTGACTGTCGTTCTGTTATGTTTAACGCATATTTTATGCCGATGTAAACACACCGTGCCAAACTAAGGCTAGATTTGGTTCGGCGGTGGCGGGTGCATCCGGTGGGTCGAAACGTTATTTTGAAACCGGAGGGAGGGAGGTGGGGGTAGAAATGGAACGGATCGGGACCGTTTTCTTCTTATTGCGGGTGTAAACGGAGCAAACGCCACCGGCGTCTGTTTGTTTACCCGTCATCCGGCGTCGTTTGCTCCGAACGGAGGCGGCGAAAAGCCGAACAAAATGAAGCCTAACCCCCTGCCCTTGGTATTATAGAACATACTATCTTTCTATGCAATACTCTTTCCTTGAAAGGAGAGAAAGAGGAGTCGAATGGGAAGAAGAAAGCGCGTTAAGGATTGCTATGTATGGAAGAAATTATTGGAACGCCCCACCATTCAATGGATCCGCGTGCAAGAACTCTGTTAAAGAAAGTTGTTTCAAAACCAACTTTTGAGTATTCACTTTTTTCACACAATTTCTACAAGAATGATGTCATCCTTGGCCGATGATGATGATTCATATTTGCTTCACACTAAAATTGACTAAAATTTTTGACGTTATATTAATGAAGAAGTGATTGAGATTTTGTTCGAGGTTGATGATAAATTACTCGTGAAAGAGAGTTCTCCGCTCAAAATATTCTACAATACCTCATTTATGTATGGAATGAGTATTTATAGTACTTCCAGCGTAGAGCAAGACTCTAGTATGACACGAACCTGTTAACCTATTCTGAGTCGATCTCGACACGTGTGGACATATTTGTACAACCCCATATTCGCTGAGCCAGACCAAGAGGCACAATGGTCACAGGAGGGTTAGCCGAAGTGGTCCCGCCCTAAGGAGGATCTCGCCCACAGAAGGCGGAAGCGCTCTCGCCGAATGCTATAAGGGAGAAATCGTGGGCCGAGAACGCCAAGCGGAAGCCGCGCGGGAGCACTCCCGCCCAAACCAAACTCCTTTCTCAAAGAGTTCTCGCCTAAGCGGCGAGAACGTTCGCGCCATGCCCTGGGCCGAAAGGTCTCGGCACCAGCTCCCGCCGAGTGGGGCCCAGGGCCTTTGGAAGAATGTCCTAATTACCCTCAGGAGAAATTACTTCAGTACCCTCAGGAAAACAGCGGGATTCGTCTATTGGCAGACCAACTAGGGGCTTTTCAGTAAATTCAGGACAGCAAAATGCTATAAATAGACCCATAAGAGCTCCTTAGAAAGCAAGCGATCATTGTCTCCGGAATTCTAGTGCTTTCTGAGGAGCTCCTAGCCCAGCTTTGGCTTTGGAGGGGAAGCTCTCAGAGATCTTCCGGGTGTGAGGTGGGACCTCCCTGCTGAGGCTTTTGGGTCAGTCTTAGGTCCTTAGAATCCAGCTGAGGGGTGAGGCTTGAGAGAAGTAGGTTTTTGGCTGCACCCCTTTTTCTTCGAACTTCAGTTGAGGTCAAATTTGGCTTCAACAGTTCTGGTGCGGTGAGCGTGGAGCGCAGCCGATTCAAGAAAGCCTTAAGTTTTGTCCTATGGCTGGAGGTGAAGGCGAAGGGTCAGGTTCTGGAGGCTCCCCCACCCGGGGAGAGGAAGCGACGAGGAGGATGCTGGATGAGTTCAGGCGAGAGGTTCTGCAAACGATCAGCTTGGCCTTCTCGGCGAGAGGCGAGTGGGCCACCCCTCAGGTCCCGATAGAAGAGGTTCCGCTCTTAGGCGAGAACGCCCCAGGGCAGCGCCCAGGAAAGGAGGTCCCGGGCGAGGCTGGCGAGAGAGACGTGGCCGCGCGGGAGCTATTCCCGGGCCAGAGCCAGCGCCCGGGCAAGGAGGCGCTAACAGAGCCAGGCGAGAAGGAGGCGGCGGTGCGGGAACTCTTCCCAGGGCACGGTCTCGCGGATCGGGCGAGCCAGCCGAGGCCGCGAGACGTGCCTTCTCGCCAGGCAGGAGGCGAGAGCCCATTTAGCGAGCTCATCATCTCGGCTCCGGTACCGGAAGGGTTCCGGGAGCCCGACATGTCCTACTACTCAGGGAAGGATGACCCGGTGCAGCACGTACAGTGGTTTGAAGACGTCGTGTCAATAAGGCAGATGACAGACGCCTTCAAGTGCCGACTGTTCGCCATCACGTTGAAGGAGAAGGCGAGGGACTGGTTCCACCAGTTGCCAGCAAGGTCAATCTACTGTTTTGAAGATTTGCGGAGAAGCTTTCTGTTGAGATTCTCAACCTCAAAGAAGCGGAAGAAGGAAGCGGAGTGTCTGTTTGCAGTGAGGCAGAGGCCGGATGAGACGTTGGGTCACTATGTCGACCGGTTCCAGGAAGAGATCCTTCTGGTCCAGGAGGTTCCAGGGTACGCGTTGATGTTGGCCTTCACCCTGGGGCTGAGACCGGGATTTTTTAGCATGGAGTTAAAGAGGATGCCCCCCCTCTCCTTTGAGGAGCTCATGGAGAGGGCGGCAAAGGAGATTGATTTCGAAAGAGCAAACCCAGCGTTCGCCAGGAAGTTGGCCAAGCTAGCAGAAGAGGACGGGAAGGAACCGGCAGCGGGAAGACAGAAGGAGTCAAGAGAGCAGAGGGAACTGAGAGAGGATAGGAGAAGGGAGGAGCCCCGAAGGTTTGGGCAGCAGCAGGGTTGGGGGGCCCGGGAGCCGGTCAACCGGTTGGGTTGGAGGCCCCAGGAGGGTCGCCCCCAAGGTCCAGGAGAAGGCTATAGGGGGAGAGATAACCTACGGGAGCCCCGGAGGTTCGATCGACCGGCATGGAGGCAGGAGCCGAGGGATCGTCCCCCACCACCGCAGGAGGCAATGGAAGTAGGAAGAGGGAGAGGAGCAGTCAGAGGGGCTCGAGGAGGAAGAAGAGGAAGGGGAGACGGGAGAAGGGGCGGGGAGGCGTTGCTCTTTTGTGACTTCCACCAGGAGGAAGGGCACGCAACGGCCACCTGCCCGGAGTTCTTAGAGTTGAGGGCGGCCAGAGGAGCAGGGAGGCAAGATCCACCGATGAGGATAGTGGAGGTACAGCAGGGCGAAGCGGAGGACAGGTGTGAAGACCGGGTGGACGTAGGGACCCGGGGAGGAATCGGGGTGATTCATGGAGGGGTGGGGATTGAGGCAACCCGCAAGGGGAGCCTGCAAACCATGTACCGGAGGGGGGTGGCATCCACCTCCCAGGTTCCCCCACCGGAAGAAAAGATTACTTTTTCATCAGCGGACATGCCAGACTATGAAGACCCATTCTGCGACGCCCTGGTGATCCAGACGGCAGTGGAGAACTATACCGTTTCAAGGATACTGGTAGACAACGGGAGCTCGGTTAACGTCATCTTCAAGAAGGCTTTCGATGAGATGAGGGTCGAAGGGAAGAGGGTCTTAGCATCGGACGGACCACTGTTCGGGTTCTCCGGCGAGAGGAAGGAGGTAGAAGGAGGAGTAGGGTTACACGTAAGGTTGGGGGGCGTATCGCGGAACTGCAGGTTCGTGATCGTGGACGCCCCGAGCAGCTACAACGCCATCTTTGGGCGTCCCCTCATCAGCGCCTTTCGCTGCGTCCCCTCCTTGTTCCATCAATGCCTCAAGTTCAACAATGGGGGGGTGCAGGTCAGGGTTAGAGGGGACCCGAAGGTGGCAAGACAATGTTACGTTACGGCGGTCAACACCATCTCATGGATGGCGGAGGCGGAAGAATTGGAGATTGAGATGGCAGCCCTAGAAGAGGTTGTGGAGGAAGAGGAGATGGTCCTTGAGGAGGTAAGAAAGGAAGCTGGAGAGATAGCTGGAAAGGAAGTCGGAGAAGGAGAGATAGGGAAGCCGCGAGAGTATGTGCAGAGGGTCCAGGTGAACGAGGAGCAGGAAAGCCCGGAAGGGGCGATGGAAGTAGAGGGGAAGTGGCAGAAGAAGTCGAGGGGAGGTCCCGAGGGGCGTGGGGAGCCGAGCAGCAGCAGCAGAGGGGGATAGAAGCGATGGAGATTGAGGAGGAAAGGGGAGAGCTGGAGCTGGAGGAAGAGGCAAGGACTGGTTGGGAGCAGTCGCGGCTGGAACCGGCTGAAGAAGTGGTGGAGATGGAGGTCTTCACCAAAGCAGGAGAGGTGCAAAGGGTGCGGATCAGCGGGGGGTTGAGTCTTGAGGCCCGGGAGCAGGTGCGGGCCTGCATTCAAAGCAACGTTGACGTCTTCGCTTGGAGCGCGGCGGACATGCCAGGCATCGACGCCGACGTAGCCTGCCATCGCCTGAACCTGGATCCCCGCGCCCGCCCCATCCGTCAGAAGATGAGAGTCATCGCCACCAAGCTGGAGGAGCCCATTCGCGAGGAGGTCAAGAAGCTCTTGGAGGCGGGCTTCATCTCAGAGATCCAGTATCCAGGCTGGATCTCCAATGTGGTAATGGTGAAAAAGGGATGTGGTAAATGGAGGATGTGTGTAGACTTTTCTTTGCTAAATAAATCATGCCCTAAGGATTGCTATCCCCTGCCTCGGATCGACGCGCTGGTTGATTCAGCCGTCGGTTTTTCTGTCATGAGTTTTTTAGATGCTTTTTCAGGTTACCACCAAATCCGGATGCACCCTCCTGACACCAAGGATGTGTCCTTCATCACAAGGGAGGGGTGCTTCAGCTACAAGATGATGCCCTTTGGGTTAAAGAACGCAGGGGCTACCTATCAGCGCATGATGGATCGGGTCTTCCGGGATCAGAGAGGGAGGAACTTGGAGGTCTACGTCGACGACCTAATGATCAAAAGCAAATGCATAGTTTCGCACCTGCAAGACCTCGAGGAAACATTCGCCACCCTGAGAAGGTTTAAAATGAGGCTGAATCCCTTGAAGTGTGTCTTCGGGGCAAGCCGCGGGAAGTTCCTCGGGCATCTCCTGACTCCGGAAGGAGTGGAGCCCAATCCGGACAAAGTCAAGGCCATCCTGAATTTGGAGTCACCTCGCGACATCAAGGAGGTCCAGCGCTTGACAGGCAAGCTGGCTGGGCTAAGCAGGTTCCTCTCCCGGGCAGGAGACAGATGTTCTTCATTCTTTAAAGTGCTGCGGGGGAATCAAAGGTTCGAGTGGACGGCCGAGTGCGAAGAGGCTTTCCAGGGGCTGAAAAGACAACTCTCTCAGGCTCCCCTCCTTCAGAGCCCAAAGGATGGGGAGGATTTGACCTTATATCTCGGAGTAGGGGCGGAGGCGGTAAGCTCCGTCCTAGTGAGAGAAGAAGGAAAGAAGCAGCTTCCCATCTATTACGTCAGCCGGATATTGAAAAAGGCAGAGCTTCGCTACCCTATCCTGGAAAAGCTTGCTTATGCCTTGGTCATCTCGGCCAGAAAGCTTCGTCCGTACTTTCAAGCGCACTCGATTAGGGTGGTGACCGACCACCCTCTTCGCAAGATCTTCGATGGAGTGGAGCACTCGGGAAGGCTGGCTAAGTGGTCCATTGAGCTAAGCGAATTCGACATCTCCTTTGTACCAAGGCTCTCCATCAAGGCGCAGGCGGTGGCGGACTTTCTAGCAGACTACGTTGTTGAGGTCGAGGGGGAAGAGCAGCAACCGCGAGAAGCATGGAGGTTAACGGTTGATGGGGCCTCAGGAAGGCACTCCCTAGGGGCAGGGGTGGTGTTGACAAGTCCCCAGGGGGTAACTATAGAACAAGCAGTCATTTTACATTTCCCAGTGACCAACAATCAAGCGGAGTATGAGGCCGTCATTGCTGGCCTTCGCCTGGCAAAGGAACTGGGGATTCAGGAGGTAGAAGTCTTCACTGATTCAAAGGTAGTGACATCGCAAATCCGGGGAGAGTTTGAAACTCGGGAACCAACCCTCATCAGATACCTCTCCAAGGTAAGGGTGATCATCGGAGGATTCCGGTCCTTCTCAATTCAACATATTCCAAGGGAAGAAAGTGTAACCGCCGATCGACTGGCCAAGTTCGGACCGCAGGTAGGAGGGACCTTGACGGAGCTATTCCGACCGGCTATAGATGAGGGAGAATTGATGATGGTGGATCGACAGCCCTCGTGGGTGGATCCATTTGTGGCCTTCCTAACCACCGGAGAACTGCCTGAGGGGACCAAGGTGGGGAGAAGCTTTAAGCGCAAGGCGGCTCACTACTTGATGATTGAGGGGGGTCTGCATCGCAAGATGTTGTCAGGGCTCCTAGCCAGATGTGCGACCGAAGAGGAAATCCCGAAGATTTTAGGGGAGGTGCATTCGGGCGAGTGCGGCAGTCACTCGGGAGGAAGAACACTGGAGGCTAGGGTGTTCAGACAGGGGTACTTCTGGCCCACCCTAAGGAGGGATGCTATGGAGTTTGCAAGGAGGTGCCAAAAATGTCAGCTCTTCGCCCCCCTTCAACTCTTGGCAGCTCAAAGACTCCGGAGTATCACGGCACCATGGCCATTTGCTATCTGGGGAATGGACTTAGTTGGGCCCTTCCCTCCGGCTAGTGGACAGAGGAGGTTCCTCTTGGTCATGATTGATTACTTCTCGAAGTGGCTAGAGGTAAAAGCCTTAGCCAAGGTCACCTCGCAGGTTATAAGGAACTTCATCTGGGGAGAGATCATTTGTAGACATGGGTTGCCCCAAGCAATAGTGACCGATAACGGCCCCCAGTTTGCCAGCGAGGAGTTCATCAGCTTCTGCGCTCAACTGGGGATAGATCTCCGGTTTGCCTCCGTCCATCACCCTCGAAGTAACGGTCAAGTGGAAGCAGCAAACAAGATCATTGTCAACCTACTAAAGAAGAAGGTGGAAAACTTGAAGGGAAATTGGGTGGAACAGCTCCCATCGGTCCTGTGGGCTCTACGAACGACTCCGAACACGGCCACCGGTGAGACCCCCTTCAAGCTCTCTCATGGGTGTGAAGCTGTCCTACCGGTGGAGTTTGAGGTCCGGTCCCCGCGAGTCACAGCCGCGGGCGAAGGTGACGAGACTTGGAGGGTGGAGAATGAAGAGGGGCAGCGCCTCTCGTTAGATATGGTGGAGGAACTGCGAGACGTGGCGGCTATCAGGCAAGAAGAAATCAAGCGACGGATGGCCAAGCATTTTGATAAGCATGTCAGGGTCAAGCAGTTCGCAGAAGGGGATCTGGTGCTGAGGAAGGTCGACGCGGCGGGAAGATCGGCTCCCGTGGGTAAGCTCCACCCGAACTGGGAAGGTCCATACATTGTGAAGGAAGTCCTCGGAACAGGGGGATACTACCTCCAGGACGTGGAGGGAAGAGCCTTAAGCCACACGTGGAGTGGTGATGATCTAAAACGCTTCTACCCCTGAGGGGGGAAGGATGTAACCATGTATCCCAAAATTAAACTTGTTATATTATACCGATTGTTTCTCTTTTAATTAGTGTCGAATTTTCATGGCATAACGTAGTTGAATGTTTTGTGATGCCCCGAGCTCGGCTCGGCCCCAGGTAGACCCGCTGCGCAGGCTCTCATCTAGCTGGCAGGTCCGAAGGCTCGCCTGTGGGGGATAGGTTGGTTTGGTTTGAAATCTTCATCGGCACCCCGAGCTCGGCTCGGCCCCAGGTAGACCCGCTGCGCAGGCTCTCATCTAGCTGGCAGGTCCGAAGGCTCGCCTGTGGGGGATAGGTTGGTTTGGTTTGAAATCTTCATCGGCACCCCGAGCTCGGCTCGGCCCCAGGTAGACCCGCTGCGCAGGCTCTCATCTAGCTGGCAGGTCCGAAGGCTCGCCTGTGGGGGATAGGTTGGTTTGGTTTGAAATCTTCATCGGCACCCCGAGCTCGGCTCGGCCCCAGGTAGACCCGCTGCGCAGGCTCTCATCTAGCTGGCAGGTCCGAAGGCTCGCCTGTGGGGGATAGGTTGGTTTGGTTTGAAATCTTCATCGGCACCCCGAGCTCGGCTCGGCCCCAGGTAGACCCGCTGCGCAGGCTCTCATCTAGCTGGCAGGTCCGAAGGCTCGCCTGTGGGGGATAGGTTGGTTTGGTTTGAAATCTTCATCGGCACCCCGAGCTCGGCTCGGCCCCAGGTAGACCCGCTGCGCAGGCTCTCATCTAGCTGGCAGGTCCGAAGGCTCGCCTGTGGGGGATAGGTTGGTTTGGTTTGAAATCTTCATCGGCACCCCGAGCTCGGCTCGGCCCCAGGTAGACCCGCTGCGCAGGCTCTCATCTAGCTGGCAGGTCCGAAGGCTCGCCTGTGGGGGATAGGTTGGTTTGGTTTGAAATCTTCATCGGCACCCCGAGCTCGGCTCGGCCCCAGGTAGACCCGCTGCGCAGGCTCTCATCTAGCTGGCAGGTCCGAAGGCTCGCCTGTGGGGGATAGGTTGGTTTGGTTTGAAATCTTCATCGGCACCCCGAGCTCGGCTCGGCCCCAGGTAGACCCGCTGCGCAGGCTCTCATCTAGCTGGCAGGTCCGAAGGCTCGCCTGTGGGGGATAGGTTGGTTTGGTTTGAAATCTTCATCGGCACCCCGAGCTCGGCTCGGCCCCAGGTAGACCCGCTGCGCAGGCTCTCATCTAGCTGGCAGGTCCGAAGGCTCGCCTGTGGGGGATAGGTTGGTTTGGTTTGAAATCTTCATCGGCACCCCGAGCTCGGCTCGGCCCCAGGTAGACCCGCTGCGCAGGCTCTCATCTAGCTGGCAGGTCCGAAGGCTCGCCTGTGGGGGATAGGTTTGGATGATTTGAAATCTTCATCGGCACCCCGAGCTCGACTCGGCCCCAGGTAGACCCGCTGCGCAGGCTCTCATCTAGCTGGCAGGTCCGAAGGCTCGCCTGTGGGGGATAGGTTTGGTTTGTGGGTAATAGGTTAGGATAGGTTAGGATATGTTAGGATAGGTTAGGTTAGGTCTGTGGGATCGTCATCGGCACCCCGAGCCCGGCTCGGCCCCAGGTAGACCCGCTGCGCAGGCTCTCATCTAGCTGGCAGGTCCGAAGGCTCGCCTGTGGGGAAAACAGGTTTGGTCTGGTTGGCTTGGTTAATGAAAGGCAGGAAGCACGTTGGGAACACCAAATGACAAGTGAAAAAGAGGAGAGAGATCTCGGCAGAAATAGGTCTCGGCAGGGATGGATCTCGGCAGAGATAGATCTCGGCAGAGATAGATCTCGGCAGAAGATAGGTCTCGACAGAAGATTCACTATTGAAGGGAACCCGAGGTGGGGAGGCTTCCGCCAAAAGGGTTCCTCTCAGTGTTCTCGAACAAATAGGCGAGATCGTCATACGATGGGCTAGTAGGGACTCGCGCAGTCTAAAGGGGACGGTCCCGTCTTAAGGATTCGAGAGTCACGCTTCCGGCTGGCTGGTTACCGCGGGTTCTTGCTGATTCATCGCTACGAATTTCCTAAGAAGGCCAAGGGCCTTGGCGGAAGCCTACGCCGAAAACATCCAACTACGACAACCACATCAAGCACATTCGCAAATAACAAAAAAAAAAAAAAGGTTCGCAAGAACAAATATTTGCATTAACTGTATACAGGTACAACGTGATAGCGTCTTGCGCTTTTACATAAAAATGAACAAAAATAAGAAGAGGACCCTCAAGGGTCTCGGCTGTACCCTTCTGAAGTCTCGCTGGAGCTTCCGCTGTAGCTTCCGCTGGAGCTTCCGCCAGAGCTCTCCCCGGAGGTCTCGCCATCAGCTGCGGGGGACTTTGGGACATCCGAGGGAGGGGTGGCGGGGGCGCCAGGGGGCTTTGGGATGGGCTCGAAGAGCCATGGGACAAGTTGTGGAGCGGTAATGTCTTTGCCCTTTTCGTCCCAACAGTTGATGTCGCGCAGCGTCTCCAGCGTCAGCCTTACGGTGGCTTGCGCGTTCCCCTGAAGGAGTTTGTCGATGTCATAAGCCGAGTAATACTGGCTCTTCATCTCTCGTCCAGCGGAGGGGGTGCACTCGCCTCGAGGCGCGCGATCTGTTCTCGCAGGAGAATGTTGTCATAGCGGGCCTGAGACAGCTCCTCGCGAAGCGCGGCTTGAGCGGAATCCTGAACAGCGGGAGGTTAGCATAAGAAGAAGGTTAGGGTTGCGAGAACAACTGATTATGAAAGTCTCGCTTACCCCTTCCGCTTGGCGCGAGGATAGTAGTTGCTGGGTCTCGGCCAGCTCCTTGGCCAGAGAGGCCGCCCGGGCCACCGCATCCTCCCTGGCCTTCAACATATCTTGAAAGTTGCGGGTCTATTGTGATGCTCCGCCGGGCGCACATGTGCGTGAGCTCCAGCCCGCGCATTAAAGCGCGAGTGGAGTCATATGCCAACATCCGGGTCGACGTCCTGTCGAAGACGCTAGCATCTTCCCGGCTGTAGAGGCCGTACCCCAAGGCGAAAGCTTCGCCGGTGACCTCGTCTCGCTCTGCCCAGCTTGGCAAGAGGGACGAGACCGTGACCTTGTTGGCGTCAGGGTCCCACTGCAGCAGCGGCTTGTTCTCCGCGTCCAGGTACCTCATGCCAAGGCCATAGTTACGATGACCCCGCGGCACCTCTTCAGACGGAGGTTGGCCGGAGGTCCCGGCGGCGACACCCTCGCTCTCGGCGGCGCCAGGGGTCCGAGGGTTCTCGGCAGGAGTCCCCGAGCCACCCCTGGTGGCCGCAACCCTACTTGCTGCCTCCAAGACCTCCTCGAAGGAGCGGCCGGGGGGAAGAGGTTGGACGGGCTGGACAACCGCAGCCTTGCCCTTCTCGGTATCCATGGTCTTGGGCCTCTTGATCCCCTGAGGTGCGGAAGCAACCGGTTTTCGCTTCACAACACCGCTCGAGGGAGGGAGGCCCGGCTCCTTTCGGCAGGCTTGCGCGGCGGCTTTCGCAAGGGCCAGCGGGTCCTTCGGAGGCTGACTCCCTCCGGCGCGAGCCTCGTCAAAAGGCTGGCGGAGAGGGATCTCGCGCTCTCCTGCAAAAGACAATAGTGATTAAGTTTCAATCTCGGAAAAGGCAAGAAAAAGACAAATGAAGGCGAGACCCTACCTTCTCCCGGAAGCACAGGGGAGAGAGAATCGACGTCTCGCCGAAGGTGGAGGACGTCGAAGTCCTTGGTTCCGAAGAACTCAAGGAGGGCGCTCTCGCGGGAGCCCAAGGACGGAGGCTTGTAGGCGGCATCTTCATATTGGATGGGGGCCAAGGGTACGTTCCCGAAGTCGCCGGAGACGTAGATGAACTTCTCGCCCCAATGATGATGCTTGTTGGCGAGACCGATCGTCTTCAGAAGCTGCCCAGAGAAGAACACCACGCCACCTTTCGCGCGGAAGGTGAACAGCTTGCGGAAGATCGGCAGGCTGAACTCGATCCTCTCAGAACGCATGTAGCATATGAATGCCACGAGAATGGCAACTGAATTAGGATTCAGCTGCGCGGGGAACCACCCCGTAGTACCGGAGAGCCTGTCGCATCTCGGGCCACAGCGGAAGGCGGAAGCCCACCTCGAAGTGTTCTATAGGGATGGCGAGCTCCCCCTCCCCCGCAGTGTTGACCTTGTCATGAATGCCCGGGGGCCGCGCGACGAAACCAGCGGGAACGTGCTGGGCCTTGGTCAGATTGAACTCCTCCAGAGTGAGGGTGCAGGAAGGAAAGAGATGCTTTTGGAAGGCTTCCGCGCAGTTGGATCTTCCTTCACCACCACCCGGCATCGCAATAGGGATCGAAGGCGAGATCTACGGGGAAAGGCGAGAGCGAGAATGGGGCGAGAACGGAAGTGGAAGACAGAAAAGGGCGAGAGCTTCGCGAAGACCGCGAGAGCAACAGTAAAAGAGGAGAGAGACGGGAGTCAGAGGAATGAATGTGGTAGGTGAGCCTCCTATTTATAGAAAATCGTGGTAATGATGTAGTTTTCAGAAAGGCGGCGAGGGTACAGCCGCCGCGTCCTAGGTCAACGGCGCTTCGTTTTTCCCGCCCGAATCTGACAGCGACCGATTAAACAGCTGGCGCTAACATTGCGAAGTGTCAGACGGCAGGAAAAGTATGCGGAAGCAAGATGGCTCTCGCCACCCCAAAGAGCAGGTAAGATAACTCATACGAATGCAAGAACGTTAAAGACAGAGCCATCGTTCTCGCTGAGCGGGAACACGGCAAAAAATAATAAAATATAATAAGCAAATAAAGTGCGGGAACAACAGTCACAGCTGCAAGCAAAAAAGTAAGGGTACATTGGAGAAGGGAAGGCCAGAGGGAGAGGAGGGGACGTCTCGCGCTTCAGTACGGTTCCCAGCGCCATTTGCCTCGGTCCCGCAACTTGGTCCGGGGGGGCGCCTGCGGGTTGAAGTAGGATGACAGAACGCTGCATCCCAGGTCAACCCGGCGAGACAGATCCCGGATCCTCTCGATCTCAGATGCATCTCTCAGGTGAAGATCCCGCGGTAGCTCCCCCGGGGCCGGTCCATCTCGCCTAGAAGGAAGTCTCGCTCCAAGGATTCCAGCCTCTTCTCCACTGACTGGCGGAACTCCCGGGCCGCAAGGTCGCGGGCCCGTTCTCGCCGGATGAGTTTCGACAGGATAGCGGCAACCTTCTTCCCTCGCCTTTTTGCGCTCCCGGCACCGGTCAGGATCTCCTCCATCTCATCGGATGAAGGGAAGGGAGAGCTCTCGCCATCCTCTCCTTCTCTTTCTTCTTCTTCTTCTTCTTCTTCTTCTTCTTCCTCTAACTCAGCGCCAGGCCGCGAGTCTTTGTCCCTATCAAAAGAAGCCCCATTTTAGCGAAAACTAAAGGGTAGCTGCGATAAAAACGGCCGTATACCTTCGGAGTGACGAGGCCCCCCCCGGTCGACGGCAGGCGAGAAGGCCCAGCCCCCCCCTCAGCTCCAAAGAGGAGGTGGATTGGCTTTCCTTTCCCGGGGGGGTAAACTTTGCGGAAAGTGGTCTCGGCCTGATCGAGAGCGGGGGAGCGGGTCTCCTCAGCCGCTGAAGGATTAACGTCTAGCGGCGGCACAGGGATCTCGGCACTTTTTCCTCTCGCCGATAGGGAGGAGTCAACCGCACGGGCAGGCTGATCAACAGTTCTCGCCCCACCATCCTGGGTGGCGAGATTCGAAGGTACGGAAACCAACGCTGCGAGAAATCAAGTCAGCATTTGGAAAATATCAGGCGAAGCCAAGAAAAGAACCTTTACCGGCGGCGTTCGGGTCTGGCGGAAGAGGCGCCTCAGTAACCTGTGGTTGATCGTCGTGATGGCTAGAGGGCGGATTCGAATGTTTCTCGCGGGGACGCGGCAGCGTCAGGAGCCGTTTCCTGCGAGAGGCATCGAGTTAGACAATTGAGCAACTGGTTGTTAATGGGTATATCAAGCTTACCTTCCGCGGCGAGGCGCCGTCCGCGCAACTAGGGGTCGGGGTGGGCGGGCTCCTGTTCTCGCGGGATAGGTCCCGCTGAACCACCTTCGCTTTCTTCTTCTTCTTCTTCTTAGGCAAAGAAGGCTCAGCAGCTGGCGGCTGTCTCGCAAGCCATGGGGCGACAAGGGCACTGTTAGCCCTAGCTCGCGCCTGCGCCGCGTTGATGCGGTCCTGCAGATCCTGCGGGAGGGGTTTATCGGCACGCTTGGAAGGCATCGCAAGAGAGGGCGAGAGCTCAGAAGGAGAAGGACGGCTCGAGGAAAGTGTCTTGACCGTCTATCAGCACTCATATTTATAGACACCGTACGGACCCACCAAAGATTCCCTGATGTTGACACGTGCTCAGCGAATATTTTTGGGGGTTGGACATGTCTTTTCGAGCGCGGTGCTAGCTCAAAAAGAGCGGGGATTGTGTACAACCCCATATTCGCTGAGCCAGACCAAGAGGCACAATGGTCACAGGAGGGTTAGCCGAAGTGGTCCCGCCCTAAGGAGGATCTCGCCCACAGAAGGCGGAAGCGCTCTCGCCGAATGCTATAAGGGAGAAATCGTGGGCCGAGAACGCCAAGCGGAAGCCGCGCGGGAGCACTCCCGCCCAAACCAAACTCCTTTCTCAAAGAGTTCTCGCCTAAGCGGCGAGAACGTTCGCGCCATGCCCTGGGCCGAAAGGTCTCGGCACCAGCTCCCGCCGAGTGGGGCCCAGGGCCTTTGGAAGAATGTCCTAATTACCCTCAGGAGAAATTACTTCAGTACCCTCAGGAAAACAGCGGGATTCGTCTATTGGCAGACCAACTAGGGGCTTTTCAGTAAATTCAGGACAGCAAAATGCTATAAATAGACCCATAAGAGCTCCTTAGAAAGCAAGCGATCATTGTCTCCGGAATTCTAGTGCTTTCTGAGGAGCTCCTAGCCCAGCTTTGGCTTTGGAGGGGAAGCTCTCAGAGATCTTCCGGGTGTGAGGTGGGACCTCCCTGCTGAGGCTTTTGGGTCAGTCTTAGGTCCTTAGAATCCAGCTGAGGGGTGAGGCTTGAGAGAAGTAGGTTTTGGCTGCACCCCTTTTTCTTCGAACTTCAGTTGAGGTCAAATTTGGCTTCAACAATATTGTTAAATAACATAACAATCTCTTTCTATGTCCGCCGTGAACCCAGACTTCGGATAGATGGTGGTTTGTCCAAAGTTCAACCAACTGTGAATCATACACAACCGTGTCCAGCACTTGTTTCAAACAAATTAGACTTGAGCACAGAATAGTAAGCACGCATAAGTAAAACGATACTCAGCTGCAACACAGAACAATCTCAGGTACAACAAGACAAGGCTCAACGCCTGGTGTCTCAAACAAACAGAGAGCTAATAGTCCAATCAAACAGTGCATAAAAAGAAGAGCTAAAACAATGCTCTGAACGGAAGTAGCAAAAAATAAACTACAAATACTCTAAAACTCATCATCCAGAAGATCATCCTGATCTGGATCCAAGTCAACCAGTGCTCCTCCTATCCCAGCAACCCTTGCATTTCAACAGAGAATTTCATTTCAGAATGAATTCTATCCTTTACAAATTTGCAAATATCTAGTTCTTACAAAAAAGAACTTAGTATTAAATATTTTAATTTGGCTGGGAGGACACGTTCACAGAGTATTATAGTCTTACCTCAGAACCTGATATCTATTTCAACTGAAACGATTTCAGACTTCTGGACACCGCAGCTATATCTGTGATCTTATATGAAATGTCACGGTTACTGCCCTTTAAGTTAATTGGAACTCATCAAGTTTGGAATGGAACCAATCTCTAGAAGAAGAGACAAGACCAAGTCAGATTGTGTTATCAAGTTTGGAATAACACTCTCCTCCAGGCAAAAGCCGAATCCAGATGACGTTGTTAGCATCAAGTTTGGAATGAAATAGCTTACCAGATCCGAGCTCAGCAACCAAGAGCATCAACGGAACACAACATGCTTGCTTGACAAAGGAAATCAGAATAATCAAAACTTTCGGACAAAGGCTGAACTGAATCACCTATTGCTGAACTAAGGCCGAACTAAATCGCCTTTAGTCTCATTTCCTCCACAGTTTGATTAGACGGTCTTTTGACATTCTTTTCGTCAATGGATCAGCCAGCCAGGTTATCCTTTGAACGTACATCGATCAAAGTGATAATTTCTTGTTCTTTCAGATAATTCAACAAGGCATGTCTCAGTCGTACATGTCTCCTCTTAGTATTATAGAGAGTATTCTTAACGACTTGAACTGCTGCTTGATTATCACAATACAAGCTCAACGAGTTGACTTGCAACTTAGACAAGAGAATGTCTAGAATCAAATTCCTGATCCAATCTGCCTCTTCACCGGCCAAGGCTAAGACAAACAACTCGGCTTCCATAGACGACAATGCTATACAGGTCTGTCTTTTGGATTTCCAAGTGATAGCAGCTCCACCCAAAGTGAATATATATCCACTGGTGGACTTGCTGTTCCCGACTTCTGAACACCATGATGCATGAAAATGTCCCTCCACAGAAGGTGGGTAACTAGTGTGGCACAAAGCATGATCTTTAGTACCTTTCAGGTACCTCAACAGCCTATCTAAGGCTTCCCAATGCTCTTTGCCTGGATTACTGGTAAAACGACTCAGCACGTTAACCGAAAAAGCAATGTCTGGTGTAGTATAACTTGTGGCATACATGAGACTACCAATTATTTTGAATATTTGACTTAATCAATGCTGGTCTCTACGTTAGGACTCAACTTCACATTATGATCAAATGACGTCTCAATCGACCTACAGTTATCATATCCCTAGGTAGAAAGAAGTTGCTCAATATAATGAGCCTGACTAAGAGTAACTCGACCCTTGTCAACTCTAACCTTCATACCTAACAAGGTATCCACAGGACCAAGTCCTTCATGTCAAAAACTTCTGCCAGAGTGGACTTAATATCCTAACTGCAGCAAGATTAGACCCCAAAATCAACATGTCATTTACATATAAGCATATGATGACTGTCTGATTCGACAATGAGCGGTGATAAAGGCATTTATCTGAGAGACTGGGCTGAAATCCGAGGCTCTTTACCACCTGGTCAAACTTCATGTGCCACATCTTAGGCGCTTGTTTAAGCCATAGATTGATTTATCCAGTTTGCACACTTTATCTTTTTGATCTTTCTGCACATAACCTTCAGGTTGTGTCATGTAGATCTCTTCATCAAGCTCTCCATTTAAGAAGGCTGTTTTCACATCCATCTGATGAATTATAAAGTTCTCGATAGATGCTAAGGCCAGAAAAATCCTGATAGTCGACAGGTGACACACAGATGAATAAACATCAAAGTTGTCTATTCCCCCTGTTGTTTATAACCTTTAGCTACGAGACGCGCTTTATACCTGGCTATAGACCCATCACTATGTAGTTTCTTCTTCAACACCCACTTGCATCCTAGGACTAGGACTTAGCGTCTTTCAGCAAGTCGACTAGATGGCAAGTATTGCTATGTAACAGCGAGTCCATCTCATCATCAATGGCTTCTGCCCACATCAACGAATCTTTAGATCGCATTGTTTCCTGGTAGGAGAATGGATCATCCTCTAAGTGGTAGGTGACGAAATTCTCACCAAAATTCTTAAGGATTCTCTCTCTTGTAGATTCTCTAAGTGGAACAGATTCCACCTCTAGAGGTTGGGGAGCAGTGTTAGAAGGGCCAACAGTAGGTTCTATGATAGATTCAGAAATCATATCATTAGACCCGAAAACAGACAAACCATGATCCTTGACAAATTTATCTTCAAAGAATATGACGCCTCTAGACTCTATCACGATATTCGTGGATAGATCGAGAAATCTGTCGGCTGCACTATCTTCTGCACTACTTAGATAGACGCATGTTGTCGTCCTAGGTCCCACTTTAGGCCTCTTAAGGTCTTGTATACGCACATAAGCAATACAACCCCAAGTCTTTAGAGTATCGTATCTACAGGGATGACTGTGCCACATCTCATATGGGGTAGCAGTGAGCTGAGAATGAGGCACTCTATCAGAATGTGATTTGCAGCACGAACTGCTTCTCCCCAAAAAAAATTAGGCATGCTAGCTGTTAGGAGCATACAGTTCAACATTTCTGTCAAAGTTCTATTCTTACGCTCGGCAACACCATTTGGCTGAGGTGAGTAAGCAGCTGTGGTTTCAAGAATTATTCCCTCAGAGGCACAAAATTCCTTGAACCCAGAGACAGTATATTCTCCTCCTTAATCATTTCTAAATCTCTTAATTTTCAGGTTCAATTGATTTTCTACACGAGACTTAAAGGTCTTAAACGTCTCAAAGGCTTCGTCTTTCGATTTTAACAGATACACATGACAATATCTTGAAAATCATCTATGAATGTAATCAGATACTTCCTTCCCCCTCTAGTGACGTGGCTACGAAAATCACAGAGGTCTGAATGTATCAACTCAAGAAGTTTTGTGCTCCTAGAAACCGATTTGAAAGGCTTTCTAGTGATTTTGGTTTGAGCACACACCTCACACTTATCAAATCGAATCGACAGATCTAAGGGAATGTTATGACTCTTCACTATATCTAGCATTTTCCTAAAGTTCACGTGTTCAAGTCTGTTATGTAACAACTTAGGATCAATAAAGTTCGAACTTATTCAGTTAATGCTATCGTTGTTTAGGCTAAGTCTATACATTCCGTTGATCAGGTACACACACTCAAAATAATGTGAATTTACCGTTAAGGTCATTCTATCATTTTGAGTTGTGAAGGACATCCCAGCCTTATCTAACAAACTCATAGAAATCAAATTTTTAGTTAAAGATGACACTACTTTAACATTATGCAGAAAAAGAGTTTTACTTGATGAGAGGACCAGCTCGGCTGTCCCAGCATGGGTCACCTCGGTCTCTCCTCCACTGCAGTTCTCCACCTTCTCCTGGACCGCCTTGACCTCGGCAAGTAACCCTCTGTCATTCGTTACATGACAGGTAGCACCGCTATCAAGCCACCACTCAGAGGACGAACTGTGGTGACTGCTCCCGATCATAGCCACGAAGGACTTGAGATCTGAGGCATCAGCCAGCATGTTCGCCACATTTTGCGGGGCATCCTCCTTTTTCTTCTTAGGAGCCTTGCACTCAGCCGCCCAGTGTCCCCACTTGCCGCAGTTGTGGCAATTGCCCCTCTTTTTTTGAAAGAGGGCTTTTTAGGCGCCAACTGTGCAGAGACTTCACCTTTGGGTGTTGATGGCTTCCTTCGAGGCTTGCTGGGTCGAGAAACGAAGTTAACAGCCTGTGAAGACTGACTAACTTGTTCCAAGCTCTTACTAGCGATGTTTTGATCCTCGATATGAATGAACCTTTTGAGTTCATCAAATGCGATCTTTTCCTTCAGTCTGTGCATTTCAGTCTTGAAGGTCAATCATTCAGGAGGTAGCTTGCTAAGTATCAGACACACAAAAGAGATTATCAGAGATGTCAGACTTATCGTCCGCCAACTTGAGACGCAGACTCTCCAGTTCAATTATTTGAGAGGTGATTGACGAGTTCAAATTGAATTTTGAAGTGAAGAGTCTCTCCCCAAGGAGAGTCCTCGACAACCCCTCTTCCTTCTGGAAGTGCGCATTCAAACGATCCCAAATCTCCTTTGCAGTCTTATGACTGCTGTAGGTCAGGGCGAGTCTAGGGTTCAGGGAATTTAGGAGGTAGTCCCTGCAGAAGTCATCGTCTTTTTTCCACTGAAATTCGTTCACGTCCTCTTCGGTAGTGGCAAAATCACTCAGGACCGTGTAGAAAATCTCACGTTCCTTCATACCAAGTTGGACGTGCAGCTTCCAAGCGTGGAAGTCGGAGAGATCGAACGACTGTAGCTTGACGATGTCGTAGGAGGTAATCTTCGACATCTCGCTAAAGCTAGAACAGTAAAAACCAGAAAGAAATCACCTGATCCGCGCGAGATAAGACGCGAGTCTTCGGATCCAATCCAAGAAATAAGTTTGCTTTGCTCCTCTCAGGCTGAAAACTGTCGCCAAAGGCTAGATCCAAAACTGCACCGAAGAGAACTCCTTCAAAATGCTGAAACTTGATCCTGAGATAAACTAATTTGTAGCTTCCAGGTGTTCTCCACTTATTTGGCACTGAACAGATTCATATCTTCAACAAGAAGAAGGAAACCCAAACATCGATCATGTTGATCTATTGATCGGAATTCCAGAGACAAGAAATTCCAGAAACTGTAGATCGTGAGATCCAGAACAGCAATCCTGTTGATCTGTTGATTCCCAAACAACGTTCTGATGTTCCTGTGACTGCTTTGCACCAGAGCTTCTCTCCTCAGCGATTGATTTTCTCCAACCACAGATCGCAGCGGAAGACCAAAGGCGGAAGCACGATCCTTTCCGGCGATCCCCAAGCCACACCGAGAACCAGAGCCAGTGATCTATTTCGGCAAGAAATCCGATCGGCAACAACAGCGCTGGGGAGAACTGTAGATCGTCTTCCTTACCCATGATTCCATCTCCCGATACTTGCAAACAGGACCGGCGACGTGATCTTCAACGAACGACAGCTGGCCAGATCTGGGCGATGCCGATCGGGAAAGCACCGGGGAAGACGAGCACCGGCCGGACTCTTCCTTGCAGATCTGGAACGACGACTGGAGAGAGAAGATCGATCACCGAAAAATGACTTCTACGCTGGAAGAGAATCGAGCACCAGATCGGCGGATCAGATGCGGGAAATCGCCGAACGGGAGACGACGGCGGAATAGAGAATCGCAGAACACATGGAGCGAAACCCTAGCAGAGCGTCTACTTTGAGAATGTGAAAGGGAGTTCTCCGCTTAAAGTATTCTACAATACGTCATCTATGTATGGAATGAGTATTTATAGTACTTCCAGCGTAGAGCAAGACCCTAGTATGACACGAACCCGTTAACCTATTCCGAGTCGGTCTCGACACGTGCAGACATATATTAAATAACCTAACATTACTTCCCGTTGCTTCGGCATGCAAATTTGATATAGGTAATGATGCACCGGAATGATCAGGCATTGCGGCCGACTGATATTTCCCGCGAATGGTGTGGGGATGCTGCCGTAAAGGAATGACAGAAAAATAATAAACTTTTACAAAAAAAAGAGCAATGCTATATTGCAGGATGCTTTTGGCTTTATGCAAACTGTGAATATATACAGGCCAAAGATTTATTTATGCATATAAAATTTCATATATGCAAGCTAAATTCAAAAAACAAACTCATATCTTTCATAATTAAAGCAAGACAAATAAATCAATGAACTTATCCTAACTTGCACAACACTGATATGAAAAGAGTAATAAACAAGTCAAAACAAACAAAACAACAAATAAATACTCCATGTCACATAAGTTGGGCTCTATATCACCTGTAACAACGCAAGCTTGTCAAAACCTGGAGAAGAGGAGTTCAGTGTCGGCGAGGACGCGAAGGAAGCAGAGGAGAGCATCGGGGAGACAGTCATGATGGATGAAGGTGGAGATCATGGAGTTCCGAAAGAATATGATCTTTTTGGATATTCTGGTGAAAGTGGCGGTGGTGACGGGGACGTTCCGAAGGCGGGAGTAAATGTTGATGAGCTCGGTGGCGAGAAGAACGTCAGAAGAGCGGCCGGAAATTTGGAGAGGGTGGAGGTTCGCAGCCTGCATATATCTTAAGAAAAAAAAATAGAATTTAACCGCTATTTGTGACCTGGATACAACTAAAACCGACTTGCTTATAACAATCCTCAAATAAATGACCAATGTTTATGCGAATATAGAGGTAATTAATTTTTTAAAACCTCAGAAAGAAGTTTATATAACAAATTGCATCATTAATAGATGTTTTGTCTGCATAAGTGAACAAATGATTGCAGTCGTGAAAATAAATAATAGTCCGTTCGTTTGAAAGAGATTAGTTTTATAAAGTTGACTTTCAATTGAATGTCAATACATGTAGAAAAATCATGTTCGGACAAAAAAATAGCATCTGGACGAAAAAAATAGTGCATGCACGAAAAAATTATTTTCTTTTAATTTTTGAAAATCAATATCTTAAACAAATGTATTCAATGTCAATTCCTATGATAGAATATCAGCAAGCGACCGAACAAAAAAATAGATGGAAACTCAATGTGAATTCTGCATGTATTGGTATTCGATTGAAAACCAAAATTTTAAAATCAATCTCATCCAACCAAACAGAAATCAGGATCCTCTCCATTTCACTTGAAATGGAGGGGATCCATTTCATGGCCATGATGGCTTCTATTTTGATCCAACGGGTTCAGTTATTCCTAACCTTTTATATTTTTTTTTATTCAAAAAAATCTCATCCACAGGATATTATGTGGGCTCATCTTGATCATTAAGGCTGAAGCTGATGGACCCCCTCCATTTCATGTGAAATGGAGAGGATCCGGATCCACCAAACAGACCCTAAGGGCCCGTTCGTTACGCGGGAATTGGGCCGTTGGAATTAGTATTCATTTACCAATTCCAATTAGGGTCGTTCGGTATGGCAAAAAAAACGGTGGGAATCGGAAATCAATCGGAATCCGTCGGAATTGCGTATAAGGTAAACGCGGGATGTTTAATTCCGACCTCGCTAGGTCAGATTTCGCGATGCTGCTGCCGTCGCGCCTTGCCGCTGCTGCTCCCGTCGCGCCTTGCCGCTGCTGCTCCCGTCGCGCCTTGCCGCTGCTGCTCCGTCGCGCCTTGCGCTCCTGCTCCCGTCGCGCCTTGCGCTCCTGCTCCCGTCGCGCCTTTCGCTCCCGTCGCGCCTCGCTCCCGTCGCGTCTCGCTCCCGTCGCGCCTTGCGCTCCTGCTCCGTCGCGCCTTTCATCTTCTTCTTCTTCGTCTTGAAATATGCTATCTGCAACTGTATATGACATCTGCAAGTGTTTAGGTCTTCAGTCACCTCTTGCAGATAACATATATGTTATTTCTGTGCAATCAATATGTTATTTCTGTGCAATCACTCCAGTTTTGATCCATATTATTTCAGTAGTTGTCTGTGAAATCAGTCCAGATTTCACAAGAGATCTGGACTGATTTCAGTCCAGATTTCACAAGAAATCTGGACTGAAATCAGTCCAGATCTCTTGTGAAATCTGGAATGATTTCACAGACAACTACTGAAATAATATGGATCAAAACTGGAGTGATTGCACAAAAATAACATATATGTTATTCTTCTTCTTCTTCTTCTTCTTTGTCTTGAAATATGCTATCTGCAACTGTATATGACATCTGCAAGTGTATATGACATCTGCAAGTGTTTAGGTCTTCAGTCACCTCTTGCAGATAACATATATGTTATTTCTGTGCAATCAATATGTTATTTCTGTGCAATCACTCCAGTTTTGATCCATATTATTTCAGTAGTTGTCTGTGAAATCATTCCAGATTTCACAAGAGATCTGGACTGATTTGAAATCTGGACTGAAATCAGTCCAGATCTCTTGTGAAATTTGGACAGAAATCAGTCCAGATTTCACAATAATTCTGGACTAAAATCAGTCCAGATTTCTTGTGAAAACTGGACTGAAATCAGTCCAGATCTCTTGGGAAATCTGGACTGAAATCAGTCCAGATTTCTTGTGAATTCTGGACTGATTTAAGTCCAGTTTTCACATGAATTCTGGACCAAATTTTTTTGCTTAGTGTTGTAGATTTACTTTCATGGAATGAGATAAAAAAAATCATTAAACGCTACATGTAGTTATGTGTTATAATTTTCACTCACATGATTTCTTCCAAATATTGAAGCCTGTATGTGGTTCTGTGTGCTTTTGTGGAAAATGACTATGTAACGTGTGCTTTTTTATGTTTAGATGGATGAAACAGTGAAACGTCGTAGGCGTAGGAGAGCAGCAGTAGCTGCTGCTCTTGCTGCTTCTGTCATAATGTTGATGAAATGTGGGGTTAGAAGAAATATCGTGGGGGCTGATGCAAAAAATGTTGTAAGAGAAAGTTTGTTTAGCCGTTTGTATGACGGAACAGATATAAATTGTTTTAACCAGCTTCAGATGAATAGAAGCTCGTTCGAAGTTTTGTAACATGCTAATCCAGCGTGGTTTGTTAAGAGACACAAAAAATGTAGGAATTAGAGAGGCTGTCAGCGTTTTTTTACATGTGTTGGGGCACAACAAAAAATTAGGGTTGTGGGCGGGACATATCTACGATCAACATACAATTAGCTGTCATTTCAAAACGGTGCTGCGAGCAATTCTGAAATTAGGTCCTGAGTTTATAAAACTCCCAGATGCGTCAACAGTACAAAGATGGCGTCATTTTCCTGTAAGTTATATTTTTTACAATCCTACGTTTTATTTTAAAATGTCTAAACTGTCCAGATGTCCATATAGGATTGCATTAGTGCAATTGACGGCACTCATATTGAAGTGACAATGCCTACTAAAGATCAGGGTAGGTATCAGAATAGGAAACATGTCATTACAACGAATGTAATGGCCGCATGTGATTCAAATATGAGGTTTTTGTATGTGTTACCGGGGATGGGAGGGCTCCTCATCGAACTCCAGAGTTTTGCGCAATGCACTAGAAAGAGCAGATCGTTTTGAGGTGCCACTTGGAAAGTACTATCTGGTGGATGCGGGATACACCAATGACCCTGACTATCTAGCTCCATATAGGTCAACCAGATATCACTTGAAAGAGTGGTCTGCACAAGGCAATAACCCACCAATTATAAAGAGTTGTTCAATCTCCGACACTCAAAGGACGGAATGTCATAGAGTGAACATTCGGCCTCCTAAAAAAAGATGGGCAATTTTGAGGGGACCATCATTCTATGACATCAAAGTCCAGGTCTATACATTTAAACCTTTAAGATTAAAATAAGTTATTTTATAATGAATTTTTAATTACCTTTTAGTTTTAACAGGTTCAAATTATAAACGCTTGCTGCATTCTGCATAATTTTCTTATAGAGAGGAGATTAGAAAATCATGGTCGATTACTTGCCGAGTAGATGTAGAAATATTAAATCAAGATACAACTTCTGCTAGTTTCGAGTACGCGGATACATTGGCTCCAGTCCAAGCAACATCGAAGTGGAGCACTTTTAGGGAAACTATGGCTATGAATATGTTTAATGAGTACTGTGTTCATCGGGGAAATTAAAATGTGTTTAATTTGTTAACTTCTTTATATGCATTTATGTATGTGCAAATTTGTGGGTATGTTATGTGTGTGTGTCTGTGTATATTTTGTTGACTTTAATTTAATACACTGGTTCTACTACATTTTTTTGTTAACTTATATATGATGCAGAAATAAATGGATAAAAAAGGAAAGGGGGTTAAACTAAGTGAACGGTCCTATGTTCCATGGACGCCGCCGATGATTGTGCGTTATCGACTGCTCTCCTTGAGCAGCAAAATCTGGGAAATAAGGCGGCTAGCGGCTGGAAAAGTGTCGCGTACACACGCAGCAATACAGACATTGAAGGATGATTGCCACGTTGATATTAGTAAGGAGAAGATAATGACCAGGATTAAAACATGGAACAATACTACCAGGAAATATCGATTATGCTGGATACCAGTGGTTTCAGATGGGATTGGGAGCGTAATGTGGTGAAGGTTGACAGCGAAGAAGTCTGGGCTAACTACGTACATGTAATATTTTAGTTGAACAAATATTTAACTGTGTAGAGATTATATTAAATTTTGATTCTAATTTAAACTAAACTTGTAGGCGCATCCGACAGTGAGACATTATCGGAGCAAGGTGATCGTCAATTGGGGCGACTTAGCTATGATTTGTGGGGTTGATTGGGCCACTGGAGCTAATGCTGCTACTGCGACTGTGCAAATGAACGAGATCCACATTGAAGACTCAGTGGACGAAAACAGCATGAAGGAGGTTGAGCAAAGAGCAAGAAGAGGAAGGAGAAAACATCAGCGGTAGATATTATTGCTGATGCTGTTTCTGCGATAGCGAGGAACATGGAGCATGATAGCAGCGTGACTTCTCAACCGCCACCGCCACCGCCTCCGATCTCAACGGCAGACAGGATATATGCCGCCATTGCAGCTATTGCAGATTTGACTGAGACTGAGGTCATACAGACTATCGATATGCTGAGTGATGACGACAAGAAGGCCGACGTTTTCATGGCTTTACCGATGCCAATTAGGAGGACTGGCTCCGCTTACATCTACGCGATTGATTAGATTATGTTAAGGACTTTTGACATCGTGTGCGGACTATTATAATGCTGTGGACTATTGAATTTTTTTTAATGTTCGGTTCGTGGACTATTAATTTTGATTCTGTTGAAGTATGATTTTTGTTTAACAATTTCAATTCAGTTTATAATAAAAATTACAAATTTGAATTCTGTACTTTGAATTCCAGGCTACACCCGAACATCAGAATTGCTAATTCCAATTTCTGTGACAGAATTCCTGCATTCAGCCGAACAGCAGAATTGGAATTGAATTCAATTCAATTCCTGCGGGAATGAGAATTGAATTCAATTCCAATTCCTGCAGCTCAATTCCTGCGAAACGAACGGACCCTAAGGTTCCATTCGTTTGGATGAAATTAAAATTCGATAGTGGAATTTAATTTTGGTGAATATTGTAGAATTGAATATTGATGACTAATTTCAATTCCATCGTTCGTCTAATAAAAAAAATTAATGAATGTTGTGAAAATGATCAATTTTTTGTTCGCTTGCTAAATAAAATACAATCAGAGAAATGAAAAATATGATGGAGAAGCTAATAATTTTTTTACATATATTATAAAAAATGTGTGTTCTGGTAAAAAAAAATGCACGCCCCGGTACCAAAGCGTGTCCGGAAAAAAATATGTGTTCGAGCGCAAAAAAACATGTCCGGGTAACAAAACGTGAGCCTGAGCAAAAAAACGTGTCCTCGGGTAAAAAAACGTGTGTACGGGACAAAAAAACGCACACTCCGGCCACCGGATGAGAAAACGCGCATCCGAGCACAAAACGCGCGCCCGAACACAAAACGCACGTTAATATGACTAAGTAAATTAACTTTTAGTGACAAAATATACTTCGCCACAAAAGATGTATTTTTTGATGAAATTAAAATTTGATCACTAAATAGTAATTTTTATTTAATTGGTGACTAAAATGAATATTTAGTTAATAAAGATATTTTTCAGTGATTTTTTTGTCTGCAAGTTATAATTTAATGATCAAAACATTTTTTGTCGTAAAAATTTATTATTTATGATCAAGATATTTTATGTCACTAAATGATTTTTTTTATTTAATGGTCAAAATATTTTTTTTCACAAATAGAATGCAAGAAGCTTATCTGGTTGTCCTAAAATATTATTCATGAATAGAAATATCTCAAAATGTTTTCACTAATAACTAAATAATTAAACCTCCCCTCCCACATAAAAAAATTTTTATAGGTGACCGCTAATAGCAGCTCAAAAACAAACTTCTCCTAAGCTTTTAAAACTCGGACTGCACCGGCCGGTTCGACTGGTCGGACCGCTGACCGGACCCCAAGGGTGCGGTCATGCATGAAAACCCGTTATGACAGTGGACCGACCATGAACCGGTATACCAGGCGAGCGTACCGGTTACAGCAAACCAGACGTGGGTTTGCGGAACTGGTCGGGTCACAAGCCGACTAATTTAATGCAGGAAAAAAAGATTTGGCCGGGACTTGAACCCAGATCACTTCCAGCTCCAACACGCATGAGGACCACTAGACCAATGGGGTCTGTTTGGCGGAGCGGCACAGCAGCAGCATGCAACCGATTTCTGTGCCGCACCGCCAAACAAAAACCCGCATAGGCGGTGGCATCCTTGCCACCGCTAATTTACCTGCCGCGGGTGGGGGACCGCGGCAGGCAGCGCTGCAGCCCTTTTTCAGGGCTGCACCGATGTTTTTTAAAATAATATTTAATATTATATAATATTAAATATAATAATATATAAAATATTTTTTAACTAAAAATATTTTATAATTAATAAAATATAAAATATAAAATATATGAAATAAATATTATATAATATATATTTATTTATAATTTATATACATATATATTGATAATTATTTATATTAATAATATAATTAATTAGTATTTAATACTGAACGTACTCGAAATTGTGCGAGAATGTGTCCGTTGGAATTGTAGCATCGAGCCGGACAAGATCTGGAAAAAATCTAGGTCTCGTTCGAACATATTTTGGGGAATCCCATCAATATTAATATTTTACTTTCTAATTAAATAAAATTAATGTCCAGCAAATTGTTTATTTATTTTTATATTTCGTATATTCTCCGGGTTGTTACATTTATAATTACATAATTAATTAAAATATGTAATTATTAATATTTAATAAATTTTATTAACATGTAATTTTTTATAATTAATTAAAACATTAATGTTTAAATTTTAATGATATTTATTGCTTTTTATTTATACATTTTAAAAAAGAAAAAAATAAAAATACTTGCCTTTTGAGTGAATCGAGTGCGCATACGTGCGTCTTTACGTCCGTTTGGAATTGTAGCGTCGAGCCGGATAAGATCAGAAAAATAATCTATTGCTCGTCCAAACATATTTTGGGAAAACTCATCAATATTAATATATTACTTTTATATTAAATAAAATTAAGGCGAGCAAATTATTTATTTATTTTTAGATTTCGTAAATTTTTCGGGTTGTTTAATTATTACTATCACTGTTTAATTCTGCACCACTTTTTCACACAGCACTGCAAATACAGTTTTTCAAACAGTTTCATAAATTTTTCCACCACTGCCAAAACAACTGATTCCTCCTGCACCACTGTTTCCCACCACTACTTCCTGTACCGTCATTGCTAAGTCAAACAGTCCCTTTGTCTTTGATGAAATTTTTAGAAATATATTATATAAATATACATACTTCTTTAAAAAATTAATTAGTATGGAGCTTGACATAATAAGTTTTTTTAGAATTTAATGAATCCGAAAGCTCTTTTTTAATAAAATAATTTTTACATTATTTTTTAAATTTGATCGTGTTTGAGATGTGCAATTTGATCACCACAAAGACGTGAATTTAAACTATCTTGTGTTTGGGAAAAAAACAATGAACTTTATTTTTATATTTTTTTACTTAATTTAATGCAGTTATATGACATTTGAAAAAAAAACTGGGTTGTCAATAGCCAATGAGTTGTCATTATCTGTTTTTTGACTGTTATTATAATTGAACTGTCAATATTCAAACCGAACTACTAATATAAACACATAAAAAAAATCATTCTATTCAAATTATTGAGCGTGACGTTTTTGCTTCGGCGAATTCGCATAAAAATGATATTTACCAACTGCACCAATGATGAAGATGTCATTGTTAGGTTTATTTAATATATGTTCGCATGTGTCGAGACCGACTCAGAATATGTTACAGGTTCGTGTCATACTAGGGTCTTGCTCTACGCTGGAAGTACTATAAATACTCATTCCATACATAGATGAGGTATTGTAGAATACTTTGAGCGCTCTAACCCTATCATTCTCAAAGTACCCGACTAGGGTTTCCGCTCCGCGTGTTCACGATTTGGCGATTTCGCGATCTTGGATTCCGCCGCTCATCGGCTTCGCTGTGCGATTTTCCGATTCCACCGCTCTAGTCGTTCTCTTGCGATTCTCCAAACCACCGATTGTTACTCTTCTCGTTTTCCCGATCTCTGTTCTTTTTCTGGAGATCACAAGGAGTATCACGTTTGAAGGAGATCGACTTTCTGAGATCGCCGCTGTGTAGATCCGCAGCCGTTCGCGAAGTTGTAGATCAGGATCCTCTGTCGGCTCTCCGAAGTTCGCGATTTGGCCGTCGTTCGCGATTTGGACGCCGGCTCTCCGCGAATCAACGGCCGCCGGTTTTCGCGAATCTGTTGCCGCCCAATCTGCTTGTCATCCTGTGTAGCCATCGGTCGGCAAGAGGAAGAGATCCTCTGTTTGGGTTCATTTGCTGTTGTGCCCAGATCTGATCTCGAAAGCCTGATATAGAGATCGCCGTCTGGATCTCTTCACTGCTGTCGGATTGGATCTCTCTTCTCTGCTCTAAAGGGTGGTATTTTTTTTGTTGTTGACAAAGGCTTCCTGCCTTAGTTCAACAATTGTTGACTGGCTGATTGGAGGAAGTGGAGGGGCTGCTACAATGGTTTTCTTCCTTGGTTTCAAAAAAAAAAAACAGTCGAAATTTTTTTCTTCAAGTTGGCGGACGATAAGTCCGACATCTCTGATAATATCTTTTTGTGTGTCTGATACTTAGCAAGCTACCTCCTGAGTGGTTGACCTTCAAGACTGAAATGCACAAACTGAAGGAAAAGATCGTTCCCAAAGGTTGGTTTCTCATAAATGGTGCTGTAATTGGAGAACTGAGTTTTCTGAGGGCGGAGGGTGCTTGTGCCGGGGTTAATCGAGGGGCTGGAAGCATCAGTGGAGGGAGTTGTGGGCCTAAAAAGTTTACTCTACCTGGCCCCTCCACCTGCCTTCCCTCCACATCTGGTGACGCTATGCCTCACAACCACTAAGAAGGGC